>JAPDPK010000049.1:2995000-4195000 GCA_031772115.1 Heritiera littoralis | reverse complement strand
AATATATGGTTGTAGTGACTTTTCAAAGGAAGAATTTTGCAATCTTCGAGACTGTCACGTTGGGAGATATTTGAAGAGAAACCATATGAAACTTTGATACTTTTTAAAACTCCTAGAAACATGTCCTCCTTTGTTGATATCCAATAGCAAGCAAGAGGTATATTAAGTCTACCATCTTCATTTTCCCTTGGATGTAGCTAGTCTTCCTATCAATATTTAACAAAGTCCATAAGATATTATCACACACATTTTTTTCTACATGCATCACATCTATATTATAACGTAACAAATTGTGCTCCTACTACGGCAAACTAAAAGAATGTTCCTCTTTCTCCAAGTATCATAATGAACTACATTTTTCTTTCCAAAATTAACATGAATGTTATTTACTTGACTTAAAACCATACTTCTTGAAGGTGAAATTGGGATAACCTTCACTTCTTGAGTGCCATCAAAACAGGAATCAATTCGAAATTCATGATTAATATAAAAAACCCGACAATGACCCATGAAACAGTATTTACATCCATGATATAGCCATAAATAAGATGTGTTTTTAGAACAGTGAGAACGTGCAAAATGACTTCTAACATTCCAACTAGACAAACTTCTATATGTAGGAAAGTCATTGATTGTCCATATTAATGTAGCACGTAATTGAAAATTCTCTTCAACAAAAGCATCAAAGGTGTTTAGCCAACTTCCCACAATTCTTTTAGGTCTCTTATTAGAGTTGGTAAGTAAACATCAATATCATTTTCAGGTCCACTCCTACCTGGAATCACTAAAGAAAGAATACAACTACTCTTTCATGAACAACCAATGGGGTAAATTGTATGGTATCACCATTACTGGCCAAACATTATACTTACTGTTCATTGTTCTAAATGGATTAAATCCATTAATAGCCAAGCCTAACCTCACATTACGAGGGTTTGAGGTAAAATCAGGATACCGCAAATCAAAAGATTTCCAAGTAAGAGAGTTAGTTGGATGCCTCAGTTTTCGATCTTTCTTACAACCCTTTATCATTCCATGTCATGGTAGAAACTATTTATGGACAAACAATTTTTGAAATCTAGGTTTTAAGGGAAAATGATGTAACACCTTCATAGGTTTCTTCTTTTTACCACTAAAACCACCCTCCAAATCATCATCACATTGCACTTGCCTAGAAGTATCGCACATGTAACACGAATCTTCATGTGGTCTCTCATCATGATACAACATACAATCATTTGGATAAGCATGAATCTTGCCATATCCAAGACCTAATTCTTTAATCATATTCTTAGTTTCACAATAGGAATTAGGCAAGGTTTCACCTTCAAGAAGAATCCTTTTTATTAGTGAAAAGAGCAAATTGAATGACTCATTACTCATCTCACCAGAAACCTTTATTTGAAACAACTCTAAGATGGCAGACAATCTAGACATTTTTTTGAGTTTCGGGTACAATTCTTGGTTAAAATCATCTAAGAACTTGTAAAACTTAGTTGCTTCAACAATTGGCCCTTCTTGGGATTGTCTATTATCACTCCCTCCACTAGATAATAGAGATAAGTCAATCTCATTCTCATATTCATCAACTTCTTAACTCTCTTCAACATTAGGATCTCTATATTCTTGAGATCTTTCTGGTAAATAAGACTCGTAAGAAGACAATGAAGTCTCACCATGACAAACCCAATGAGTATAACCAAACAAAAACCCATTTTAAATCAAATGCTATTGTACAAACTCCAATGGTTTCTAATACAAATTGACAAATTTTATGCATGGACATAAGATTATGCCATCTCAACATGCCTTCTCAAATGCAAATCTTAAAAATAGTCTAACCCATTGCACATATTCACAAATAAACTTGGAATTTGCAATCCAACTCTTATCCATGGTTTTAATAGTGATGGCAAAAGAAAAATGAAGGAGTATAACCTAGAAAATAGCAAAGCAACTTGATTACATATCAACTTGATTCAAAACAAATATTTAAAAACAAAACAGAAAAAGCAAAGGCAAGGACAAAGGGTCATAGCAGTACACTCGACAGAACTAAATGCCATGTGAATATTCCTCTCTTTTACCATGTTATCTCAGATTAAAATCTCCACTGCTTTAATTTTTGGCTAATTTTTTGGCTTAATGCAGCTTTTCCTCTGTTGCATCCAATAACTAAAAGAAAACCAGTTTCTAAACTTCATATATTAAAGTAACCTAGCTATAGCTAGCAAAAGATAGTCTATAGAGGCCAAAAGCAACCAGAAAGGCATGAACATGAGTGTGAAAGCAAGTTTTCAGACCTTTAGATAATTACAAGTTTATATATAAACACCAAACTCATCCTTGAAAGCATTGAAAAGTCCTAAGATATTCTTATTCTACTACAAGGATGGTGATTGAAAGGCAAGATACATATAAGCAGAATCTTAAAATTTAACACGAGACAGAGTAAATAAAATTTAAAAGCTGGTTCTTTAGTAATTAAGCAGCAAAAAGCAAGGCAGATTGTTGTCTCTCAATGTCAAACTTCAAATCTTAAAATCTGAATTGAAAATTTTAAATGCTATTAGATATTAATCTTAAATACTGTAAGATATCAAACTAAAAATAAATTAGTTTGCACATTGGAAATATTACATATCACATCCATTAGAAAGAAAAATGGCCTAAGAAAGCAGATTGTTAGCAAGACATAGTCCCTAATAATGAAATTTTCTTTATCTTACATCAACAGGTGTTATTTTTTGTTTGTATATTACATGATTGATGAGAAATTAATCTTTACATCTGTTTCTATTTTATCATCTGCTAAACATCTATTGGAGATAGGTCAATAGCTGAGGTGTTTAGGGCCTCCAAAGTGCATGGAAAGTATTACTTCTCCATTATAACTGTCTTCTACTAAACTGGCAAGTTATAATAGGAACCACCATATATAACACAAAGGATTCACCCTACAAAGAATCAGCTTATAACTTTACACTGGCTTACACAGGCTACCTAAAAATCATGAATCAACTTATACCAACAAGTCAATACACACCAGTATAACACACAAGCATAGGCCAAAAATCTAGATACAAAGAGCTTTGAAAATAGTTACTAACGGTCAAAATGTTGAGGTAGTTTCAAACCATATGATTCAAAATGCAGACACACCAACATAACATCTTGAGTTTGACTCTACATACATTTATGCATAATAGAATCATTGAAATATATAATAATATTAACTTTATTTCAAACTGGTTTCTCTTTCAAGTACAAAGGATATATTTCAAATTAATTTCTTTTTTGTCATTGAGGGGCATCAATCTTTTCCTAATAGTTAGTGTTCAGCACTTGAGTTTTTACCCAAAAATTCAAACCTAAAGCCTTAATCTAATGCTTTCTAATTAAAGTCTTACTTTATCACTAGAAATCCATAAAGATGCTCCAATGCACTCTTTTTTTACCTTCTAAACCATAAATTGTTCATCTCAAGAGCTTAGGTTATGCTTTATAGAGCTTAGGTTATGCTTTATAGCTACAGCTAGGGGCAATTCCTCAGCCACAAGTTTTGATTAAATTAATTTATGATTATTAGACACAGAGAAAAGGTTGCATGGGAAAGAAAACATAATGTAACGAAGCAAAACATATATAAATGTAACGTAGAATGGAAAATGAAGGATAATGATGTTGTGGTCACCAAAAATAAATTACTTAAAACTTGTAGACATGTTAAGCAAAAGTGGATCCCATAAGGATTGGATTTATCTAATTTAATTATTCAATTAAAAACCTAATTCAATAGGGGCAATGAGAAATAAGAGAAAACTTTGGGGTTTAGGGTTTCATAAACTATTTAGCTATGGCTAAGAAAGAAAGCCATGATTATTAAAATAAGATGGAAAATAAATATCAAAAAGCTTCAGTTACAAAGTATTTTAACTATTCTTGGGGTTTGATGTTGATCATTGATTAAAAATATTACTGCTAATTAAGTAGTCAAGTTGTTACACCTATTAATCCTTCCTGAGTTGTTAATTGAACAAGTGTATTAATTAATCTCTAACTATCAAATTACCTAAGACCAATGCTATACATAAATTTAATAGCAGTATTAGTAATTAGAAAGATCTGAGTTGATATTAATGTTGCACTCTAAGACCTATACCGCAAGTGTACGGGTCGCGACAAATAATAAAGAGTGAGTAGAGTATCGTTCCCACAGGGATTGTATAGGTTATTTAGCTAAGTACTAAAATTGGTCACACCTAGATTTATTCAAGTAATATGTAATTTTTAAATCAACTAACTATTAAAAATTAATAAATTCAAGACTTAAAATAAAATTTAAGGAAATTAAGAATTAAAACTTAATAATAAAAAAAATTAAAATGCATGAAGTTAAATTTTGCAAAATAAAAATTGAAATGCTTGTAAATAAAATAAAACAGAATTTAAATCATAAAATAAAATAACCTAAGACAATTTTAAAAATATGCAACTTAATTATAATCTACTACTAACTTAAATTCAGCTTAAACTAGTAATAAAATATTAATCTACTTAAGTAAAGTAATAATCACTATTAGCTAAAGTAAAATAATAAAAACTACTATAAAAAAAATTTTCTGTTTACACTTAAAGCAATAAAACCTGCAACTTGGATCAAAACAGAATCGCCTTAATTTGCCATGTAACCCAGCCATCAACACGTCCTGCTTTCCTCGCATTGCCATGCATCGTACCTGCCAGCCAGCTCCTGCTCACAAGCCTCGCACACACTGACCAACCACCTTGCCGCCAGCGAAACAGCAGCTTCTGCCCATGCACGACACGCACAGCAGCTTCTGTTCCAGGCCAACTTCCAGCCACGCTTCAGGTCCGCGACTGACCGCCCAAGAAACAAACAGCAGCTTGAGAGAAGCACAACGCTGCCCTTCTTCAGTTCAGCAGCAGTCACGAGCTCCAAGCTCGACCAAATGCGGTGCAAAAATCGTGAAACAGGGGAAGGCCGAGAAGAGTTGCAGAAAATAGGGGAAACAGTAATTAAAGAAGAACCTAATCACTCCAACAAGGGATAAAACAGTAAGGAAACAATAGCCGAAACACCAAGAACAAAAATGTAAAGCTTGAAGCACGAAACAAAAATTTAAAACTAAACTGCAGTAATTTAAAATTGCTTAAACAAATCTAAGTTAAAAGTTTCTGAACACATTGCAAAATACTGAATGCTACTTTAAAACTTTAAAGAAAAATGCTTGAAAAAAGAATAAAATAAAAGTTAAACTCAAATCTAAAGCAAGAACCGATACAAAAAAAAAAACTTGAAAACTAAAGTCTAATCAAAACAGTAAATGGGGATGAAGAACTGAAGCTTCACTCGCTAGCATCCTCCACCACGCCTAGAACTAAGGAAGACTGTAAAAAAATTGCAGTAAAGGTTGAAGACAATGGCCGCTGTCACCAGCCCACCTCGCCCTCACTTGCGGCAGCTTCATTCTTCTTTTATTCACTAGGGTTCTTCAAGGGCTTTAGGCAGAAAATCCACATGGGCTGTAGTCTACGGGCTAGACTTCCTTTCTTGTGTTTGTTGAAGCCCACTTAAATAAAGAATGTGTTTTGGGCTTGTACGAGATTACATGGACTCTGGTGTTTGTGTTTTAGATCCCAAAGCAATTACTTTTGTCTCTTTTTGCATCATTTTCTCAACTTTATTTTGATTTTTGAATTTTCTACACAAGACAAAAAAATTTAATTCATTAGAAAAGAAAATAAATAAAAATTCCAAAATTCATCCAAAAATCATGTAATAATATCCCATAAAAATAGACATTTCAAGGACTTATCAATTAAGCAATAAACTCATCAGGTGTGGTTTATTTAACTAAAACTTTAATTCTCCTAAAACTCTTGTGATTAAAAACATCAAGCGATTATGTGTTAAAGTTTTAATCTAGTAGTAGATTATTTAATTTAACTAAATAGTGTGCACCTATTTAATCAAACAAACAATCATGAAAAGATGCTCAAAGAATCTCAAATACTTAATCAACAATTATAAAACATGCTTATAAATCTCACAACATACTTTTCCCAATAACAATTAAATTACTCAAATTGAATCAAGAAATTTACTCACTAGTCATAATCATGAACATGCAATTCATATTTAATATTATCAAGATCTCAATAATCATGCAAAACAACAATCAAAATATCAATCTTTGATAATATAAAAGAATAAATCTCACGTCAAAATTAAGATCTAACAAGAGTCACACAAACAATATTAAATAACGCGAAGAAAATGCAAATAATTATAAAACCTAACAAAGAAATCATAAACAAAACTATTTACTCACCAAGAAATCGTTAACTATTAAAATCCTAAGAAAAAAAAATCTGTTTGTACTTGTAAATGAAAAAAACAAAATTTTATAAATTATTAAAGAAAGAAAACGGAAAAAGATTAAGAAAAGAAAAGAGACAATTCAGTTTTAAGAAAAATAAAGAAATAAAATCAGAATTTTTAAGAAAAAGAAGAAGAAAAGAACTTTATAAAACTAAATAAAGAATTCAGCAAACAATGAATCAAATAAGAATGGAAGAAATAATTCTATAAAATAAAGAACAAAATCAGCAAAGAAAGAATTTTGAAAAGAAAAAAATAATTTTATTAAAAAAAAAAAAACAAGAAGGAATGTTCCACTAAGAGGAAGGGAAATAGAGGGGTGATTTTGAGAAGAGCCAAGTGCTCTTTATATGGGCCTAAGACAATCCTAGATAGACTAGCAGTTCGGCAGGACTTATCTCCTTTCAACAATGAGTTAGTTATTGACTAGTCAACTCTTGTGCTGCTTCTCATCTTTTACATCTCCTTTCCTAACAAGCTCCTAATATCTATTTTATTACATTGTATTAAAAATAATTACAAATTAAGACATGATTTGTCCTAACAAAATCTTGTCTTAGCTTTACTTTGTTGAAATTCTTACTCTAAGTAATATTTGTTTGCAGAATTTAAATGTTGACTTTCTCCAAATGTTTGACCCATCAAATAAACTCCGATATTTGTGATCTTGTATATTCCAGAAACCTTGAGAAGTCTTCTACAACTTTCCTAAAAGCCTCCTCTCAATTCCAGGTAGTTAAATTTGTCAAATTTGTGACTTCCAAAACTGGTTAGAAAAATCCTGTACTTGTTCTTTTTAGCTCCTTTTTATTCCAAACTTGATATTTAATATCTAAAATATAAAATAAGCATTAGCAAGCACTTTTAGGCATAAAACATCATTAAAATAATAATAATCAGATATTTTGATTTAATAATTTATCATCCTATCGAAGGGGCAGATAAAGAACTTCACATTAAGCAAAACCTTAAGCAAAACATATTGTAATGAAGCAAAACATACTGTAATCAGGTCTTCATTATTTTAAGCAAAACATAATGAACTTCACATTAAGCAGCAGATAAAAAACTTAATTAAAAGGCTTCATTACGTTTATATTCTTTCTAATGTTAGTGACTTAATAAATTCAATTAAAAGGCTACCTTATCCTTTTCCAAATGTAGTTGTCGTACCTGCTTTTGATAGTAAAACTCATAGGACCTCCAATCCTCTTCCTGTATGAAAGACTTGACAACTTAAGCATTGGAGGCAGATATGAAAATAAGCAACAGATAGTTCCAAGGAAGAACAAAGGCTTTTTATAATTTATTTTTCTTTAATGTCAGGTGACAGCAACATACGTCAATTTAGGAAGTACCAAACAGTTTGTCGGAAAATTTTTCAAAGTTGAATTAAAAAGATGAATGATAATATAAACCATATAGCTAACTTACCAATTGACATGAAAGCACATCATGTCCTTACAAATCATCAATTCTAACTTTTAATAGAAGAGGAAACAGAGTCCTTACCATTCAACAGTAGACTTCTAATAGACAGATCAACAGTAGAGAAGAGACAATTAATTAAGAATAAGTAAATACTATAGAAATGAAATCATTCTAAGACGAAATCAACAAAGCCAACATAATGGTGGAGAGTACAAGAATAATATTTGGAAATTAAGTAAATCATCCCATCAGCAATTAGGAAAATCAAAGAATATTTAAAAAAATTATATTAAAAACACATGATATTTGAAGCTGACGAAGTGGAGATTGACGAAGGTGGTGTAGATTAAGCTGATGAAGAACGATGGAGATTAGAGCTGGAGATCGGCGAAGATCCTCCTTAAAAGAACAGTAAAGAGAATGATGGAGAGAGGAGAGCTGAGCGATGGACAGATGAGTGTGGTAGAGAAAAGGAAACAGAACAAATATTTGAATATAGTTTGCCGATAGAGAATAGAGCAGAGCAAAGCGTGATGGAGTGAAGCTGAGAAAATTTGAATGGAGGGAAATCGTGATGAAGAGAAACTGAGAAAATTAGGGTTGAGAGAACAGAGAAGCTGAGAAAATTTGAAAGAAATCGTGATGGAGAGAATGATCAAATTGGAAAAGTGAGGAAATTAGGGATGTTTAACACTATGTTTAACATTAGTAAAGGAAAGGAGAGGAAAGGAAAAGGTATATGTACCTCTTATTTAGATAGCTAAAATTAATAAAGTAAAGAAAAGGAAAGTAATCCTAACAATTCTTGTTTGGATAAATAATGGAAAGGAAAGGAAATGATTTATTGTAATGTTTTTTTTTCTAATTATAACCCTTTTTGTTTTAAATTTTATAAGATAATAAGGTTAAATTTGATATTCTACATGTTAAAATTTTTTTCAAGTTTCCTTTCCTTCCCCTTTACCCCAAATTGGGGTTTTAACAAAACTAAGTAACTCAAGGGAAAGCAAGGGGTGCTCACTCCCCCTCTCTTTCCTTTCCCTAGCTAAAAAATCTTCTCAAACAAAGGAAAGGTTTACAACCTTCCTTTGTTTTACTTTCCTTTCCTTTCCCTTCTCCACCCTCAATCCAAACATAGGCTAAAGCGAAAGTGGCCCTAAAAAATACAATATTACCGGCTTACAAGTTTATGTTGGTAAAAATTTAATTAATTAAGATAAATAAAGATCACTTTTCATAACTCTCACCACAAAAGTGCCGCTAAAGGCACATTTTTGTAGTGAGACTCCCCTTTGTGCTTTGTTGGAAGTTGAAGAGGAATTTGCTCCATACATTTATACATACATATATATACACACATTAATCATGATTTCTTGTGTGTGTGTGTGTGTATATATATATATATATATATATATATATATATATATATATATATATATAAAAAGTCATTTTTCATAGTTATAATTTGGTGTGATACTAAATGTTAGTTGAACTCTTTATGGCAATATACTAATAAAGGTATTTTTATATTAGTATTTGTCATAAGGTGCTAGGTTTTAAAATCTAATAGTTAGATGTAAAGGAGTCGTGACTAATATTTTTTTTCTAAATATGATTGGGTACGTATTTAAATCTACTTTCTTAATAAAATCTTAAATTGAATTATGGTCTCCTAAAAAGTTAATTTACAATTTACATTTCAAAATTCAAGTTCGGGAGTTCATTTAGGTGTGGGAAGGAATTAGCATTCCAACATTGTTCATATAAAAGATTTTACCAATGAACGATTATTATAAACTGTTAATTTTGTGAGAACACCTTTTATTTTACCAACAATGACTAAATAGTAGTCGAGTTTGTTTAGACGAGATTCCAAAATTTGAATTTCATAGAGTTACAAAATTGACCCATTTTTTTGAGAGTTCTATTATTTTGGGCTTTAATAAGCTTAGATTAGGATAAAAGATAATTTTGAAATAAAAGCCAAAAATTTAGTGAGACATTTCAGTCAATTTATTTTGGTTAAATACTTATTTGTCTTTAGGTTAACTTTTATCAATTACTCTTTTACAAATTGATTTTAGTGAGTTATTTTAAAGAATTATGGAGCCCATTTTTGAATTTTGAACAAGGAAAATTGAGTCAAAACTTGAGTTAACCCTTTAAGCACAACACCTTAATCAACCTTTGCCCTAAGTCAAAATCTTCACAAACCTTAAAACCTCACATCATTCTTAAACCCTAAACCCTCAAACCCTTCACATAGCTTAACCCTAAACCATTGTTAAACCGTAAACCATCATTAAACCTTAAACCATTATTAAGCCCCAAACCATCACTAAAACCTAAACCTTTGCTTAATCCTAAAACAGCTTAACCTAAAATCCTAGCTTAAACCTAAAACCCTATATTAACCAATGATCACAACTTGCAAGCAAAACCCAAAACCAAGCCATGAGTTGAGTAAAGAACTTTTTGCTAAAAGAGGAAAGACACAAAATAGCAAAGGGAAGAAAATAAATTGGTAAAATTAACAATGGAGGAATCAAAATTTGTCAAAAAAGATCCCATTAACATAGCTATAATCATGGGACCAAAACTGGAGGAAAAGAGCGAAAATTTTGGTTCTTTCTTCAAGTTTGGAGTTGAAGAAGTCTTATAAAACTAGTACGTAAGAGGCTTCAAGGAAAGAGAAAATTTCTCAAGAGGCTTTCTTATACTTTTTTCTGCACTGATCTTTCTTTTTCTTTTCTGTTTGACTTAAAGTTAAACTGCCATTATTTGTAAATCTATTGTTGCGTTGGGCTTGTTGGCTCTATCCAGAGGGGGGTGAATCGGTTTTTATACTAATTTTGGCTTTTCTAAGGATTTAATTCACAAATGCAATAGATAAAGCAATAATGAAATAAATGCAATAAGTAAAGAAGGATAAGAGAAGCAAACACAAATTTTATAGAGGTTCGGCCAATCTCTTGCCTACGTCCTCTCTCCTTAATCCTCTTGTCAAGGGGTTGATTCCACTCTTCCTTTGGAATTCTTACAAACCACTTCAAGGTGTGGTGATACCTCTTACACTTTCTCTTGATGGCTTAGAAACAACCTTCTAAGTCTATCCCCTTACAATGCTACCCTCACTCTTACAATAATAACCTCACAAGGTTTGCTCAAATCTTTGAGAATCAGTAATTTGAGTGAGTAGGTGAAGAACAAAGTAATTTCCAACAAATGGAGTACAAAGAGTAAATATTTCTGCTAGGATTTCTTTCTTGAATGTATGAGAGTTTCTTCAGTGCTTCTACTCCTTCAAACTTCATAAATGCTTCTATTTATAACCCACCAAACGATTAGAACGGTTGGTGAAGCATTTAATGCAAATTCTCCTGTTGAAACCCTCAAAAACTAGCCGTTGGAGTCAGGTCTCGTGCAAAGGGATCGATCCCTTTTCAAAAGGGATCGATCCTTTTTCTCTAGAACGCTTTCCAACTCTTTCCCGGATGGCTCGAAGCATTCTGTCACTTTGGGATCGATCCCTCTACAGTAGGGATCGATCCCTTTTATCCAGTACACTTTCCTGCACTTAATTTGCTGCAAAGTTTATGGCTTTTGTGATTCTAAGTCAGTTCAAAACCTTCTAACACTTTTCTAAGAGTATTTACTGACTTTTTCAATTGAAATTGCAATCCAAGACTTTGTTAAAATAATTTCAATCATTGAGTTCATTCAAAGTAAATTTACTGGTATAAAAATCATTTTTAAACTTGCTTGAGTTTAGTCATTTTCAAAATACTTGTCAATTTAAAGCTAACAATCTCCCCCTTTTTGATATGACAAAACTTAAGGTAAATTTGCTTATCATTTTGACATCATGAAAATCATTTTGCTTGGATCCCCCTCAATTTATACATGGAAGAATATTTTGCTTGAAAATCATTTTGTTTTGCTCCCCCTTAATTTATGCATGAAAAAATTTACCCTAGGAATTCTCCCCCTTTTTGACATATCAAGAAAGAAGGCAAGTAGGATGACATAAAGAGAAATGGTCAGATGTATAAGTCAATTTAAAGCAAAGTGATAAACCAGGCCAATGGAAATGTAGATCAAGCCAAATTCATATAGAGATAAATCATATGACATGCCATAGAAACAAAGATTGCAAAGAGTCGAACATCAAAATACACCAGTTAGATTGAGAAACATAAGACTAAAATACCATAACCATAATAGAAAATGTTATAAACATAAGGCTAAAAACATCATAAACACCAGTCATAGGAGAAGATCATAATAAGCTAAATGCTCATCTCGCACAACAATCACAATCAACGCCGAGGAAATGTCTTGTGATATTGGTCCATGAAGTCCTCTTGCTGCATACGAATATCTTGGACCTCATCGTACAAAGCAGTCTGTGTCTCCTCCACATTGTCGAGACGAATATTGAGTTGACCAAATTGACCATCGAGCTGATCAAAGCACTGAGTGAAGGTCTGTTGGAGATGTTGAAGAATGAGCATGATCTGGTCATTAGATGCGGACCCCGATGGTGCGGAGGAAGAAGCAGGGGCTTCCTCTTTAGGAGCAGGAGCATCCTCGTCACTAGAATGCTCGGGAGATGGAGGAGCACCATGAGCCTTTTCCCATACTACAGTATCACCGTGCTGACGAGAATACCATCCAAGATTGTGTGGTGTAGCAAGGTTGATGGTGTTACCGGGTTCGGGAAGGACACTAGCCTCATATGAACAATCAACGCCATGATCAAGCAGATAAAAAGCAAGTGGCTATGGGAAGACAATCGAGTGGACCTTGCCAAGAACAATCTTCACCCAATCTTGGAGAATGAAATGAGCAAGGTCTGGCTAGAGCAAGGTCTGGCTAGTCACCGTCAGGGGAATGAATGTGGTGGAGCCAGAAGCGATCAAGGCGCCGGAGTTGAGAATATTTCGTCCCGAGCGGGCGAAGATTCCAAGAGATTATAATGTGAAGAAGTCTTGCGAAGATGGGAAGGTCACCCGCACGATCATTGACGATATTAAATTCTAATGGGACGTTGACATTTTCGTGCACAAGACCATCCTCTGGAATGCGAAAGGCACGCGAGAGAGAATATTTGGTGATCTCAACATCTCGACCCATAACAAAAGATTGAAGTGCCACAACCTTGCATAGGTCATTCGGAGAATAGATAACTTTGGTATTTGAAAAGAAGGCTCGAATAATGTTTAACGGAACCGGAGTGTTGATTTTGAGAAAGTGTATCCAATGGAAGGCTTCAAATTTGGCCAAGTAGGGAAAGTTAATGGATTCTAAGAAACCGAAATCAATTGGACGACAGTGTTTAATACGCATATTGGCAAATTGGGTATAGTAGCGGTGTTTCTCTTCCGCATTGTGAAAACATCGATTAAAAGCCGTTGGAACGGAAGAGGAGGAGGAAAAAGAAGGAGCTCTTTTCCTTGTCGAGGCATGTTTGATTTTAGGAGCCATGTGGAGGGAAGGTTGAGTTCAAAAGGTGGAGGAAATTTCGTTTGGGAATTTAGCCGAACAGGTGATGGGCACAGGTTTGGTGAGCTATGGATGAGTGTATGGGGAAATGAAAACCTATCCAACAACATAATACCACAGATCAATATGCAAGCAAAAAGTTTGATGAAGATATGATGCAGAAATAGTCAAACGATGCTAAGTTATAAACACTAGAAGTTAGATAAAAAACATGGATTGATGTGAAATGAAAAATATAGCATAGTGAAAATTGATGCAGAAACTGGAGAGGGGTTAATAAGATATGATGAAATAATCAAGATATGCAAGAAAAATTGATGAAAATGAGTGAAGAACACTTCCAATTGAAATGTTGGGTGAATAGTGATGAAAACAAGGAGGATGAGAGGAAGTTGAAATTGATGAAGATTTAGTGTGAAAGGATGAGGAGAAGTAAAAGAGAAGGATAAAAGAGGAAAAATGGTGAAGAAAGGAGGTGATTTGGTGTAGAAATGGTGTAGATCTTGAAGTTTTGGGGAAGGAGAATGGAGGGGGGGACGTTGCTGTGGATGGGGAAGGTGAATAGTATGAGAAAAGAGAGGAAATCCCGACTTTTAACAAGGGCCTCTCGTGGATTCTGGCCGAGGGGATCGATCCCTTTACTGAGGGGATCGATCCCTTTTTGGCAGAATACACTCCTGCCCCTTCTGATGCTAACGGATCGATCCGATGGTGAAACGGATCGATCCCTCATAGCAAAAACCTAGATTTCTAGGCCAAAATGACCCGGGAATCAATCCAATTTGCATAAGAATTGACCCTTTAGTCCATTGCCTCAGTGTTGATGCAGAAAAATGATTTGAAACTTAAAGAACTTGTGCATTTTCATTGTTTAAAATCAAAATATGGTTTGGCCACTTGGGATGCATGAGATATAACTTGAAAACTACAGGAAAAGTGCAGAAAAATGCAGAAAAATTGTATAAGTATGCAAAAATGATGCAGAACAGTTTTGAACAATAAGTGACCATGATGGTGATAGTGTCTTAAACATCAGAAATGGGTTTTGGTTAATGAAGAGAGTTTAACATGATCAAAGCACACAAAGTTCAACAATTCAATCTCAAAAAGCTAAGAACATAAACAGTAACATGGTAAGTTAAGGTCATGAATTGCAGTGGTAATTATATTCTCCAAATTTCTTTCTTGCAAGCATCACAACCAACTTAAGCCATTCATTCAACATCAAACAATTCAAGGAGTATTCATAATACCTAATTCACCTCTAAGAGTGCAAAATCTCTCCTTGTCCAAGGGTTTTGTGAAGATATCAGCTGATTGGTGCAAGGTATCTACATACTATAGAATTGTCCCCCTTTTTCACATGATCTCGTATAAACTGATGTCTAATCTCAATGTGCTTGGTTCTAAAGTGTTGGATGGATTTTTTGTAAGGTTGATAGCACTAGTGTTGTCACACTTGATAGGAACTTGGTTCATTTCTATTCCATAGTCTCTCATTTGTTGTCTAATCCACAAGACTTGAGCACAACAACTTCCGAAAGCTATATATTCAGCCTCGGTTGTGGATTGAGCTAGCTATTTTGTTTCTTAGAGAACCATGAAATAAGCCTACTTCCTAAGAATTGACATGTTCCCGATGTGCTTTTCCTATCCACTTTGCATCCACCAAAATCAGAATCGGAATAAGCATGGAGAGCAAGTGTAGAATCTTTAGGATACCAAAGTCCTAAGGAAGAGGTGTCTTTAAGGTATCTAAGGATTCTTTTTACTACTTGTAGGTGTGATTCTTAGGAGATGACTGAAATCTAGCACACAAGCATACACTAAACATTATATTGGGTCTACTAGCAGTTAAATATAGCAATGAACCAATCATAGACCTATATAGTTTAGTGTTTATACACTTTCTTTCTTCATCCTTATCAAGCTTGATATTTGTGCTTATTGGTGTAGAGTAAGGTTTAGACTCATCCATTCCAAATCTTTTGAGCAAATCTTCAGTGTACTTAGCTTGATTTATGAAAATACCTTCTTTGCATTGTTTAACTTGAAGTCCTAGAAAGAAGGTTAGCTCTCCCATCATACTTATTTCAAATTCACCTTGCATTAATTTTGAGAAATCTTTACACAATGACTCATTTGTAGATCCAAAAATGATATCATCCACATAAATTTGAACTACTAATAAGTCATCACCCTTAGATTGGATAAACAAGGTGATGTCTACTTTGCCTCTTGCAAAACCTTTTTCAATTAAGAACTTTGAAAGTCTTTCATACCAAGCTCTAGGAGCTTGTTTTAATCCATATAAAGCCTTTGATAGTTTGAAAACATGGTTAGGAAACTTTGGATTTTCAAAACAGGGAGGTTGTTCAACATAAACCTCTTCATTTATGTAACCATTTAAAAAGGCACTTTTTACATCCATTTGATATAATTTAAAATCCTTGTAACATGCAAAGGCAAGTAGCATCCTAATGGCTTCTAATCTAGCTACCGGAGCATATGTTTCATCATAGTCTATTCCTTCTTCTTGCCTATATCCTTGAGCCACTAACCTAGCCTTGTTTCTAACAATAATGCTATTCTCATCCATCTTATTCTTGAATATCTATTTGGTTCCAATGATGGGATAATCATTAAGTCTTTCTACTAGTGTCCACACTTTGCTTCTCTCAAATTGATTTAATTCCTCTTGCATGGCCATAATCCAATTTTCATCTTTCAAGGCCTCATCTACATTCTTTGGCTCAAATTGTGACAGAAAGGCTACATATTGACATATGTTTCTATAGGTTGACCTAGTTCTAACGCCAATGTTTGGATCTCCAACAATATCATTTTCCTTCACATAACCAAGTTCTCTTGGACACCTAGATTCTTTTTCAATTATTTCTTGTTCCATGGACTCCTCATTTTTGTTAATATTAAGATCTTCTAATTGTTCTCTAACACCCTTATCTTGGGATGGATCAACTATAGGTTCATCAAAGATCTCTACTTCATCATCAAAATTGGTTCTACTAGCGATATTTGATTAATCAAAGATTACATGAATTGACTCTTCTACTACAAGTGTTCTTTTATTGAAAACTCTATAAGCCTTAGAATTTAAAGAATAACCAAGAAAAATACCTTCATCACTTTTTGCATCAAATTTTCCTAAGTTATCTTTACCATTGTTCAAAACAAAACATTTACATCCAAATGGGTGAAAATAACTTATGTTAGGCCTTTTTCCTTTATAAAGCTCATAGGGAGTTTTCTTTAAAATAGGCCTTACCATAGCTCTATTTATAACATAGCAAGCAGTATTTATTGCTTCAGCCAAAAAATATTTAGGTAAGTTATTTTCACAAAGCATGGTTCTAGCCATTTCTTCTAAGATTCTATTTCTCCTTTCAACTACCCCATTTTGTTGAGGAGTTCTAGGAGCTGAGAAATTATGGCTAATACCATTTTCATTGCAAAATGTATCAAAACCAAGATTTTCAAATTCTTTTCCATGATCAATCCTAATACTAATAATAGAGTAACATTTTTCATTTTGAACAAGTTTTGAGAAAACAATAAATTTGTCTAAGGCTTCATTTTTCATACTTAAGAAGAACACCCAAGTGAACCTAGTGTAATCATCAACTATGACAAAACCATAGTGTTTTCCTCCTAAGCTAGTTGTCCTAGTTGGTCCAACGAGATCTAAGTGGAGAAGTTGAAGTGATCTAGAGGTTGTAACACACTTCTTAGATTTAAATGATATTCTCTTGTGTTTCCCTCTTACACATGCCTCACAAACTTTATCATTTTCAAATTGAAGCTTAGGCAAGCCTCCCAGTAAGTCTCCTTTAACTAATTTAGATAAAACATGCATGCTAGCATGACCTAGTCTTCTATGCCATAACCAAGGTTCATCTTCTCTAGTGGCCATAAAGCATACATTCTTGCTATTTAGTTCATCTAAATTAACAATATAAATGTTTCCTTGTCTATGTCCAATAAAGAGAATTTGATTAGTTTTAGCATCAACAACATTGCAACATAAAGCATCAAAGACAACTTTAAAACTCTTGTCACACAATTGACTAATACTAAGCAAATTATGTTTTAAACCTCTAACATACAAAACATTCTCAATAGTTGGGAAGAGTTACCAATGGAGCCAATTCCTTCAATTTGTCCTTTGGAGTTGTCCCCAAATGTGACTTCTCCACCACTTTTATGCTTTAGGAACTTGAATTGGCCCTTGTCACCCGTCATGTGTCTTGAGCATCCAATATCAAGGTACCAATGCTCCTTGGACTTAGCCTTGTAGCAATACTCTTCCTCCTACATACAAACACATCAAGCTTTCATCTTAGGTACCCAAATTTTCTTGGGTCCTTGAGAGTTAGTACTAATAATTTTTGATCTTTTAGGGATCCATTTCATTTTTAAGGACTCATCACTTGAATTTAAAACATGTTTAGGCACCCAAATCTTGACAGCCATTTTTCCTTTAATCATGGTCTTCCTAGAGGTGCATGCTTGTGAAGAATGTCCTAGTTTATTACATAATTGCACAAAACAAATTTTCTATCTTTGACTAGGAAATTTTTTAGATGAGTTTCTTTGTTTGATGCATTATAGGCTAACCCTTCTCTATCAAAGAATGCTCTTTGGGTCTCCAACATATGATCAAGTTTTTGTTGACCCATATAAAATCTAGAAAATGAGTTTTGCAAATTAGTGTTCTTTTTGTTTAATTCTTCTATTTCTAGATTTGCATTTTCTAATTTCTTATCACATTCTAATTTAACATTCATAAACATTTCATTTTCCTTTTTCAACTTAGAGATCATTTTCTTATATTTCAAATTCATGCATTCAAATTCATTTGTTAACTCATCAAATGCATCTTGCAATTCATCAAAAGTGTATTCATTAGTATCTAATGAGTTAGATGTTACCTTCTCATCTTCAAAAGCCGTAAAACAAAGGTTGGCTACTTCATCTTCCACATTCTCTTCATCGGAGCAATCACTATCACTCCATGTAGCCACCATTGCCTTCTTCTTTGGTTTCTTCTCATTTTGCTTTCTACAAAGAGGACAATCAAATTTAATATGACCAGGTTTTTTGCATTCATAACAAATAATTTGGTCCTTTTCTTTCCTACTAGTTTCTCCTCTATTGAAATCTCTCCTAAGAGGTCGCCTAGAGTTTTCACTAGCTCTCATCCTCATGAATTTGTTGAATCTCTTGGCGAACATAGCCATTTCTAAATCCTCATCATTACCACTTTCATCACGATCGTCCTTTGATTCCTCAATTGTGGTGGACTTTAGAGCTACTCCAACTTTCTTTGGGGGATCTTGATTTCTCTATAATTTTCATCTCATAAGTAAGTAAAGATCCCATAAGTTCATCTAATGAGAGTGTATGAGGATCCTTGGATTCCTCAATAGCAGTGACTTTAGCTTCCCATGATTTAGGTAAGCTATTGAATATCTTTTTCACCATTTCTACATTAGAGTATGTTTTTCCTAAGGCTTTAAGACCATTTATGATGTCAGTAAACCTAGTAAACATGTCACTAATTGACTCATCATTCTTCATTCTAAACATTTCATAGTCTTGAGTGAGCATGCCTACTTTTGTTTCCTTGACTTGTGTGGTTCTCTCATGTGTGATTGCTAGTTTATCCCAAATTTGTTTAGCATTCTGACATTGTGAAACTCGATTATATTCATTTGGTCCTAATGCACAAAATAGTGTGTGCATTGCCTTAGCATTTAGTTGTGCCATTCTAATATCGGTAGTATCCCACTCATCCTCTTTCTTTGGCACATCCTCCCCATCTACTTTCTTAATAGGGACAAGATGACCTTTAACTGTAATCCTCCACACTTCATAATCATTAGCTTGAATGAATAACATCATCTTAGTCTTCCAATAAGCATAATTTTCACCATTGAAGAGTGGTGGTCTAACCGTAGAGTGTCCCTCTCCTACCAAAGGTGTAGATACATTAGTTTGAGCCATCTAGATCGTTTTTACTCGAAGGGAATTACTCCTAATCGATTCTCGAGTCCAAGCTCTAATACCAATTGTTGGCTCTACCGAAAGGGGGTGAATCGGTTTTTATACTAATTTTGGCTTTTCTAAGGATTTAATTCACAAATGCAATAGATAAAGCAATAATGAAATAAATGCAATAAGTAAAGAAGGATAAGAGAAGCAAACACAAATTTTATAGAGATTCGGCCAATCTCTTGCCTACGTCCTTTCTCCTTGATCCTCTTGTCAAGGGGTTGATTCCACTCTTCCTTTGGAATTCTTACAAACCACTTCAAGGTGTGGTGATACCTCTTACACTTTCTCTTGATGGCTTAGAAACAACCTTCTAAGTCTATCCCCTTACAATGCTACCCTCACTCTTACAATAATAACCTCACAAGGTTTGCTCAAACCTTTGAGAATCAGTAATTTGAGTGAGTAGGTGAAGCACAAAGTAATTTCCAACAAATGGAGTACAAAGAGTAAATATTTCTGCTAGGATTTCTTTCTTGAATGTATGAGAGTTTCTTCAGTGCTTCTACTCCTTCAAACTTCATAAATGCTTCTATTTATAACCCACCAAACGATTAGAACGGTTGGTGAAGCATTTAATGCAAATTCTCCCGTTGAAACCCTCAAAAACTAGCCGTTGGAGTCAGGTCTCGTGCAAAGGGATCGATCCCTTTTCAAAAAGGATCGATCCTTTTTCTCCATAATGCTTTCCAACTCTTTCCCGGATGGCTCGAAGCATTCTGTCACTTTGGGATCGATCCTTCTATAGTAGGGATCGATCCCTCTATAGTAAGGATCGATCCCTTTTATCCAGTACACTTTCCTGCACTTAATTTGCTGCAAAGTTTATGGCTTTTGTGATTCTAAGTCAGTTTAAAACCTTCTAACACTTTTCTAAGAGTATTTACTGACTTTTTCAATTGAAATCGCAATCCAAGACTTTGTTAAAATAATTTCAATCATTGAGTTCATTCAAAGCAAATTTACTGGTATTAAAATCATTTTTAAACTTGCTTGAGTTTTGTCATTTTCAAAATACTTGTCAATTTAAAGCTAACAGGGCTGTTGGTGTGGTTGTCCTAGTATTGGTTATAGTGAGGAGTTTTCATTGTTGCTACGACTGTAAAGAAGTTTCAATACAATCTGTTTCCTTGTTGCAGTTGTTGTAAAGGGTCTTGTTGTTGACCACAATGAAGACTTATTGTTGTGAAGATTTCTTAGCTTGCTATGCTTGCTATTGTTATTGTTCTTAACTACATTAGTCTATTATCTTGGTACCATTTAGTTCTGGTGTTGTTGCTGTGGAGGTCTAGTGTAGGCTGCAATCATATAAAATCGCATTCGTGTCGTGTAAAAACAAAAATTGTTTCAATATTTGTGTTGACATGTCAAATATAACACATTATTTTTAGTTTTTAACAAATTCATATATAACTTTTATCAAATTTTAACCATTGTTCATGGTTGGTTCTTGCTGATTTGCTACTGTTGTGAAGGTCATTGGCATTACTTGTTGGTGTGAGAACCCTTATTTTTATAAATATTGAACATTTTCGTGGTCAAATAAATTAAATTAGTCAATAAAATAGTGAATTATTGATTTTGGTGTAAAAAAGAGAACTTTTGTACAAGTAGACCTGTGGGCCCCATAGAAGTGAGCACCCATTAGGACACACTTGAATCATCATAAAATGATGATATTTACTTAGGATAAGGCATTTTAAATTAATTTGATTTAACTAAAGTCGATTTTGGATTATCTCGCGAAATTGGGCTTAATTGAGCAAAAAAGGCAAAATCATAATTTAATGTGTAAAATCTTGATTTAATGCATAAAAAATATTTGAATTAAATATTTTATCCCGTAAAGTCATAAAACTTCATATTAACTTCGAGTTTACGAAATTAGAAGAAAATAAGGAAAAAAACTAAGTGTAAAGGAAATTGACATGTGCTAAAATGCTTCATTAATGGCATAATTATAAACATCTTAAACTTTTGTTATTTCAAAGCCAATTTTGGCTTTCTATTTCAACCAAAATTGTGAGCCTCCTTCTCCCATGTTCCTCTTCATGCCATTCTTCCCCTTTCTCCTTAAAATTTCGAAAACTCAAGTGGAAATGGAGGAAATTGGTGCTAGCCGAATCTTCTTCACTACCAAACCGACCTATCCTTCCATTTTGTAGGTTGTTTTCATGGAATTTAGGAAAGAACACCAAAAATAAAGAATGGGTAAGGGAAATCGATTTTTATTAGATTTGTAAAGAATTGTTTGGTTGTTTGTTTTGATTTCTTAATATGTTGTTTAAGGACTGATTCTAAGCATTTCTATGGTTTCAATTTGAAGAAATTGTTCAACAATGGAGACCTAGGGATTTCACCCAACTTGATGAATTTGTGGATTTTTGGGTGAGTTGAATTCTCATGAAATTGAAGTTAAAATTTAGCTAACTGATTTCCCCTTTTGTTAAAATTGGGGGTTTTGTATAATCGAGTTAAATTACATCAAACTGAAGTTAAATTATTATTAATTGATATAAATAAAAGTTAATTGTAGGTTCAATTTTATTAGGTGGCATAGATTTGCCAAGAATTGAATTCTTCCCTTTAGGTGAAATTTGAATTTTAGGGATTAAGCTTTAATCTTAATAATTGGTGTTAATTGAAGTTAATTGGAAGCTTAGTTAGTGAAATTGAAGCGATTGGAGGTTTAATTAAAGAAAAATTAGATTTAAATGCAATATGTGAAAGTAACATTGAGTTGGTTTTATAGTATTTGAAGTGTAAGTATACTTAAAATATTAAGATAAATATATATGGAATATGTTTTATTTGTTTGAGAATGATTTGAAGGACAATGAAATTTAATTAGAATTTATCGAGTTAGTGAGAATCGGTCACTTGGTATTCTTGGTGTAATCATGCTTGACTTGATAGTGATTTTTATACATAAGGTGTAATTCATGTAATTAAGCATGATTAAGAAGTTAAATGGTAATAAAGTTGATTGTATGACATAAATACACATTACGCCCTAGTGAAGGGCATAGTGAAAATGGCGTGATTTCGATGTAATTTTGTGATGAGTTAGTGAAGTGTGAATGGTTATACAATGCAATACAGATGAATATAAGACTGTTAGTAAAGTTAGAGTCGATAAAGGAAATATTTGACTGTAGTTGCAGCTAAAGACACCCGTAGGAATTAGACTATTTTTGTTGTTTTATTAGAAAATATGAAAGATCTTTACGTGTACTACGTTTTCCATAAAAAGGGTTATGGACAATTAATTGAGTTTAAACTATTTTTTATAGCTCTAAAGTAGTTGGGTAGAAATGGATAAATAGGTGAAAAAATGCTCACCTACTAGCTCAACGCTGCAAATGGGAATGTAAGAAAGAGCATTGACACTGAATTGGTAAGGGATATATATAAGGAACGTAGAAGATACTGAAGTGGATTTAAAATAAACTATAATGGGTTTTATAATCTGCGTTTGCCTTACAGGAGGTTTTAAAAAATTTATACCGTTATACTGCCAAATTTTTGTAAAAATATTAGCTACTGCGATTTAGGCTAGAAATTTAAGAAACGCTTTAAGAATAAGTATTTCTTAACGAATTCAGTTTTGAAAATATTAAATTACATGATTTTGGAATATTCATGAATTTTTAACTTATTTTATTTTATGGAAATTACCAAAATTTAGTATTTTAGAAATAGTTATGAAAAGTTATGAAATTTTCGGATTTTTGGAATACCTTGTATTTTAATTGATTTTAGAACCTCTTTGAGTTTTGAAAATGCTATTTTCAAATTTGGATTTATGAAACTCTTTAATAGCATGGATTTTCTAAGAAATTCAGTTTTTGTTGGAAGCTTATTTAATTGCATGATTTTAAAGATTTGTGACTTTTCTATTTTAATTTTTGGTTTTATGAATTTATTACAAATCATGGCACTGAAACCAATTTTCCTTATATATATATATATATATATATATATATATATATATATATATTGGAAATTACTAAGTTTTGAATATTTGGAATATACTTCTGATTTGATGCGAAAAACTGCTTTATGAACTCCTATGAATATCTGTATGATTTGACTTACTGATTTAAACTCTAAACTAGGAAACCTTATGTTTTGAGACACTGGTTAACGGTCATTTTTCAGTATCTAGATTGTTGTATATTTTGGATTCAGTAGTATCTGGCTGTAGTGTAACCTTCGAGGCTTGTAGTATCTGGCTGTAGTGTGACCTTTGGGGCCTACAGTATCTGGCTGTAGTGTGACCTTCTACAGTATCTGTATATGATATCTGTATTCTGTGTGCTATGTTGCTATGTGATTTGATCTAGTCCGCAATGGTCACAGATGACACCTGATCAGTGTTCACTGTAGACCAGCCATATGTCTATCTGTTTATTATCCTTATGGGATATCTTTGATACTTGATGTATATCGAGTTACTGCCATGTCTCTACTTTTTGTTATTTTTGATTTCTGTACGATTTTCTGATTTTCTATTATTCAAACTCTAAATTTGAAATGTTTTAATACAGATTTATATGATTTGATTTGAATTACGATATAATTTCTGAATTTGACTTTTATTCATTATCTGCGTAGCATGCCTTTATTAATTAAATTTCTGTTATACTGATTTGATTTACATCTAATTTTCGAAATACATGAATTCCTTCTCTAATGAAATTCTCTGACTTCTCTATGGCTTAGGTGTTAGGAAAAGGGGACAAGTGAGGTGCTTTAAAGCATCCTTCTTAATTCATCCCTAAACCCTTAACGAGCTTTAGAGGAAATTCTTCCAGTCCTTTGTTTTAGAAATATTCCTTATGTTTTAATACTTATTAATTGTTTTCAGCTACTTGCATATAGCTTACAGTATTTGTATCTTTGTATGTATTTGAAGGTATATGATGTATGGTTATCCATTTTGTATTTAGACTTATATTTCAGTACTTTTATAGTATAAAGATGTAATTAAAGGAAATACATAGTACATTTATGGTATGTTATGATACATGCAACTTTGATGGATATAAATTTTGTTAAGTAATATAATTTTAAAATGTGATTGCATGCTTAGTTAGAAAATTTGAACTGGGACGAAAGTGATTATAGGATATTGATTTAGCTAATGTAAATTTAGCTTACGAATAAATTTGAGACAATAAGCACAGCCCAACCAAGTAAATGAAAAAGAAAGAATTTGGTTCGAATTTTCGATAAAAAGCGAGGGACGTTATAGTTAGGTTGTTGCTGCTACCATGAATTGCTGTGAAAGTGCATGTTTTTTTGCTCTTTTGCGTGACATGGTGCTGTTGTTTAGAGGATGTTCGGGGTAGGTTGGCTTTTGTTAAAGGTGTCAGTCTCTACTCTAAAGAGTTATGGCAAGGCTTGATGGAAGAAGGAAATTTGTTTTGGTTTAGGTTTGGCAGGTGAAGAACATGAAGAGGTAAGAAAAAGGAGCTTAAAGAGAAGAAATTTTTTTAGTACAAAGATAGTTTTAACAAAATAGAAGCTTTGAATTTTATTGTGGTATGCTATTTTAGTTTTTTAGTTTTTATATGCATTTTTTTATTGTTTTCATAAATTATCTACTTTAAGTTTATTTGTTTATTTATGTATTTATTTATTTAGTTTTTTTTTTCAGTTTTATTATTGCTTAATGTGATTGATTTGTTCATCTTTCAAAAGAAAAAAAGTATACATACATTTATTTTGAAATGTCATAAAAGATGATTTTGTAATTTTTTAGTAGTTAATAATAAATAATAATAATAATAATAATAATAATAATAATAAAATAATAATAATAATAATAATATAATAATTCTTTGGCAATATGATTTTGTGGAAATCACAAGTGGTGTTTCCTAATAATTTTTAGGTGCGAAAATGAATCCTTAAATGTTACCAAAGTGTTAGAATATTTAAGTGATTTTATTTCTATACAATATGTTGGCTCTACCAAGAGGGGGTGAATCAGTTTAACTACTAATTTTGAGTTTTAAGAGCTCAAACTACAAATAAAACATATTATGCAATAATTAAGTAAATGCAGTAAATTAAAGGAAAGGGAAGAGAAGCAAACACAGAGTTTATAGAGGTTCGGCCAATCTCTTGCCTACGTCCTCTCTCCTTGATCCTCTTGTCAAGAAATTGATTCCAATCTTCTTTGTGACCAAGTACAAACCACTTCAAGGTGTGGTGAGACCTCTTACAATTCCTTTTGAAGACTTAGGAATAACCTTCTCAACCTATCCCTTTGTAAAGCTACCTTCACTCTTACAAGATAACCTTATAAGGCTAGCACACCCTTTGAATATGAGAAATTAATGTGAGTGGGTGAAGTACAAGATGGAATATCACAAATGAAATACAAAGGATGATTTTTCAGCTTGGATTTCTTTCTTGAAGCTTTGAGAAGTTGCTGAGTGCTTGTTCTTTCTTTAATATTCATAAATGCCTCTATTTATAGTCCACCAACTGCTTAGGACGGTTGTTGAAGCATTTAATGCAAAACTTCCCGTTGAAACCATAAAAAACTAGTTGTTAGGCACTATTCTCATGAAAAAGGATTGATCCTTAGCCATAGGGGATTGATCCCTAAGTTCCAGAAAGGCTTTCTGCCCATTCTGCCAATTGGGGATAGATCCCTTCACAGTGGGGATCGATCCCTTGGTTCCAGAATGCCTGTTTTCTGGCCTTGGAACCTTTTCTACGATCTAGGGATCGATCTTTCAACAAGGGGGATTGATCCCTCAAGCCTTCCTGCACTTTTTGTTGGCTATTTTTGGGATAAATTAATGGGTTTTTGTGTTTGGACTTTAGTTCAAAAACATTCTTTCAACTTTCTAGACTTTCTCAAATGAAAATTTAGTCCAAAACTTTGTCAAATGATTTTCTATCATTGAGTCTATTTTAAGCAAATTTACAATATAGAGAAAGCATTTAGTATTACTTAAGTTTTTGTCATTTCAAAATACTTGTCAATTTAAAGCTAACAATCTCCCCCTTTTAGATATGACAAAACTTAAGGTAAATTTGCTTATATTTTTGAAAAACAAATTTGCTTATAAAAATGCTACTCCCCCCTAAAGATTTGCTCCCCTTTAATTTAAGCATGAAAATTTGTAGAAATTTACCACAATAATTCTTCCCCTTTTTGTCATAGCAAAAATTATAGCAAAGATTATATACGGATTCCCCCTTAACAAATCATATATAGAAAGAAAGTATTCATCATGGAGAAATGGTCATAGACATAAGTCAAAGTCATAGTCAATTTAAAGCAACATAGGTCAATGTCATAGATATAAGCATAAACATAAACATAAATCATTTCATAGAAAAGTAGAAGTCTAAGAAGCCACGAACATAACAAGCTAGTTCATACAACCAAGAAAAGACACAACAATTTAACAAAGCATTAAGTCTTAAGTGCTGAGACACTCTAGTCAACGCCTCCTAGGAAAAGTCATGTGGTACTGCTCAATGAAGTCGTCTTACTGCATCGCACATCTTGGAGTTCGTCGAACAATGCAACTTGTGTCTCTTCCATACTATCAAGACGAGCATCAATCTGATCAAATCGCTGAGTGACATCCTGTTGGAAAGTTTGCTGAGAGGTGTTTATTTGCTAAAGCATGAGCATGATCTGGTCGAAAGAAGCAGATGTGGATCCCAATGGTGCTGAAGAAGAAGGTTCTTTAGGGGCTTCCTCTTCGGGACCATGCTCGGGAAATGCTGGCTATCCATGATGCTTCTCCCATATGAAATCATCACCTCTCTTGCATAAGTACCACCCAAGGTTATGCATCGTAGCAAGATTGATGGTGGTACTCGATCCGAAAGGACACCGACTTCACATGAGCAGTCAATGCCTTGGTTAAGCAGGTAATAGGTGAGCGGATGAGGAAAAACAATTGGCTTAACTCCACCTCTAACAATTTTCACTCAGTCATGACAGATGAAATGAAGAAGGTCAGGTGGAATGCCAGCGGGTGAATGGATGTGGTGAAGCCAGAACCTATCGAGCTTACAGCTTGAGAGTTTTTTGTGCCAAAAGGGCTAAGGTTCCAGGAAATGATAAAGTGGAGAAGGCGTACAAAGACTGGAAGGTCACCGACACACTCATCGGCTATGGCAAACTCTAATGGAACCTCGGCATCCTCAAAGGTAAGTTCACCTTCGGGAATGCGGAAAGCATAGGAGAGTGATTGGTTAGAGACTTCAATATGCTTTCCCATGACGAATGATTTAATCCCCACAACTTGGCACGAATCATTGGGACTCATGACAAGTTTGGCATTAAAGAAGAATGCCCAAACGATGATGCAAGGGATCAGAGTGTTGATTTTTAGAAATCAAGTCCAGTGGAATGTGTCAAACTTGGCCAAATATGGAATTCGATTGCTTTTAGGAATTCAAAGTCAATTGGTCACCAATGCTTGAATCACATATTGGCAAATTTCTCATGAAATCTATTCTTTTCTTCTGTATTTCGAAAACACTGATTAAAGGTTGTAGGTACAGAAGAAGTGGAAGAGGAGGGAGCTCTTAGCCTTTGAGTAGTGTGTTTAACACGAGGAGCCATGAGAGACTAAGTAGGGGAATAGAAAAGAAAGAAAATTTTGTTGAGAAATTTCATCGAACAGGTGATGGACACTACTTTGGTGATGTGTGGATGAGTGTATGAGGGAATGGGGAACTACCCAACAGCATAAAACCATATATTAGCACATAAACAACAATTTTTATGAAAGAACAATGATGAAGAGTGAAAGGAATTGAAAGTTATAGGACTAAGAAGTAGGAGAAAAATAATGGATTTTAGATATCTGAAAATGAGATAGAAAGAAAAAATATGCAAGAAAATGGGAGTGGGTTTGTAAAAGGTGATGAAATGAGTGAAAAATGCAAGTGAGATGATGGAAATTGATGAAGAAACACTTACAATTGATATATTGGGCATGAATGGTGGGTATAGTGTTGGAGGAGACACAAAATGAGAAAAAAAATGAAGTTTTAAAGGAAAAATGATGATAGGAAGTGAAAGGGATGACGAAATGATGAAGAACGGTGAAGAAATGGCGTGATTTGGTGGAGAAATGAGCGAGATTTGAAGTTTGGTGTAAAGGAAATGGTGGAATGGTGTTTTGGCGAAGGGGAAGGTGAATAGTAGGAAAAATAAGTGGAGGCCGACGTTTAAAGAACCCAGATTTCGCATTCTGGCCCGAAGGGATCAATCCCCTCAAGGAAGGGATTGATCCCTTCCAGGCAGAATGCATGCCCACACATTCTGGTGCAAGAGGATCGATCTCATGATGAAGGGGATCGATCCCTCATGGCCTAAACCCAGCAATTTAGGCCTGGAAACCCAGGAATCGATCTTATTTCTTAAGAAATCGATCCCTCAGTTAATTGCCTTAGTGTTTATGCTGAAAAATGATTTGAAAATAAGTGAAATTATGCATTTTCAATATTTTAAAGTCAAAAAACCAAATTTAAGTAAAATGAAAAACATGTTGTGTGACTTGAGGAAGTTTTAAAACATGAGAAGTGAGTTTCAACTGGTGGCATGGTGAGTTAGCCAGATTAACATTCTTTCTCAAAAGAGCTGAATGGTAAGGAATTACCATGGAATTTACAACATGATCAAACATATATTTCAGCAAATCATCCAAACAACTAAGAGAAATATGGCAAGTTAAGTCTATGAATAGCAAGTGGTAAATATATTCTTGAAATTCCTGACTTGCATTCATCACAACTAACTTAGACCATTTATTCTAAATCACAAGGAAGTCAATTTAGTTCAAGGAGCATTCATGAGACCTAGTTCACCTCTAAGTGTGCAAAATCGCTCTATATCCAAAAGTTTTGTAAAGATATTAGCCAATTGGTGCAAGGTATCTATGTATTCTAGAACAATATCACCTTTTTACACATGATCTCTTATAAAATGGTGTCTTATTCCAATGTGATTAGTTCTAGAGTGTTGTATAAGATTTTTGGTAAGGTTGATAGCACTAGTATTATCACATTTGATAGGAATTTGATTCACTCCATTCCGTAGTCACTCATTCGTTGCTTAATCCATAATACTTGTGCACAACAACTTCTGGAAGCAATATATTCAGCTTTAGTTGTGGATTGAGCTACACTATTTTGTTTCTTGGAAAACCATGAAATGAGTTTATTTCCTAAGAATTGACAAGTCTCGGATGTACTTTTCCTATTAACTTTGTAGCCACCAAAATCCGCATCAGAATAAGCATGAAGAGCAAAAGTAGAATCTTTAGGATATCATAGTCCTAAGGAAGAAGTGTCTTTAAGGTATTTAAGGATTCTTCTTACAGCTTGTAAGTGTGACTCTCTAGGAGATGATTGAAATCTAGCACACAAGCATACACTAAACATTATATCGGGTCTACTAGCAGTGAGATATAACAATGAACCAATCATAGACTTATATAGTTTAGTGTCTACACATTTTCCTTCTTCATCCTTGTCAAGCTTGATAGTTGTACTCATTGGGGTGGATTGAGGTTTAGACTCATCCATTCCAAATCTTTTGAGCAAGTCTTTAGTGTACTTAGCTTGATTTATAAAAATTTCATTTTTACATTGTTTAACTTGAAGTCCTAGGAAGAAGGTTAGCTCTCCCATCATGCTCATTTCAAATTCATCTTGCATTAATTTGGAGAAATCTTTACATAATGACTCATTTGTGGATCCAAAAATGATATCATCTACATAAATTTGAACCACTAATAAGTCACTACCCTTAGATTGGATAAACAATGTTGTATCTACTTTGCCTCTTGCAAAACCTTTTTCAATCAAAAACTTTAAAAGTCCTTCATACCAAGCTTTAAGAACTTGTTTTAATCCATACAAAGCTTTTAAGAGTTTGAAAACATGATTAGGAAACTTTGAATTTTCAAAACCGGGAGGTTGTCAACATAAACTTCTTCATTTATGTAACCATTTAAGAAAGCACTTTTAACATCCATTTGATATAGTTTAAAATCTTTGTAACATGCAAAGGCAAGTAGCATCCTAATGGATTCTAGTCTAGCTACTGGAGCAAAAGTTTCATCATAGTCTATTCCTTCTTCTTGCCTATATCCTTGTGCTACTAATCTAGCTTTATTTCTAACTATTATACTATTCTCATCCATTTTATTTTTGAATACCCATTTAGTTCCAATAATTGGATGATCCTTAGGTCTTTCCACTAGTGTCCATACTTTACTTCTTTCAAATTGATTTAATTCCTCTTGCATAGCCATAATCCTATTTTCATCTTTTAAGGCCTCATGCACATTCTTTGGTTCAAATTGTGATACAAAAGCTACATGTTGACATATATTTCTATATGTTGACCTAGTTCTAACACCGATATTTGGATCTTCAATAATGTCATTATCCTTCACATAACCAAGTTTTCTAGGACATCTTGATTCTTTCTCAATTATTTCTTGTTCCAATGGTTGTTCATTCTTATTTATATCAAGATCTTCTAATTGCTCCCTAACATCTTTGTCTTGAGATGGATCAATTATTGGTTCATCAAATATTTCTACTTCATCATCAACATTGGTTCTACTAGAGGAACTTGACTCATCAATAATCACATGAATTGATTCTTCTACAATAAGTGTTCTTTTGTTGAAAACTCTATATGCCTTAGAATTTAAAGAATAACCAAGAAAAAGACCTTCATCACTTTTTGCATCAAATTTTCCTAAGTTGTCTTTTCCATTGTTCAAAATAAAGCATTTGCAACCAAATGGATGAAAGTAGCTTATGTTAGGCATTTTTCCTTTATAAAGCTCATAAGGGGTTTTGTTTAAAATAGCTTAACCATAGCTCTATTTATAACATAACATGCAGTGTTAATAGCTTCAGCCCAAAAATATTTTGGCAAATTGTTTTCACAAAGCATAGTTCTAGCCATTTCTTCTAAGGTTCTATTACTCCTTTCCACTACCCCATTTTGTTGAGGAGTTCTAAGAGCTGAAAAATTATAACTAATTCCATTTTCATTACAATAAGTATCAAAACCAAAATTTTCAAATTCTTTTCCCTAATCACTTCTAATGTTAGTTATAGAATAACCTTTTTCATTTTGAACAAGTTTTGAAAAGATGATGAATTTATCTAAGGCTTCATTTTTCACACTTAAAAAGAACACCTAAGTGAACCTAGTATAGTCATCAACTATGACAAAACCATAGTGTTTTCCTCCTAAACTAGTGGTTCTAGTTGGTCTAAAAAGATCTAAGTGGAGGAGTTGGAGTGGCCTAGAGGTTGTAACACACTTCTTAGATTTAAATGATACCTTTTTGTGTTTTCCTCTTACACAAGCCTCACACACCTTATCATTTTCAAATTGAAGTTTAGTTAATCCTATAACTAAATCCCTTTTTGCTAATTTAGATAAAACATGCATGCTAGCATGACCTAGTCTTTTATGCCATAACCGAAATTCATCTTTTTTTGTGGCCATAAAGCATACATTTTTGTTATTTAGCTCATCTAAGTGAACAATTTAAATGTTTCCTTGTCTATGTCCTATGAAAAGGATTTGATTAGTTTTGGCATTAACAACATTATAGCACAAAGTATCAAACACAACTTTAAAACCTTTATCACACAATTGACTAGTACTAAGCAAGTTATGTTTTAAACCTCTAACATACAAGACATTTTCAATAGTTGAGGAAGAGTTACCAATAGAGCGAATTCCTTTAATTTGTCCTTTGGAATTATCTCCAAATGTGACTTCTCCACCACTTTTAGGCTTTAAGAACTTGAATTGGCTCTTGTCACCAGTCATGTGTCTTGAGCATCCACTATCAAGGTACCAATCCTCTTTGGACTTAGCCTTGTAGCAAAGCTCTTCCTTTTACACACAAATACATCAAACTTTTATCTTAGGTACCCAAATTTTCTTGGGTCCTTGAGAGTTACTACTAATAATTTTTTATCCTTTAGGGATCTATTTCATTCTTAATGACTCATCATTTGAATTTAAAACATCTTTTGGCACCCAAATCTTTATAGCTATTTTTCCTCTAATGATGGTCTTCCTAGATGTGCATACTTGTGAAGAGTGTCTTAGTTTATTACATGAAGTGCACAATAAATTTTTTATCTTTAGCAAAAAAATTTTTGAAACGAGTTTCTTTATTTGATGTATTGTAGCTTACTCCTTCTTTATCAAAGAATGCCTTTTGGGTCTCTAGCATATGATCAAGTTTTGTTGACCCATATAGACCTATATAGAATCTAGAAAATGAAATTTGCAAATTAATGTTCTTTTTATTTAACTCTTCTATTTCTAGGTTTGCACTTTCTAGTTTCTTCCACATTCTAACTTGACATTCATGAGCATCTCATTTTCCTTTCTCAATGTTGAAATTATTTTCTTATATTTTATATTCATACACTTAAACTCATTAGCTAAATCATTAAAGGCATCTTGCAACTCATTAAATGTATATTCATTAGTGTCAAATGAGTTGGATTTTACATTTCATCTTCAATGGCCATAAAGCAAAGCTTGGCTACTTCCTCTTCTAAATTCTCTTCATCGGAGCAGTCACTATCACTCCATTTAGCCATCATTGCCTTCTTCTTTGGTTTCTTCTCATTTTGTTTTATATAAAAAGGACAATCAAATTTAATATGACCAAGTTTTTTACATTCATAACAAATGATTGGATCCTTTTCTTTCCTACTAGTTTCTCTTTTGTTAAAATCTCTCTTAAGTGATTTCCTAGAGTTTCCACTAGCTCTCATCCTCATGAATTTGTTAACCATTTTTGCAAACATAGCCATCTCAAAATTCTCATCATCACCACTTTCCTCATGATCATCCCTGGATCCCTCATTTGTGGTGGATTTTAGTGCAACTTCAACCTTCTTAGGGGGTTCTTGATTTCTTTTGAGTTTCATCTCATAGGTGAGTAGAGATCCCATGAGTTCATCTAAAGAGAGAGTATAGGGATCCTTAGATTCATCAATAGCTGTGACTTTAGCTTCCCATGATTTAGGTAAGCTATTAAGAATCTTTTTCACCATTTCTACATTAGAGTGCATTTTTCCTAAGGCTTTGAGACCATTTATAATATCGGTAAATCTAGTAAACATGTCACTAATAGTTTCATCACTCTTCATTTTGAATAACTCATAATCTTGAGTGAGCATGCCTACTTTAGTCTTTTTGACTTGTGTGGTTCCCTCATGAGTAATTGCCAGCTTATCCCAAATTTGTTTTGCATTTTCACATTGTGAGACTCCATTATACTCATTGGTCCTAGTGCACAAAAAAATGTGTGCATTGCCTTAGCATTTAATTCTGCCATTCTAAAATCATTTGTGTCATATTCATCCTCTTTCTTTGGCACTTCCTCCCTATCTACTTTCTTAATAGGAACTAGGGGACCTTTAACTATAATTTTCCACTCTTCATAGTCATTAGCTTGAATGAATAACATCATCTTAGTCTTCTAATATGCACAATTTTCACCATTGAAGAGTGGTGGCCTAACTGTAAAGTGTCACTCTCCTACAAAGGGTGTAGCTACACTATTTTGAGTTATCTAGATCGTTTATACTCGAAGGAAATTACTCCAAATCAATTCTCGAGCCCAAGCTTTGATACCAATTGTTGGCCCTATCGAGAGGAAGGGTGAATCAGTTTAACTACCAATTTTGAGTTTTAAGAGATCAATTAACAAATAAAATAGATTATGCAATAATTAAGTAAATGCAATAAATTAAAGGAAAGGGAAGAGAAGCAAACACAGAGTTTATAGAGGTTTGGCCAATCTCTTGCCTACGTCCTCTCTGTTTGATCTTATTGTCAAGTGTTTGATTCCAATCTTCTTTGTGACTGAGTACAAACCACTTCAAGGTATGGTGAGACCTCTTACAATTCCTTTTGAAGACTTAGGAATAACCTTCTTAACTTATCCCCTTGTAAAGCTACCCTCACTCTTACAAGATAACCTTACAAGGCTAGCACACCCCTTTAAATATCAGAAATTAATGTGAGTGGGTGAAGTACAAGATGGAATATCACAAATGAAATACAAAGGATGATTTTTCAGCTTGGATTTCTTTCTTGAAGCTTTGAGAAGTTGCTGAGTGCTTGTTTTTTCTTTAATCTTCATAAATGCCTCTATTTATAGTCCACTAACTGCTTGGGACGGTTGTTAAAGCATTTAATGCAAAATTTCCCATTGAAACCCTCAAAAACTGGCCGTTGGGAACTGTTCTCATGAAAAATGATCGATCCTTAGCCATAGGGGATCGATCCAGAAGTTCCCGAAAGCTTTTCTGCCCATTCTGCCAACTGCGGATTGATCCCTTGGTTCTAGAATGCCTGTTTTTTGGCCTTGGAACCTTTTCTGCCATATGGGAACCTCTCTACCATATGGGGATTGATCCTTTAACAAGGGGGATCGATCCCTCAAGCCTCCCTGTACTTTTTGTTGGCTATTTTTGGGATAAATTGATGGGTTTTTGTGTTTGGACTTTAGTTCAAAAACATTCTTTCAACTTTCTAGACTTTCTCAAATGAAAATTTAGTCCAAAACTTTGTCAAATGATTTTCTATCATTGAGTCCATTTTAAGCAAATTTACAATATAGAGAAAGCATTTAGCATTACTTAAGTTTTTGTCATTTCAAAATACTTGTCAATTTAAAGCTAACACAAGAATTTCTTATTTATTACTTACATGTTCAATTTTATGAAATGATTGTTGTACAAACCTTTAAAATGTAAGTATATTTTCTAATTGTCATATAAAAAACTATATTTATAAAATTCATGAAATAATGAGTTATTAGTAATAAAAATAAACAAGAATTTACTAATGATGCGACATTATAGAAATCACTAGTGATTTTTAAACAATCTCTAGGTGAGAGAAGTCCATGAAATATTATCAAATCATTAGAATACTTGTGTGATTTTCTAAAATGTAGATTCTTGTTTAAAATGAAAATGAGTCAATTAACATAAGCAACAAATGTAGCAAGCAATAAAAGAATGTAGGGAAGAGAGTGTACGCTTGTAACGTCCCAACTACCAAAAATATGAACTAAAATTTTCCTTTTCATTCAATTGGTTAGGCTATGCTTAGTGTCACAGATTCATTGGAAAGCTAAATTTACATTAGCTAAATCAATATCTATTAATTCAATTAGTCCTAGTTCAGATATTTCTAAATATACGTGCAGTCTTATATAAACAAAATTACTTAACGAGATTCATACATATAGAATTAACTTATACTTCCTTATATGCATTAATATAGATTGTAAATATATTTTCAAATTATTTTAGTTACATCCACGTTTATCTACATTAGTATTATACTAATAGGTCTGAATACAAAAGAAATAACTGTACAAGTATACCTTTAAGGATGGTACCAAAATGCCTCGAAGAAATCATATCAGAACCCATCACATTGCGGTATCTACTGTAAGTAATCTAGAAGGAAAGTAAGAGGGTGAGCATGTGCCTTGTAAGGAGTACATATAAAGATACAGATGCCATAAACTATATGCAAGTATCTAAATCAAATATTAAATACTAAAATCTCAAGGGATAATTCCAAACAAAAAATCGGAAAGAGTTTTCTCTATAGCTCGTTAGGATTTTATGACTGAGTCAGGAAGGATGCTTTAAAGCACCTCACTTGTCCCTTTTCCTAACACCTAAGCTATAGAGAAGTTAAGTAAATTAATCAAAGAATGAATTCATTCGTTTCGAAGTCAAAGTCAAATCAATTTAATGTAACAGAAATTCACTTTGCAAGAATGTATCATACAAGTATCATAAGTCGGTCAAAATCAGAAAATATATCATAGTTCAAATCAAAATCATAAATATTTGTATCAAACCATTTCAGGTTTCAAAGTCTAAATATCAGAAGTTCAAAATCATACAAAATATAGATAAATAACACTAAGTGGAGAAATGGCAACAACTAGTGAAAATCATGCAGTCTAGATAGTTCGTAAGGGAAAATAATAATTGGATAGACATATGACGATAGTCCAAAGTGGTCCACAGTGAGCACTAATCGGATGTTGACTAGGACTGTCGCGGACTGGATCAAGGTCACATAGCAATTTAGATACTACAGGATTGCCTGTAGTCCAAAGACCATAATTCAAATGTCAAATACTACAAATTTATGGTTAGCTAGTATCTCAAAACATAAAGGTTCATAATTCGAGATTTAAAGTAGTATTTTTAGGTCTTACAGATGTTCATAAATAATCAAAATGCAAAGTCTTCAAAATCATGTAATTTTTTTTTGCAGATGTTCATAAAAATTTCCAAAATACTATATTTTGTCATGTTTTATGAAACTAAAATTAAAATAGAAACTCATAAGTCTTCAAAATCATATAATTTAATAGTTTCTAAAATTGAATTCCTTAAGAAATCCCTATTCTTGAGGTGTTTCTTAAATTCCTAACCTAGGTCGTGATAACTATTACTTTTATGAAAATTCGGCAACATAATAATATAAATTTTCTAAAACCTCTTGCAAAGCAAACACAACTTATATACCCAAGGCAGTTGATTTTAAAACTATTCTAGTATTGCCTACGTTCCTTATCTTATAGCATAACGTATCCAAACCAGTCCAGTAGTCGAAATACAGTAAATCAATGTATTTCTTTCTCAGCACCAACTTACTCCCGAACTGTAGAATTATCAAAACAATTTAAATTCCTAAACTAACTTCACAAAATATTTATAAGTCTTAGAGATCTTTCATATTTCCTAATACAACAGTATTTCGGTCTGTCATATTAGAAGCCAAAACTGCAACTACCGTAAAAACACCTCCATTTTCAAATTTGACTTCATCAACAGTCTTATATTAATTTATATATTATTCTAGGACCAATTTTGTATCAAATTGAGCATGATTCCCTACACCCCTTCACTTCACTGAAACTACCTTCACACACTGCACTTGTTGTTTTGTTAATTTAACACTACATTCATGCATTCTTAACTTCTACATTATTCCTATACCACATCTGAATGAAGCGTTTCCATAATCATCCAAAAATCCTAATTGCCGAAACCCTAAGAAAGAGATTCTAATGGTTTTACTTTAATTTGAGCTTATACACATAGTAATCTAACATGATACAATCACAAATTACCATTAAATCACAAAATCATAAGCTTTCGCTTACCTCTTCACTATGACTAAAACATAAAGAGGACTTTTTACCCACCAAATGGCCTCTCCCATGGTTAATTCCAAGATATATAATAGAGCTCTTGAAGAGGAACAATTTTGCTTAAGGAAGATTTCGGTTTTAAGGTAGTTTTAGTAGGGTTTCTCAAAGGCTCTCTCTCTCTAACTCAACACTTAGAAAATGAAATGAAAAATGGAGGAAGAGTGGTTGGCCAAAGCCTGAAGATGATGAGAAATATTTTGATTTTTTTTATGATTTAAGCTATAATGTAATGGGATAACTATGCACAAATAGTTACTTCCACAAACTTATAAAATATATATTTATTTTTCATACTTTTTTAATTTTTACTTTATTATTTTCTTCATCATGTTCATCATATATTATATAAAAATTAGTCAAACTTTGACTTCAACAAGAGGTGGCTTATCACGTCCGAAAACGTAAACTTTCGAACTAACTTTTTCTTTTTAACTTTCCTTTCCAATACAGTTATTACCAATCACATTCATTAACATTTGGTTTGCATTCGGTGTCTGTGTAAGCTTACTATAAAACTTTCGATTACAATTTAATCTTTATACCATTAGACCATTACTTAATAAATAATAAACAGGGAATCTAAGTGTAAACTATGATATCACAATTTATAATTTCATTTTTATCAATTCTATTCAAGTACATCCCATTTGTTCTTTGACATTCTTTGACATTACACTGTATGTCACGACCCGTGACCACATTTTTCATCTTTTTATACACAACTTAACCGGTTGGGCTGTCTGCGATACTTCACTTGTACTGACTATTAAACAGTTTTACATAATATTGTTTATATTATACACATCCCCTATTGTAACTAATCAGATAAGTAGTACTGTTCACGTGTCTAAATACAGAGAATAGATGATAATACCTCAAATAATCAGTCGGTCTGACACATTGTCCTTTGGGTACAGCCAGGATCGACAATCCACTGAACTCATATTCATCAAAACCTGAAATGTTGAAAATTAAGGGGTGAGTAAAACCACGGCTCAGTAAGAGAATTATATGCCTCACTTGATACTCAGCTTCCTATATGCTGAAAATCTTTTTCATTTTTCCTATGGGCTCTAGGCTCGCATGTAGGAAAGATACTACAGTCGGCTAGGAATCCGAATGGAGTAAGGTAGGTATTTTAGAATACCATACTTGTTACGGAACCTAGAAGCAACTGTAGAGAGAAATTTTTTTTTCTTTTGAATTAATAAATCCTTTTCCTTTTCAATCTTGCATAACCCTTTTCATATTCTTTTCAAAATAATGCTTCTACGAAATAAAGCATTTAAATAGAATAATTAATATCCGTATATTCCTTGAAAAGAATATTAGTTAAATCATCATTTTATTTCTTTAAAATTCATTTCATGTTTTAATGTACTCTCTTAATTAGTACCGTCCTGTAAAAAGCAAAATAAGCTATTAAAATCTATTCCATTCTTAAGTTCACAAGGCATCATTCTTTTTATCAGTATGATTAAGTGTGAACGAGACGAACATTCAAGTAGCACATGTTTGAGTGGCATATATAAACAAAATCCGATATATCACACACATCATATGTCATGTGCACAAGATCTATTTCATCCTTCGACATTTGTCGCATCTCCATCAGAACTTAGACTGATTACTAACACATCAGAACTCGTATAGCACTTAGTTCCCGAAGGATTCTAGAGGTGGCTCCCACAGTACAATCATCGAGTCTTTGCTCGGTTTGGCCTTTACTAACACATCAGAACACGTGCAGCACTTAGTTCCCGAAGGATTCTAGAGGTGGCTCACACGGTAAAATCATCGAGTCTTTGCTCGGTTTGGCCTTTACTAACACATCAGAACATGTGCAGCACTTAGTTCCCGAAGGATTCTAAAGGTGGCTCACACGGTAAAATCATCGAGTCTTTGCTCGGTTTGGCCTTTACTAACACATCAGAACACGTGCAGCACTTAGTTCCCGAAGGATTCTAAAGGTGGCTCACACGGTAAAGTCATCGAGTCTTTGCTCGGTTTGGCCTTTACTAACACATCAGAACACGTACAGCACTTAGTTCCCGAAGGATTCTAGAGGTGGCTCACACGGTAAAGTCATCGAGTCTTTGCTCGGTTTGGCCTTTACTAACACATTAGAAAACGTGCAGCACTTAGTTCCCGAAGGATTCTAGAGGTGGCTCACACGGTAAAATCATCGAGTCTTTGCTCGGTTTGGCCTTTACGCCATATGTACTTTCCACTGTCTTATCAGATCTCATGTAGTACTTATGATCTCATATTCCATTTAAGACCATAGAAAGAATATTAGAATTATCATTTCTTCCTTTTTGAAAACATATTACATGTTTGTATCTCATGTCTTATGAGAATCATCTCACGGTACTATAATCAGTACCTAAATGAGCATTTTGTAAAAATGCTATAATTCAATTGATTCTCTTATCATATTATATAAAACATGTTCTTTTCACATGTCACCCATCATGTATCAAATTTTCCGGTTGGCATATTCCATCTTATGTAAAATACTTTCCTTTTTAACATATCACCTATCATTTATGGTGTCTAAGATAGACATCAATCTTATCATACTATAAACCTCGGAGGGTAAGGAAATACACCGGTCAAATCTATAACCATAACCTATATTGTCCTCGGTGGATCACTGATTTATGCATCGACCGGGACTAAACAGGTCACATATCATGCATCAGCATGATAGGAATGCCAACCAGTCTCAAAACCGTATTTTCATCATAAATAAACCTTTATGGAATTTATATAAATATAAAATTCCATAATTTAAAACCATAAGAGTTAAAATCCTTTAGTGAATATTTATAAAAATATTCATAAAAATATTCACTATATTTCACTTCATCTTTCCTCTCGTATTTCGTGTAATTTATCTATTTCGAGAATTTTCGGTGATTTCATTGTCACCATTCTCGAATAAATGAATATTTTAAAATTTCATCTCATTAGATTCATGCTTTATGAAATTTAGTAATTTCCTCATGTTTCGTGATTTACTATCGAAATTCGGAAATAAAATCATTTAATATGATTTTATAAAGTTTTTTCTAAAATTTTCGGCCGCATAACGACTGCCGATTTACTAACCTCCTGCACGAAAAAATACAGTTTTAAATCTTTCAGCCAATACTTCTTCCCAAATTATTTTCAGCAAATCATGCATCATAATAATTTTCATAAAATATTTGCATAAAATATTTCAATTTAAAATATGCAGACTGAGTATCCTTACAGTGCTGCACATGCATCCCTTACCTTTTTCCGGGTCGACGACTTCCGCTTATCGATCGCGCCCGCGCTCCATTTCTCCCGATTCCTTATCTCGATTGCTGAAAATAATTTCTGGAATTAAAATTCTAATTTAATTTTTTTTAGAATTTTTCATAATTTATTTAATTTTTTTTCTGAAAATTAAATCTCAGGAAGATTTCTTACCGAACTTTGAAAAATCCCGGGTTGTCGAATTTCCGAAATTTTCCGAATTCTTGAAATTCTCCTTTTTCCTCTTTTTCTTTTCTTTCTTTCTTTTTCTTTTTCTTTTTCTTTTTCTTTTCTTTTTTCTTCTTCCTTTCCCGGTCAGACCGGTCCAGCTCCTGTCCTCTTCAGTTCCTCGCCGGCGGCCGGTTCTCCGGCGGTTCGGGCGTCCCTCAGCTGGCTGGCTACACGACGAACTTGCCGTGCCCTCCGTTTGCCCTGGATCAGCGGCACGGCGGCGGATCGAGGCGTTTTTGCCTCGGTTTCTTCTTCCTCTTCGTCAGCCTTCCTCCACTGTCCATTGCGCCTCGGTGACCTCCATCGTTTTCTTCTCCCTCCGACGGTGCTTTAGTGGCAGTGGCGGCGACCGATTTGGCCGGCACCGCCAGATCTGGTTTTCTCTTCCCTCGGCTTCCACCGCGTTTTCTGCCTCCGTTTTTTTTCTTTCTTCCGCCGCCGGTGGTTTCCTTGACTTCTTCTTTGGCCGGCAATGACATCCCCTCCATTTTCCCTCACCGGCGGTGGCATCTCCGCCACCAACGGCTCTGGTTGGGAGGGTCGGGGTTCCTTCCCCGATCCTGCCTTTTTCCTTTTCTTTGGTTTTCTTTTTTATTTCCTCTTTTGATTTTTATCCTCTTTTTATATTTAGTATATGTTTTACAATATACTATATACTATATCATATAATTTATACACATAATATTTACCATATATTACACATATAATATTATTTCATATGTATTGTAATACAATATATATTATATATAGATTATATATATATTGTACATTACAAAATATATATATCTAGTATATATATATTTATATTTATATACTTTAGAATAAATAACATTTATATATAGAATTATATAAATGTTATAATACAATATATATACCTATAAACTTTAATATAAAATAACATTTACATTTTTTATATATGTATGTGTATATATAATTATATATATATACACTATACACATACAATATTAGGTTTATATACACATGAATTATTTAAATTTATGAAGTAATATATATTTCCATATATATACCAACGTATATACAAAATACTATATAGTATTTTTAAATATATATGTATTTGTATAAAATACATTTATAAAATTTGTAATTATATAAACATACTTTATTTTCATTTCTCATTTTTCTTATTTAATTTGGATTTTAATTTATCCAATTTAATTCTTTTCATCTCTCTATTATTTTTATCTTCACTTCTAATTTAATTTCTTTTATACGAATTTCCCAATTCTTTCACTTCCTCACTTCTCGGGATTTTCACCCATATCCCATTCTCGCAAAATTTTATTTATTTCCTCTGATTTAATTTCTCCAATATTTATTTTCAATATTTCTAATTTCCAATAAAGGGAAAAATTTACGGTTATCACATCCTCCCCACCTTAAGAAATTCGGTCCTCCGAATTTAACTTAAGTCCAAAGGTGGTACATGTCGTACACTTACGACTTCTGACCTCTAGTTCATCCTCCAAGTAATACTGCCAGCACACTTTCAACATCAACAATACTTTAGACCACTACATGCTGTCTTTCATCATATATGTCTATACTCCCGTAAGTTCATTTCTCAAATCGGAAGTTATTCACTTTTACTTTTTTTATATAAGAGTCCATACACAATATTTTTAATATTACAGCTAATCTATGCTGTTCATCATCCATTCTTCTCACTTAGTGTCGAGTCGACATAATTTGGTACTATCATGTACTCGTGTCAATCAATTATATGTAAGTGTCCCAGTAGCTTTCACATCTCATGCACACGCTCTCTCAATATCATGGAGCGGTTACATCTCACGCTCATATATATAAATATATATATCAGTATGGAGCGGTGCTATCAATACACTTGGGATCTCAAAGCCTTTTGCTATCTCTCATTAGCATATGGCAACACAGAGACTCCCATCACATGTAAGGCTCATTGGAACTGTACATACACATTCACATCGTTTAACACTTATACTTCGACTAAGGCATTAGAGAATCTAGAAGTCTGATAATGGAAAGTGATTCTATTTAGATCATCAGTCTTTAATCACTTCCATATCATCATTTCTCTTTTGGACTTTTATTATCCACAATATTCATTTTCACACTTATTCCACCAAGGCTGCATCTCATTTGCCGACTTTACTATAGCTCATCTCTTATGATCATAATTCATGAGACTATCATATTCTCTTCATATAGTATGGTCTTTAGATCTCTTTTCATAATTTAGATTCTGTGATTGAATCCTCAAATTATCCATTTAAGCACCACATTATCTATACAATTCCACCATCTCTATCATTTCGAGGTGGCTATATATACAAACATTTCTCTTTATATACTGGCAGTAAACATATCAATTATCTTACTCCTTGGAGTATCATTACTTTCACTTATCAATTCTGGCTTTGATTTTACATCTTGCCACAGCTATGTGATAACCAACACAATTCACTTTCAGTCTTACCTTCGGGAACTGTTTTATATTGAAGTTCCCTTCTCGTCGTGCAACTTATTTCCTTATTGCACTTTCATTTTTGTTTTCATATTTTTACTCTCATCCCTTTTTGTCGGTTTTCTCGATTGGTATGGTACTATACTGCTAAGATCTTTTAAAATCTCGCATATCATCTATTCTTTACACTTATCCATCTGCCGACTTTAATTTCTTTAATTAGATCTTGTCTATAGAGCAGCTAGTCTCATCACTCTTTTATAAGCTGACAATAGTATTTAGCTAGACTCATTACTTTCGTATCTCAATCATTATCTCTATATCTTAGACAGGTTCACTGTCACCCTGTCGTCTCAAGATCATATATCTCAAGAGGAGATACTGTCTAGCCAAATTTCTTAGTTGTAATCTTAGCACAATTCCACAGCCTTTAAGAGTTTAAGGATTATATCACAATGCTGCTCATGTTCCATTTATACTTTAGACTCTATCAGTATTTCAGCAGTTTTCTCTTGTAAGGATGCCTCATTCTTTAGGCTTATATACTTTACAAGGCAACTCATTACCCTTGTAACTTCAATAGGAACTTGTAAAATTCACTCCGAGTTCGAATCATTATCTTATGGACATCAATCTTCAATCTTTTATCTAATGACGCTTTATACTGAGGCTAGTCTTATTAGTTCCTCACATATCTCTAATCAGATCAAGAAAGCGTCTATTTTCATGTAGATGAATACTTGTTCTTCACCAGAACTTTATCAATGGTAGGAAATTAATACATCATTTTTAATTCATCTACATCTTAATATCATTTGTATTTCTCTCATTTACACTTATACAGATAATTCCATTATTCTCAATTTTTTTTTTCATTATCTGTATTTTTGTCATCCAGACCTTTACACGTGAAATTTCATTATTCACATATTTTTCAGAGTTATTTTCTTAAGCTTTTCGGATTCTTTCTACATCCTCCGATATAAACTTAGAATTTAACTTCATATTCAAAATCGAGTCAATGTTATCTCGATTCCTCTAATTTATATAACTCTGGAAGTTTTATCGGAAATCAAATCTGATACTTTCTTTAATCATTCATTTCTTATCATCTTGTGACCATCGTTCTTCAACTTTTCATCTGATGATGCCTTTTATAAAGATTGCTCTTATAAGCTCCTTATACGTCTCTGATTAAATCATATCTAAGGCATCACTTCCATATAGGTATTTATTCGTTCTTCATAAGAACTTTAGTGTGTAATAAAAATTAAATACATCGTTTAATTCATCCTCAAATCCTATTATTTGTATTTCCATCCTTTACATCGATACGTGCGAATTTCATCATCCATAATATTTTCCAAAAAATTATTTTCTTAAGCTTGTCGGATTTCTTCTATATTCTTCGATACACGCTTAAGAATAAATTTCATATCCACAATCGAGTCAACATTAACCTGATTTCTCAATCTATTACTTTGGAATTTATCGGAATTCTCATCCGACAGTTTCTTTAACCACCCTTCTTTTATCATGTTGGACCTTTATCATTGTGTCCCATCATTTCACAATCTAGTTTCAAGGCAGAGACATTCAATACTAAAATCATTTTGATACATATTCTACCTTGATTTCATCACCTAGTCATGCTTTACAGCGTTACGAATCTCATTCTGGTAAGCTGTATCAAGTACAACGGTTCTCAACACACTTTACAGCTACCTGTTTCAATTCAATTATTCACTTTAAAACCATTTCCATTTACTAAATTCAAGCTTTGTTCCCTCGAGTATATTCTCCACAAGGTTTGAACCTTGGCATCTCTTACGTACCTAGTTCTTTACTCTCGTGTTACCATTAAGATAATTGTAAGAGCCTCGCCCGTTCATATTGACCGTCGGCGAGCATCCCTTAGGCGATTCTTTCGCCCCAGGTTTACCCTTACTAGTGAGTCGGCGATGACATAGTTCGCTTGTATCTCACAACACATGATCCACTACTGGTCGCCCATCATTGAGTCGCCCATCACAGTTCTGTCTCAAGGGTCCTGAAGAATTTAGGTTACCTGTCATCTTCTTTTTATCACTTCACTATTCTTATAATTATTCTCTAACTTACAGTACTCCACACAGTACTTCATTCTGTAGCACATATTTCAAGATATGTCGGTTCTATATAAGATTATCAGTTTAATACCTCAAAATAGTAAAACGTATAGAACCATAAGTAACCACACCAGTATGTATTTCATTATCGATACCGTTCACCTCATCAGTCAATTCCTGTAATCATTTCACTTTTCATAGTATTCAACGATCCCATTCAGCACACTCTTAATTTTTCGACCCTTACAGCCAATAACCGGGTCAATCATCTGATGACATTCCACTACACTCTTTGGATCGCATCATATAAGGCCCCTGCTCGTCCGCCGTCCGCCTGTACACGTTTTATTGTGATGCCTCGTATTTGCCGGTCTCAAGCCGGAGGGGCCCGAGCCGCACCACTCATCCGTACTGTCCACTCTAGGTTCTGAGGTGGCCCCCGTCACACAAACGTGGCACTTAGCCCCTCACGGATTTCTTTCGCTCCATAATCTAAGTGTTAATGGAATCAGAAATAGGGATCGTTATATTCATATGACATCCTCTATGCCATTAATAATTTCATTACTATCAATGGATTCCAATTCAGCTCGATTTTATCACTATTCCGACATCGCCCAACATAGGGGCATTTTTGTCATTTCGACACTTATTCCTTTCTCCTCAATATACATTCAAATTAATGAACTGATTTTCTTTGTGTTGATAGTATCATTTCTGATACTTATACTAGCAATTTAGATCTCATTCGATTTCGATAGAGAAATTCACTAAAATCCATAATTGGATTATTTTGCTTGTAATTTAGCTTTATATCATTAATTTCTCTGTCAAATCGATCAATTCCAACTTTTGGTGATCTATTTTGACTCCCGGTAAAATTTTGAGGGTAGGGGTATTTTGTCATTTTTGGCTAAAAATTTTCTCTCTCTTAAAATTACCCTCAATCAGTGATCTTAAAGTCTATTTAATGATGATATTTCATTCCCATACTTTATACCATCACTTTCAGGTCTCAGTTCGATTCGGACAGAAAAGTACTGGTGGGGCCCTCACCGAGTCCATTTATGTTCCTTACTGAACAGGCCTTCATTTAGACTAGAAGAATCACCAATAATTCGATAATTTCTGAGCCTATTTTCTTCTTTAACATTCTCAGTTTATACTTTCTCACTCCCTTTAAATCATTTTACTCCATTTACAATCATTTATTTTCTCTACGTATTCATACGACACAGTACTATCGAGGATGTTTAACTCTTTTCCTTCCAAAAGTATCCACAGACATCAGGCCAACCATTGCTCTGATACCATTAAATCTGTCACGACCCGTGACCACATTTTTCATCTTTTTATACACAACTTAACCGGTTGGGCTGTCTGCGATACTTCACTTGTACTGACTGTTAAACAATTTTACATAATATTGTTTATATTATACACATCCCCTATCGTAACTAATCAGATAAGTAGTACTGTTCACGTGTCTAAATACAGAGAATAAATGATCATACCTCAAATAATCAGTCGGTCTGACACATTATCCTTCGTGTACAGCCAGGATCCACAATCCACTGAACTCACATTCATCAAAACCTGAAATGTTGAAAATTAAGGGGTGAGCAAAACCACGGCTCAGTAAGAGAATTATATGCCTCACTTGATACTCAGCTTCCTATATGCTGAAAATCTTTTTCATTTTTCCTATGGGCTCTAGGCTCGCATGTACGAAAGATACTACAGTCGGCTAGGAATCCGAATGGAGTAAGGTAGGTATTTTAGAATACCATACTTGTTACGGAACCTAGAAGCAACTGTAGAGAGAATTTTTTTGTTTTGAATTAATAAATCCTTTTCCTTTTCAATCTTTCATAACCTTTTTCATATTATTTTCAAAATAATGCTTCTACGAAATAAAGCATTTAAATAGAATAATTAATATCCGTATATTCCTTGAAAAGAATATTAGTTAAATCATCATTTTATTTCTTTAAAATTCATTTCATGTTTTAATGTACTCTCTTAATTAGTACCGTCCTGTAAAAAGCAAAATAAGCTATTAAAATCTATTCCATTCTTAAGTTCACAAGGCATCATTCTTTTTATCAGTATGATTAAGTGTGAACGAGACGAACATTCAAGTAGCACATGTTTGAGTGGCATATATAAACAAAATCCGATATATCACACACATCATATGTCATGTGCACAAGATCTATTTCATCCTTCGACATTTGTCGCATCCCCATCAAAACTTAGACTGATTACTAACACATCAGAACTCGTGTAGCACTTAGTTCCCGAGGATTCTAGAGTTGGCTCCCACAGTACAATCATCGAGTCTTTGCTCGGTTTGGCCTTTACTAACACATCAGAACACGTGCAGCACTTAGTTCCCGAAGGATTCTAGAGGTGGCTCACACGGTAAAATCATTGAGTCTTTGCTCGGTTTGGCCTTTACTAACACATCAGAACACGTGCAGCACTTAGTTCCCGAAGGATTCTAGAGGTGGCTCACACGGTAAAATCATCGAGTCTTTACTCGGTTTGGCCTTTACTAACACATCAGAACACGTGCAGCACTTAGTTCCCAAAGGATTCTAGAGGTGGCTCACACGGTAAAGTCATCGAGTCTTTGCTCGGTTTGGCCTTTACTAACACATCAGAACACGTGCAGCACTTAGTTCCCGAAGGATTCTAGAGGTGGCTCACACGGTAAAGTCATCGAGTCTTTGCTCGGTTTGGCCTTTACTAACACATCAGAACACGTGCAGCACTTAGTTCCCGAAGGATTCTAGAGGTGGCTCACACGGTAAAGTCATCGAGTCTTTGTTCGGTTTGGCCTTTACTAACACATTAGAACACGTGCAGCACTTAGTTCCCGAAGGATTCTAGAGGTGGCTCACACGGTAAAATCATCGAGTCTTTGCTCGGTTTGGCCTTTACCCCATATGTACTTTCCACTGTCTTATCAGATCTCATGTAGTACTTATGATCTCATATTCCATTTAAGACCATAGAAAGAATATTAGAATTATCATTTCTTCCTTTTTGAAAACATATTATATGTTTGTATCTCATGTCTTATGAGAATCATCTCACGGTACTATAATCAGTACCTAAATGAGCATTTTGTAAAAATGCTATAATTCAATTGATTCTCTTATCATATTATATAAAACATGTTCTTTTCACATTTCACCCATCATGTATCAAATTTTCCGGTTGGCATATTCCATCTTATGTAAAATACTTTCCTTTTTAACATATCACCTATCATTTATGGAGTCTAAGATAGACATCAATCTTATCATACTATAAACCTCGGAGGGTAAGGAAATACACCGGTCAAATCTATAACCATAACCTATATTGTCCTCGGTGGATCACTGATTTAGGCGTCGACCGGGACTAAACAGGTCACATATCATGCATCAGCATGATAGGAATGCCAACCAGTCTCAAAACCGTATTTTCATCATAAAATAAACCTTTATGGAATTTATATAAATATAAAATTCCATAATTTAAAACCATAAGGGTTAAAATCCTTTAGTGAATATTTATAAAAATATTCATAAAAATATTCACTATATTTCACTTCATTTTTCCTCTCGTATTTCGTGTAATTTATCTATTTCGAGAATTTTCGGTGATTTCATTGTCACCATTCTCGAATACATGAATATTTTAAAATTTCATCTCATTAGATTCATGTTTTATGAAATTTAGTAATTTCCTCATGTTTCGTGATTTACTATCGAAATTCGGAAATAAAATCATTTAATATGATTTTATAAAGTTTTTTCAAAATTTTCGGCAGCATAACGGCTGCCGATTTACTAACCTCCTGTACCGAAAAATACAGTTTTAAATCTTTCAGCCAGTACTTCTTCCCAAATTATTTTCAGCAAATCATGCATCGTAATAATTTTCATAAAATATTTGCATAAAATATTTCAATTTAAAATATGCAGACTGAGTATCCTTACAGTGCTGCACATGCATCCCTTACCTTTTTCCGGGTCGGCGACTTCCGCTTATCGATCGCGCCCGCGCTCCATTTCTCCCGATTCCTTATCTCGATTGCTGAAAATAATTTCTAGAATTAAAATTCTAATTTAATTTTTTTTTAGAATTTTTCATAATTTATTTAATTTTTTTTCTGAAAATTAAATCTCAGGAAGATTTCTTACCGAACTTTGAAAAATCCCGGGTTGTCGAATTTTCGGGAATTTTCCAAATTCCCGAAATTCTCCTTTTTCCTCTTTTTCTTTTCTTTTCTTTCTTTTCTTTTTCTTTTTTTTTTCTTTTTCTTTTTCCTTTTTCTTTTCTTTTTCTTTTCTTTTTTCTTCTTCCTTTCCCGGTTAGACCGGTCCAGCTCCTGTCCTCCCCGGTTCCTCGCCGGCGGCCAGTTCTCCGGTGGTTCGGGCATCCCTCAGCTGGCCGGCTACACGACGAACTTGCGGTGCCCTCCGTTTGCCCTGGATCGGTGGCACAGCGGCGGATCGAGGCAGTTTTGCCTTGGTTTCTTCTTCCTCTTCGCCGGCCTTCCTCCGCCGTCCATTGCTCCTCGGGTGACCTCCATCGTTTTCTTCTCCCTCCGACGGTGCTTCGGTGGCAGTGGCGACGGCCGATTTGGCCGGCACCGCCAGATCTGGTTTTCTCTTCCCTCGGCTTCCACCGCGTTTTCTGCCTCCGTTTTTTTTCTTTCTTCCGTCGCCGGTGGTTTCCTTGACTTCTTCTTTGGTCGGCGACGACATCCCCTCCATTTTCCCTTACCGGTGGTGGCATCTCCGCCACCGACTGCTCTGGTTGGGAGGGTCGGGGTTCCTTCCTCGATCCTGCCTTTTTCCTTTTCTTTGGTTTTCTATTTTATTTCCTCTTTTGGTTTTTATCCTCTTTCTATATTTAGTATATGTTTTACAATATACTATATACTATATCATATAATTTATACACATAATATTTACCATATATTACACATATAATATTATTTCATATGTATTGTAATACAATATATATTATATATAGATTATATATTGTACATTACAAAATATATATATCTAGTATATATATATTTATATTTATATACTTTAGAATAAATAACATTTATATATAGAATTATATAAATGTTATAATACAATATATATACCTATAAACTTTAATATAAAATAACATTTACATTTTCTATATATGTATGTGTATATATAATTATATATATACACATAAAATATTAGGTTTATATACATATGAATTATTTAAATTTATGAAGTAATATATATTTCCATATATATACCAATGTATATACAAAATACTGTATAGTATTTTTAAATATATATGTATTTGTATAAAATACATTTATATAATTTGTAATTATATAAACATACTTTATTTTCATTTCTCATTTTCCTTATTTAATTTGGATTTTAATTTATCCAATTTAATTCTTTTCATCTCTCTATTATTTTTATCTTCACTTCTAATTTAATTTCTTTTATACGAATTTCCCAATTCTTTCACTTCCTCACTTCTCGGGATTTTCACCCATATCCCATTCTCGCAAAATTTTATTTATTTCCTCTGATTTAATTTCTCCAATATTTATTTTCAATATTTCTAATTTCCAATAAAGGGAAAAATTTACGGTTATCACACTGTACGATTTACATCCCATACTATGAATACATTAGTTGTGTATACATTGTCTGAATACAAAAGCATAACATTTCTCATATACCTGCTTACTTGATACCTTAAACTTCAAGTAATCTTCTTCATTTTATACCGATGAACTATCTGAGATGGTGAGCAAAGAGGGGGGTGAGCTACAAAGTCCAGTAAGAAATATATATAAGAACTGATACTATGCATACCTACATGCATACATCAAAAACAAATTTCAAAAATATACCTTTAGTATTAAAACAGTGTTGGGCACCTTAACGAAAAGGATACTATAATCGATTAGGAGTACCAGGTTGAGTAAGGAAGGATGCTTTAGAACACCTCACTTGTCTTGATTCCTAAATCTGATTATAGGGAATTCATAGGGAAACACTTGATTACATGTCGAATAAACACATGTTAAACAATTTTAGTAATACCATTAAAATATTACTCATACAGTAAACTTTTCGGAAAGTTGTTCAAAAAATCACATAGTAATTGATTTTGAAAATATTTCAGATTTCACCCTATAAATGGTTTGGAAATTGTTCAGTAACTCACTCAAAAAACTCTTCAAGAACAATTCAAAAAACACATCCTCCGAAAAGTGTTTCTTAAATCGATCAAAAATCATACTCAGAAAACTATTTGGAAATCACACATTTAAGAAAGCTGTTCAAAAATCACATATTCAAAACATAGTTCAGGAATTTAGTTAGAAAATCACACACATAGAAAACCTTTCAAAAGATTGAGAAATTACATGTTCAGAAATCAATCACACAAAAAACCATTCAAAAATAGTCCAAAGATCAGTTTTAGTAAAATTTTAGTAAATAGTCAGTAAATCACTTTGATAAATAGTTCAAATAGTAAACGTTTCCATAACCATTCTGTAAAACAGTTAATGACAAGTTAGTAACAAAATACGAATTTAGTCAGTAATTAGCATAATAATCCTTTTCCTAACATTTCGGCTATAGATCAAACTACAAAATATATAAGAAAAGGAATTCATATATTTCAAAATCAGAGTCATAACAATGTAACTTTCACAATTTCATTTCAAAATAGTATGATGCAAATGTCTTAAATCAATAACAAAACATGCAGATTTCAAATGTTCAATAGTCACTCATATAATCTTAAATCGTAAGAAAGTATACAGATTTCAGAGTTCAAATAACGTTTATACTATCAATACCAAAACATTTATGATTCCAAATTTTATATATCAGAGGTTTAGAAATCCTTCAAAAAATCCAGATAAAACATAATCATTTCAGAATTCATATACAAAAGCTTCAAAAATCATATAAATTCAAATAAATCGAAAGCGGTGGAGACATGACAATGTAAAACATTTCTAATAGCTTCCATCGTGCAATTTCATAAAAACATTCAGAAAATTAGTTCTAAAACACTCTGTAAACAATATAAATCACTTTTAGACAAATAACATAGGGGTTACAATTCATAAGTATATTTAACACATATAATGAAATTAGAAACTAATAAAGTCTGGGAGTGCCGATCTATGTTATCTGGGGATTTACGACCCAATAAAACAACATAGTGGAGACTAGATTTCACCTAATAAACTCATGCTATATACTAGACATATGGCCATAGTCAAAGGGGCCACAATGTACACTAGCCAGGTGACAACTGTGGGAGCTGAAAACTGAGCTAGGTTCTAATAGCATCGAAACAGAATGGAATAGAAGAGCATGTACCCGCAGGTAGCTACGGGGCCACAGTCTCAAAACTATTCATAAATCATTTCAAAAGCGTTTATGGAGATCAATTCAATAAACATATCTTTAATCAGTTCATAAAACATTAAAATCATAAAATCCTTACACTTTAAGCATATAAATTCACCAAATATTCTTAGATCGATAATCAATATTCAAAATATTTTATTTACATATAATAGTTATATGGAAATATCAGTGCATCATGCAATGTGTATAACTTAATAAAAATCTCATTGAAAACTGAGTTACAAAATTTATATGCAAATAAGATCTTTGGAAGCTATTAGGCCAAATCACATTTTTCACTTTATTCCAACTTCCAAAATATTGCCAATAATAATTTTAGAATGTCTAAAGTGCATTTTAGAAAATTTCGGTAGCATAACAGCTGTACCTATACTAACCTCCCTGCACGAAATTACAGTTTATAATCCATAATTCCAGTTTCACAATTCCAACCATTCAATGAAATCCAAAGTGAAAAAAAAAAGCATTTTCATCAATCCACATGTAACATAGTATATTTCAACCAAATAATGAAATCTATTTAAAAAAATATGTTTTTATCATCCCACATGCAACATAGTATCTCTACATCATATATAAATATAAATATAAATATACACACACACACACACACACACACACACACACATCCCTTACCTTACCAAATCATATGTCACTTTCCAATATAAATGTAGTAGCGCAAAATGCTTAAGCGAGCATATATTTGCTTAAGTTTTTTCTATCGCCCTTTCACTTCCAAGCTGCATAAAATAATTTATACAAGTTTATTTTCAAGATTGTATGTACAAAACATTCTTATAATTCATACTCATTAATAGTTCGACTATCTTATCCAACCATGCACACCAACATTTCACCATTTCATTATATGAGTAGCTCAATGTTTGCAAGGACTTTCTGACCTATCAGTATCATTCGATTCTGTGATAACCGTAAATTTTCCATTTATTGGAAATTAGGAATATTGGAAATTAGTGAAATAAATAAATGAATTAATTATGAGATCGGAATATTGTGGAAATTTCGAAAATGGAGGAAGTGACGGAATTGGCAAATTCGAGTGAAAGAAATTAAGTTAGAAATAAAATAAGGAATAGAGGAAATTTAATTTGGATAAATAGAAATCCAAATTAAATAAGAAAATGAGGAAGAAAATATATATATATTGTAAATACAATATATATAGTATTATTTCATTTATATCAAAATATATAAATGTAATTTAAGTTAAAAGTATATAGATATATATTAAATATATATGTGTTGATATATAATATATATATCTATAAAATATTATATAGTATGTACTATATAATATAATATTAATATTATATTTATAAAGTAAATTATAAATATAATATATAACAAAAATATAAAAAAAAAAAGAAACAGAAGGAAACATTGGGAAACCTCTCGATGGCACCGGCCACTGTCGCCGGATAAGGGAAGAAAGGAGAAGGGAGAGAGGACGTTGGTCGGCGAGCCAAGGAAAGGAGGAGATGACCGGCGACGGAAGACGACGGAAACAGAAACAAAAACGAAGGAAAACCGACGGAGAAAACCAAAGTAGAGGAAGAAGAGAAATCGGCGGTGCCGGCCGATTTGGCCGTCGCCACCGCCACTCGAACCTCGACGGAGGTGAGAGGAAGGAAAAGGGAGCCATCGGTGAGGCCAACGACGACGGAGGAAGGCCGACGGAGGAGGAGAAGAAACCGAGGCAAAATCGAGTAGATCCGCCGTCGTGCCGTCGATCTAGGCCGAGCTGAGGCCACCGGCAAGTTCGTCTCAACGTCAGCCAGCTGAGGAGCCACTAAACCACCGGAGAATCGACCGTCGGTGAGGAACCGGCGAGGAGGGACACTGACCGGTCTGACGGGAAAGGAAAAGAAAAAGAAAAGAAAAAGGAAAAAGAAAAAAGAAAAAAAAAAAGAAAAGAAAGAGAAAGGAAAGAAAAGAGAAAAAGGAAGAAAAAGAGGAAAAGAAGAAAAAGAGAGGAAAAAAGGAGAATTTCGGAAATTACGGGAAATCTTGAGAATTCGAAAACCTGAGAATTACGGGAATCGGTAAGAAATCCCGAAAAGTGATAAATTATTTAAATAATTTATTTATTTAAATAATTATGGAAAAATTCTAAATTTTAGAATTTAATTTCCTGAAAATTCCCTCGATGACCGAGCCGATGAAATCGGGCAAGGTGAACATGGGCGCGACCTTCGAGAGGCAGTCGTCGACCCGAAACAGGTAAGGGAGACATGTGCCGCCTGTAAGGATATTCGGTCATGTTTTAAATTATGCATTTAATTTATAAATGCAATTTATAATGATTAGTTTTGAAAATTGTGGTGATTTATCGGTTTCAAATTGTGGTGAAATACCAGTTGAGAAATATAAACTGTATTTTCCTTGTAGGAGGCCAGCCAAATCGGCAACCGTTATACTGCCGAAAAATTATTGAAAAATTACTGAAATTTATAGAAAATCACCGAAAACCAAAATAAAAGATTTGATTTCACGTGAATCGATTTTCGGGTACGAAAATCGAGAAATTAAATAAATTTCATAAAACATGAATATAGTGATATTTAATTTTAAAATATTCATGTTTTCGAGAATGGTGAAAAGGAAATCACCGAAAATTCACTCGGCAGGTGATATTTTACATGAGACAAGATGAAAATGAAAAAGAGACTGAAGTGAATATTTTTATAAATATTCTTAAATATTCACTTGATTTCATATAAGACCTTTATGGTTTTAATTATGGAAACAAATAATTATGAAAATTCCATAAAGGTTAAGAAATGATGAAAAACCATGATTTCGAGATTAGAGGTCTCTACATGTGTTTCTAGAAGAAAACATGGTTAAGGGATTTTGAATTTGGAAAGTAAATAATTTATTTTTACATAAATTATGAAAATACTTGATTTGAATCCCGATTTCTTTAAAAACCATGTTTTGGATAAAAAGCAAGGGAAAGCGTGCATATGTGTTTTACGGTGAAAAAGGACAGTTTTGCCCTTCTATTTTTACAGTGATGATTTTGCAGATTGTTTTCACCGTATGGAAAACATGATTTATACCTTTATGAAATGTTTTGAAAAATGTTAATTATTTTATAAATTTCATAAAGGTGATGATATTTACATGTGAGCCTTATGGATATGTGTGAAATAATTTGATTTATCGTGTTTAAAATCCATAAAGGCTATGGTACGGTTTACATTGTTTTGAGACTTACGCCCCGAGCTTCATGCATCACATATATTGTTACTGTCACGTGGCTAATTGACCAGCTAGTCATCAGCATCTTGGATTGTCGCCTAGCAAGCATACACCGAGGACATATTATAGATCATGGCCATAGATCTCATTACTGTTACTGTGTCCTTAGTGGACGAGATAGCATGATTTAATTGTAGGGTGATGCCTAGTCTCACATACTGATTACTATTTACTGAAAGGATTCACGAATCCTATTTACTGTACTGTACTGTACTGTACTGAATTACTGTATTGATTAATGTTTACTGATGAAAAATCGTACCAAAACACTGTTTACTGAATTGTATTGTTTATTGAAATGGTAGCCACTGATTACTGTTTTACTGAACTGAAATCTACCATTTACTGTTTACTGAACTGAAAGCTACCGTATACTATTTACTGAAGTGGTAGCTACTGTTTACTGTTACTTACTGAACCGTATCGAGATACTGTTTTACTAAATACTGAATATACTGTTTTACTGAACTGTACGATAAGGTTACTAATTTGAAAAGAGAAATAAATGTTTATTTTGAAAGAATAACATAAGAATTATTTCTAAGAAAGAAATAATCGAAGAAGTAACTATCCAATGATTGGATATTTACAAATCACTGTACTGTCACGTGTTTTACTGTACTGCAGAGGAGAGAAGTAAACCACTGTTTTACTACTGAATTGTCACGTGTTTTAAAGTATACTGAATGTGAAAAGAAATAAGTGGTTTACTCTGTGGAAAAACGAAAAGTTTATCGTTTTAAAACAACGGAATTAGTACTCTCTACAGTTGCTTCTAGGTTCTGGAACAAGTCAGGTATTTTAAAATACCTGCCTTACTCTATCTGGATCCCTAGCCGACTGTAGTATCCTTCGTACATGTGTGCCTAGAGCCAGCTAAGAAGATTTTGAAGAAAACGAAAAATTATTTTCAGCATATAGGTAACTGAATATCAAGTGTGACATATAACTCTCTTACTGAGCCGTGGTTTGCTCACTCCCTAATTTTAACATTTGAGGTTTGGTTGATGGTGAGATCTAATATTTATGGATTACGGCTACACATAATGGACAATGTGACAGATCGACTAAGATATATGAGGTACGATCATTTATCTTCTGTATTTAGACATGTCTACAGTACTACATATTTGTAAATAAGACAGGGGATGTGTATAACGTTAACAATATTTTATTAAATTGTTTAACATCAAGTGTAAAGTGAAGTATCACAGACAGCCCAACGGGATAAATTGTGTAAAATAAGGTGAAAAATGTGGTAACGGGTTGTTACAGATTTAATGGCATCAGACCATGGTTGGCTTGATGTCTGTGGATACTTTTGAAAGGAAAAGTGTTAAACATCCTCGGTAGTATTGTGTTGTCTGAATACATAGAGAAAATAAATGATTGTGAATTAAGTAAAATGATTTAAAGGGAGTGAGAAAGTGTAAATTGAGAATGTTAAAGAAGAAAATAGGCTCAGAGTTACCGGAAAGTGGTGATCTTATAATCTAAATGAAGGTCGGTTCAGTAAGGAACAGAAATGGACTCGGTGTGGGCCCCACCAGTACTTTTCTGTCCGATCGAACTGAGACCTGAAAGTGATGATATAAAAGAGGGGAATAATATATCATCATTAAATAGACTTTAAGATCACCGATTGAGGGTAATTTGAAGAGAGAGAAAATTTTTTGACTAAAAATGACCAAAATACCCCTACACCTAAAATTTTACCTGGAGTCAAAATAGACCAACAGAAGTTAGAATTGACTGATTTGATAGAGAAATTGATGGGGTAAGGATGCATTTAATGCAAATGATCTATATATCAATCTTATCTGGATTTTTTGTCTAAATCAGATAAGATTTTAAAATGATGATATAGTGTGAGAAGGGATATCATCATTCTATGGATAAGGAGATCAATGATTTAAATGTATATGAGGATAAAGAAATAAATGTTGAAATGACGAAAATGCCCCTATGTTGGGCGATGTGCTGAATAGTGATGAAACCAAGTGATTTCAAATTCCTTGATGATAATGGAATTATTAATGGCATATAGGATGTCATATGGATATATTGATCCCTATTATTGATTCCACTTACACTTCGATTATGGATGCGAATTGCGAGTGACCTAGTGAACGGGCTAGGCCTCATGACGAAACCTCGAAGGGTGACCCAGTGAAAGGGCTGGGCATTCTCAAAGAGTATAGTACACATATGTAAAGGCGGACGGTGGACGGGCCGAGGCCTTATATGATGCGATCCAGTAAGAGTGTAGTGGAATGTTGCGAGATGATTGGCTCGGTTACTGATTGTAAGGGCCTGAATTACGAGTGTATCAACTCGGATAACTATTACGGGATCATGGATATTATGAAAGTGAAATGAATACAGAAACTGATTGAGAAAGTAGATAGTACAGATAATGAAATCCATAACAGTACGATTGATCGAGGTTCTATACACTTATACTATTTTTGAGGTATTAAATGAATATTTATTTATGGAACTGGAGCATTTGAGTTATGCATTGCAAATTGATGTACTGTATGGAGTACTGTAAATTGGAGAATATATATAAGAACGGTAAGTGATAAACAGAAGAAGATGACAACTAATCTAAGTTCTTTAGGACCCTTAAGACAGAACTGTGATGGGCGACCCAATGATGGGCGACTCGTAGTGGATCATGTGTTGTGAGGTACGGGCGAACTATGTTATCGCCGATTCACTTGTAAGGGTAAACCTGGGGTGAAAGGATCGCCTAAGGGATGCTCGTCGACGGCCGATACGAACGAGCGGGGCTCTTACAATTATTTCAATGGTAACACGAGTGTAAAGAACTAAGTACGTATGAGTACCAGGGTTCAAACCTAACAGATAATATACTCAAGGGAATTAAACCTGAATTTATTAAATGAAATTGATTTTAAAGTAAATTACGGTGATAATAAATTGGTTAGCTGTAACATGTGTTGATAACTGTTGTACGTACCACAGCTTACTAGATTGAGATTAGTAATGTTGTGAGATATACGGAAATAAGTGAATTAAGGTGGAGAATAATTCAAAATGATTTGAATATCGAATGTCTCTGCCTTGAGAATACACAATGTAAATGAAAGGACACAAGGATGAAATGTCCAAGATGATAAGAGATGTGTAATTAAAAAAAGTATCGGATTTGATTTCCGATAGAACTTCCAGAGTTATATAGATTGGAGAAATCGAGCTAACATTGACTCGATTGTGGATATGAAATCTACTTATAAGCTTATATTGGAAAATATAGAAAGGATCCGAAAAGCTTAAGAAAATAACTCTGGAAAAGATATGAATAATGGAATTCATGTGTAAAGGTCTGAATGACGAAAACACAGATAGTGAAATTGAGAATGATGAAGTTGTCTGTATAAGTGTAAACAAGAGAAATACAGATGACCTCGATATGTAGATGAATGAAAGTGATATAGTAAATGTTTACCATCTAATAAGTTCTTGTGAAGAACGAGTATTCATCTACATGAAAATGGACGCTTTATGGATCTAATCAGAGATATGAGGAGTTTTAAGACTAGCCTCAGTATAAAGCGTCATTTGATAAAAGATTGGAGACTAATGTCCATAAGATGTTGATTAGAACTCGTAGTGAATTTTACGAGTGCCCATTGAGGTTTATAAGGTTAATGAAATACCTTATGATATATACATAAGCCTAATGATTGAGGCATTCATACAAAGATAAAGTGGCGAGATGCCGAAATAGTTAAGACACAAATGGAATATGAGCAACTTGGTTATATGACCCTACAGACTCTTAAAGATTGTAATTTATAAGTTAAGATTGGCAACTAAGAGACTTGGCTAAACAATATCTCTTTCTGAGATATATGATCTCGAGATAACAGAATGACAGTGAATCTGTCTATGATAGAGAGATAAGAATTGAGATACGAAAATAATAAGTCTAGCTAGATACTAATGCCAATATATAAAAGAGTTATGGGATTAGCTGCTCTACTAATGGGATATAATGAAAGAAATTAGCGTCGGTAAATGGATAAGTGGGAAGAAAAGATGGTATGCAAGATGTTAAAAGATCTTAGTAGTATAGTACCATACCAATTGAGAAAACTGACTAAAAGGATGAGAGTAAAAATATGAAAAGATGAAAGTGGGAATATGAAAACGAAAATAAAAGTGGAATAAGGAAATAAATTGCATAATGAGTAGGAAACATGAAATAGTTCCCGAAATTAAGACTGAAAAGTGACTCGTGTTAGTTATCACATGACAATGGTTAGATGTAAAATCAAGCCAAATTTGATCAGTGAAAGAAATGGTACTCAAAGGAGTAAGATAATTAATATGTTTACTGCCAGTATCTAAATAGAAAAGTGTTATACATACACATAACCACCTTGAAATGATAAATGATGGAGTTATATGGATAATGTGGTGATTAAATGGATAATTGAGGATTCAATAATCGAATGACCATACTACATGAAGAGAACATGATTATCTCATGAGCTATGATTGTAAGAGATGATCAATAGTAAAGTCTGCAAGTGAGATGCAGCCTTAATGAAATAAAAGAGAAAATGAATACTGTGAATAATAAAGAGTCCAAAAGAGATATAATGATATGGAAGTGATTAAAGACTGATGATTTAAATAGAATCACTTTCCATTATCAGACTCTGATATTCTCTAGTGCCTTAGTCGAAGTATTAGTGTGAGATAGTGAAAGTATGTATATAGTTCCAGTGAGCAGTACATCTGATGGGAATCTCTGAGTTGCCATATGCTTAATGAGAAATAGCAAAAGGCTTCGAGATCCCAAGTGTATTGATAGCACCGCTCCATACTGATATATAAATATATATGAGCGTGAGATGTAAACGCTCCATGATGTTGAGAGAGCGTGTGCATGAGATGTATAAGCTACTGGGACAATTACATATAACTGACTGACATGTGTAATTGATAGTTTTAAACTATATCGACTTGGCACTAAGTGAGAAAAATGGATGATAAACAACATAGAGTAGCCGTGACATGAAAAATACTGTGCATGGACTCTTATGTGAAGAGGAATGAAATGAATAACTCCTGATTTGAGAAATGAACTTACGGGAGTATAGACATATATGATGAAAGACAGCATGTAGTGGTCTAAAGTACTCTTGATGTTGAAAATGTACTGGCAGTAATTACTTGGAGGATGACCTAGAGATCAGAAGTCGTAAGTATACGGCATATACCACCTTTAGACTTAAGTTAAATTCGGAGGACCGAATTTCTTAAGGCAGGGAGAATGTGATAACCGTAAATTTTCCATTTATTGGAAATTAGGAATATTGGAAATTAGTGAAATAAATAAATGAATTAATTATGAGATCGAAATATTGTGGAAATTTCGAAAATGGAGGAAGTGACGGAATTGGGAAATTCGAGTGAAAGAAATTAAGTTGGAAATAAAATAAGGAATAGAGGAAATTTAATTTGGATAAATAGAAATCCAAATTAAATAAGAAAATGAGGAAGAAAAAAATATATATATTGTAAATACAATATACATAGTATTATTTCATTTATATCAAAATATATAAATGTAATTTAAGTTAAAAGTATTTAGATATATATATTAAATATATATGTGTTGATATATAATATATTTCTATAAAATATTATATAGTATGTACTATATAATATAATATAATATTGATATTATATTCATAAAGTAAATTATAAATATAATATATAACAAAAATATATATAAAAAAAAAGAAACAGAAGGAAACATCGGGAAACCTCCCGAGCTCCCCCGAGTGTCACCGGTCACTGTCGCTGGAGAAGGGAAGAGAGGAGAAGGGAGAGAGGATGTTGGCTGGCGAGCCAAGGAAAGGAGGAGATGACTGGCGATGGAAGACGACGGAAACAGAAACGGAAACGAAGGAAAACCGGCGGTGCCGGCAGATTTGGCTACCGCCACTGCCACTCGAACCTCGGCGGAGGTGAGAGGAAGGAAAAGGGAGCCACCGGTGAGGCCAACAACGGCGGAGGAAGGCCGACGGAGGAGGAGAAGAAACCGAGGCAAACTCGAGTAGATCCGCCGTCGTGCCGTCGATCCAGGCTGAGCTGAGGCCACCGGCAAGTTCGTCTCAACGCCGGCCAGCTAAGGAGTCGCCGAACCACTGGAGAACCAGACATCGGTGAGGAACCGGTGAGGAGGGACACTGATCGGTCTGACGGGAAAGGAAAAGAAAAAGGAAAAAAAAAAGAAAAAGAAAAAAAGAAAAGAAAGAGAAAGGAAAGAAAAGAGAAAAAGGAAGAAAAAGAAGAAAAAGAGAGGAAAAAAAGGAGAATTCCAGAAATTACGAGAAATCTCGAGAATTCGAAAACCCGGGAATGACGGGAATCGGTAAGAAATCCCGAAAAGTGATAAATCATTTAAATAATTTATTTATTTAAATAATTATGAAAAAATTCTAAATTTTAGAATTTAATTTCCAGAAAATTCCCTCGATGATCGAGCCGATGAAATCGGGCGAGGTGAACACGGGCGCGACCTTCGAGAGGCAGTCGCCGACCCGAAACAGGTAAGGGAGACATGTGCCGCCTGTAAGGATATTCGGCCATGTTTTAAATTATGCATTTAATTTATAAATGCAATTTATAATGATTAGTTTTGAAAATTGTGGTGAAATACCAGTTGAGAAATATAAACTGTATTTTTCTTGCAGGAGGCAAGCCAAATCAGCAGCCGTTATACTGCCGAAAAATTATCGAAAAATTATTGAAATTTACCGAAAATCACCGAAAACCAAAATAAAAGATTTGATTTTACGTGAATCGATTTTCGGGTACGAAAATCGAGAAATTAAATAAATTTCATAAAACATGAATATAGTGATATTTAATTTTAAAATATTCATGTTTTCGAGAATGGTGAAAAAAAAATCACCGAAAATTCACCCGACAGGTGATATTTCACGTGAAACATGATGAAAATGAAAAAGAGACTGAAGTGAATATTTTTATAAATATTCTTAAATATTCACTTGATTTCATATAAAACCTTTATGGTTTTAATTATGGAAACAAATAATTATGAAAATTCCATAAAGGTTAAGAAATGATGGAAAACCATGATTTCGAGATTAGAGGTCTCTACACGTGTTTCTAGAAGAAAACATGGTTAAGGGATTTTGAATTTGGAAAGTAAATAATTTATTTTTACATAAATTATGAAAATATTTGATTTGAATCCCGATTTATTTGAAAACCATGTTTTGGATAAAAAGCACTGGAAAGCGTGCATATGTGTTTTACGGTGGAAAAGGACAGTTTTGCCCTTCTATTTTTACAGTGATGATTTTGCAGACTATTTTCACCGTATGGAAAACATGATATATACCTTTATGAAATGTTTTGAAAAATGTTAATTATTTTATAAATTTCATAAAGGTGATGATATTTACATATGAGCCTTATGGATATGTGTGAAATAATTTGATTTATCGTGTTTAAAATCCATAAAGGCTATGGTACGGTTTACATTGTTTTGAGACTTAGGCCCCGAGCTTCATGCATCACATATACTGTTATTGTCACGTGGCTGATTGACCAGCTAGTCATCATCGTCCTGGATTGTCGCCTAGCAAGCGTACACCGAGGACATATTATAGATCATGGCCATAGATCTCATTACTGTTACTGTGTCCCTAGTGGACGAGATAGCATGATTTGATTATAGGGTGATGCCTAGTCTCACATACTGATTACTGTTTACTGAAAGGATTCACGGAATCCTATTTACTATATTATACTGTTTACTGTACTGATTAATGTTTACTGATGAAAAATTGTACCAAAACACTGTTTACTGAACTGTACTGTTTATTGAAATGGTAGCCACTGATTACTATTTTACTAAACTGAAAGCTACCATTTACTGTTTACTGAACTGAAAGCTACCGTATACTATTTACTGAAGTGGTTGCTACTGTTTACTGTTACTTATTGAACCGTATCGAGATACTGTTTTACTAAATACTGAATATACTGTTTTACTGAACTGTACGATACGGTTACTAATTTGAAAAGAGAAATAAATGTTTATTCTAAAAGAATAACATAAGAATTGTTTCTAAGAAAGAAATAATCGAAGAAGTAACTATCCAATGATTGGATATTTACAAATCACTGTACTATCACGTGTTTTATTGTACTGAAGAGGAGAGAAGTAAACCACTGTTTTACTACTGAACTGTCACGTGTTTTAAAGTATACTGAATGTGAAAAGAAATAAGTGGTTTACTCTGTGGAAAAACGAAAAGAGTATCGTTTTGAAAACAACAGAATTAGTACTCTCTACAGTTGCTTCTAGGTTTTGGAACAAGTCGGGTATTTTAAAATACCTGCCTTACTCTATCTGGATCCCTAGCCGACTGTAGTATCCTTCCTACATGTGTGCCTAGAGCCAGCTAGAAAGATTTTGAAGAAAACGAAAAATTATTTTCAGCATATAGGTAGCTGAATATCAAGTGTGACATATAACTCTCTTACTGAGCCGTGGTTTGCTCACTCCCCAATTTTAACATTTCAGGTTTGGTTGATGGTGAGATCCAATATTTGTGGATTATGGCTGCACATAATGGACAATGTGACAGATCGACTAAGATATATGAGGTACGATTATTTATTTTCTGTATTTAGACATGTCTACAGTACTACATATTTGTAAGTAAGATAGGGGATGTGTATAACGTTAACAATATTTTATTAAATTTTTAACATCAAGCGTAAAGTGAAGTATCACAGACAGCCCAACCGGATAAATTGTGTAAAATAAGGTGAAAAATGTGGTAACGGGTCTGTGATAACCGTAAATTTTTCCATTTATTGGAAATTAGAAATATTGAAAATAAATATTAGAGAAATTAAATAAGACGAAATAAATATAAATTTGCGAGAAACGGGATATTGGTGAAAATCCTGAGAAATGAGGAAGTGAAGATAAAAATAATAGAGAGAGGAAAAGAATTAAATTGGATAAATTAAAATCCAAATCTAATTAAGAAAAATAAGAAAATAAATGAAATATATTTATATAATTATATATTATTATATAAATGTATTTTTATACCAATACATATGTATTCAAAATATTATATAGTATATTTTAAAATACGTTGTTATATATATAGAAATATATATATACTATTTCATAAATTCAAATAATACATATGTATTCAAGTATGATATTTTATGTATATGTAAGTATATACATATTTGAGAAAATGTAAATATTAAATTTCATTAAAGTTTGAATATATATATTGTTAATACAATATATATATGGAATTAATACATTTATATAAATACTTATATAAATGTTATGTATTTTAAAGTATATAAATATACAAATATATATACTAAATATATATTTGTAATATACAATATATATTATATATAATATATATTATACTATACTTATATGAAATAATATATATGTAATATATAGTATGTATATTATATATATGTATAAAGTGTAAAGTATATAGTATATAATATATTTATATGCTAAAAATAGAAAGAAAGGTAAAAAAAAAAAAAAGGAAACTAAACAGAAAAAAGAAACAGAATCGGGAAGACCCCGATTCTGCCTTCCCCAGGCGAGATCGCCCCCGTCAGCGGCCGCCGGAGAAGGAAAGGGAGAGAGGAGAAGAGAAAGTCGTCGCCGGCAAAGGAAGAGGAAGCTGATGGCAACGCCGGCGAAGCGAAACGGAGAAGGAATCGACGCGAAACGGCGGAAAACCGAGGAAGAAAACGAAACTAGATCTGGCGGTTGCCGGCGGAATTGGCCGTCGCCATTACAGCCGAAGCATCGGTGGAAGGAGAGGAATGGGATGGAGGCCACCGGTGAGGCCAACGACGGCGGAGGAAGGCCGACGGAGGAGGAGAAGTGACCGAAGGTAAACCGAGTGGATCCGCCGCCGTGCCGCCGATCCAGGCCAAGCTGAGACCACCGACAGCTTCGCCTCGACGCCGGCCAGCTGAGGGACCAACGAGCCGCCGGAGAACCGGCCGCCGGCGAGGAACCGGCGAGGAAAGGCTCTGAACCGGTTTGACCGGGAAAGGAAGAAGAAAAAAGAAAAGAAAAAGAAAAGAAAAAGGAAAAAGAAAAAGAAAAAGAAAAAAGAAAAAAGAAAAAGAAAAGAAAGAAAGGAAAGAAAAAGAGGAAAAAGGAAGAAAAAAAGAGGAAAAAGGAAAATTTGGGAATTCGGAAAATTCCCGAAAATTCGACAACCCGGGATTTTACAAATTCGGTAAGAAATTTCCCGAGAATTTAATTTCAGAAAAAAAAAAATTAAATAAATTATGAAAAATTCTAAAAATTAGAATTTTAATTCCAGAAATTATTTTCAGCAATCGAGATAAGGAATCGGGAGAAATGGAGCGCGGGCGCGATCGATAAGCGGAAGTCGCCGACCCGGAAAAAGGTAAGGGATGCATGTGCAGCACTGTAAGGATACTCAGTCTGCATAATTTAATTTGAAATATTTTATGCAATTATTTTATGAAAATTATTATGATGCATGAATTGCTGAAAATAATTTGGGAAGAAGTACTGGCTGAAAGATTTTAAACTGTATTTTCCGTGCAGGAGGTTAGTGAATCGGCAGCCGTTATGCTGCCGAAAATTTTAGAAAAACTTTATAAAATCATATTAAATGATTTATTTCCGAATTTCGATAGTAAATCACGAGACATGAGGAAATTTCTAAATTTCATAAAATATGAATATAATGAGATGGAACTTTAGAATATTCATGTATTCGAGAATGGTGATAATGAAATCACCGAAAATTCTCGAAATAGAAAAATTACACGAATTACGAGACGAAAGATGAAGTGAAATATAGTAAATATTTTATGGATATTTTTATCAATATTCACTAAAGGATTATAACCCTTATGGTTTTAAATCATGGAATTATATAATTGTATAAATTCCATAAAGGTGTATTTTATGATGAAAAATACGGTTTTGAGACTGGTTGGTATTCTTATCATGCTGATACATGATATGTGACATGTTTAGTCCCGGTCGACACCTGATCCGTGATCCACCGAGGACAATATAGATTATGGTCATAGATTTGACCGGTTTAGTCCTTTACCCTCCAGGGTTTATAGTACGACAAGATTAACGTCTATATTAAAATCCATAAATGATAGGTGACATGTTAAAAAAGGAAATATTTTACATGACATGGAATATGTCAAACGGAAAAGGCCATACCGAGCAGAGACTCGATGATTGAACCGTGGGAGCCACCTCTAGAGTCCTTCGGGAACTAAGTGCTACACGTGTTCCGATATTTCAGTACAGGCCATACCGAGCAGAGACTCGATGATTGAACAGTGGGAGCCACCTCTAGAGTCCTTCGGGAACTAAGTGCTACACGTGTTCCGATATTTCAGTACAGGCCATACCGAGCAGAGACTCGATGATTGAACCGTGGGAGCCACCTCTAGAGTCCTTCGGGAACTAAGTGCTACACGTGTTCCGATATTTCAGTACAGGCCATACCGAGCAGAGACTCGATGATTGAACAGTAGGAGCCACCTCTAGAGTCCTTCGGGAACTAAGTGCTACACGTGTTCCGATATTTCAGTACAGGCCATACCGAGCAGAGACTTGATGATTGAACCGTGGGAGCCACCTCTAGAGTCCTTCGGGAACTAAGTGCTACACGTGTTCCGATATTTCAGTACAGGCCATACCGAGCAGAGACTCGATGATTGAACCGTGGGAGCCACCTCTAGAGTCCTTCGGGAACTAAGTGCTACACGTGTTCCGATGTTTCAGTACAGGCCATACCGAGCAGAGACTCGATGATTGAACCGTGGGAGCCACCTCTAGAGTCCTTCGGGAACTAAGTGCTACACGTGTTCTGATGTTTCAGTACAGGCCATACCGAGCAGAGACTCGATGATTGAACAGTGGGAGCCACCTCTAGAGTCCTTCGGGAACTAAGTGCTACACGTGTTCCGATGTTAGTATGAGAAATCGTAGGATATTGTGACGATAAGTAAGTGAGTGTGATTCGTGAATTCGACAAATGTCAAAGAATGAAATAGATTTTAATAGCTTATTCTGCTTTTTAACGGACAGAACTAATTAAGAGAGTACATTAAACATGAAATAAGTTTTAAAGAAATAAGATGATGATTTAACTAATATTCTTTTCAAGGAATATACGGATATTAATTATTCTATTTAAAGGCTTTATTTCGTAGAAGCATTATTTTGAAAAGAATATGAAAAAGATTAGGAAAGATTAAAAAGGAAAAGGATTTATTAATTCAAAACAAAAAGAAAAATTTTTCTCTACAGTTGCTTCTAGGTTCCGTAACAAGTATGGTATTCTAAAATACCTACCTTACTCCATTCGGATTCCTAGCCGACTGTAGTATCTTTCCTACATGCGAGCCTAGAGCCCATAGGAAAAATGAAAAAGATTTTCAGCATATAGGAAGCTGAGTATCAAGTGAGGCATATAATTCTCTTACTGAGCCGTGGTTTTGCTCACCCCTTAATATTAAACATCTCAGGTTTTGATGCTGGTGAGTTCAGTGGATTGTGGATCCTGGCTGTACACGAAGGACAGTGTGTCAGACCGACTGATTATTTGAGGTATGATCATTTAATTCTCTGTATTTAGACACGTCAACAGTACTACTTATCTGATTTGTTACGATAGGGGATGTGTATGATATAAACAATACATTGTAAAATTTATTAACAGTCAGTACAAGTGAAGTATCGCAGACAGCCCAACCGGTTAAGTTGTGTATAAGAAGGGTAAAAATGTGGTCACGGGTCGTGACAGATTTAGTGGTATCAGAGCATTGGTTGGCCTGATGTCTGTGGATACTTTGGAAAGAAAAGAGTTAAACATCCCCTGTAGTACTGTGTCGTCTGAATACATAGAGAAATTAAATGATTGTAAATGGGGTAAAATGATTTAAAGGGAGTGAGAAAGTATAAACTGAGAATGTTAAAGAAGAAAATAGGCTCAGAAATTACCGAAAAATTTGTGATCCTTCAAATCTATATGAAGGCCTGTTCGGTAAGGAACAGAAATGGACTCGGTGAGGGCCCCACCAGTACTTTTTTGTCCGAATCGAACTGAGAACTGAAAGTGATGGTATAAAATAGGGGAATAAAATATCATCGTTAAATAGACTTTAAGATCACCGATTGAGGGTAATTTGAAGAGAGAGAAAATTTTTAGCCAAAAATGACCAAAATACCCCTACCCCCAAAATTTTACTGGGAGTCAAAATAGATCACCAGAAGTTGGAATTGATCGATTTGACAGAGAAATTAATGTTATAAAGCTGAATTACAAGTAAATTAATCCCATTGTGGATTTTAGTGAACTTCTCTGTCGAAAATCGAATGAGATCTAACTTGCTGTAATAAGTATCAGAAAGGATACTATCAACACATAGATGATCAGTTCATTGATTTGAATGTATATTGAGGAGATAGAAATAAATGTCGAAATGACGAAAATGCCCCTATATTGGGCGATGTCGGAATAGTGCTAAAACCGAGCTGAATTGGAATCCATTGATAGTAATGGAATTATTAATGGCATAGAAGATGTCATATGAATCTAACGATCCCTATTACTGATTCCACTAACACTTAGATTATGGACGCGAAAGAAAAACCCCGAGTGGACTGTGGGCCATAGGGGATAACAGTATGGTTGAGTGAGGCGGCCAGGGCTCCCCCCACGAGTGGACTTTGGGCCATAGTGGTAAATCCTGGGCTTCACAATAAAACAATCCGTGAGGGACTAAGTGCCACGTCTGTGTGACGGGGGCCACCTCTAGAGCTCAGAGCGGACAGCACGGATGAGTGGTGCGGCTCGGGCCCCTCCGGCTTGAGACCGGCAAATCCGAGGCATCACAATAAAACGTGTACAGGCAGACGGCGAACGAGCCGGGGCCTTATATGATGCGATCCAAAGAGTGTAGTGGAATGTCATCAAATGTTTGGCCCGGTTATTGACTGAAAGGGTCGAAAATTAAGAGTGTATTGAACGGGATCGTTAAATACTGTGAAAAGTGAAATGACTACAAGAATTGACTGATGAGGTGAAAAGTACAGATAATGAAATACATACTGGTGTGATTACTTATGGTTCTGTACGTTTTCATTTCTTTGAGGTATCAAACAGATAATCGTACATAGAACCGACGTATCTTGGAATATGTGCTACAGAATGAGGTACTGTTTGGAGTACTGTGAATTAGAGGATAATTATAAGAACAGTCAAGTGATAAAAAGAAGATGACCGCTAACCTAAGTTCTTCAGGACCCGTGAGACAGAACTGTGGTGGGCGACCCGATGATGGGCGACCCGTAGTGGATCATGTGTCGTGAGATATAGGCGAACTATCTCATCGCCGACTCACTAGTAAGGATAAACCTGAGGCGAAAGGATCACTTAGGGGATGCTCGTCAATGGTCGATATGAACGGGCGAGGCCCTTATAAGTATCCCAACGGTAACACGAGTGTAAGGAACTAGGTACGTAAGGGGTGCCAAGGTTCAAACCTCGTGGAGAATATACTCAAGGGAACTAAGCCTGAATTCGGTAAATGGAAATGGTTTTCAAGTGAATAACTGAATTGAAACGAGTAGCTGTAAAATGTGTTGATAAACATTGTACTTGATACAGCTTACCAGAATGAGATTCGTAACGCTGTGAAGTATGACTATGTAATGAAATCAAGGTAGAGTATGTATCAAAATGATTTGAATATGGAATGTCTCTGACTTGAAACTACACTGTGAAATGATGGGAAACAATGATGAAGGTCCAAATGATAAAAGAAGTGTGGTTAAAGAAACTATCGGATCAGAATTCCAATAAATTCCAAAGTAACATAGATTGAGAAATCAGGTTAATGTTGATTCAATCGTGGATATGAAATTTATTCTTAAGCTTGTATCGAAGAATATAGAAGAAATCCGACAAGCTTAAGAAAATAATTTTTGGAAAATATTACGGATGATGAAATTCACCAGTATCGATGTAAAGGAAGGAAATACAAATGATATGATTTGAGGATGAATTAAATGATGTACTAAAATTTTTGGTTATACACTAAAATTCTTATGAAGAACAAATAAATATTATATGGAAGTGATGCCTTAAATATGATTTAATCGGAGATGTATAAGGAGCGTATAAGAGCAATCCTTGTAAAAGGCATAATCAGATAAAAAGTTAAAGAACGATGGTCACAAGATGATAAGAAAAGTACGATTAAAGAAAGTATCAGATTTGATTTCCGATAAAACTTCCAAAGTTATATAAATTAGAGGAATCGAGATAACGCTGATTTGATTTTAAATATGAAGTTAAATTCTAAGCTTATATCGGAAGATGTAGAAAGAATTTGAAAAGCTTAAGAAAATAACTCTGGAAAATGTGTGAATAATGAAATTCACGTGTAGAGGTCTGAATGACGAAACTACAGATAATGAAAAATTGAGAATAATGAAATTGTCTGTATAAGTGTAAATGAGAGAAATGCAAATGATGTTGAGTTGTAGACAAATCAAAAAGGATATATTAAATTTCTATCATTGATGAAGTTCTGGTGAAGAACAAGTATTAATCTACGTGAAAATAGACGCTTTATTGATCTGATTAGAGATACGTGAGGAGTAAATAAGACTAGCTGCTGTATAAAGCGTCCTTAGATAAAAGATTGAAGGTTGGTGTCCACAAGATGATGATTTGAACTCGAAGCGAATTTTACGAGTTCCGATTGAAGCTACAAAGATAATGAGTTGCCTTGTAAAGTAGATAAGCCTAAAGAATGAGGCATCCTTACATGAGTAACATTGATGAAATACTGATAGAGTCTAAAGTATAAATGGAACATGAGCAGCATTGTGATATAATCCTTAAACTCTCAAAGGATGTGGAATTGTGCTAAGATTAACAACTAAGAAATTTGGCTAGACAGTATCTCCTCTTGAAATATATGATTTTGAGACGACAGGATGACAGTGAACCTGTCTATGACATAAAGATAATGATTGAGATACGAAAGTAATGAGTCTAGCTAAATACCACTGCCAGCCTATAAAAGAGTGATGAGACTGGCTGCTTTATAGACGAGATCTAATTAAAGAAATTAAAGTCGGCAGATGGCTAGTGTAAAGAAAAAGATGGTACGCAAGATTCTAAAAGATCTTAGCTGTATAGTACCATATCAATCGAGAAAACCGACAAAAAGGAATGAGAGTAAAAATATGAAAACGAAAATGAAAGTGAGATAAGAAAATAAATTGCATGACGAGAAGGGAACATTAATATAAAACAGTTCCCGCAGTTAAGACTGAAAGTGAATGGTGTTAGTTATCACATAACTGTGGCAAGATGTAAAATCAAAGCCAGAACTGAGAAGTGAAAGTAATGATACTCCAAGGAGTAAGATAATTGATATGTTTACTGCCAGTAAAATGTTTGTACACATAACCACCTCGAAATGATAGAGATGGTGGAATTGTATAGATAATGTGGTGCTTAAATGGATAATTCGAGGATTCAATCACAGAATCTAAATTATGAAGAGAGTATATTCTCAGGTATATTCTAAAATTTAAATGATATTGAATATACCATAAGAGTAAGAGATGTAATGACCATACTACATGAAAAGAGACATGGAGAGAAAATGATTGTCTTATGACTTATTTCTGTAAGAGATGATTAACAGTAAAATTTGCAATGATATGTAGCCTTGATGGAATAAGTGTGAAAATGAATATTGTGGACAATAAATCCAAAAGAGAAATGACGATATGGAAGTGATTAAAGACTGATGATCTAAATAGAATCACTTTCTATTATCAGACTTCTAGATTCTCTAGTGCCTTAGTCGAAGTATAAGTGTTAAACGGTGGGAATGTGTATGTACAGTTCCAGTGAGCCTTACATGTGATGGGAGTCTCTGTGTTGCCATATGCTAATGAGAGATAGCAAAAGGCTTTGAGATCCCAAGTGTATTGATAGCACCGCTCCATACTGATATATATTTTATATATGAGCGTGAGATGTAACCGCTCCATGATATTGAGAGAGCGTGTGCACGAGATGTGAAAGCTACTGGGACACTTACATATAATTGATTGACACGAGTACATGATAGTACCAAATTATGTCGACTCGGCACTAAGTGAGAAGCATGGATGATGAACAGCATAAATCAGCTGTAATATTAAAATATTATGTATGGCTCTTATATGAAAAGAGTAAAAGTGAATAACTTTTGATTTGAGAAATGAACTTACGGGAGTATAGATATGACATATATGATGAAAGACAGCATGTAGTGGTCTAAAGCACTCTTGATGTTGAAAGTGTGCTGGCAGTATTACTTGGAGGATGAACTAGAGGTCAGAAGTCATAAGTATACGGCATGTACCACCTTTGGACTTAAGTTAAATTCGGAGGACCGAATTTCTTAAGGTGGGGAGGATGTGATAACCGTAAAATTTTCCATTTATTGGAAATTAGAAATATTGAAAATAAATATTAGAGAAATTAAATAAGACGAAATAAATATAAATTTGCGAGAAACGGGATATTGGTGAAAATCCTGAGAAATGAGGAAGTGAAGATAAAAATAATAGAGAGAGGAAAAGAATTAAATTGGATAAATTAAAATCCAAATCTAATTAAGAAAAATAAGAAAATAAATGAAATATATTTATATAATTATATATTATTATATAAATGTATTTTTATACCAATACATATGTATTCAAAATATTATATAGTATATTTTAAAATACGTTGTTATATATATAGAAATATATATATACTATTTCATAAATTCAAATAATACATATGTATTCAAGTATGATATTTTATGTATATGTAAGTATATACATATTTGAGAAAATGTAAATATTAAATTTCATTAAAGTTTGAATATATATTTGTTAATACAATATATATATGGAATTAATACATTTATATAAATACTTATATAAATGTTATGTATTTTAAAGTATATAAATATACAAATATATATACTAAATATATATTTGTAATATACAATATATATTATATATAATATATATTATACTATACTTATATGAAATAATATATATGTAATATATAGTATGTATATTATATATATGTATAAAGTGTAAAGTAATAGTATATAATATATTTATATGCTAAAAATAGAAAGAAAGGTAAAAAAAAAAAAAAGGAAACTAAACAGAAAAAAGAAACAGAATCGGGAAGACCCCGATTCTGCCTTCCCCAGGCGAGATCGCCCCCGTCAGCGGCCGCCGGAGAAGGAAAGGGAGAGAGGAGAAGAGAAAGTCGTCGCCGGCAAAGGAAGAGGAAGCTGATGGCAACGCCGGCGAAGCGAAACGGAGAAGGAATCGACGCGAAACGGCGGAAAACCGAGGAAGAAAACGAAACTAGATCTGGCGGTTGCCGGCGGAATTGGCCGTCGCCATTACAGCCGAAGCATCGGTGGAAGGAGAGGAATGGGATGGAGGCCACCGGTGAGGCCAACGACGGCGGAGGAAGGCCGACGGAGGAGGAGAAGTGACCGAAGGTAAACCGAGTGGATCCGCCGCCGTGCCGCCGATCCAGGCCAAGCTGAGACCACCGGCAGCTTCGCCTCGACGCCGGCCAGCTGAGGGACCAACGAGCCGCCGGAGAACCGGCCGCCGGCAAGGAACCGGCGAGGAAAGGCTCTGAACCGGTTTGACCGGGAAAGGAAGAAGAAAAAAGAAAAGAAAAAGAAAAGAAAAAGGAAAAAGGAAAAAGAAAAAGAAAAAAGAAAAAAAGAAAAAGAAAAGAAAGAAAGGAAAGAAAAAGAGGAAAAAGGAAGAAAAAAAGAGGAAAAAGGAAAATTTGGGAATTCGGAAAATTCCCGGAAATTCGACAACCCGGGATTTTACAAATTCGGTAAGAAATTTCCCGAGAATTTAATTTCAGAAAAAAAAAATTAAATAAATTATGAAAAATTCTAAAAATTAGAATTTTAATTCCAGAAATTATTTTCAGCAATCGAGATAAGGAATCGGGAGAAATGGAGCGCGGGCGCGATCGATAAGCGGAAGTCGCCGACCCGGAAAAAGGTAAGGGATGCATGTGCAGCACTGTAAGGATACTCAGTCTGCATAATTTAATTTGAAATATTTTATGCAATTATTTTATGAAAATTATTATGATGCATGAATTGCTGAAAATAATTTGGGAAGAAGTACTGGCTGAAAGATTTTAAACTGTATTTTCCGTGCAGGAGGTTAGTGAATCGGCAGCCGTTATGCTGCCGAAAATTTTAGAAAAACTTTATAAAATCATATTAAATGATTTATTTCCGAATTTCGATAGTAAATCACGAGACATGAGGAAATTTCTAAATTTCATAAAATATGAATATAATGAGATGGAACTTTAGAATATTCATGTATTCGAGAATGGTGATAATGAAATCACCGAAAATTCTCGAAATAGATAAATTACACGAATTACGAGACGAAAGATGAAGTGAAATATAGTAAATATTTTATGGATATTTTTATCAATATTCACTAAAGGATTATAACCCTTATGGTTTTAAATCATGGAATTATATAATTGTATAAATTCCATAAAGGTGTATTTTATGATGAAAAATACGGTTTTGAGACTGGTTGGTATTCTTATCATGCTGATACATGATATGTGACATGTTTAGTCCCGGTCGACACCTGATCCGTGATCCACCGAGGACAATATAGATTATGGTCATAGATTTGACCGGTTTAGTCCTTTACCCTCCAGGGTTTATAGTACGACAAGATTAACGTCTATATTAAAATCCATAAATGATAGGTGACATGTTAAAAAGGGAAATATTTTACATGACATGGAATATGTCAAACGGAAAAGGCCATACCGAGCAGAGACTCGATGATTGAACCGTGGGAGCCACCTCTAGAGTCCTTCGGGAACTAAGTGCTACACGTGTTCCGATATTTCAGTACAGGCCATACCGAGCAGAGACTCGATGATTGAACAGTGGGAGCCACCTCTAGAGTCCTTCGGGAACTAAGTGCTACACGTGTTCCGATATTTCAGTACAGGCCATACCGAGCAGAGACTCGATGATTGAACCGTGGGAGCCACCTCTAGAGTCCTTCGGGAACTAAGTGCTACACGTGTTCCGATATTTCAGTACAGGCCATACCGAGCAGAGACTCGATGATTGAACAGTAGGAGCCACCTCTAGAGTCCTTCGGGAACTAAGTGCTACACGTGTTCCGATATTTCAGTACAGGCCATACCGAGCAGAGACTCGATGATTGAACCGTGGGAGCCACCTCTAGAGTCCTTCGGGAACTAAGTGCTACACGTGTTCCGATATTTCAGTACAGGCCATACCGAGCAGAGACTCGATGATTGAACCGTGGGAGCCACCTCTAGAGTCCTTCGGGAACTAAGTGCTACACGTGTTCCGATGTTTCAGTACAGGCCATACCGAGCAGAGACTCGATGATTGAACCGTGGGAGCCACCTCTAGAGTCCTTCGGGAACTAAGTGCTACACGTGTTCTGATGTTTCAGTACAGGCCATACCGAGCAGAGACTCGATGATTGAACAGTGGGAGCCACCTCTAGAGTCCTTCGGGAACTAAGTGCTACACGTGTTCCGATGTTAGTATGAGAAATCGTAGGATATTGTGACGATAAGTAAGTGAGTGTGATTCGTGAATTCGACAAATGTCAAAGAATGAAATAGATTTTAATAGCTTATTCTGCTTTTTAACGGACAGAACTAATTAAGAGAGTACATTAAACATGAAATAAGTTTTAAAGAAATAAGATGATGATTTAACTAATATTCTTTTCAAGGAATATACGGATATTAATTATTCTATTTAAAGGCTTTATTTCGTAGAAGCATTATTTTGAAAAGAATATGAAAAAGATTAGGAAAGATTAAAAAGGAAAAGGATTTATTAATTCAAAACAAAAAGAAAAATTTTTCTCTACAGTTGCTTCTAGGTTCCGTAACAAGTATGGTATTCTAAAATACCTACCTTACTCCATTCGGATTCCTAGCCGACTGTAGTATCTTTCCTACATGCGAGCCTAGAGCCCATAGGAAAAATGAAAAAGATTTTCAGCATATAGGAAGCTGAGTATCAAGTGAGGCATATAATTCTCTTACTGAGCCGTGGTTTTGCTCACCCCTTAATATTAAACATCTCAGGTTTTGATGCTGGTGAGTTCAGTGGATTGTGGATCCTGGCTGTACACGAAGGACAGTGTGTCAGACCGACTGATTATTTGAGGTATGATCATTTAATTCTCTGTATTTAGACACGTCAACAGTACTACTTATCTGATTTGTTACGATAGGGGATGTGTATGATATAAACAATACATTGTAAAATTTATTAACAGTCAGTACAAGTGAAGTATCGCAGACAGCCCAACCGGTTAAGTTGTGTATAAGAAGGGTAAAAATGTGGTCACGGGTCGTGACAGGGTCGTTACATATTCATAACTGAAAATATCGGATTCCAATTAATGCACTGTCAATTTTATATGTAACCTAACTTAATTATCTATTAAAAAATGCAAGGCTCACTTTCTAATTCATCTTGTGCTATTCCCAGCAATTTTCCAAAATTCAATCCAATTCTGGCACATTTTGCAGGATGGTTTCCTAACCTTTATACACTAAAAATTACATTACTAATTATAGGGATATTCAAAATTCATGAATCTAAGAACATGTGAATCATAATTCAATTTCCTATTCAGAAAGGTAAATTTTTGAATTTTATCATTCTTGAATCATTTTTAATAATTCCTCAAAATTATTCTATTTTTAGGTGCACTTTAGCAGACTATCTACTAACCGCTCTGCACAAATTGGTCCATAACTAAATGCATGGTTGTTCAAATTGTGCAAAATTGAAACCATGATATTCCTAACTCATTTATCTTTTTGGAAATGCATGGCTTGCAACCAAATTCATTTTGGTTTATTTTCTATAAAATTTCAAAATTGATGTAGCAATGGGTGTCCTATACTCATTTGCCTATATCTCAAGCTACACAACTCAAAATCCAAAAATTCTAAATCTGGCTTTCTCCTAACTCATAAGGCTATCTACCATAAATTTTTTGAAATTTATCTAAGTATAAAACCTCTAAACTAAACATTTATACATGGAACTCAAAACAAGGCGTTTCAGCAGAATTCACACTTCACTTTGTTTCTTGCAATTTTAATACCCTTTTAGCATGAAAACGATATTTTCCCACAATAAATCCTTAAGAACCCTTATGGCCAAAATCTCCATGATATCATTCAATCATTTTCATTTCAAATCAAGGTTATATACATGTAAACTATTTTGAAATAATCGAAATCAAGCAAGAGAATGCAAAACAGTGGGTTGTTTCCTTTTACCTCTCCATGTGTCGCCACTTCCAGTAGCCAAAACAACTTCAAATGGACACTCCCATAACTGGTTCCAAGATATGAGAGAGAGAGGATGATGAGTGGAACAAGTTTGTTTGAGACTGGAAGAAGGTTTGAAGCTTGTGGCATGGTGTTTTTTCTTCCTCTCCTTCTTTTCTCTTTTTTTTTCCTCTCCTCTCCACCATTTTCATGTTTTTCTGGTTGCCTGGTTTTGGGCCGATGATGATGATAAATATCTTATTTATTTGACCAGCCTTAGGGTGTGAAATTACCAAAATAGCCTTAAATAAAGGCTTTTTGGCTCGTTCGCTTTATAACTTCATTAATTCCATTTATGTCTTAATCATTACAATATCATTTAAACTATTTAATTAAATTACCATTATTTTTATTTTCCTACGAAATATACTTATTTAATATAAAATGATTCGAACTTTGACTTTTAATGGAGTTTGACTAGTCGAAATGGCGAAATCATCAAAATACCATTAAATAATGTTTTAAGCATTTTCGTGTGGTTCAATCTACAAGTTGGAACTGAGTGAGACATCTTCACATGAGGGTTCAACTATAGTATTCTATCAGTCTAAAGTGAAACCATGTTGATATATATTAAAAATCATGTTTTTGACGTAAGGACATAACCGTTATTTTGAATATGTTTGCACGTGTGAGAACCCCACTTTTTCAAAACCCAATATAAGTTAAAGAGTGTAGAAATCGAAAAACATGAGTTGATTACTAAGATTTCTAAATAAATGGTCTATCCAGTAAAGATCAGGGAAGTGCCCATTGTGGGTCCCACAAGGACTTTTACTGTTCAGATCGAAATGATACCCTAGAGAAATGATATTTGAAGTGAAATATTGAGATAACAAGAATCAACATCTCAAAAATCCCTTGTTTGGGCATGTTTTGAAGAGCGATCAACAAATTCAAAAATGACGCTTACGTTTATAAGCCATGGAAACTTTTGTAAATAACGGTCAATCTAAATTGATTTTAGACCAACTAATAGTTATAGGTGAATCCTCATGTGAAGAAGTCTCATGTCATTTTAAATGGTAGACTGAATTGCACAAAAAAGTGAAAAACTATGCGATTGGATGGTTAGGGCTATTTTGTTAATTTCACCCTTTTGACCCGTCAAACCCTATCAAGAGCCTATCCAATGATTAGAAAATGTTAAATAGATTTTTTTATGATTGGATGAAATATTTTGGAAGTTGAACGATTGTTTAAACGAAAATTGAAGTGCGAGGGGCAAAATGAGACTTTTTAAAAAATTTAAGGGCATTTTTGTAATTTACCACCTAAGATTTTTTTTAATGTTTAAATATCATCACCTTCTTCATTTTGGCTGGCCACCATGGGAGGAAGGAGAGAGAAAGTGATAGAAACCTTAGTGTACAAGCCCTAAATCGAAAAACACCCTAAAGTAAAGTTGTTCTACTCAATTAGTTCTATCACATGCCTTCAAATTAGCCATGGGATAGGCCATTTGAAGGGTGAAAAATCTCCTTGAAGTTTTAGCCAAGAGAAAGAGGTTAGAGAAAATTTAGTTAATGTGTTTTAATGATTCTAAGCTATGTGTTTAAGGTGTCTAAGCATGTATTCAAGCATGAATTGAAGTAAAACCATGAGAATCTTCATCTTTGAATTGTGGCCAACATGGTGTATGCATGAATATGATGTTGTTTAATGCATAAATGATGTGGAATTAGTCTAGAGACTGAGTAGAACAAGTATACTGCCTAGAATTGCTGAAACGAATTGTGTAGACATGTATAGGTAATTCGGTCAAGTGAAGGGCATGATGAAATCATGCTCAATTCAATGCAAATTGGGTTCTAGGATATTGCATAAATTAATATAAGGTTGTTGGTGAAGTCAGAACTGAAAAAGGAAGTGTTTTGACTATACTTGCAGTTTGGCATCCAGTATGAAGTAGGCCAGATTTATTGTTGTATTAGGAAATATGGAAGGCCTTAGAGTTTAGAATATTCTTTGTAGAAGGAATATTGAAATTTGACTATGTTTCGATATTGTTTTGTAGCTCTGAAGTAAGTGACGTTAAGGAAAATGCGAAGTGAATATTTGCTCGGTTATCTACAATTGCTTACTGGAGTTGAATTGGTAGACTACATTGTGATCAAATTCGGTAAGGGATATATAAATAAGACATAGGGATGCTATGGTTGCATTGGTTTGATTGATTGAAACTTTGCATAACTGAAAAATGAAATTGTTTTGAGTTCGATTAATTGAACTGAGTGATTGATATTGTGATTAATTGACATTGAGAAACTAGAATTGTTATTTTTAAAATGTGTTTTCAGTGCAACAGGGTTAGGATAAGTAGTATTGTTATGCTATCGAAACTTCAAAAAAATAACCCGAAAACCTTTATTATTGATGAAGTAGGCCAGATTTATTGTTATATTAGGAAATATGGAAGGTCTTAGAGTTTAGAATATTCTTTGTAGAAGGAATATTGAAATTTGACTGTGTTTTGATATTGTTTTGTAGCTCTGAAGTAAGTGACGTTAAGGAAAATGCGAAGTGAATATTTGCTCGGTTATCTACAATTGCTTACTGGAGTTGAATTGGTAGACTACATTGTGATCAAATTCGGTAAGGGATATATAAATAAGACCTAGGATGCTATGGTTGCATTGGTATGATTGATTGATTGAAACTTTGCATAACTAAAAAATGAAATTGTTTTGAGTTCGATTGATTGAACTGAGTGATTGATATTGTGATTAATTGACATTGAGAAACTAGAATTGTTATTTTTAAACTGTGTTTTCAGTGCAGGAGGGTTAGGATAAATAGTATTGTTATGCTATCGAAATTTCATAAAATAACCCGAAAACCTCTGTTATTGATTTTATAGATTTATGAACTAACTAAAGATATGTTTTAACTAAACACTGTTAGAAGTGAAATGTGTTCTAATGAGTTTATGAAATGTTTTATTGAAAGTATTGAACGATTGACTGAAGTGACTGACTTTGTTTTACTGAAAATCCTAATTATTTAACTAAAGAAAATGTTTTGAGTGTCTGATTGAAATAAATGCTTTGAATTAACTAACACTGTTTTACTCAAAGTGTTTGTTCTGCAACTGAAGTTAATGATTTGAATGTCTTGAATTGAACTGAACATGTTGAACGAAATGTTTTGAATTCTGAACAGTATGACTTTAAAATGAAACTTGGTTCCCAAAAGTTTATATTTGACTACTGGGGTGGTAAATCCCTGGTTAATCCAGGCACTCTTAGCTCTCACAATAAAATGCATGTTTATACTACTTATTCAGTTTTGAAAACATAAAGTATTGTTTCATTGTTTTCATGGGAATCAAGTAAATGTTGTGAGATTGTTGGCCCTATAGTAGCCTTTAGGTATATCATGCTATTCTGAGTGAGTGAGTGTGTGATCTGTTGCTAATTGAAATTAGTCACGTCATTAGCACTCATAGTTGTTACCTGACCTATGTACTCTGTAGACCCCTTTTTTACTATGGCCATATGTTGTTATTACTCCCAGTTAGGATACTTATATTACATAAGTGTATCAAGTGATGCCTAGTCTCTACTGTACAATTTTCCTCAAGTGGTAAATCCCTAGCTAATCCAAGCACTCTAAGACTTTGTTGTTTTCTAAATTTAGTGTGTTGTTAAATATGTTTACTGATCGATTTACTAAACTGATTTATGAGTGATTTACTATCGATTTATTGAACTGATTTTTGAGTGATTTACTATCGATATACTAAATTGATTTATGAATGATTTACTACTGATTTACTGAATTTGATTGATGGAACTATTTTACTGAGTGTTTACTGATCATTTTCTAGCTGTTTACTGATCGTTTTCTGACTGTTTACTAATTGTTTTTTGACTATTCATTGATCGTCCACTAAACTGTCTTTTGAGTGTTTACTGACTGTTTACTAATCGATTATTGAATTGTTACTACACAGTTTACTGACTGTTTGAACTTATTTTTGAATCTTTTACTGACTGTTCACCGATTTGTTTACCAAACAGTCACTAATCGTTTTCTAAATCGTCTATTGAGTGATTTACTAGGTGATTTACTAAACGATTTACTAAATGATTTTTTTATTGAGCATTTTATTGAATTGTTTACTGATTGTCTACCAAACTATTTACTGAATCATTTACTGATCATTTTACTGAACTGATTGCCGTACTGTTTACTGAATCGTTTACTGATTTGTTTACTAAACTGGCATGTACTGTTTACTAAGTCGTTTATCGAGTGATTTACCAAATGTTTACTGAATTGTCTACTAAGTGATTTGCCAAATGTTTTATTGAATTATCTATTGAGTAATTTATCGAATGTTTTACTAAATTGTATACCAAGTGATTTGCTAAACTTTTTACTATACAAATTACAGAAAACCATAAATTGAACTGTTTTTTGAATGCTTATTAAATGAGTACACACATATATTATCGTTTTCTACCGATTTTGAATTATAAATGAATTGATAACGATCGTTTACCATGTAGTTTTGCTATTGAAGAATTGAAAGGCTTTAATATTGATTTGATATGCATAAATTCCTTTACTATAAAGTTTTCATAAATTCCCTATAGTTGGATTTAGGGACCGAGACAAGTAAGGTTCTTTAAAGCATCCTTTTGTAATCAGCCTAGTACTCTTAACCAATTATAGTATCCTTTCCGATAGAGTGCCCAAACACTATTTTGATACCGATCGTAAGTTATTACATGTTCTCGATAGATGCATATAGGTGTGCACAGTATCAGTTCTTTTATATATATATTTCTTACTAAATATAAGCTCACCCCCTTCCACCTTATAGATTTATGTGCAATAATAACTAATTGTAAGGGAAGGTTCTAATCAGATTCCTATAAGATTTTGATAGTTTGCCTTGCAGGTATAATTGTACAGTTACTTTATTGTATTCAGGCATTTATTGTACGGTACTTTAGTATGTAAAGGAATGTAAACGTAATAAATCTGAATGTAAAAAGGTAGTCTTTGATACTATAAGCTTATACAATTGAGATGGGACTGTAATTAAAAGTAATAGATATTGTGAGTGACTACACTGTGACCAATCGAAATAACTAGATATTGATTTAGCTAAGTAGATTTTAGCTTACTGTCAGAGTGAGGACACTAAGCACAATCCAATTGACTGAGTAAAAATGAAAAAAAATTTAGTTCAGATTTTTAGAAATTGGAGCGTGATAGCATGTTTCCCAAGACATATACAAACGAGAGAATGAGATGCAGACTCTTACCATCCAGTATTTCACTCCAAATATTAATATGTTGAAGTCCAATGTCCATTTAGATATTAGAATTCCAAGTAGGGCCCATAACACAGTTCTCTTATAAGACAAAACATAAGGAAATCATTCACTATCTTTATATTCACATTCTAACTTCAAAATCAACTTATATAAAAGGAAAGAAATTGGGAATCTCACAACACTTTCGAGTTATAAAGGTTCCGTCGCTTGTCTATGTGCTTTATATTGAGTACCCCTCAAGGATTTTAACCAAATTTACTTCCTTATAAATTCGATTATTGACTTTTATCTTTTGTGGCTCAAGAATAACCTTATACACTTCTCCTTGTTGCTTAGGCTCAAGGATAACCTCATATACTTATCTCCTTTAGGTTTTGCTTAGTAGGAAGGATGTAAAGAGGTAAGGATGGAAAATTTGCTAACTTAGTGGTTAAGCTACAAAATAGAAAAGTGGTTATTAAACTTAACTATTAGATTTGTAAATTTTCCATCCTTACCTCTTTCCATCTTTCCTACCAAGCAAAGGCTTAAGGCTTAAGGAGCAAACCTTACAAAATATGTCTCTTACAAATACTGACAATTTCTCACTCACTCTTTAATCCATAATTTAAGTAATCGATAATAGTGAGAAATAAAAGAAGAAATAACATAAGATGTACAAAATAAATTCACAGCAGACGTAGCAGGGAATGTCGAAAGAATGTTTTTCTTAATGAATGCTCTAAAATTTCTGATTGTTCTTTATCGTATTGTTTCTTGTTAATACTCAAATATATATATATATATATCCTTCATTTGAATTAGTCATGTAGGTGAGCATTGAATGATAAATTTACCATTGAAGCTTATGGAAAAATAATTGTTGGTATTTGTCCAAACTTGGATGTATGAATACCTCAAGTTACCATTCTGGTACTTCAAGAATTAACTGCAAAACATCTTAAAGGAATATCGATACAATAATAGTTATATTGATACAATTATAGAACAACTGATTTTGTTTGAAAGGAATAATCTAGTATCGATACCTTATGAGCCCTTTTTCTAAGAAATATAAAGCAATATCCATACTTGTTAAAGGTGTATCGATACAGAGATTACGATAGCAATATGTATTGAAGGTGTATTGATACAAAGAATATATTGTAGAATCTTTTTTTTATTCACAACAATTCTTTTGACTAATCCTATAGATTTCTAATGATCTTGGTAGACGATTAAGTTCTTAGTTCCAATAGTCATATCAAAACCTCTTTTTAATTCTAAACCCAACATTCTCTCCTTTTTTAATATAACAAAACTTAAGAAGACCTAAATACTCCTAAGTACCAGACACACCTCAATCAAGAATAAGAATCGGTACTCCCCTTGAATTTAACATTCTCCTAATGAGAGTAAATGAGAACTCTTAAACCCACTACTCAAAGTAGTGCAGTCAAAACCTCTAGTTTTCTCTTTTTTTTTTTTTTTTGGTTCATAAATACCTTAGCTCTCCGCATGTTTGAGTACTAATTCTTCTACCTTACTAGTTCTATTTCTCCCTTTTTTTATCATATCAAAATAGAAATACAACTTCATGCATTGATTAGACAGTAAACAAGTTTATCACAAAATGAACAGAAGGCGACCAATATAGAATATAGATAAGAACTAGTTAATTCACAACATACAATATAGATAAGAGTTAGTTCAATTTAGAGTTTTTAAAGAGAACATGCATCATGGTGAAGATGAATCTTGCTACAAATCCAAGAAGAATTTGAGAGGAGGGAGCAGAGTGTGCATTGTGAGATTGCTCGACTCTTTAGTAATAATGCTTAATTCAGTAGAATTAATAAAGATTGATGACCCTTCATTTGAATTGGACTTGGACAAAGATACTTTTGAAATGCTTGATCAGCTTGGCTTTGGATAGAAAGATTCATAAAGAGCTCCCTTAAATCTATGGATTTGTTTGTGAATTTCAGGCCAATTGTCATAAATATCTAGTTTATGACCTTTATAGACCCCATAAAACTTCTTCATTACAATATCTAATAAGGATTTTTGTTTTGTATGAGAGGATTAGAGGTGTTTGGAAGTTTTGCTTGAGAATGTACATAAAGTTAGAGTCATTCGGAAGCTAACCCTTCACCAAGACCTCCAAGGGGATTTAAGGTTCCTACAATGGAGAAATATAATTGATCATCCAATTCGATAGACTATTTGGAGATGTTTTACACAAGTATGTCAATTTAGCATGCGACGCAATAATGTGTAAAGACTTTTCAGCAACCCTAAAGATGGAGGCAAGATCTTAGTACTCCTCACTCAAACCAAGATCGAGCAGTTATTTTCTAAATGCTCAGATCTAAGTTTATCAGCTATTGTCAGTAGCATTGTTAAAAAAAAAACTTCAATTTCCTTAATGTCTTTGAAGAAAAGGAAGAAATAGTCTCTAAGAGAATACATTACTAGGTTTAACCAAGAGATGCTCTGTGTCAAGGACCTTAACCGTATAGTTTCCAATGTCGCATTCACTAATGGCCTAAAAGCCAAGGATTTCATTATGTCCTTGACTAAAAGGCCACCTAAGGTGTTTTCCATCCTTCTTCTAAGAGTAGAAAAGTATATCAATGTCGAGGAAGCTATGGCAATAAAGGGAAATGAGGATGAACATCTTAAGAGGAGGTCGAGAGAGGAAGGAGTAAAAACCCAAGGCAAGCCAAGTTTGCATGATAAAGAAGTCTCTCAAAGAGAACCTATCAATTTTATACCTCGCTAAAGAAGTCTAGGCTAGAAATCCTTATAATTATGGAGAAAGAGAATCTCTTGAAGCTTCTAAGAGAGATAAAAAGGCTTGGGAGAGATATCATTAAGTACTGCACCATTCGTAGAAGCTACATTCACGCTATAGATGGATGTGTAGAACTTAAAAACTAGATTAAGAATTTGATCAGGAAAGGGATGTTAAAAAGGTATATTGTGACAAAGCAAAGTTCAAGAAGAAGAAATTACAAAATGAGTGATAGTAATATGCATGGACAATGTCAAGTAAGGGATCGACAAACCTATGGAAGAAATGATAAAGAGGAGATCCAAGCTAGGAATCAAATTGGAAAGAGTGAGGAAACGGTTCTTACGCGTTATGGTCTCATTATAGACGTAATTAACACCATCACTAGCAGTTTCACCTCAGTAGGCTTGATTCTGTTGGTCGTAAAAGGTATATAAAGTTGGGCTGTGAGAGTCGCATATTCTGATACTCCATTCGGTTTCCTAGCCGATTATAGCATCCTTTCTAATTTATACCTTAGTGTATTGTTAGGAATTAAACGTTTTTATGCATATAGATTTCATAGTATCAGCTTTTGTATACGAATCTCTTACTGAGCACGTTAGCTCACCCCTTATTTTTCCACCTCACAATTTATCTGCAGTAGTATACCGTTTCATAGATTTGGTTGCATTTTAGTACCTTGAGGTAGCTGTGATTGGATCCTTAAGGTATATTTTATTTCTTTATATGTTCAAACTTTTTACGTACAGTACTACATTTGTATGATTATATATAGGGGATGTAGAAATGAGTGGGCGAAGGGCTACTTGATGAGGTAGAGGACGAGGTAGGGTGGAGCCGATTCCGGAACCAACATCGAAACCCGCCCCAGAACCTGCATTCCCTCCATAGGCCAAAGTCCAAATACTATAATTATGCGGGTGGAATGGATGTTGGCGAACTTGCTCGCTATGTATAATGCAGATGGAGCTGTTGACAGAGCTAGAGCAGAGCAGCCCCAAAAGTAGCACTACCGCCACCTCAGCTTGCACAGACATTGGCATAGCTAACTCCCAATCCATGCCTACTCCACAACCCGAGCCCTAGCCACAGGCAGCATTGTAGCCACTGGCACAGTCACAGCCTACAGATATCGAGTCTTACTGTGACATTAATTTAATGTGGCAGTTCAAGAAATTGGATCTCTAAAATTTAAGGGAGATAAGGATTTGATGGTGGCCGAACATTGGGTGAATGCGATCAAGAAATTATTTAAATATATGCGGTGTTTCGAAACAGAGAAAGTGGGCTTGGCTGTATTTCAGTTGATTGATGATGCAAAGCATTGGTGGAAATATACTCAAACTGTACTGTTAGCCTAGCATCCAGTGGTGACTTGGACCATATTTCTAGAGGCATTTTACAAACAGTATATTCCTCGTACAACATAGAAGAAGTTACAACAGAAGTTTCTGGAGTTGACTCAGGGGAGTATGACTGTGGATCAGTACGAGTCCAGATTAACCACACTTAGCCGATTTGATCCTTAAACCCGGAAGAGTGAGGAGCAGAAGATTGACATGTTTATGGCGGGTTTGAGACCTTTTATCAGGACCCAATTAGTCCCATTCGATATCTAGACTTATGATGAGGCAATGAGATGAGCTCAGCTCTGCGAGTGGGACTATGAGCAGTTTCATGTTGACATTGGGTCTAAAGGTAGGGGTAAAGGGAAAGAGTAGGCAAAGAAAGGTTTTGAGGACCGGACAGGGAGATGGCAGCTTAAAAAGGGCTAAGACATTGGGCATTCGAACTTCAGAGGATAGGCCAACTAAATCTGCTTCTATTGCCCCTGTTACCAGCCCTAGCATTACTCAAAAGGGTACAGCGACCAGGTGTGCACATTGTGGAGGTCGCATGGTACTAGGCTTTGCTATCTGCTTACTAGGTCCTACTTTCGATGTGGACAAAAGAGGTATCTGGTTAAGGATTGCCTGATGTTGAGAGAGGCAACTGCATCCACTGTACTAACTACAGTTCCACCTCCAGTAGCCCAATACCGAGTGAGTCTGAGAAGGTGACACCTTCGTAGCCTAGACAACTGATAGCAGCAAAGAAGGGTAAAAAGGTTGTAACACAGGGTCGGGTGTTCGCATTGGATCAAGAGGCTGCTGACACATTCACTGATGTTAGTAACAGTGAGATTTATATTTTTGATATTTCAATACTTGCTTTTTTTTTTATCCTGGTTCTACGCATTCTTTTGTGTCACCTACTTGTGCTAGTAAAATACTTGTAGAACTTGAACCCTTAGGGTATACTTTACAGATAAATACACCCTTCAAAGAGTCTCAGATGACTGACATTGTGTGTAGAAACTGTAAAGTGACGGTAGGAGAGAAGGAAACGACAGCTGACCTAATTTTGTTAAACATGTATAATTTTGATGTAATTTTAGATATGGACTGGTTAGCTGCGAACTATGTTAGCTGAGACTGTTACACTAAGTTTATTACCTTCTCTCATCCTAAACATTATACTGTAAAATTGTTAGATAAGTAATGAAAATAAAATATTGTTACTAAATTGTTTGAATGTTATGTGTAATGTGATTGAAGGTTATATTGCATATGTGGAGGACGTAGAAAAGGAACGTTCAGAGCTACATGAGATTCCTATAGTCAAGGGTTTCCCCAATGTGTTTTCGGATGATTACCGGGGTTACCATCGGATCGGGAGATTGAGTTTACCATTGACTTGGTACCCGGTACAAAGCCCATTTCTAAGCCCCCATATCAGACGACATTAGTGGAGTTGGAAGAGCTTAAGAAGCAACTCTAGGAATTATTGGGTAAGAGTTTATTTGCCCCAATCTGTTTTCGTGGGGTACACCAGTATTATTTGTCTGGAAGAAGGATGGTAGCTTGCGGTTGTGTATCGACTATCGGTTGCTTAATAGAGTTACCATTAATAATAAATAACCCTTGCCCAGAATTGATCTATTTGATCAGCACAGGAGTGCACATGTGTTCTCCGAGATTGATCTCCGATCAGGGTATCATCAGTTGAAGATCTGGGAAGCTGATGTCCCTAAGACGGCATTTAGGACTCGATACGGTCATTATGAGTTCTTGCTGATGCCATTTAGACTGACTAACGCCCATGCAGCTTTCATGAGCTTGATGAATGAGGTATTTAAGCCTTACCTGGATAAGTTTGTCATTATGTTCATCAATGACATCATGAAGCATTCGGCATGGCAAGGGGAGTATGATATGTTGTTCAATTTGATGTGTTTTAGGTGCCATGAGACTGTATAAATTAAAAGAAGATTACCGGTGCAATCAGAATTAAAATTGGAGTTGATTTATGCATAGTTATGTTTTAGCATAGGTGTAAATTATATTGGTTTAATAATTTCTGTAAACAATGTGGTAGAATTTAATAGAGGAAAATTAGTTATAAATTAGAATGTGGAGAAATGATAGTGTTGGTATAATGTTTGGTAGCCTAGGAGTGAGGAATTATCGTGTGGTACAGTTGGCTAGTAAGTAGAGAAAGACAGGTAAGGAATGAGTATGGAAGTCGTAGGGATATTGTGAATGCATGTTATGATTTAAAATAATTTTATGAAATTGTTTTGAAGTCAATTGCTTTGGAATTGGAGAAATTGTAGATATTGGCTAGTTTATATACTGTGTTTTCAATATAGGAGTACTAGGTTAGAAACAACCGTTATACTGTCGAAAATTCTAGAAATTTTATGAAATTATCTTTAGTGTTCTTAAATATTAGAAATAAAGGAATTTCTAAGTGATTTTCATATTATTTACTAAAATTGCATATTTTATTAAATACAGAAAAACAATATTTAAAAATTCATGTTAATGAATTTTACATACGTGAAGGTATCAGCATATACTTATAATTGTTCCACAGATAAATAAAACATTTTTAGAAAATAATACCAAAATATGAATATTTTATGAATTTTTATTTCTGAACTAATTATATTTTTCAATATATTTATTTATGGATTGATTTAAGATATTATACTGAATTGATTTCATAAATAGTGTTTCTACTATTTATAAACTGTTTTGAGATTGTTAGGCCCGTATTATGCTGATTGTTACTGTTGCTGATAGACCCGCCAAATCTTCAGCTTCTGCAGTTGTCACCTGGCGAGTGTACACTGTGGACCACTGTGACTATGGCCATATGTCGTATTGTTACTGTTTCTCCTTTCTTGGGATATTGTTATGGTATGATATTTATTGGGTGATGCTTGGTCTCCACTATACTATACTGTTTTACTGAACTAAAACTCTTACTGGTACCAAAGTGAATGATTTAAATATCAATTGTACTGTGGAATTCTAAAGTGTTACTTTAATATTTACTGGATTTCTATACTAAACTGTTTACTGAAATGATTTTAGTTAAAGTGTTTATTTACTGTTTATATACTGTTTATATATTGTTCATATAGTGAAAAGTGCACGAACTGTTTTCAAGTGATTTAAACTGTATATACATATCATCTTCAACTGTTTATTCCCTATGGTCGTTACTAGGAATTGGGATACGACTGGTACTTCAAAGTACCTCCCATACTCCGTCTTGTTTCATAGCTGACTATAGTATCTTTCCTAATTTATACCTTAGTGTACTGTTAGGAATTAAACGTTTTTATGCATGTAGATTTCATAGTATTAGTTCTTGCATAGAAATCTCTTACTGAGCACGTTAGCTCACCTCTTATTTTTCCACCTCACAGATTATCTGCAGTAGTATACCGTTCCACAAATTTGGCTGCGTTTTAGTACCCTGAGGTTGTTGTGATTGGATCCTAGAGGTATATTTTATTTCTTTATATGTTCAGACTTTTTATGTATTGTACTACATTTGTATAATTATATACGGGGGATGTAGAACTTATGATAGATACTGGAAATAATATTTTGTTGTAAATATTAATATCAGTTATAAATAGAATTTTATTTTAAAAATGGATTACTATTAAAAGTGAATGTGATAAAGGCATCGCAGATAGCCCAACCAATTTACTGTGAGTGTGATTATGGATAATTACTATATAGTACGGAATGTCACATGGGCATTATGAATTCTCAAGAAGAAAGGATAAAAACATGGAAAGACGAAAGCTTCTCATTTGAACCAATGGATTTTAGGTCGATTCTATATCCCCACAACGATGAGATTGTGATAACAGCTACCATATGCAGTTATGTCATTAAAAGAATCCTTTTTGACAATAGATGAGACAATGACATTCTTTATTATGACACTTTGAAAAAACTTGACATTTCAAATGATCAAATGAAACCAATCTATGCGCCATTGGTTGATTTTGGTAATGAAGAAGGTTTTTGGTGTTTTGACTATTACTGCTAACATTTAGAGAGAAACATATGATGGCCATAGCCATGACTGATTTCTTAATAGGTAAGGTCCCATTTGCATACAATGCAATACTTGACTGGCCAAGCTAGAATATTCTGAGGGTAATTTGATCTTCACCTCACTTGAAAATTAAGTTCCTAACACCCAGCGGTATTAGAGAGGTAAGGGAGATCAGGCAATGGCTAGGCAGTGTTTCAACACTGCTAGTAAACTGAGTTCAAGAGAGTAAAGTCTATGGAACTAGATAGAAGAAGTGTTCTTAGTTGAGTAAATGGACTTGTTCAAGTGCCCTGTAGGGATGGATATTGCATCGCATCTCGAGGAACTGGTTCAAGCTAATCCATATGCCTTTAGCAACATCAAGTTATTACCCAATGAAATCCTTTCAAATACATGTCCAATGAAGTTTGCTACAAAAGAGTTAGTGATGAAGCTACTTTTATTTTTAATTTTTTTTTATTTTTCTTGGTAAAGGAAGAAGATAGTGGTTGACCACCACCCATCATGAAAGCTTAGTTTGCTTCAATTTGTTTTACATTTGTGCATAAAGTTGGTAAGAATGAAAGAGGTAGAATCCTTGGAAATTTCGTAAAAGCTTACTTAAAGCTCGCCTTGAAGCTAAAGAATGCCTGTCCATAGTTTTGCAAAACTTGCAACTTGTTTGAAAAAAATGATTCTCAGTGAAATACCTTTGTTTTGAGAAAAGTTTGGAATCTTATGACTATATAATCCATGATCCAAGAGTTGTTAGCAAGAACCCATTTCTCAACATCAAAAGTAAACAACCACACATCTATGTGCAGAGCTTCAGCATGACAATATCTATCCCTCACAACTTTTACCAAAAGCTTCATAATTTTATCACCCACATGTGGCATAACTTTTACATGTTCAGCTAAAGCTATGATTTAGCTCAATTTGAACCTGAAAAGGGCTCCAAGTCTACACTAAAGATGTTTCCCTCATGGCAAGTGTTGTGCCTAATCTTCATTTGAGGTTGCAGACTCTACAAGTGAAATGTATGCCCAAATCATCTTCTCAAACACACAACAATTGCAAAGTAGCCTCTTCCTAGGACTATGACAATAATTTGAGCCTTCTCTTCTAAAAGGCCATCTTTTTTACTCGAACTACTTAATAGTAAGAAGTCTTTTGTATGGCAACCTAACTTGCCAAAAAAAATACTTGGTGCAAAAAGCATAATTATATCATCATCAACGAACATCATCTTTATCATAGGACTATTTGACAAAAGCAAGTATGCTTCAATACAATTTGTTTTATAATTTGTTATTGTTAGAAATGTGGCATGCCAAGAGGGTTCAGATTCCACCTATAGCATAATGATAATTTCTCAAAGGAGCTTATCTCAAGGAATTGCTCTTTAAGAAGCCTATCTTATGGATTCGTTCTTGAAAAAGCTTATCTTAAGGGATCATTTGAGCTTGCAAGAGGAGATCCCATTCTGAAGTATGACTAATCAAGAGCCATTGTTGGCATTATCTCTCCACTACGTGAATCTGCGCACTCTAGTTAAAGAAATTATCCACAAAATCCTTATTAAAGGATCTCTTTCTTCACCAATAGCAAAAACACATTCCTATTATCTATGACAACTCTCTCTCTCAACAATTATTATCTAAACTGAATAAGGTAGAAGGCTATCTCATTATGGGACCTGAAGTTGCAAATGAAGCATTATCTCTATCTCATATTCAATCGAAAGCCAAAGGAAAAGAACTTTACCTTCCAGTTATATGTGCAACATGACAATCATTTAAGTTGTGTGACCAACTCAAAGGTAAAAAGAGGTTGTACCATTAGCTAGGTCCGCTTTATCGCCTTCCATAGATGGCTTTTAAGGTTGGCTAAGGCCTTGGGTTGCACTTGACTTTGCCTTTTATACTTAGAATATATGGGAAACCTTATCTTAACTGATGATGTTGCTCGCAGTGGCTCAAAATTTCTACCAAGCTTTATCACGTCCTGTGGACGGCATCCATGCTCCTATTGAGCATCTTGGGACATGCCGAGGTGATAGATTGTAGTGCAAACCCATACCTGCTAGGCTTGACAAGCGTCCTCTAATCTCTAAGATACTGCCAACTTCAATGTGAGAATCCCACTTTCCCCATATCTAATATAAGTTAAAAGAGCGTAGAAATCGAGTAGCAAGGATTAATTGTTAAGATATGTGAATAAAGGGTCGTTCGATAAAGATAAAAGAAGTACTCGGTGGGGGCTACACCAGGACTTTCTTTGTCCAGATCGAAGTGAGACCCTAGAATGATGATATTTGAGGTGAAATATGGATATAGCAAGAATTTGCCTCTCAAAATCACCTCATACGGTCATATTTTGAAAAGTGTGAAACAATTTCAAAAATGACGATTAAGGACATAGGTCAGAGGAATTTTTATGAATAACCGTCAACCTAAATTAACTTTAGACCTACAGACTGCTATAGAAAAATCCTTGCATAGAGAATTTTCATGTGGGTCCAACCCGTGAAATAATTCACGCGAAATGCTAAAAACAACGCGAATGATCGCTTAAGGTTATTTTGGTAACTTCACTACCCATGGTAGGTCCAACCACCTTGAAAGTCAACCTTTGACCTAGTTTGACCCAAATAAATGAAAAATAATAAAAATAAAATTAAAAATCAAAATTTAAATTAATAAAATAATTGTTATGGCATAGTTGTAAATATCAAAATTTTTAAAGGGCAATTTGGTCATTTTGCACATGGGCTAAAATATCTTTTAAAAAAATATCAAAGAAACTAGTAAATTTTAGTTTTCTCCCATGCTTTAGCCAGCCACCCTTAATAGCCTTCTTCCTCCTCTATTTTCACTAAGTTAAAGAGAGAGAAGCCTTGTGAAACACCCTCTTCAAGCCACTAATCCACAAAGCTTCCTTCACCAACTTTGTTTCTCATCTCAAGAGCTCTCTAAACCTGGAGTTTGGTGAATTAAATCCAAAGCTTATGGATGTTGATACTTTCCTTTAATTTCAGCCATGCCTTTAGGATGTTTAATGCATGAGAAACATGTTTATGGTTGGAAGTTGAAACAAATAAAATTGTATGGATGTGTTAGGGTTTCTGTCATGAGGGTTTTCTAAGGGGAAAATATTGTGTTCATGCTTAAAGTATTGTAAAGTTGCAAGAAACAAAGTATAAAGTGTGTGTGTGTGTGTGTGTGCTGAGATTTTAATCCTGCTGCACTATCCTGTCCTAAGCTCTAAGCTTAAACGTTCAGTTTGGAGGTTTTCTAATGAGATAAATTTTGTAAAAATTATGGTAGATAGCCTGATGAGTTAGGAGAAAGTCAGTTTTGGAATAACCTCATTTGGAATCAAGTAGCTTAAGATATGTGCAAATGAATGTAGGGCACTTTACTAAGAAAATGTGATCCAAACGGTTGATTTTGAAAAATTGTAGAAAATAGCCTAGATTAAATTTGGAAGCAAGCATATATTTCTAGAAAGGTAAATGAGATAGGAATAATATGGTTTTGGGTTTGCACAATTTAGACAAACTTGCACCGAGATATGAACTAATTAGTGCATAAAGGTTAGTAGATAGTTCTGCCAGAATGCACCTGAAAACAAAGTGAATTTGTGGAATTATTAAAAATGATTCGGAAATGATAAAATTGTGAAACTTACCATTATGAATAGAGAATTGAATATCCTTGTATTTGGATTAATAATTTTTGGATATCCTTATAATTAGTAATGTAATTTTTAATGTGCAAACGTCAGAAAACCATGCTATCAAATGGGTCAGAATTGGACTGAACTTTGAAAAATTGTGGGAAACGACATAGAACAAATTATGGAAGTGAACCTTACACCTCTGAATAGGAAATTAAGTTAGGTTACATACAAAATTGACGGCATATTAATTGGAATCCAATATTTATGTTTATTAACAGAAAGGCAACGATAGGTCAGAAAATTCTTATAAATAGTGAACTACTCATATAATAAAATAAAGAGACCTTGGTGTGCATGGTTGGATAAAATAATCAGACTGCTAATGAGTAGAAATTCTAAAAATGCTTTGTATATGAAGTTTGAAACTGAAGTTGTGTGAATGATCTTCTGCAGCCCAGAAGTAGTGGCGCAAAGGAACAATAAGCGAATGTGTGATTGCTTATCTACAATCAGTTACTGGAGTTGAAGTGGTAGACTGTACTGTGAATAAAATAAGTAAGGGATCTATATATATAAGTCGTAGGAACATTGTGACTGCATTGATATGATCGATTGATTGATTTACTGAAAATTCTGCATTATCGAACTTTAAAAATTATTTTGTGGTCGATTGACTGAAATGAATGATTTCAAATGAGCTACTGATCTGAATGACTAATATTGTGATTGAATGACATTGGGAAATTGAAGTTGTGGTATTTAAACTGTGTTTTAAGTACAGGAGGGTTAAGATAAATAATATCGTTATGATGCCGAAATTTTGAAAAATGACCTTGAAACCGTTAACTGTAGATTATAGATTTTATTAATGATTTTATCAATTTGTGAATTAACTAAAGGCATGTTCTGATTAAATACCAATAAAGGTGAATTGTTTTTCGACCCGTTGTGAAAAACATTATCAATGTTTGAAACTAACTAAAGTGAAAGTTTAAGATTGACTAACTTCGAATATTGACAGTTCTTATTTCTAACTGGAGTAAACATTTTGAGTGTTTAATTGAATTTATATGTTTTGAATGTTTTGGACTAACTGACACTGTTTTAATTGAAAATGTTTCTTTTCTGACTGAACTTAATAATTTAAATGTTTTGATATAATCTAAATATATTTATTTTGGACAATATGAATTTAAAATGAAACCTGGTTCCTAAAATTTATATTTGAATTGTATTACTATATTATACTTTGAAAACATCAAAAGTTTTTGTTATTTTCATGGGAACCGAGTAAATGTTTTGAGACTATTGGCATCGATATCATTATTACTGTATTATATTGTTGTTGTTAGACCTTAAGCAAGTCCACAGCCACCTCTGTATTACCTACTTAGTGGTATTGTGAGATGCATTGTTAGTTGTTGACCAAGAGCAAGTCTTCAGCAATCTTCAGGATTGTCACTAGCTCTATGGCACTAGATGGACACTACTGTGACTATGGCTATATTCCTTACTGTTACTGTTTACTCCCTTCTTGGGATACTGAACTCTATGATGATATTGGGTTATTGCCAGGTCTCTACTGAACAGTGACAATACTGTTTACTGAACTGATTATTAAACTGTTTACAGAGTTATTTATTGAACTGTTTACTGAACAGATTTGCTGAAATGTTTATTGAATTGTCTACTGAATAGATTATTGGTTTGATTATTGAACTGTCATAGTACTGTTTTATTGAATTATTTACTGAACTGTACAGAACTGTTTATCGAACTGTTACTGAATTAATTTCGAACTATTAAAGTATTGTTTACTAAACTATTTATTGATTGTTTATTGAACTATTTTTCTAAATTATTACCGACTGTTTAATTAACCTTTACTAAGTAGAATAGTTTACTGACTGCTTATTGAACTGATCATTGAACGATTTACGGAACTGTCTACTGACTGTTGAACCTCTTAATCTTTTATTGACTTTTCTAGTGAGCTGTTTACTAAATTGTTTTATTGAAACGCTTATTGACTATTTAAACTATGTGCTGCCTGTTCATCGATCTAATTATCGAATTGTTCACTGATTGTTTTCTGAAACATTTACTGAGTGATTTACCAAACTAGTTATTATATTGTTTAATAAAATGTTTACCGATTTATCTATTGAACTAACTGCTGAACTGTTTATTGCTTGTTTAACTAAACTGATTATTGTATTGGTTACTAAAATGTTTTCTAACGTGTTTATTGAACTAACCATTTTATTGGTTATTAAATTTTTTACTGAACTATCTAGTGATTTATTAAACGTTTTATCGAACTGTAGACTAAATGAATTACTATATGTTTTATTGTATCTTTTACTAGATGATTTACGAAAATGTTAACTAAAAAAATTATTAAACTTTTTACTGAAAAGATTACTAATCGATTTACTGAACGTTTACTGAACTAATCACAGGAATTATATATTGTATTGTTTACTAATTTCTTACTTAATATACTTGAATATTTTATCATTTTCTACGGCTTTTAATTTATAAATGACTTGGTAAAATGTTCGTTTATTGTATAGTTTTACTACAGATTTGGAAAGTTTAATCTTGATTTGATACACATGAATTCCTTTTCTGTAAGTTTTTAGAAATTCCCTATAATCGGCTTTAGGTACTAGGGCAAGTGAGGTGCTCTAAACAATCCTTCCATACTTAGCTTGGTTAGCTAACCCGATTATAGTGTCCATTTCGATAGAGTGCCCCATCACTATTTTAATACTGACTATATTTACAAATCATATTTTCAAAACATGCATATAAGTAAATAGTATTACTTCTTTATATATATATATATATATATATATATATATATATATATATATATATATCTTACTAAGCTTCCCTAAGCTCACCCTCTCTACCTTCCAAATTTATTTGTAGAAATAGTCATTTGTTGAGAGAAGATTTTGACAAGATGCCTATGGGGGTTTTGATGTCGAACCTTGCAAGTATGGTATTCAGACATTTATTGTACAGTACTTTAGTGTGTAAAGGGATGTAAACAATATATTGAAGAAGTTTGAATGTAAATTATAGTATTTGTTACAGATTATTTATATAGAAAAACAAATGCGTACTTTGATTATTTATACTGAGACCAATGTAAAAAATTGAATGTTGCTTTAGCTAAATAATTTTGGCATAAAGTCAAAGTGAGGACATTGAGCACAGCCTAACTAAATGAGTGGAAATGAAAAAAATCAGTTTCGATTTTCAAGAATTGGAGTGTGATAAAAGTTAGTATCAGAGTAAGGTTGGTTTGATGTGCGTTAGTGTTTGCGACTTAGGATAATTTTTTCCTTTGGCGTTCCTAATATAATCATATTTGCACATAGGACATATCGCACCTCAAGAAGGACGTGAAATAGGTTTGAATTTTTCCTTAAAAGCAAGCAATTTGAACCTCGCACATACATGTGTTAATTGAACTCCTCGAACGAGGTAACAACCTTAGGTACTTAAATTTATCATAAAAAACTCAAGACTAACTTAATAGGGGACAAAATGATGGAGTATATGCAATTAAGGGCAATATAGTCTTTCGTGTTTGATAATGACCCAACAGAGGTGATACTCGCGTCACTTAACCTGATACCTGGATGGTCTCGACATGTCAGGTGCTGACATATCACGCATGGGAGCAACCACCTCGAGACCAAGGGGACTTAGCTCCTACGTCATCTCAATTTTCCATCTTATTTTTTTGCCTAAATGGTTGGGAACCTGAGGTCCAACATGGGAAAGCCTCTTTAGTACTATTCAACCACGTATAAAGGGGAATCCATGTAGACCTGACATGTCTGGAAGCCTAACTCCCCTATATAAGGTCTTCTAGTGTCACTATGGAGGTGGACGAATCTTATTGACCCTACACTAGAAACCTTAGCTCTCACTTTAACACCCAAACCTCTTTTCCACCTATTATTCTTGCTGCCATTTCCATTCTGTCCTTAAAGCCATTCTTGGCACAAACACCTTGTATAAGTGTCGTACACTTTCATGTCCTGCATAGTAAATCAAATATTAATTCATGTTAGAGCACAAGTTAGTTTATATTGTACTTAAGAGACATGAGGTTATTTCATCCTTTCATTTTTAACCTTCAATTGGTACCATTTAGTCCACTGTTCGCACAACACAGTATGTACCCTGACTTTGAAAAACCATTCCAATTAATTCGCAAGGAATTAGGAGTTGAACCATATACAGTATGAAAGGTAATCAAGTTAATTCTACCAAAATTGGAATCACTTAATTTGGATCTCCTAGCATGAGGGATTTATGATTCATTACAAGCTACTTAATAGCAATTCGTCCTACACAAATGTCCCCTTTAGAAATTCACATATATTTATCAACAATAAGTTAAATTGTGAGCCTTATATTTCTGGAAAGGTAATTAAAATGATGTTTGAATCACCCTGATTAGAGATTCCTACTATAAATTATGTGCGATTTAGTGTGCAAAGGTCGGCTGACCAAACTACCTGAATGTGATTACACATAGACTAACTTTAAAAATTTTTGGCAATGATTCAAAATGAATTAGGATGTGATCCTTATGTGCCTAAAATGGTATTTGGGTTAACTTTTATACAAATTTTACGGTTCATCAATTGGACTCTTAAATCTCTAATTATGATCGAAACAGTACCTAAAGGTCAAAATTCCTTCTCACTCAATACCATATATGAACTAAACTTCAATTAAATTTCCAATTTCATACTAATTGATACAATTAGGTCTAGGGAAATTTCAGGGTTTCACACCCTCCCTACCTTAGGAAATTTGGTCCTCTAAATTTGATTGAGGTTATCTTTAAACAGGCGAGGTTGCCTTTCCTTTCACAATTCTTATATCCATTTAATCGAAAACTGGTGAATTCAAAGTGTAATTCATGTATTGCCACTTATTTACAAATTGAATTCATTTTACATTAGACCTCAAGCTTAATATTCACGCAATCCATATATCATAAATATCTCATTAGTTTACACATTGCAAACATATATCCTCTTATAAAGTTGAAACCATCAAGCTCAGTTAAGATCAATGTCATTTTAATAGATCTTGCATGTCTTATCTCTTAAAATCTTAACTTTCACATCAATTTGCCACCTTGCTTAACATTCCTTAAAGGTCTCTAATATTACTCAAGGATTAAAAATTTCTATAACCTATCATGTTCATTCTCAACTGTACTAAAGGCTTCTTCATTAGTAGAGTTTGAAGATCAAAGGATTTTTCAAAATTCATAGGTTTCTTAAGATCATGTATTTCAAATTTGAGGTTTCAGAAATCCGTATACTTTTCAAAATATACATGATCCAACACATACTTCAATTTCGAATGGAGATCAGGCATAACTCCTTTTTGAGACATATCCATAAGGTCCATTTTCCTGCCACTATTGTGGATAGGTCCAAACTCCTATTGGTTAAATCCAATAGGCACAATTGAAATCACACAAGGTGTTGGGACTCTACTAAAGCTCATTAAGGTTGCCTGATCCTTCATAATTCAGATTTCGTGGTTCGAAATCACATTTCCAAATTTCATAAAGCTCTCAAAACAAAGGCTGGATCATGTATTCAACCAAATCATATACTCTCTTCATAGGGCAAATTACGTTGGTCTAAGGCCTTAGGTTCAAATGGCTCTATAAAACAAAAGGGCTCAATGCATGGTTTGATTTCCTTTTTGATCAATAAGAACAGCCCACACTTTAAGATTTCCAAGTCATACATAAATGTTGTCTAAGCATGATCATCAATCGTTTTCATATCCATTTAGGCTATTAGCTTTTCATTAGTATCACTTCAAATCCACAATGCCACAGATAGACAAAATTCCATAACACAAATAAAATAGCTCATGACAGTTTCCTCTACCTTTCACTTATCATCAATATTTCCTTTTTAGTCCTCATTATAACTTAAAGTCATGAACACTAATCCTCAAAGATATTTAAGGACATCTTTCTAACAACCTTGATACAATGTGATATTATCAAGAAGTTATACAAATTATTCACGATATTTTTACATCCATCATATGCATCATATCTTATCCCTCCTTTTTCATTTACACTGTAATTCGTTGATTCGTTTAAACAATGTGTAAAGGAAGTTCAATCAATGAATAAGATTTTCCAACAAATTTCTTCTTCTTCGTTCTTGAACTCTAGGTTCATGGTATGTACTTCCTCACCCGAACCTCTTACATTTCAACTATAGTTCACAAACATTTCACACACACCAAGATGAGATTGAATTTAAATCAATTAGAATTGGAATTAATTCAAATTTGATTTGAACAAATTCCACTTGTTTCTTTTTTTCCTTTTTTTTTTGTGAAATTAAATCAAGCAAATTTATATTCGAATAGAATGGACGAGTATTTGCGATCAAATTACCGTCTTTGCTAGCGATTGGAAAAATATTTCAATCAATTTGCTACTTTGATAGCTATTTGGCTTTGCTGCAAAGTCGAACCAATCTTAACTTCCGATGGACCCACCAGACTGTCGTATTAATTGGTATTTAAGGAGTTGAATTTGACTGGGATCTGCATCCAACCATCTAATTAATCCCTGTGGGTCCCTTTGAGTCCATTTCAGTTGGGAAAAATAATTGCAAAAATACAATCAAAATAATTGCAAAAATACAACCAAAACAAAGGAAGAAAGATATTATTAGATGCAAAACTATTTATAAAATATAGATACAGTAATAATAGTTCTGTTAATCCCATTATCACACAACAAAGTGAAAGATATTATTAGATGCAAAACTATTTATAAAATATGGATACACTAATAATAGTTCTGTTAATCCCATTATCACACAACAAAGTTTTGGTGTACAGTAAAAATCCACAGTGAAATTCCGAAAGCCATCTCAATTTCCACCACCACTTCGACATTCCTCCATCACTCTTCTCTGCAGCGCTGCTGGTGCTAGCGGAGTTCGCTACATATACATCAGAAAAGGTTATGCTACAACTAACAGCTAATTTCTAGAGAAGAATTAGAAAAGAGCTCGTGTATATTACCACTGGCAGCTGGGGCAGTTGCATTCCCCTCTGTCAGCTTTTGATATCCTTCGAATACCTTTGCTTCCTGGGAGTTGGGTGCCAAGTGCAGAAGGGCTGAATTCACAGCAAAATGAAAACTAGAAAATTGATCAAAAGAAAGCGGAGCTTTGAATGTAATATAAGTGTTTACTTACATATGCAATCTGTCATGTTAACAGGGGAACGACATGTGCTGGGAAGAGTTGCTGCAAGAGTAACGTTGATCTTTAGGCCAAGGCTGGGGTCATCTTTGTCTTTAAGCAGGACACACAGGCATTTCTTGCTCTTATCCAGCACCTGTTTGAGCCCGCTGCAACAATCTGTGGTGGGGGTTTTTGCCTGTCCTTCGACAAATGGTAGACATGGAGCTAGCCCAGCTAGCTGATTAGCACATTCTGTTCTGTCTTGATTGACATCAGAGCTTCCGAAACCAAGCAACATCAGAAGCAAGATGGATGAGACTGTCAAAATTTCATGTTTGGACTCCATTATTTTCCACAGGAGGAAAGGAAAGGGAAAGTATAGCAGAGGAAAAGGCAGGAAAGAAATGGATGGAAGAAAAGAGACTGTTCCGGAGCCTTTTATTCTTGGCTGGCTTCTAACTTTCGTTAACTAGGTGTGTACATGTACATATGCACATACACTTACACACATGTATATACACACACAGAGAGTGAAGCACCAAGGGTATCTCCCCTTACAACAAGATCTTCTCCAAGTTTCAAACCCCATCCTATTAGTAGGTAAAGTCTGCTTGAAGCAGCATGCTACCACTAAGCCAACTACATGTATACACACACATACACTCAGGCGTAGGTGAGTGTGTTGGTATAAAACTATTTTCTTTTTACACTACAAAAAATTAAACAATGAACGATCAGAATTTACGACAGAATTTTTGTCACTTATTTAAGGAATCCTTCATCAATTCCATTAGAAAAATCGAAGTTGTTGATGCTATTCCGTTACAAAAATTTATTTTCATCACAAATTTATGACGAAATTTAGCTACAATATTTTCCATTGCAAATTTTAGCAACGAAATATTCATTAGTGACAGAAATTCCATTGCTAATTATTTATTTAAGTTTTTTATTTTAATAAAAAATCTTCGCTAAATGGAATCAACGATGGAATTTCCATCATTAATTATCTATTTAATTTTTTAATATTAAAAAAATTTGTTACTAAATAGAATTAGCAATGGGTATTCGACCTCTAGTTAATAATTTTATTTTTAATTTAGAAAAAAATCCAATGCTAAATGAAATCAGCGATGGAGTTTCCATGTCTAAATATTTATTCAATTTTTATTTAAAAAATATTTGTCCCTAAATGGCATCAGCGACAGAATTTCTATCACTAATTATTTATTTATTTTCCATTTTAAAAAAATCATTCGTTAAATGGAATTAGCAACAGAATTTTCGTGGCTAATTATTTATTTTAATTTTTAATTTAGAAGAAAATTCTGTAGCTAAATGTGATCACTCTATAAAATAGAGTTATTTGTGCTTTATTTCATTAATTTTTGCATAATCCTCCTTCAAAAATGTTAGTTATCCCCCAAATATATTTAGTTTCCTCAATTAGGCATTTAATTAATTTTAGAATACTTTGGAGTTTTTTTGATGCATTTTGATAGGAAATTCGATAAAAATGGACAAACTTGACAAGGTGAATATTTCAACACAAAAGGACAAAAAAAATAAGGTGGCATGTCACATACCAAAATACCCAATATTCTTACTATTTTGCATAACTTAATCACTTACGGTTGGGTTGTCTAGTGTCGATATATGTTCAAAATAAATTTCATTATTTTCATACAAACCTAGGATTCAGATTCTTGCGTAGTAACATAGTAATATGATTGCTATTAATACTTCATTTAATAAACTAATTCAAAATTAACATCTCAAGCATTTATTACATATAAGTAGCACTGTACATAAAAGTTGAATACATAAAATAACTTGTGTACCTCAACAGAGCTTGAGGGATACAAATCAGGTCCTCCTCAGTAGAGCAAAAATCAGGTCCTCCTCAGTAGAGCAAAAATCTACTGAAAATAATCTGGAAGGAAAATAAGAGTGGTGAGCTTATGCCTACTAAGATATATGTATACAAAAGTTGATACTACGCATAACTATATGTAGTATAAAATCATGTTCTTATACTTGGAAAACACTAATCGTCTGGCACGAATTCTGATAAGGATACTATAGTGGATTAGATAACCAGGTTAAGAATAGAAGGATGCTTTGGAGCACCGCACTTGTCCCGGCATCTAATTCCAACTATAGGGAGTTTCAATAACATTGATTTAATCACCAAGTTTGGTAAACATTTCTAATGGCTTTTATCATGCACTTTCATAAAATATTCAGAAAGTTCGTTCTAAAACACTCTGTAAACAATATAAATCACTTTTAAATGAACAATTCAAAAGTTATAAGTCATAAAGCATGATGTAAATCATAAAACATATCATAATTCATAAAGCATGTTTAACATATATAACAATATTAGAAACTAGTCAAGTCTTTGAGTGTCTGGATCTTTGTTAACCAAGGATTTACCACCCTAGTAAAATAATATAGTAGAGACTAGGCTTCACCTAATATACTCATCTTATAGACTTATGGCCATAGTTAGGGTGCCATAGTGCGCACTAGCAAGATAACACCTGTGGGAGCTGCAGATTGGGCTAAGGTCAACAGCAATCGAAATGGAACAGAAAAGCATGCACCCGTAGGTAGCTACGAGGGCAACAGTCTCAAGACATTGTATAAATCCTTTCTAAATACGTTTACGAAGATTAATTTAGAAATTCATATCTTCAATAAATTCATAAGCATCAAATTCAGAAATCCTCATACTTGAAGTATAAAGATTCACCAAATATTCACGGTTCGATAAACAAATGTTAAAAATATCCTATCTACATATAGTAATATCATATAAAGATGAATGTTTCATGTAACGAGCAAAAAGTAATGAAAATTCTTTAAAAACTGAGTTTTTGATTTTAGTATGCATATGCAACATTTTTGGAAAGTTAATCCTAAAATAAGTATTCACAATCTTTTCATGTCTAAAACCCCCACCAAATGATAAAATTGAAGATTTAAGTTTCTACCCTAAGCTTTCTGCACAAAAGACAACTTAAACCACAAGTCCCATTTCATAATACTAAATAAAACCAACACTTTCAATTCCAAAATAAATATATTAGATCCATGCAATGTAGTATCCCTATGCTTTATACACATATCTCTTACCTTTTAAATTTCTGTAATGTAGCTCGTTAGCACCAATATCACATCTCGACTTCTAAACTGCAATTCAATATTCAAATACTATAAATTTTGATACTTCAATTATGAAAATTGCACTATTCTTATAATCATAAACTGATTCTAGCATTTTCTTCTTTTTAAGCAATTTGTACAGTAGGCAATCGACTGGTTTTCAAATAAAATGCTTCTGAGTAAAAAGTAGTTGATTTGTATGAAGGCAGTCGATTGTCTTAAGTCAGTTACAGGGGCAGTCAACTGCTATTCAAGGTGGTCGACTGGTCTAAGTCAGTTAAGACAGAAATGTTTGAATTCTGTGTCTGGGCAGTCGGTTGCTCCCAGACAGAATTCTTTCCAAACTTCAAAATTCAACTTCCATTTTTGTGATCTACTTCATTTTTTCCACTTTTAAGCCTAAAATCATGCTTTACCTTAACTCTACATTAACTCTATCATTTCCACATCAAAACACATCTCATATATACTTGAAGAACAATGATCAAAACACTAGAGAGAGAGAGAGAGTTTCATGGTTCCACTTTAATTCATACTCAAACATATATTCTAGCACTTTAATCACCAACTATACAATCACGAAAACATAAGAAAATCAAGCTTTTCTTCCTTTCTCACCTTGGTCAAATTCCTTGAGAAATCCCACACCTTAATTTTGGCCACTTTAACTCTTGATTTTCGTGTCAAATTGTAGAGGAATTGAGAGGAACAAGATTGGTGAAGATAGTTTTTAGTTTCGATATGATTTAAGTGGTGTATTGTGGCTTTCTCTCTCTCTTTCTCTTAAACCAAGCTTTGGCTATGGAAATTTGGAGAAGAATGGTGGCTGCTGACTTTGAAGAAGAAGATGGCTGAAATTTCATAAAATAATCATATTTTATAGTGCAAATGACTAAAATACCCTTATACTAAAAGAAATCTTCAATTTTGCCCTTAGCGATTGGCTTAGTTAAAAACAATCTACCCAACCTCCAAAATATTTCATTTTATCATAAAACACCTCTATTTAACTTGTTCTAATCATTGACGGAGCTTCTATTGGGGTTTGAGTGATCATTTCGGTGAAATCACTAAAATACCCCTAACCATTAAATCACATCAATTTCTACTTTTACACCTTATTCATTTTATCAATCTACATGATCATAAACCTCGTTACATGGAAAATATTTCATCACTGATAATTGGTCAAATGTCATCTTGGTTTGATCATTATTCATGAAAATTTCGATGGCCTATGGACTTAACCGTCATTTCCTAAATTATTTCACGTTTTCTAAAACATGCCTAAATAATTGAGTTTGAGGTGCAGATTCTTACCATCACATTACTTAGCTCCACAAATTCACTCTGCCAAGTTTCACCTTCATCTAAACATTAGGGATCTGGGGGCCCTACTATTCGGTTTCTCATTCATACCTATAGAAAATCAACGTTTGGATAAATATAAGGTATCCAATATTCCTAACTTCATGAACAGTGGATTTTAAAATAATAAGGAATGTGGATCTCACATGGCATTCATCATGTAGTGTCTACACTCTTTGTCATCCACATAAGAGCCACATGTCATTATCTACGCATTTCTTGGAGGCCAAGCACAAGCTTCACATGTTTAGCACAAGACTACCATATGCCTTGTCCAATTAGGATGTTAGGGAGCACAAGAGGACAGATGAAAGAGTCTAGGAGATGTGGTTTGTACAAAGGGTTGATATGATCAAGAAAATGACAAGGAAAATAATTTAAATGATGGAAAATCACATGAAGACAAGTGGCAAGGGGTGCAAACTCATCAACAATACAAAAAGTTCACTTTCTTTACTTAAGTGACTATTTAAAGAACATGAAGGGTTAATGGAGGGTGGCTGGTAGGGCTTAGAATAGGTTTGTTTTTATGCAATTATTTAGTTTAGAACAGCCACCATTGTTGCCTTTCAGTTTTTTTTTTTTTACATTAACTTGTTCTTTTACCTTGCTTTCTTTTAATTTTCCTTGCATTTTCATTTAAATTTTCCTTAACTTCCTGTAATCAACACTTTAATCTTCAATTTCAAGCAGTAAATTTAATTTTCCATTTATATTTTCTTGCCATTTACTTTCAAGAACAAGCTTTGTGGGTATGAGAATAAAGAAAGGTTGAAATACACCTTTATTGTTCTTGGACTCAAGCTTGATTCAAAGCATTTCCTCTTTAATTTCTTTACTATTTTGAAGTTTTACTTTACTATTTTAATTTCAAATTTTATGTTTTCTATGTTTATTTACATTTTCAAGCTTGTTTCCTTGAGGTTTTATAGTTGTTAAGCAGTTGTAAGGTTTAAGATTTACTATTTTTTTTATGAATCTTGTGTAACAGTCCACAATACAGTAAATAACATATTTTATACATAATTTATGGTTGAGCTGTCTGTGATGCCTTTAACACTTGCACATTAACATTAATAAATGATAAACATTTATTAATTTAATGAATTCGGAATACAAAATTTTTATAATATTCCTTACACTTTACATCCCTGTTTTCATTTTACAATAAAGTAATATTGTATACATGTGTTGAATATATAAAAGAAGTGACTTTACCTTTAAAATTCAACGCACTTTGCCCTAGCATGCTACTTGTAGCTATATTTATCCGAGGAAGATCTCAAATAATCCTTGCATTTTATTGGGGAGTTGAAAAATAAAGGGGTAAGTGAACCACGTGCTCAATGAAGGAGTCGTATGCTGCTTGATATAATGAAATCTATATGTCGTAAAACGTTTATTCTCCTAACAGTGTACTAAGTACATTAAGGAAGGATACTATAGTCGGTCGGGAAATCCAGATGAAGCATGAAAGGTATTTTGAAATACCTGTCTTGTCTCGAAAACGCAGAGCGACTATAGGGAGTAATAAATAAATCTTTCCCCTTAAAACAATTTAAGTCTTTTTTCTCATAAGTAAAATGGTATAAACCATTTTATTATATCTCTTCAGTAATAGTTTTTCAAAACATGTGACAGTATAGTGATAAAACAGTACAGTGAACTGTAGATATAAAACTATAGAAACAGTAATCAGTCACTTTCAGTACAGTAGTTTGTAAATATCCAAAATCATTGGATAACAGTTCAGTAACTATTTCTATATTAGAAATAATTTTCATAATATACTTTTTCGATAAACAGTGATTCTCAGTACAGTTCAGTAAACAGTATTTAGTAAAATCCATTTCAGTAAACAGTATCAGTGGGCTGAGACTAGGCATCACCCTAAATCATATCATGCTATCATCATCCCCTTAGGACACAGTAATCATCCCCAAAGGGACACAGTAACAGTATACAGTTAGATCTATGGCCATAGTCTATAAGGGTCTCGGTGTACACTTGCCACATGACTCAGGACCGCTGATAACTTGGCGAGTCAATCAGCCACGTGACAGTAACAGTAATCAGTAAGCATGAAATTGGGGCCTAAGTCTCAAAATAGTATAAAAATTGTATCATAGCCTTTATGAATTTTATTAAAAAATAATTTGAAATATTTCATGCTTATCCATAAGGCTTACAATTTTATATATTTCCTCTTTTCATGAATTTCATCATTTTCACATTTTTTCCAAAATCATCTCACACATTTTATTCACCATCTCATCATCTTTATGGAATTTATAAAATAAATAAGATCATTATTTAACTCCATAAAGGTATAAAATCAAATAATAATAGATACAGTGAAAATAGCTTATAAAATATTCACACAGTGATAATAATTTCTTTATAAATATGCTATTTCACTGTAAAACATCTTTTCACATATCTCCATGTTTCCATAGAAAATATCTTTAAGGAATTTAACAGATTTAGTCATTTATTCAAATAATATTCCAAAAATGTATTTATTTCATATCTCTTAATACAGTGAAAACCGTTGATAAATATTCATGCATCTAGTGAGAATTCTGATAATATTCTTTTTGAATATTTAATAGTATGAAGAATATATTTTATTCTCACTTTAAATAAATTTTAAAACATGAATATTTAATTTAATTTTTTTCTCATAATTTCCCCTTTGTGGAAAGTTTATGGAAATGATTTCTAAATTCACCATTTTACTCAAATTTATGCATCTAAAATATTCATGATATTTTAGAATATTTTCAGTAAATTTTTCGGCAGCATAATGGCTGCAGATTTCTAACCTCCTGCACAAAACCCACAGTATATAAACCAGCTTTTCAACCACAATTTTGCATGTTTTCAAACCAAATCATGCTTCCAATATTTCCATAAATTTAAGCTTGATAAAACATGCAATTCATTATATCTAAAGTTTAATTTATAGATTTTCTTCTTAACTTTCCTCCTTCATTTTTCTTTACTGTTCCAGCCCTCAATTCCATGTTTTTAAGTTAGTTACAAGTAGTTTTTAGGCCTTTTAATGTTAGTCTTAGTTTAATACATGTTTGATGAAATGCTAAGTATTATTTTCCTCATTTTTCTATTTTTTTTTAGTGTCGTTTCTAGATTTTTAAAGCCCATTTCTTGTGTTTGCTTTTAGGCTTAATAGCCAAAAAGACCCTCAACCTTTAGCATAAAATGGAATGAAGCCCTCAATATTTTATCGCATGGAAATCAGTTCATAAACTTTTATTTCATTGTAAATAAACCCTCAACCTTTTAAAATTATGCAATTAAGTCCAAATCTGTTAAATGACACTAACTTCCGTTAGTATTGCACACGTGGCATGCCACATGGCAGCCAACTAAGCTATCCACGTCAGCTTTCACGTTAGATATCCAAACGACAGTTAGTGTCATTTAACAGATTTGGACTTAATTGTATATTTTTAAAAGGTTGAGGGTTTATTTACAATAAAATAAAAGTTTATGGACTGATTTCCATGCGATAAAACATTGAGGACTTCATTCCATTTTATGCTAAAGGTTGAGGGTCTATTTGGCTATTAAGCCTTGTTTTTACGCTGTTTGGTATTTGAATTTTATCTTTTACTGCTTCAATTTGTAATTTAAAAATTAATATAGTTAAAGTTTAGTTTAATGATGAGTAAATTTAATTTTGGATTGTTCAAAGTTTTCAATTTTGTATAACATTTTAATTTACATTCAACATGTTTTGCTTAATCAATTTATTTTCTGTTCGGTCTTCAAATCTATTCCAGAACTTAATTTTTAGTTTTACTTGACAAAAAAAGGGCCAATCAATTGGTAAAAAAAAAAGAAACATGGATGTGACACCCCGGGTGCACCTACAGGTCTTTAACCCAGGCTACCGCCCCAAGCGAGTCATTTAACTGTATTGTTCGCTTTAGGTGCACCTATTAGGCCACTGCCCCTACGGCTTTGTCGGAGTGTGCCAAATTGGCCACAACTCCAATTCGCAAACGATTGGTTAGGAGTGACTTGACACTTGAGGAAGTTAAGAGGTCGAGTCACTCCTAAAGTGAATTGGAGCGGTGGCCTTCGCGGTGCACTCCGACAAAGCCGTGAGGGGCGGTGGCCCAATAGGTGCAACCCAAAGTGGACAATACGATTGAGTGACCCGCTCGGGGCGTTGGCCTGGGTCGGTGACCTACGAGTGCACCCTAGGGTGTCAAAATAAAATGCGCGTTTTATTGTGACACCTAGGGTGCACTTGCAGGTCCTCGACCCAGGCCACCGCCCTAGGCGAGTCACTTAACACTGCCCCTCACGGCTCTGTCGGAGTGCACCTCGAAGGGCCACTTCTCCAATTCGGGTCCAGGCGACTCAAACCCTTGTTTTCCTCAAGTGTGAAGTCACTTATAGAGCGGTGGCCCTTCGAGGTGCACTCCAACAAAGCCGTGAGGGGAGGTGACCCAATGGGTGCACCCTAAAGCGGATAATACGATTGAGTGACTCGCCGAGGCAGTGGCCTGGGTCAAGGACCTGGAGGTGCATCTCTGGGTGTCACAAATTGATGTTAGGTTAATTTAGGTTCTAAATTTCATGCAAGTTTGCAATAAAATGTTTCATAACTTAGTCTCTCCTCTAAAATAAACTTGTCTGAAGATCAGGTAGCCCATTAAAACTTGAAATTGAGCCCCATTTTTTAATGAGCTTGGACAAAAGAAATGGCTCGATGAAAGGGCTTGGACAAAAAAAAAACTTGGCCCGATGAATTTTTGAGCTAGGCTCAAGCTTTGCCTTTGAAGACCTCGACTTGGCCTGGCTCGAACATTATTAATATTAAAATTTTTTTATATTTTTTATTAAATATAATGTTATTATATTATTTAAAATATTAATGACTAATAAACATTATATATATTTAACATAGAAACTAACATGTAAAGTTTGACTAACCAAATTAAATTTTAAATGGAATAAGAGAATAAAAAAAAGAAACAAAAAATAAAATAATCAAAACGTAAAAAAAAGAAAAAAAATTGGGCGGAGCCGGGCCTAGCCTAGGCTTGAAGAATAAATTATATAAATGGGCCTGGGCTTAGATTCAAGCTTGAATGATCGGGCCAAACTGGGCTCGAGCCTAGATATAGTTTATTAATATATAGCCTCGACTCGACCAGAACTCGATCCGGCCCGGCCTATGGACATCTCTACTCCAAAACATGGCTATCACATTTTCTACCTAGATTTTAGTTTTTTTTCATGTTAGTTGGTTTCTAACTTCAAGTCTAAGATCATAAACATATAGCTTAATATAGGGTTAATTTAATTTTTATACATAGCATTTAGTTAAAATAGTGAATTACAAATTTTCTAGCATTTAAATCTAAAAAAAAAATTCATTTTAAATTTTGTTTTTATAATGCGTTAGTTTAGTATTAAGTTGCATTTTTAATTTTATGGGTTAATTTTAGTTTACGCATTTAGGGTTAAGGCTTAAGTAGCATTTTATTATTTAGTTTATTTTGGTTTATGGATTTAGTCTTTAAATTGTAATGCTTTACTTTTATATCTTTCGATTTTTATTTAATTCCACTTATTTTCATGTAGTTTGCGTTTTAGCACCCTTTACGGTTTGTCCTTCTCCTCTTTGTCTTATTCTAATTTTACTTAATTATATTTTTGCCCTTTTACTTTACATATTTACATTTTTGTCTTATTTAATTTTGAAATTCCTTCTTTTACGTATTTCCTATATGTTCTTTTATTTTATGTTTTTACTTTAATTGCTTCTACTTATTTCTTTTTAATTACATGTTTTAAATTTCTACAAAATGTGATTATGATTGTTTGAATATACCTAGGATGACTTAGTACATTACTTAGCTTAGCTAATTCATCAATACTTGGGCGATATTCCGAGTTTACCTTCGAATTTCTTGTAGATCATGTGTACATGCATGTAAATACCATTTAGGGTCAATAAAATGTCGTTGCTAACTCGATGAATCTTGTAGTAAATTTGATGAATTCCTTCGCTAATTTGATGAATTTCGTTGTTAATTTGATTAATTTTGCCACTAATTTGACAAATTTCGTTACTAATTTGACAAATTTTGTTGCTAATTCCTATGAATTTCGTCACCAAAAAATGTATTCTAGAATTTTTGTTTGGAATTTATCTCAATCCCTATATAAATCTCCTAAAACATATAAATTAATAACTCAATCCACATATATATAGTTGTACGTGAGATCTTGGAAAGAGTGAGAGAGTCGAAAGTAAAGTAAAAGAAAGAAAGAAACTTGCTTGAGTTTTCAGGAGAATAAAGCATAAGAATGTGCGAATTTGACCCCAAAAATGGTTTGAAAAACAAGTTGGAAAAGAAAAAAGTTTTAATCGTTATTTTGAAGAAAAAAAGTTTGAAAAATTTAAGAGTGCTCAAGTGGAGAAAGTTTTCAAAAATTTTTACTTCTTTCCAATTCTCGATACAAGACTCTAGTTTTTATAACTGAATTGAAGATCCTTTATATAGAAGAATCATTTACATATTGCAGCAAATAAAATTATTACATTTTTTGTGGCCAGGGTAGAGCTGGTTATTAGGTCGGGTTGGCCTGACCCGGTTCGCAACCAGATCGGGCCAATTCGGCCCAATACCCGAACCGGTACTGTACCAATTCGAAACCGGCCCTAGTTCTTATTAAGTGGAACTGGGCCCGCTAAGGGCCCGGCCCATTAAGGACCGAGACCGTCCGGTCCCGGTTCAAAATAGGACCGGTTCCAGTTGAACCGGTCCGGTTCAAAAAATAAATAAATGAAGGCCACCACTGCGCGCATTGCGCAGTGGCCGCCTTCGTTCAGAAAAGAGGCAAGTCACAAAGTGACTTGCCTCATTTGATGGGCAACGACCATCAATCTTTTTTTTTTAATTTTTTTGTAATTTTGTAATTTTAATTTTTTTTCTATAAATACCTCTATTCTATCTTTTATTTTTCTTTACATTTCTTCTATATTTTCTCTCAAATCTACTATCTACATTCATCTACTCTTATTCTCTTCACTCACATACTCTCTTAATATTCACTCAAACTCTCTCAAATTCACTTAAATTCCCTTATTCCAAATTTATAACTCATCATTTCCTTTCTAAATTTCATTTTTCTTTTTATTTTATAATTTTACAAATTTTATTTTTAATTTTCAAGTTTCAATTTCCAAATTCTAATATATTATATATATCCCTTATTTCAAATTTATAATATCATCATTTTCTTTCTAATTTCATTTTTCTTTTTATTTTATAATTTTACAAATTTTACTTTTAATTTTCAAGTTTCAATTTTCAAATTCCAATATATTATATATATCATAGATCTATTTTTTTTAATTTTTAACATATATTTATTTTCAAAAAAATATAAAAATGTCAAATTTCTTTCGTCGTTCATGCTTTGTTTCTCGACGTTCCACTAAAATTCCTAATTTGGGTGACGAATCATTTAATGAAATCGAACTCGATATTCATCTGGAGGAAGAGCTTCTTTTGGCACCATCGTTTGGTCGTGGTCGTGGAGGAGGTCATGCTCAAACACAATCATCAGCTGCCACCACTGCTGCTACATCATCAAGACCGAAGTTTAGTAAAAAAAAACGAGCAGGGTATGGGAGTATTTCGACATTATAGCAAAAGAAGGTGAGTGATAAGTCCTTGAAATGTCTATTTTTATGGGATATTATTACATGATTTTTGGATGAATTTTGGAATTTTTATTTATTTTCTTTCCTAATGAATTAAATTTTTTTGTCTTGTGTAGAAAATTCAAAAATCAAGATAAAGTTGAGAAAATGATGCAAAAAGAGACAAAAGTAATTGCTTTGGGATCTAAATCACAAACACAAGAGTCCATGTAATCTCATACAAGCCCAAAACACATTCTTTATTTAAGTGGGCTTCAACAAACACAAGAAATGAAAAAGTCCAGCCCAAAGGAAAAGGCAGCCCATGAAGATTATTGCCAAAGTCCAAGACTTGAAGGGAACCCTACCTAATTAAAAGAAGAATGAAGCTGCCGCAAGAGTAAAGGGCATGGAGGAGGCTGGGTGACAACAGCCGTTCTTCACTGTGCTCAAGCTCCTTAATTAGCTCTTGTTTAAGATTTTAGTTTAATTTTAAAACAGTAAAGACTTCTTTCTGAATTTGGATTTCATGAAATTCCATCTTTTAGTTCTTTCTTTCAACACTCTTCTTTTTAATATTTTTTTTTAGTTCTGGATTTAGTTTCTTTGCAAATTCTATTTAATATTCATGTTTTAGTTTAAATCTATTCCTTTGCATCGTGTATTTCTTTTTTTGCATTCATGTTATCTTATTTTTGCATCATACATTGTTCTTTGTTTAACCGGTTCTTTTCTTGTTCATACAGCAGTTTCGGTTTTCTGGATCAGTCTCGCTTATTTTTCTTCTTTTGGTTCTGTTCTCGTTTATTTTAATTTTTATCTTTTGTTCATTACTCTGTTGGAAGTTTTCTCTCCCCTGCTGTTAGTTACGTGAACAAAACTGATGCTAGAGGCTGCTTCACGTGGTTGCCGCAAAGGAGCAGCTCAGGACTGAAGCTTACTGGTGCGACACGGGCTGGACATGGCTAGCTTTTTGCTGGACAGATGCTGAGGCGTGGCAAGGGCTGTGGACGTTTCTTGGTTGGCATGGCTAGCAGGAGACATGTGCGTGGCTATGTGCTGCTGCATAAGGTGGCAAAGCGTGGTTTTGTGCATGTGTTTGCTGGTACTGTGCAAGAGGCGTGTAGGTTGTTGTTGTTGGGTTCTATCAAGTCTTTTAGTTTGCTTTAAATTCAAGAGTTATTTCTTTATTCATTTAATGATAACTGTTAGTTTAGGTAATGCATGATAATTTTAATTAAGCTGCATGTTTTTATTGCTCTTTGTTTAGATATAATTTTAACTTGCAATTTAACTTTAGTTTTTTTTTATCTTTTTAATTTTCAAGTTCTTTAAAAGTATTTGTATTTTAATTTTGTTTTGCTTTAATTTAGTTTGAATTTTTATTTTTAGTTTTATTTTTTTATTTTTTTTCTCTTAACTTGCTATTTAGTTTTGATGTGCTTTAATTTAATTTCAAATATTAGTTTAGGTTTTATTTTAATGCTTTTAGTAGTTAATTGACTTCCAAAAAAAAAATGTTCATTTGCTTGAATAAATCTAGGGTGACCAATTTTATTACTTAGCTAAATAACCTATACAATCCTCGTGGGAACGACACTCTACTCACTCTTTATTACTTGTCGCGACCCGTGCACTTGCGGTATAGGTTTTATAGCGCAACAAGTTTTTGTGCTATCTGTAAATTGTGCAAAGGCGTTTACTCTTATAAATCCGGTGGAGGTGGTGGCAGTACAGGTACGTATAAAAGACATTTAATTACTATACATAAAATTAATCCTGATGCCGAAGAAAATGAGATTTTAGAAGGTAAACAATCTCAAATTAATACACATGATGGTGGAAAAAATTTTAATTTTGATAATGCTCAAGCTAGACGTGGTTTAGTTAGATTTGTAGTTAAGACTGAACAACCATTCACAATTTGTGAAAAAACAGGATATTTAGAATTTGTTTGTAAGTATTTACAACCCGCATATAAATCTGTTTGTAGACATACATTAAAAAGAGATTACATGGATATGTTTAAAGAATATAGACAATCTTTAATTGATAAACTTAGTAATATTTCATCTAGGGTTAGTTTAACTAGTGATATATGGACTAGTACTAATGGTATAAGTTATCTTGTTATAACTTGTCATTGGATAGATGAAGATTGGTCCATGCAAAAACGAATTTTATCTTTAGATGTAATAGAAGAAGCACATAATTCTTATACTATTCATAAATATATTACTAAAGTTTGTAAATTATATGGACTAGAAAATAATAGAGTTTTTGCTATTACTTTTGATAATGCTTCGAGTAATACTGCAACTATTCCTCATTTAATTAAAAGTTTAAACCCTGTTATGCAAGGCATATTTTTTCATGCAAGATGTGCATGTCATATTATAAATTTATGTGTTCAAAGTGGTTTTAGTTCTAGTGGTACTAGTAGTGGCATAGGTCCAATTGATAAAATTAAAATTTTAGCAAAATGGATTCACACACCAAGTAATAAACGTGAATGGAAGCAAATTTGTATAGCGAATAATATACCTGTTAAAGCGTTTCCACTTCCCGTGAAAACAAGATGGAATTCACTTCATCGTTTGCTTTCTTCTATTTTACCTTATAAAGAATTTGTTACTCCTTTTTATAACAATTATACAAGTAGCACACATTTAGTACTTTTTGGAAGAAGATTGGACTTTTATTGAATATTGTGTTGATTTATTATCTACTTTTAAAGATGCAACCAAAAGATTTTCAACTCAATTTTATCCAACTACACCATATTTTGTTCCTATTATCTACACAATGTTTGAAAATTTTGTAAAATTTAGGAATTATGAAACTTTAAGTTCTTTTGTATATGATATGAAGGAAAATTTTAAAAAATATTGGAAAATAATTCCTTCTATTTATTGTATTGCAACTTTATTAGATCCTAGTCAAGGTGAGGTAAATATAGAGATTTTTTTTATTGTTATAAATAATTTCTTGGTCTTGATTCTATTGAGGATCAAAAGTCCTCAATTAACAATCTTTTTCGAGAATTGTTTAATGTTTATGAAGCAGAAAGGGAGCAATTCAACTTTAACCGAGGAAAAGGAGATTCATACGAAGAAACTGATAGTAGCAAAAAAGGAAAAGGAATTTTAAACGCAATTAAAGAAGCAGTAAAGAAAAGAATGAAGCTAAAAGGAAAAGCTAGCGGATCGAGATCAACAACTCGACGAAGTTCTAGCTTCAATGAGCTAGGATTTTTCTTAAGTCAAGATTTTTCTATAGATGAAAACTTTGATCTTTTCCAATGGTGGCAAGAAAACCAAAAACAATTTCCAATTTTTGCTTCCATGGCCCGAGATGTTTTTGCGGTGCAAGTTTCTTCTATTGCTTCGGAATCTGCATTCTCAACGTGTGGAAGAATTATTAGAGACCATTGAACCACTCTTAATCCGGATTCATTGTGCATGTTAACATGCCTTAAAGATTGATTTGATGCGGCATCGCGCAATGTCGAACTTGGAATGGCCAATGAATTTGCTGATAATAATTCAGAAGAGGAGGAAGAAATTTCCAAGGCAATCCGTATAAATTATGAAGAGTAGAGAATAATCTTTTTTTTTGTAAATTGTATGTAAAATTGTAAATAAGTTTAGTCATAGTAAATATTTTTATGGACTACGGTCTCGTGGTTTTTACTCTTTTAACTTTTGAAAGGGTTTTCCACGTAAAAAATCTTTGGTCTCCTACTCTCTCCTTTTTGGCTTTTTCTCCTTTATTATTATTATTATTATTATTATTATTATTATTATTATTATTATTATTATTATTATTACATACCAAATTAATTAATGTTATACTAATTCTTATCTATGTTTAAAATAAATAAATATTTAAAATACAAAATGAATGAATATTTTAAAAACATATTAAATAAATGAGTAAATATTAAGTAAATGATATTTCAAATATAATAAATTATTTTAAATGCAAAATGAATATAATAAATGAATATAAATAATGATATGCAAAATTATATTGCAAAATGAATATAATAATAAATTAATAATATTCATAATATCATTATTTGTATTGTGAATCAAATATCATTTTATCATAATAACTTTATTATAATATTATATTCATAATATAACTTTATTTTATTATAATATTAATTTTATTAGATAATTTTATAGTAATTTATTTTTACATTATTGTTACATTAATTAAATAAATTATAATATAACTTTATAATAAATTATTGTTAAATTAAACTATTAACATTATTTATTATAAAAATAAATTTATTAGATTAAATTATTAAAATATATTAATATATATTAAAATAAATTCATATAAATTTTAAACAATAAAAATTTTAAATGAAAAAAAAAAAACCTGGACCAAACCGGTTTAAATCGGTTTGGTCCGATTTTTGGCGAACCGGTCCAACGAATTGGGCCAGTTCACCTCTTAATAATATGTGAACCAGTCCAGCCCGGATCGGTTCTCTACCGGTTCAGACCGATTTTCATTTTTCAAGGGCTAGAACCGGTGAAAATCGGCCCGAAACCGGTCCGATCCAGCCCGTACCCACCTCTAGGCCAGAGGCCTCTATTATTCTATTTCTACAGTGTTTAGTCACACGACATTATTACAAGCAGTATTGGAGCCTAGGGCCTTTGGGTTGCAACTTGTATAATGAGTCTACTATTTGAGCACAATGTTATCTTCATTTTTTTTCTACTTTGATAGGGGTTAAGATGCCAAAACAGACATCTTCATTGTCTTATCCCATACAAATAATGGAGAGAGAATCAATAATCTTTTTATTGCTTTCTTCATTCTCGTCATTACTTTTGTCTGAGCTTACCGTTTACAGAAGTTATTGCATAATTTCCTTATATTCTATTTTTTTGCTTGTATGAAAAGGGCATTGGCATGTGATTTAGCTTGAAGGAATTGTGTTGTTCTTGAGATATAAGTTGTCTTGCAGTATTGTGGATGTTTATTAAATCATACTATCACAACTTCTTTTGTTATTTTTGAATAGTCAAATTTCTCCCACTATTTAATTTGAACCTTATTATGACCTATTTGCATTCAGTGACTGCATCATCTTAGATTTCATAATGCCAAAAGGATTTCAAGATAAACTAAATATTGAGCAAAATGCTTGAGAATTCTAGAAACATTATTGGCCTTGTGACAGCTAAAAGTGTTTGTGAAAAACATCATAGGCCTCTCAACTTTGAGGAGGTAAAATCTCATAGCTTGGTTCATATCATAACCACTAGTGGGTGAACCATACAGGGAATGTGTACTGGACATCTTTCTCAAAATAAGTTAGCCATGAATGATGATTATTCTAGTTTTGAAAAGAGAAGGTATTAAACAAAGCTTGTTGATAGTTTCAATAATTAATGTTGAATAGTGTTGGAGCCTGGTGTTATACTGGATTGGAGACTTTTTTAAAGTGCTTGGATCTGATCCTGATGCAAGCCGAATGCATTAAAAATAAATTACTCTGCTTCCACTATCTTATAGATAATGGAGTAGAGGTCGATTCCACAAAAATTGAAGTTAATCAAGTTACTTAAAAATTAAGTTCAAAGAAATAAAAAGGGGGATTTGTTTATTATTAACTAAATTAAATAAATATTAAAACAAAAGCAAATATTAAAAATCAGTTGTAACAATATTAAGAAGACTTTTGTCACTAGGTATCTATGGAATTCAATATTGATCATCGATTTAGAATATATTATCAATCAAGCATTTAATTGTAGCATAACAACAAGCTCTGTTACACCTTTTTTCCTTACTAAGTCATTAATTGAAACAAGCTCTTCAATTAATCTTTAATAACTAAACTACTTAGAACAATCTCTCTAGATATAATTTGAAGCAACATTAGAATTTAGAAAGATATGGATTAAAATTAAGTAATAAACACATAAGCTCAGTTTATTTAACTTAAACTTCAATTCTCTTAGATCTCTATTGATAAAAAACATCAAGCAATTACAGTGTAACGTACGGACTTATCAAAATACGAACTAATTTTTCCCTTTTCTTACAATTGGTTAGGCTGTTTGTCGTGTCATTATTCCTTCTTACTTACCTTCTTCTCATTACCATAGAGATCAATATCTTCACAAAACTCAATTTACATCAAAGTGTGTGTGTGTGTGTGTGTGTGTGTGTATATATATATATATATATTATATTAACATTAACACCCATTCATCATCCATATACACATACCTTTGCATGGCTAAGTTCTAATATTAAATATATCACACATACTGTCATTTCCTAAGGTTTACATCCCTTTAAAATCTAAAACATATCCTAATACTGTACAAAGTCTGAGATATATAATAAAATACAATATACCTCCAAGGGTCTATAGGCGTGCCCTGAAGGAATACTGTGTCCCAAAAGTATAGGCTTATTTGTATGCGAGTGAAATCACTACAAATAATTTGGGAGGAAAAATAGGGCTGTGAGTTTAAGCTTAGTAAGGAAACATATATAAAAGTCAATATTATGCGACTACTATGCATATTTTCCTACTTAGCTCTACGGAAGCATGCATAAATCACCAACAATACAAACATTTCAGAAAAGAGAAATTCTATAACCAATTAGGATTACTAGGCTGAGTATGAAAAGATGCTTTAAAGCACCTCACTTGTCTTGGGTCCTAAGTTCGACTATAGGGACGTTATTTAATATTCTCAAGATACTGATGCATTGTCGTCAAACTGAAATAGCCTTTCAATCATAAATATGAACAATTATAAAGAATACAAACACGTTAAATACGATTCAAATACATGATTGAACATTTCTTTTTAATTATAAGTTTTTCAGATTAAACATTTCCTTCAAATACAAATCATTCAAATCTGTAATCTGTCAAACTATGAACATTTGGTGGAGACAGTCAACATCCCAATAAAATCATGCACAATAAGTTCCTGTGAGGGATGTAATGTAAGAAGTGGCATACCCATTATGTGGACCAGGGATCTACCTCTAGTAAGCTAATCTTCTTATATAATAAGACTAATGGCCATTGTCAAAGATTCACAGTATACACTAGTCAGGTGACAGCTGTGAGTGCTGATGACTTGACTAAGGTCACATAACAAGCAAATTAACTAACTGGATACATGATTGCCATCGATAACTATGGGAGCTAATAATCTCAAAATAGTTCATATAACATTCGAAATTAAGGATAGAAATCATTTCAAGAAAGTTTAACCTCAGTCAAACCATAAACATCCAAAACCATGTAACTTACGCTTCAAAGCAGAAAATTGAACAAATATTCTCAGTGCAAAAGTAAGTGTTCAAAATATTTTATTTACGCATAAATATGTTACTACTATATGAAGGTAATTCAAAATGATGAAAAACGCATAAAAATTCAAACAAAAACTGAGTTACAAAACTATGTAGACTTATAAGCCTAATTTCTCTTTTGGTTCATTTTGACTAATTCTATTAGTCTAACTATTCTAACTCGTTTTCAGTTATCGGTGTGTTAGTTTTAGGCTCGTTTTACAAAATTTCGGCAGCATAATGGTTTTAGCTACCCTAACCCCCTGCATGAAAACACAATTTATATTTCTCAAATCAACCATAATTCCCAATGCAAGCATAATATTCCTATGCGCTTGTACACATGTTCCTTACCACTTACGGTACAACACAATGTAGAGACCTATAACACCACTTACGCTCCTTATACACCCGAACACAATGCTACAAAATAGTATCAAAATGTGGCTAAAGCTCAACACTACACTTCAGTTATAAAAATTACTCTACTCATCAAAACCTTTCATTTTGCCTAATACGACAGCAAATCCGTCTACTTCCTACCGGATGCCCCAAACACAACTACTGTAACATCCCTTTTTACTAAAAACATGAACCAAAATTTTCCTTTTTATTTACTTGGTTGGATTATGCGTAGTGTCTCGAATTCGTTAGAAAACTAAATTTACATTAACTAAATCAATATCCCTAATTAATTTGGTCCCAGTTCAGAATATTCCAATTAAGCATGCAACCATATTTAAATTATATTACTAAATAAAATCCATATAGCTCAAATTAATATGCATTAGTTACGACTATAAATGTAATCTGTACTTCCATTTATTACATCCCCATACTATATAAGTATTGTAGTACAAGTCTGAATACAAAATAAATAACTATACATCATATACCTTCAAGGATGGAATAAAAGCCTCGAAGGACGTGTCAGATACCCCTCGTACAGTGAGATCTAGTACAGATAATCTGGAGGGAGAAGAGAAGGGTGAGCTTATAAAGCCCAGTAAGAAATACTTATAAAAAAACCGATACCGTAAACTATATGTAAGTTTCTAAAACATATTTTAAATATAATATTTAAAAGAAAATTCAGAAATGGAGTTCGAAAAGAGTTTTAATCAGAAAAGGAATTCATACGATTCAGAAAGTCAAATCATGTTAATGCAATGCATAAGAAAATAATCATTTAAACTTTGATAAAGTAATTAAATTTGGAACACAAATCCGAACATATGTGTATTTATCATATTTTAAATTCAATACGAATATTCGAAATAAACCATATCGGTTTCAAAGTTCAAATATCGAAGTGTTCAGAATTCATATATGAAAATATATGTACAAAGTAACATGCACGTACTAAGCAGTGGAGACATATTAACGACTAAGTAACAATTATGTAGTCCAGATATTCTCATGAGGGAAAGTGCAAGTAGGATAGACACATGGCCATAGTCCAAAGGTGGTCCACTGTAAGCACTGATGAGGTGTCAACTAGGCCTGCCGTGGACTGAATCAAGGTTACACAACTCAAAAGTCAAATACTATTGTAGATTGGATCTGGGTCACATACCAGTCCGAAAGTTCGAATACTGCAGTAGTCTTAGTTAGTCATGTCTCAAAACATTTTTATATATATTTTTGAAATCCGGAATTCAAAATAGTATTTTCAAACTTCACAAAAATTCACAAATAAATAAATATAATTTCTTTCAAAAATCAATACTTTATAATTATTCGTAAATATTTTCAAAAATACTATATTTGCAGTAAATGCTAGAAAATTAGAAATTCGAATAAAATTTATAATTATTTCCAAATCATGCAAATGAATATTTTCCAAAACAGAATTTCTTAGAAAATTGCTATTTTAAAGCTTTACTTAAATTATAACCTAATTCTCAGAAAAAACTATTATTTTTACTAAAATGCAAAAGCGTAACGGTATAAATTCTAAAACCTCCAGTAAGGCAACGCAGTTTATAAACCTAAGACAATTAATTTTAATATCTTTCAGTATCCTCTTCGTTCCTTATAAACATCCCTTACCTAATAGTCGCATTTGCAATGTTCCGACAGTTCCATAATAGATTTTTGGTAGCACGCACGTACCACCAACCAGCCTCCAAATTCACTCTCGGATTGTAGAACATCAGTAGAATAATTAAATTCATAAAATTAATATCATCGAATATTTATAAACCCTATAGATTTCCCATTTTCCCCAATTTAACCATAATTTTGGTTTATTTCGCTTCGACGCCAAAATTATAAGTACTGTCAATTCAACTCCGTTTTCGATTCTGACTTCACCGATAGTCTTATATTTATCTTTATAATATTTTAGAATCATATTTTAAATTAAATTAGGCTTGGTAAGCCTTTCCTCCCTACTTGGCCGAACACACCTTAACACAATCCTTTCATGATTTTGCAAATTTAATCACCCTAACCTTGTTTTTCCTAGCCTTTACACTAGTGTAATTAGGATTTAATCACATTAAGCTTCACCCTCATGAAATCTCAAAGTGGCCAAATGCTCTTCTACACACAACAAAAGATTCAAGCCTCAAACTTACCACATTCATGTTTCTTAAAACTCCTACATCATTCTTACACCACTTTATCATCAAGCCATGAAACCTTTGCTCATAAACCTTTAAGGCTGAAACCCTATAGGCAAGATTCTAATTGTTTTTCATCAATTTAATGCCATACACATGTTATCTACCTTAGAATAATCACATATATTTAGGAAAAATCAAAACAAAATTTTAAGTCTTGAGATTACCTAGTGGCCGAAACTTCTAACCCTTTTTCACCGAGTAGATGGCCTCCTCTAGATTTGGCTCCAAGGTATGTTGTTAAGCTCTTTGAGATGAACAACTTTGCCTCGTGGAAGTTTTTGATTTGAGGTGGTTTTGATAGGGTTTCTCAAAGTGTGCTTGCTTAAACTTGGAAAACCTTTACTGGTGGAAGTGGCATAGATGGAGGAGAAGAGATGAAGTGCACGGTTTTGGGAATGAAATGAGTGAAGAAATGGCCAACCATTAAGTGAGAAAAGTCAAGAAAAATATCTATAATTTTTAATTACAATGTACATGCCATTTGCATTAATATATTCACTTAATTTTCTTGCTTTCTTTCTTCTCCAATCGTAGCATATATTGGGGCATGGAGAGTGGTCGGCAATTGGGAGTAAAATAAGAAAATATCATGTGTTTTAGGTTACTAAAATATTGGTGTGAATAGGATACCATGCTTGTATAGTCAATACACTTCCATCACTTCTCATTTTTTTTATTCTTCCCATTTCTTCTTTCTTTCTTTCTTAACCGTGGACATTATTAAGGAGTGGTTTTTGTGGCCGACAAGATGAGTAAATGTGGTCAAGATTTCTTTATGTTTTAAGGTGATGAGATAAAATATTAGGTATAAGTCATCTCACTTTAACTCATTTTTGTATATTTAAAGTTTACAATTCTTTACTATTTCCTACACCAAAATGTGAAAGAGGTCAGAAAAATGGGTGAATGGCCAGCAATGGAGAGGGAAATAAGGAAAGTGTCTTGTACTTGAACATTTAAAATAAATGAAAAGAAACAACTTATTACTAAAAGCTATTCCTACTTTTTCTTATATTTATATACTTAAATTCTATAATTTCTCTTTTATTTTCATAGACAAAACATAAGGATGGATGAGTGGGAATGCAAATGGCTGGCAACATGGAAAAAATATGGGAAAAATCTCAATACTTTAATATTAAGTTGACAATGTAGGAATCGGTGACTATTTAAATAGTATCCTACACTTTATTATTAATATTCATGTATTAAATTCAAAATATTCATACTTTAAATTAATTTATTATTTCAACTAATATTTTCAGCATTTATTATATTTAATATTGTCAAATTTGACTCCAAATTAGTGGTGGGACTAGCCATACTTGTGAAATTACCAAACTACCCTTTTTAATTCCTTTAATCCCACTTATGTCCTAACCTTTACAAAATGATTCAAACTGATTTATTAAATTTCCAAAATTCTTCTTTACTTCAGAACATGCCTAATTAATATTATATAATTCAAAGTTTGACTTTCTAAGAGATTTGACTGGTCTAAAATAATGAAATTGCTAATATACCCCTATTTAATCTTTTAGGGTATTTTCGCGTGATTTCAGTCTACAATTTGAAACTGAATGAGACGTCATCACACGAGGGTTCATCTATCATGTTTAATGTGTCCAAATTTATCATTGGCAATATTCGATAGTACTTTCTCCACCTAGCAAAATCATATTTTGCATAACTTTTGGCACATTTCCCAAGGCATGCGCTAATGAAAGAATTCAAGGTGTGAGTACTTACAATTACCATATTTCACTCCAAAAATCATTATTGAGAGGTCCATATCCCTTCAGGCCTTGGAATTCTCAATGGGACACAAATCCACTTGTCCCCTAAAAAAACAATTCATAATAAATTCATTTACTATCTTTAAGTTTAATTATTCTACTTCCAAATTTAAATTATATAAAGAAGGGAAATTGGGAATCTCACAACTACAATCGAAACGCGTCTTTTTTCAAATCCAACTTCACAGTTGATCTTACTAACATTTAAACATTATTCTTTAGCCATCATACTATAAAAATTAGCATAGTAGCCCATATAACAAGCCATGGCCAAAACCTTCCTTTGCCACTACACTTACTCTTTTGCAAATCTATCACCATGGCTATGTTCTTCTTATCCTATACTATCATTCTATACCCCTCATGCATCAAGATTCCTTTAAGACCCCTTAACCCTCACCATGGCCAAATTTACTTAGAAGCCCTCCCTTTGATTTCGTTTCATTCCAAGGCTATAAAGATGTTATACTAGCTTAGAATAATCTCGTAAAGCACATCTTCTCTTACCTTTACATGTGATCGAATTTAGGGGGTGTTTTTCACCAAGCAAACAGCCAAGTTAACCTTCCAAATTCTGGGTTTGAGAGAGCTAATGATGAGGAACAATTTTTGTTTAGGGAGCTTGTGGATTTGGTGAGGTGAGAGACGGTTTTTACAAGATTTCTTGCTCTTAACTTAGTGAAAAAATGGAGAAGAAGACGGTTGCTATGGAAGTGCCAGCCATAAGGTGGAAGAAGACTCAAAATATCCTAATTTTATATTATTAAATCATAAAAATATCAGCCCTTGCCAAATGACTAAATTGCACCTTTAAAATTCCACTATTTACACTCATATCCTAGTTATTATTTTAATAATTTAAATTCATATTTATTTTTATTTCATTATTTAGGTCAAGCTAAGTCAAACATTGACTAAGGATGGTGTTTGGTATTGGCCATACTATGTGAAATGACCAAAATACCCCTAAACAAATGCTTTTAGACTTGTTGTTTAGCATTTTCGCATGATTCAGTTCACGAGATGGATCCACATGAAACTTCTTCATGCGAGGGTTTACCTATATAGTCTGTTGGTCAAAAGCCAAACTAGGTTAATTGTTATTCATAAAAGTTTTCCCGACCTATAGACAAAATTGTCATTTTTGAATTTGCTGCAGACAAACCTAGGCATGCTTAAACGAAAGAATTTCGGAAAGTGGTCTTCTTACCAGTTATGTATTTCAGGCCCAAAATTCACATTTTGCAAATTTTGTCCCTATTCGGGTTAAGGATAGTCTTGTGGGGCCCACTTGGCAATTTCTTCAATACCTACAAAATAGATAGGAGTTAGCTGTTGTAAGTTGACTTATCATTCTAACTCAAAATATTTAATAACTGTGGAAGAATAAATGAAATTAGGAATCTCACATCCTCCCCACCTTTAGAAATTTGGTCCTTCAAATTTGAGTCGAGCTACTGTTCAAACAATTTCGAGTACTTTTATTTCATTAGGCTCTCCAATTCCCACGTGGCTTCATCCATCGAATAGTACTGTCATAGAACCCTAATTACTGGAATTGTCTTAGACCACGACGATTTCTCTTTCTATCTAGAACCCAAACCGGTTTCTCTACATAACTCATGTCTTCTCAAATCTCTAAAGGTTGATACTCGATGAAATGGGAGGGATCCGAATGATATTTTCAAAGCATGGACACGTGGAAGACATTATGCATATCAGCTAGCTCCGGAGGTAATGCCAACCTGTAGGCAACATCTCCCACACAGTTTAAGACTTTGAATGGCCCAATGCAATGAGGACTTAGCTTACCCTTCTTACAGAATCTCATAATCCACTTTGACAGAGAAACTTTTAGAAAAGACTCCCCAATAAAAAAATTCCAATGGTCTGCGCCGACTATGTCACAGTCTGTTATATACAACAATTATCACATTATCACTTATCACACATATACAGTAATTTGTTGGGTTGTCTATGATGCCTTTGACATTGTTCACTTAAAATAGTAAACCACTTTACTCAATATTAATTCACATAAATAATTAATATTTACAACTGTATAAATCAGTTTACATCCTCTGAGATTAAATTTACAACAAGTAGTACTGTATAAAAATGTTTGAGCATACAAATGTAAACACAATATCTCCAGGATCCACTATAACTTGCCTCGGGATAACCAAGCGCAGCTAATCCATGGATCGATACACCAATTAACCACTTAATGTAATCTACGGATGGTTAAAAATAAAGGAGTGAGCAAACCACGGCTCAGTAAAGGAATTGTATGCAGAACTTGATATCACGAAACTATATACAATAAAATCATTTATTTTCCTATAAGTACACTAGCGACCGTAAGGAAGGATACTATAGTCGACTAGGGATCCGGATGGAGTAAGGAAGGTATTTTGAAATGCTGTCTTGTCCTAGAACCTAGAAGCGACTATAAGGAGTAAGTATTGATTATTGAGATAAAACACTTTTCCATAACATTTCATAATAATTTCAAATCAATACTTTTATAAATTAAAGCATTTAATCAAATAATCTAATATTCATTTTAAATCATAAAAAGAATATTAGATTAATAAATCACAATTTCCATTTGATACGCATTTCACATATATCATTGAAAATTTCGTAAACAGTATTGTACTTAGTTTAGTACAGTAAATCATTTAGAAATCATCATCCATCTCATTGAAACATATGGATAATCACTTATCATTTAATATCACCATTCATTTAAAACATTTTAATATCACAATAAATGGTAGAGACCAAGCATCTCCCTCAATATATCATGCTATAACCCCCATAAGGTATAATAATCATCATATGAGATCTCTGGCCATAGTCTATAAATGTCCTCAGTCGTACACTGATCAGGTGTCAACCAGGACACTGAAGATAGGATCAATATCAATAGCTTTACATATCACATATAACATATCAGCATGATCCGTGGCCTATCAGTCTCAAAAACAGTTTATAAATAATCATATCACCTTTATGGAATTTAGTATAAATAAACATTATCATAAAAATCCATAAAGGTATAAAATGACACAGTATATAGTATGATGAAAACAATGTTATAAAATATTTGCACTGTAGTAATAAATTTCATACATATTCCATTTCATTGTAAAACACATATACTCACATTTCATTACTTTTGTTTCGGTGAAATTACATTTTAGGATTACTGAAATACTATTTTTCGGTAATTTTACATTTTATGGAAAATAATAAATACTTATTTTCTAAGGCTAATAGTAGTTTTCATAAACACACTGTTTCACTGTGTAACATATTTAGGAACATTTCAGTCTCAAAACAATATTCACACAATCGTATCACCTTTATGGAAATCAGTAAAATAAGAAAAATTTTCAGTCAGTTTATAAAGGTTTTATTTATCATATAGTGAATATTACTGAAAATAATTTATAAAATATTCACTTCTCAACGTTTCCCTTTATAAACCACCTTTTACAGTGTAAAACATTTAGGAGAAATTTTCAGTAGCTTTACTTTCATTAAATTCGGTAACATGAATTTTAAATAATATTTTTCGGTATATTCATGCTTTATGAAAAATATTAAATATCTCATTTTCCAAGGCTAGGAAATCATTCAAATATGCACTAAAATAATTGATGACATTTTTAGAAAATTTTCCAAGAAATTTCAACAGCATAACGGCTGTTGATACCCTAGCGTTCCTACAATTTCAAACACAGTTCAAACCAGCCAACAGCTACAATTTCACAGTTTCCAAAGCATTTCATTTCTAAAATATTCTCATAAAATTATTTGTATCAAAACCATGCATTCGAAATATCTCTACAGACCACATACGCATTCCTTACCTGTCTCGTGATATCGGACTTCTCGATAGCATCTCCGTAACTAATACTTCCGGGCACATATAAATTTGCCAAAAATATTAATTCACTTAGCACTTATTTTTAAATATCTTTTCATGCTTAATTGCAGCCACATTATACACTACAATTATTTATGCAGTATATTTTCTATTGATACTAAAACATAACTTTTTCGTTTTAAGTCGGAATTTAAATCCGATTGCACCGGTGGACTCCTTATAATTTCTACAATCTAATGGCACCTCAAAACCATCAAATGCAGCCATGAACATGGGTCTCCTTCATGTGGCCAAAATTCCCCTCTTGCAATTTCAATTGGTTTTCAACAATCTAACACTACACTTATGTTTAGCCATGCTCACTCATCAATTTGGCATCATTTTTATGCATGAAACACAATGAATCCCTTAGGTTCTCATCATGGCTGAAAACCCACTCATGGTGAAATTTTGTTTAGCCAAATTAAATCAAAACTAATGCCATAGACATGATTAGCATGCTTGAATGAATCTTCCTACACCATTGAAATTAAATGAAACAACATGGATGAAGAGAACCTTACCTTGACCAAAACTTCAAGCTCTCTTTTCTCCTTATTTTCTCACTTATTCAATAAGCTATGGGTATGGGTAGGTAGATCTTGAAGAGAGGAAGAAGTTTGTAGAAAAGGTTTTTGTGAAATAATGGCTAGTTTGCAACTTATACGAATTTTTCTTTTCTTTCTTTATTTTCCTTTCATGGTGGCATGAAGAAAAGGGGAGAAGATGATGAATAGTGGTCGGCAAAATATGGCTGAATTATATAGAAAATTATAAGGGGGCAAAATTATGAAAATGCCCTTGGTTATGTGAATTTCAGACAATTTTCCCTTAAGCTTTCGTAATGTTATGACTATGTAATTGCATTCCAAAATTTTAGATTCCATCACCAAATAATCTTATTAGATGTATTTTGACGAATTATGGTGGTTTCGTTGACGCACAGCACACCGAATGTAGGAAATTATGAAATTACCCCTTGCGGACTGCCAGTGAAAATTTTCAATTTAACCACCGATTCGATAATCTATTGACACTATCTTATACTCCTTTTCATGTAGAATATCATGGTATTTTTACTTCGTCCCAATTCATTTTAGTTTGGGTGCAATTTATGAAAATACTCTCGGGATGTAACTGTTATTTTCCAATTTGTTTGCCACACTTCCCAAAATAATTAAATTAAGGTATTTTGGGTCTAAAAATTTCCACAATATAATTATTACACCTTATGTACACTGTTTTTCCTCAGTTATAATTACATCTAGGCACAAATTCAAGTGGGGCTTACATCACTACATATAATTTACAAAACGTATCAAAACTAATTAATAATTAAATATTTATACATGTACAGTAAAATAAAACGGGTTCTCACAGATTATCAATGTAGCTTTTTTGACGGCTCTGAGTTGTCTTTCGTTTCTGACAGATCAACTTGACATCCTCAAAAGCCTGCTCAACCAAGTCGGGAGCTAATAGCTTTTGCTCACCCACTTCTTTCCAGCCTATCAATGAACGGCACCTTCAACCATAAAGAGCTTCATACGGTGCCATCCCAATACTTGAGTGGTAGCTATTATTATAAGCAAATTCAGCAAATGGTAGATGATCATCCCAGGAGCCGTTGACATCCAAAGCACATGCTCTCAACATATCCTCAAGCGTCTAGATGTTAAGCTCGAATTGACCATCAGTTTATGGATGGAAAGCTGTGCTAAAATTTAACTAAGATCACATAGCTTCTTAAAAATGTTTCCAAAAATAAGAAGTGAACTTGGAATCTCTGTTGGAAGTGATGCTCATTGGAACACCATGAAGTCGAACAATTTCTCTAACATATAAATCTACCAAAGCATTAAGAGAATTGTGGATTTGATGGCTAGAAAATGGGTGAAATTAGTCAATCGATCTACAATCACCAATATACCATCATGATTTCTTCAGGTCCAAAGCAAACCCAAAATGAAGTCCATCATAATATACTCCCACTTCTACATAGGAATAGGTAGAAGCTGTAATAAACTTACTAGTTTTTAGTGCGCTACCTTAACATGTTGACACAGGAGACATTTTTCCACAAACTCTGCTATGTCTCGTTTCATGCCAGGCCACCAATACACCTTGCGGAGATTATGATACATTTTAGTATTGCCCTGATGCAAGGTGTACATGGTGGAATGTGCTTTGTTAGAATCAGTCTTTTCAACTCTTTATCGTTGGGAACACATATATGGCCTTTAAACCTTAGAATTTCATCACTACCGACAACAAAGTCTGATGGAATACCTGATTGAATCTGGTTCGCAGCCTCAATACACTAAGTATCTTCCCTCTAAGCAACCTTGATTCTATCCATCAAATTTGGTTCAATCAATAAACTAGTTGTCATCCCATAACACTCAGAAGGTGAGACATTTAAACTAAGGCTTGCAAACTACTCCAACAATTCATACTCTCAGACCATCATATACGATACCACTCCCATATGCTTTCTGCTTAGAGCATTTGCCACCATACTAGCCTTTCCCAGGTGATATAAGTCTCACAATCATAATCTTTCAGCAGCTCAAACCACCTCCGCTGTCTCATATTCAGTTCCTTTTAGGAAAACAGATACTTCAGACTCTTATGGTTTGTGAACATTTGGAATTTTTCTCAATATAGATAGTGCCGCCAAATCTTCAGAGCAAACACCGCAACGACTAACTCCAAATCATGTGTCAGGTAGTTCTTCGCATAATCCTTTAGTTGGTGGGAACCATAAGCGACTACTTTTCCATTTTACATTAGCACACAACCCAAGCCTTGTGCGGAGGCATCACTATACATGGAGAAACCCTTTGAACCACTGGGAATGGTAAGGATCAGTGCAGTCGTTAGCTTGCGTTTCAACTCTTAAAAACTATGTTCGTAGGCATCATCTCGCTTGAACTTCACATCTTTGCACGTTAAGCGCGTCAAAGGAGCAGCTAACTTCAAAAAACCCTCAATGAATCATCGATAGTACCCGGTTAAACCCAAGAAGCTCCGAATCTTTGTCATAGTTTTTGGCCTCTCTTATTATACTATGGCCTTAATCTTTGATGGATCAACTAAAATTCCATCTTTGCTAACTATAGACCCAGAAAGGAAATTTGATCCAACCAAAAATCACATTTACTCAACTTAGCATATAGCTTTTGGTTTTGAGGTCTAAAGGACTATCTGAAGATGCTACTCATGCTCTTCCCGAGACTTTGAATACACCAAAATGTCATCGATGTAGACAATAACAAACTTATCTAGATACAATTTAATAACCTTATTCATCAAGTTCATAAATGCTGCGGGGGCATTAGTGAAACCAAACGGCATAACAGGAATTCATAATGGCCATATCGAGTCCTGAAAGTTGTTTTAGGGACATCCTCACTCCGAATCTTTAGTTGATGATATCTCGATCTCAAATCTATCTTAAAGAAGACCTATGCAACTCAAAGTTGATCAAACAAATTATCAATTCTAGGAAAAAGGTACTTGGATGGTAGCTTTGTTTAACCACTGATAATAAATATAGAGACTCAAACTACCATCCTTCTTTCGTGCAAATAATACAAGAGCACCACATGGGGACACGTTAGGTTGTATGAAACCTTTATCCAGTAGCTCCTAAAGTTGCTTTTTAAGCTCCTCGAGCTCTATTAGTGCCATTCGATAGGACGACTTGGAGATAGGCTCGATTCCAGGAACCAGATCTATTGTGAATTCAATCTCCCTATCAAGAAGAAGCCCTGAGAGTTCATTCAAAAATACATCGGGGAAGTCCTTGACCATCGAAATTTCATGAAGCTCTGGATGTTTCTGTTCTACGTCCACCACATAGGCTATAAACCCTTCACAATATCAAACATATTCTATCAAATGCACTTTCAAACAAATTAGGTTACAAATACTTTCTTAAATTAAACACTAGAAAACTTTACAACATAGCTAACGGGAAAAGAGAAGGCTACAATCTTAGCATAACAATCCAAAATGTCACGGTTTTCAGCTAACCAATCCATTCCTAATATGACATCAAATCCGTACATATTTAGTAAGATTAGGTTAGCTACCAATTCCCTCTCTCCTACCTGTAGCCTACAATTGTGATATACTACATCTGTCATTTGTGATTGCTAAAGGGTGTGTTTATTTGTAACAAGTGTCCTAAGGGTTCTACAGGTAATTTCATAGCAATCATAGGGGACACAAAAGAATAGGTGGAACCTGGATCAAATAATGCAGTGACTTTCATATCAAAACAAAAATATTACCTTTAATTATATCTAAGGATGTGTTAGCGGACTCCTTATCAATAACGAAGACCCGACCTCGAGTCACAGCTTTCTTCCCCTTTTCTATTGTCGTGGCTTTATGCTGAGGTGGGGTAGTCTTCTCCAGCTCTTCAGTCACCGTCGGGTTAACTTTTAGACAATCCTTTATCTGATGCCCATCTATCCACACCTAAAGCAAGCTCCAATAACCCATCAACATGGCATTAGCCCATGAGATTTCCCGCAAAGCTCACATTTCTTCGCTACACTCTTCTATTAGCGATACTGCCTGCTGAAGTGGATCGTAACCTCTCATCAGATATCTTGATCTCTATGGCCTTCGAAGTCCCTTAATCCCTCTTAGCTTTCTTAATTAGATATCTATTGGTTAAGGCTTTTTCTTCAAACTTTCGCTTCACCTTTTCCTTACTTTTGCCCTTTCCTCGAGCACCAAAATTGACTTGATGAAATTTAGTCTTGCTCACACAACTGAGTCTTACAGACAGCCTTGTCATATATGGTGATATCCATAGGGTACATCTTAAACCGGATGGATAGTCTCAACCCCTCCATGAATCTGTAAATCTTGTTTTGCTCACTACGCAAAGTTTTTGGATTAAACCTACTCAGAGCTGTGAAATTCATTCATACTGATCCACTAACATGCTGCCCTGAGTCAGATTTAGAAAATCCATCTTTAGCTTCTTTTGAGCAGTACGCAGGATGTATTGCTTGTTGAAAGCCTCCAAGAAAACACCCCACGTAGTCTCAGGATGTCTAGCCTCCAATTTGGTTTGGGTAGACTTCCACTAATGCTCAGCTTCATTTACCAACAAGAAAGTCACCAAGCCCACTTCCTCAGCTTCAAAGCAAGTCAAATAGGTGAAAAGCTTTGTTACATCATTGACCCAGTTTTCGGCAGCCAAAGGGTCCTTATCTCCCATAAATTTAGGTAGGTCCAGCTTCTTGAACTACCTCAACAAATTCACATCAAACGAGATGAAGACCTTGCTGCTCTAGAGCTGGGGCCGGCTATGGAGGCTGTGGCTGTGTTAGTGGGGTTATACAAGAGAAGTAGGAGGTGTTGGAGGAGCCGTCACAGGTGGTGCTAGTGGTGCATTCATAGCCAAATTTGGAAAATCAGCCATAAACTGTAGAAATAGCTTGGCCATCATTTCGATGCTTTGCTTGACTGTTGATAATCTAGTAGTAGGACTACACGGTGGAGATGGAGGAGGAGAGCATTCTGGAAACGATTCTTTAGGTCTTCGTCTAATATTCCTTCTTTGGTGACACATTCTACCAACACCAAACTAAAATCAAATGATTTTAGCATAACTTTGATCAGTTATACCACGCATATATATATTCAAACAAGTACAGTACTTAGGGATATAAACTATTTCTAATCTAATGACACCGACAAACATCAGACTAACCCTGTTCTAATACCAATTTTGTAATGTACAAACTTATCAAAATATGAACTGATTTTTGCCTTTTCTTACAGTTGGTTAGGCTGTTTGTCGTGTCATTATTCCTTCTTACTTACCTTATTCTCATCACTATAAAGATCAATATCATCATAACAACTCAATTTACATTAAAGTGTTATATATACACATATATAATTATATATATTATATTAACATTAACACCCATTCATCATCCATGTACACACACCTTTACATGGCTAAGTGATAGGATGATATTTTGTGAATTTTATATGTGCTAATATATTTTCTTTATTGATGTTTTATGCCTAAAAGAGCTTACTAATGTTTATTTTATGTTTTAGGTATTAAATATCAAAGTTGGAATTAAAAGAAGCTAAAAAGAGCAAAGTGCAGTATTTTCTGTCTAGCTTGAAAGATTGACGTTTTTGACCAATTTAACGACCTGATCTCAAGATGTGGCCTTCATGGAACTTGTAGAGGACTTCTCAAGGTTTCCAGAATGTCCAAGATCGCAAAATTTGGAGTTCATTTGGTGGGTCAAACGTCTGGACAAAATCAGTACGAAATTCTGGACAGAAAAACGAGATTGAGAAGAAATTCCAACAAAGCAAGTTCAAGACCAGATTTTGTTGAGACAAGATAATTTCTTAATTTTATTTTGTCTTAGATCTGTAATTAATTAATAAAAATAGGCCTTAGGAATTTTACTTAGAAAATAATTGTAAAAAGATGATGAGAAAAAGGTAAGAGTTTGACCAGTCAAATTACTTGTTTCCCAAGTAAACTCTTATCTGAATCCCACATTGCTTAGGAAAGTCTTTTAAACTCTTCCTTAGGCCTATATAAAGAGCACAAGGCTCTCATAAATAGCAATCCCTCACACATCCCTCTCCTCCCTCTTCTCTTTTAGTCTTGTAGGATTTTCTTTAGGGTTTTTAATAAAATTTTATTTTTTTCTTTATTTTTAATTAGTTGCTGATTTCTTTATTATTTTTAATTCTGATTTTGTTTTCTTTATTTAAATTAATATTGTTTGTGTGTTCTTGCTTGCTACTTTATAATCTTGATTAGTAATTTTGATTTTATATTATTAAAGATTGCTTATTTGATTGTTTCTTGCATGATATTTGTAATCTTTATAATATATAACTTGAATTATATGATCTTGAATATGTCTAGTGAGTAGTTTTCTTATTCAGTTATGAGGTAAATTGATTATTCTTGGGAAAAGCATGTTGTGAGATTCTTGAACCTAGTATATAATTGTTGATTAAGTATCCAAGATTCTTTGAGCACATTATAATGATTGTTTGTTTAATTAGATAGGGTGCACACTATTTAGTTAAATTAAATAATCCACCGCCAGATTAAAAACATAAGTCTGTAATTGCTTGTGAAGTTAATCACTAGGGATTTAGGAGAATTAAGGTTTAAGTTAAATAAACCGCGCTGAGTGAGTTTGTTACTTAATGTTGACTCAAATCTTTCTAGATATTAATGCTGCTATTAAAACTTAATCTATAGCGCTGAGCATAGGTAAATTTTGATAGTTAGAGATTAATTAAGACGCTGAGCCTTTAATTAACAACACAGTAAGGAAAGATAGGTGTAATTGGACGCTGGGGAATTACACTACGGTTGATTATTTAATTGACAATAATATTTTGTAATCAATGATCAACATCAAAATCCAAGAATGATTGATTGCCTCGTAACTGAAGCTTTTTGCTATTTGTTTTTTTTATATTTAATAATTCTTGTTTTCTTTATTTTAGAATAGTCTCCAAAACCCCCAAACTTTTTCTTTCCCTAAACCCTAAGATTAGATTTTTAATTTAATAATTAACTTAAAAAAAATTCAGTCTCTGTGGGTTCGACCCTTGCTCCGCTATCTACATAGTAAAGTTAGGAAATTTTATTTTTGGTGACTCACGACACTCATCACTAAGTTCTAATATTAAATATATCACACATATTGTCATTTCCTAAGGTTTACATCCACTTTAAAATCTAAAACATATCTCGGTACTATACAAAGTCTAAGATATATAATAAAATACAATATACTTCTAAGGGTCCATAAGCACACCTTGAAGGAATACTATGTCCCAAAAGTATAGGCTCCTTTATAAGCGAGCGGAATCACTGCAAATAATCTAGGTAGAAAAATAGGGGAGTGAGTTTGCTCTCAGTAATGAAACATATATAAAAGTGTAATACTATGCAACTACCGTATGTGTTTTCATACTTGGCTCTATGGAAGTATGCATAAATCACCAACGATACAGACATTTCGGAAAAAGAAATTCTATAACTTATTAGGATTACTACACTGAGTATGAAAGGATGCTTTAAAGCACCTAATTTGTCCCAGGCCTTAAGTTCGACTATAGGGAGGCTATTTAATATTCTCAAGATATTGATGCACTTTAGTCAAATCGAAACAACCTTTCAATCATAAATACGACACCAGTTATAAAGAATACAAGCACATTAAGTACAATTCAAACACATGATCAAACATTTCTTTTTAATTATAAGTTTTTCAAATCGATTAAACATTTCCTTTAAATATAAATCATTCAAATATGTAATTTTTCAAACTATAAACATTTGATGGAGACGGTGAACATCCCAATAGAATCGTGCACAATAAGTTCCCGTGAGGGATATAACATAAGAAATGGTGTACCTATTATGTAGGCCAAGGATCTACCCCTAGTAAGCTAGTCTTGCTTATATAATAAGACTAATGGCCATTGTCAAAGATCCACAGTGTAAACTAGTCAGGTGACAGCTATGGGTACTGATGACTTGACTAAGGTCACACAACAAACAAACTGACTGATTGGTTGCTTGATTGCCATCAGCAACTACGAAAGCTAAAAATCTCAAAACAGTTCATATAACATTCGAAATTAAGGATAGAAATCATTTCAAGAAAGTTCATCCTCAGTCAAACCATAAACATCCAAAACCATATAACTTATTCTTTAATGCAGAAAATTCGGCAAATATTCTCAGTGTAAAAGTAGGTGTTCAAAATATTTTATTACGCATAAACATGGTGCTACTATATGCAAGTAATTCAAAACGATGAAAATGAAATATTGTAATATTGACTAATGTAGATTGACTTTTGACCAATGAACTAATATAGTCAAACCCTCGGGTGAAAAAGTTACACCTTAAACCAATATGATAAACAAACTTACACGAACATACTAAAAACAAGGCGAACAAGCTAAAAAGCCTTCATTTGAGGTTGTTTTAGTTGTTTTGCCTAAAACAACCTCTAATGCCATCCATCACTTTTCTCCAACTCACATTTGACTTTTCCCATGTTGAAAAATCATGAAAAGTGTAAGAATCACTTTAACTAAACGCCCACTTTATCATTTAATCATATGTTATGTCATAGTAACAAGTGTAAAGTTATGACTTTAAAGGTTTAATGTTAATTTGCTAAACTTATAAATATAATAATATATTAATATAGTCATTTTAAATTTTATGGAAAAAGTTTTTAGGAGTTTTTTAAAGAGTAAACAATTAATAAGTTAATTCCTTATGCCATTTTAAGTCAAACAAACATGTCAAAGTAATTAAATACACTTATGGGAATAGATTAGTAAATTGGAAATTAACTAAATATTGATTAATTAATTAAGAGATATTTCATTCATCTTCTCTCATATGCTTGGCTGGCCATGAACTTTCCAAAATAAGCTAAGTTCACGTGAAAGAAAGAAGAAAAAGGAGAAGAAAAACCATACCCAAACTGATCCAAACCATGACAAACCCTTAAGAGAAATTGGTTAACTCACTTACCTCTTTAACATACTCAAAATTGGAGCATAGATAAGGTCTTTCAGAAGGTGAAAAATCTCTTTGAAGTTTTAGCCACTTGGGTAAGTAGAGTGAGAAAGTTTTGGTTCAAGCTAGATTTAATATACGTGATGTTTTATGACTTCTTAAGTGTGTATGGCATTAGAATGACATGGGGTTTGGGTTTAAGTTGCATGAAATTGCATGAAAATAGGATATGTTAATGTAGAGATGATGACAAGCAAGAATATGAAGCTAGAATTGAAAAATAACTATTGGAAGAAGTTGCTATGTTTTTGCTCACCTTATGGAACATGGGGTTAGAATAGTGTAATGGTCTAGATCTATAGATATGATGATTGTCGTGACATCCAGGCTCGGGGACCCGATTGCTAAACTTAAATTATTTCGGAAGGGAAGGGAGTTGCCACCAATCTTTTTTATATAGGTGTGATTGGCCACCTATTTGACTTTAAGGATAATGACAGATTTACATTGCAGAGATTGGATTCGCGAGTACGGTTACGCGTGAGGAAGGATTAGCACCCCCACGACGTTCGTCCGATGGACGGTACCATTTAATTTTGCGTTCTTCTAATATTGGTCATGATTATTGATATTTTATCTAATATTAAAGATTTTTCTTGATGTTTCTTCACCATTCTGATGAAACACTAATATGCCTCAAGAGTATTCGAAGAAAACTTTCCCTCTCCGAACTGATTCCATCATCGATGATGTATTTTTACATTTATTGGAAAAGGAATTTTATCGTTCACCATTCCGGACGAACTCTTTCTGAAATTATATTATTATTGTTATTAATTATATTGAATGTAATTTTGGTTATTTGAAATCCACCTCTTGGATTCATAATAAAATAATTTTAATTTTTAATAATTTTAAATTAGATTTCAAGTATTGATTTAAATTAATATTTTGATTGTCCGCCATTTAGCACAATGGATTTATAAACTTATTTGCAGAATTTATGAAATTTTTACTGTCCACCTTTTTGGACAATCTCTTAAAGTAATTTTTAATTTCAAACTTTTAAATTAATACTTTAAATACTTTAATTTATTATTAATTTTAAACTAAATAAATTTTTACTTGTCCACCATTTAGGAAAAGGAGTTTTAAAATGTTCATAGACTTATTTGTAAAATTTTTGAAATTTTTGTTTTGTCCACCCTTTTGGACAATCTCTTAAAATAGTTAATAATTTTAATTTTTAAATTAATACTTTAAATACTTTAATTTATTATTAATCTTAATTTTAGACAAAATAAAATTTTAATTATCCACCATTTAAGATAAAGAGATTTAAAATATTTATAGACTTACTTATTCAATTTATGGAATATTATTGTTCGTTATTTTGAATAAAGTTTTAATTGTCCACCATTTTGGACAAACTCTGAAAATATTTAATTTGAATTAATACTTTAATTATTATTAATTTTAATTTTAAACTAATATTTCAATTTAAATTATTATTATTGTTATTATTATTATTATTATTATTATTATTATTATTATTATTATTATTATTATTATTATTATTATTTGTCCACCCTTTTGGACAAATTTTAAAAGATTTTTAGGAAACATTAAAAGTTATTAATATTAAATTTAGATAATTATATAAATATAACATAACAAAATTAAGTTATATAAATAAAATAAATTAATTAATTAATACATAAATAAATAAAGTTAAAAATAATTAAATAAATAATCAAATATTTTAGATAATTATATAAATATAACATAACAAAATTAAGTTATATAAATAAAATAAATTAATTAATGAATAAATAAATAAATAAATAAAGTTAAAAATAATTAAATAAATAATCAAATATTAATAACTAAATAAGTAAATAAAATAAAATAAAAACAACGCGTAGACCCGAGTCGGATCCGGGTCGACACATGGATCCTCCCCTTTGTTAGACTTATGGCTTTTTCTTTTGCTTATTTTTTTACCTACTTAAAAAAATTTCAGAAATCCTCTCCCTCTCCCTCAGGCGATATCCGCCCGCTTCTCTACCGTCGACCACCGCCACCGGTCGTCATCACTGGTGGCCAAAAATTAAAAAGGCGACCACTTTCTGACGCCTCTTTTCGCCCTCTTTCCGTTTCTGGGCCTTGTTTTCTCTCAAAAACGTTTCTATCTCCGTAGATCTAAAGCCGAAACCCTCAACTTCTCTATCCCGATCTCCTTTTTTCGCCCGTTCGATGTAGTGCCGGTCGTCGTACTCCTTCCACTATGTCTTATCCTCCTCCCTAACCCTTTATTATTATTATTATTATTATTATTATTATTATTATTATTATTATTATTATTATTATTATTATTATTGTTGTTGTTGTTGTTGTTGTTGTTGTTGTTGTTGTTGTTTGATTTTGCTGCTGAGGTTATGTGTTTGGTTGCTGTGTATATGGTTGTTGGGATAGGGTTAATTTTCGAGTGACAGTGGAAAGAGGGAAAGAGGGAGCTGAGCTGTGTTGGAGGGGTTTTGAGGCTATCGAAATTGGGTGGCTGGTTCGGGACTAGCCGATTTTGATACTGGTTCCTTCTGGGTTTTTCTCTGTTGGCCCGCTCTGTTGGCCTCCTCGTTGGTTTTTTGAGTTTAGGCGTTGGCTAAAGTCCATGGTTGTGATTCGGATTGGTTTCTGGATGGCTGCAGCAGGTTCTGGTCACTGATCCCCTTGGATAGCAGAGGGGAATTCAGTGACTATGTGGTCGATTTCAGAGTCTCGGCTGCCTAGTTTTTGGGTGTTGGTTCCCCTGCTCCAGTTCCTCATTGCGCCTTCTGGTTCCTCTTTACTGTGAACTCCGAGCACTGCAATATATAGTGCTCGAAGGTTGAATCTGATTGGATGATGGTGGTGGCAAACAGTAGAGGTGATGATAGCAGTGTGCAAGTGGCAGGGGCGGTGGCATTAATGGCAATGGGCAAGTTGGCCTACTTGCTGTGTTTTCATTATTTATTTATTTATTTATTTGTTTATTATTTTTACTAATCATTTTTCATTGCAGGGGTTAACAATGGTATGATTTCTGAAACCCCAAAAATTAAAATAAAAAAATTCAATTTTTTTTTGAATTTTCATTTTTTATATTTTTATTTTTTGTTGGTTTTTTTTATATTTAGTTTTTTATAATAAACTTAAATAATTATAAATAAAAATAAAAATACAATGAAAAATAAAGATTGAATAAAGTGATTGAAAAAGCAAACCAATTGAAGAACGGACACATGTTGAACTTTGGAGCTTTGGAGTGATTTTGATATTTGCAATCCAGATCATAGTCAAATTCAATCAACATAAGATAATTCAATTTTAGATTCATTTGAAAGATTTATTCAAATCAAAGCTTTAAGTTCAATAAGAATCCTACTCTTACATGCATAATCAACATCTTAACCCGGACAAAATCAGGTGTCTACAATGATATTGAACATGTATGAGTAATGTTAATGCAATAAGAATTGAAAGAAACAATTAGAATAGTGAAGTGTAGTTTCAACCGACATAGAAAGTTAGGATATAACTGAAGTGTCTTGAAGTGTAATGGGACTTAATTACTGATAATGGAGTATGTTTGGATTGTGTATTGCAGCTACAGATTGATTTAGAAAAAGACTAAAGTAGGCAAATATATGCTTGTCTAGCTTATTTCATTGGTGCTTAATGGATTGAGAAAGTGTGAATCAACTATCAGTAAGGGATATGTACAGAAGACATAGTGGGATATCATGAAAATCTAAAATGAACTGATTGTGGAAATATTGAATTGTGTTTGATTTGTAGGAGGTTTCCAAAATAGAAAAAGTTACTCTGCCGAATTTTTATAAAACAATAAGTTAGGATAGGAACAATTTAAGAAAAGTAGATTGCAAAATAGGTTATACATGTAAATAGAATAATAACAGTAGATGGGTTCTATTAGAGGTATGCATTGTTTTCGAAAAGTAACTGTTTAACAAATTTCATATTGTTTTCAAAGTACAATATAATGGATTTAATGCATAATAGGGAATTTGAATTGCAAACCGATTTATTTTAAAGTAATGATTTCTAAATGCATTTTGATACTAATATGTTTGAAATGAAATAATCTAAAGGTCTAGACTTATCGAATGTTGTTTTGATCATGGTTTTGTGAGAATAACCTATTCTAGTACTGTTACATGTGTCAGACTTCTCACCACTGTTCAATTTTTATGTATTTCGCAAGTAACAAAGGAAATAGTGTGGTAGGTCCCACAGACCCTACAGTGCCAGGACGGATGTGAGACTAGACAGATACTGTACGAAGAGTCCAATGAACTTATGGTAAGAATCTAGAACCCAAAATCTTTCATTTAAGTTATTTTTGGGAAGTGTGCCAACAAATTAGAAAATTATGATTAAGGACATAACCTGATTGAAGTTTCGTGAATAATAGTCAAACTAAATTAACTTTTGACCAACTAACTGAAGTATGATAATCTACATATAGATAAGTTCTAGGCTATGTCAATGATAGATTAAAGTAGAGGTAAAATTATAAATTTAAGCGATTGGCCTGTAAGGATATTTTCGTAATTTCACCCTTTCGATCATTCGAACCTTAATAAAACCCCATTCATCCATTAAAATATGTTCAATAATAATATTTAGTAATGAAATAAAATATTTTGGAGTTAAATTGAATAGTTAAAGATATTGTGGAAGTTTAAAGGTAAAATTGTCCAAAATTATCATATTAAGGGCATTTTGATCGTTTTGCCATTAAAAAGAATATTCCACATATTTCTACACACTAAGGGGGCTGGCCACTCCATCATCTTCAACCTCATGCCACTTCCACCATTAACACATCTTAAAGAAAAGAGAGTTTCCAAAAACACCACTTAAACAAGCTTAAACTCCAAAACTCTCTTCTATAACCTTGTTCCAAATTTAATCCTCTACAAGCGCATACCAATATCTTCTTGTAAAATTGACAAAATCAAGGTGATTGGCATCCCATAAGCTTTGGCCACCATAAGGTAATTTTATGTTTTTATTTTCTTTAAGTTTTAATTATAGAAAATGATGAAATATAGTTAGTTAAACATGATTTTGGCCATGGAATGAATCAAAACCACCTCAAACTCTCCATTAGGGTTTTGGCCATGATGAGGAAGTCAAAATTCATGATATCTGGGTGCATGAAAATTATGACTTCCTCATCATGGCCAAAACCCTAATGGAGAGTTTGAGGTGGTTTTGATTCATTCCATAGCCAAAATCATGTTTAACTAACTATATTTCATCATTTTCTATCATTAAAACTTAAAAAAAAAAAAACATAAAATTACCTTATGGTGGCCAGAGCTTGTGGGATGCCAATCACCTTGATTTTGTCAATTTTACAACAAGATATTAGTATGGGCTTGTAGTGGATTAAATTTGGAACAAGGTTATAGAAGAGAGTTTTGGAATTTAAGCTTGTTTAAGTGATGTTTTTCGAAGCTTTCTCTTTTCTTCAAGGTGTGTTAATGGTGGAAGCGGCATGAGGTTGAAGATGATGGAGTGGCCGGCCCCTTTAGTGTTATGTGGAATATTCTTTTTAATGGCAAAATGACCAAAATGCCTTTGGTTATGAAAATTTTAGACAATTTTATCCTTAAACTTCCATAATATTTCTAACTAGTCAATTTAACTCCAAAATATTTTATTTCATTATTAAATATTATTATTGAACACATTTTAATGGATGAATGGGGTTTTATTAAGGTTCGACTGACCATAAGGGTGAAATTACAAAAATACCCTTACCAAGCCAATCGCGAAAATTTATAATTTTACCTCTGCTTTAATCTATCTATTGATATAGCCTAGAACTTATTTATATGTAGATTATCATACTTCAATCAGTTGGTCAAAAGTTAATTTAGTTTGACTATTATTCACAAAAATTCAATTGAGTTATGTCCTTAATCATCATTTTCTAATTTGTTGGCACACTTCCCAAAAATAACTTAAATAAAAGATTTTGGGTTCTAGATTCTTACCATAAGTTCATTGGACTTTCCATACAGTATCTGTCCAATCTCACATCCATCCTGGCATTGTAGGGTCTGTGGAACCTACCACACTACTTCCTTTGTTACTTGCAAAATACATAAGAATTGAATAGTGGTGAGAAGTCTGACACATGTAACAGTATTGGAATAGGTGATTCTCACAAAACCATGATCCAAACAACATTCGATAAGTCTAAACCTTTAGATTATTTCATTTCAAACATATTAGTATCAAAATGCATTTAGAAATCATTACTTTAAAATAAATCGGTTTGCAATTCAAATTCCTTATTATGCGTGTCATAACGTATTAGATTTTGGAGTAAACCTAATAGCTAGACACAAAACTATGGAGTCGCCACCAGCCATTCTAACCTAGGTGTGATTGGTCACCTATTCAAACTAAGGATAAGGCTTGATCTACATTCAAAGACACTAGGGTTCGGGAGTACGGTTACGTGTAGGGAAGGATTAGCACCCCTACAACGCCCATCCTAAAATGGTACCAACTAGTTTTAGGTTATCTTTACAATTTGCTTTGAGTTCATATTAATTTCGATATACTTATGTATTGGGAAAATTTCTAAGATTTTTCCATCAATTTGGCTCCAATCTTAAAAATCTCCCTCACCTCAAGATGTTCAAGGAGTCTCGATTGACTTTCTTGGACTCCATCGTCGGATCAATAAAATATTTTATGAAAATCTTATTCTTTCTAATTTTGGCTCTAATTTCGACTCCATATTAATCTCTATATTTTTTAATCTTATTTCATATTATATTTATCTATATATTTTATTTTTTTATTTTATTTATTTAGAGAATAAATATGAATCATGGTTTATTAAAGATTTTCTTAAAAGCATCCCATCAATTTGGCTCGGCTTAAAAAAAATCTTTTCACCTAGAAATTTTCAAGGAGTCTCAATTGACTTTCTTGAAATTTCATCATCGGCATAATTCATACTTATTTCTTATTTTATTTTTATTGTACTCTTGTCTTCATGTCACATTTATTTATTTACTTATGCATTCGTTTATTTATCTAATTTGTATTTATATTTATTTAAGCTTAGTCTTTATCTAATTTATATTTTATTCATTTTGTTTATTTATATTTATTTAATCTTAAAATAAATATGAATTATATTTTATTGAAAATTCTCCCAAAAGTATCCCATCAATTTGGCTCAACTTAAGGGAGAATCCACTCACCTAGAAATTTCAAGGAGTCTCGATTGACTTTCTCGAAATTTCATCATCGGTACAATTCACATTCATTTTATAAAATCTAATTTTCAACCTAATTCCTATTTCTTATTTATTATCCTTTTTATTTATTTATTATTCTCGTCTATGTTTATTTAATTTTAGTCTTTACTAATTAATTTTTATTCCTTTCATTTATTTTATATCTATTTAATCTTAAAATAAATATGAATTATATTTTATTGAAAATTCTCCTAAAAGTATCCCATCAATTTGGCTCAACTTAAGGGAGAATCCTCTCACCTAGAAATTTCAAGGAGTCTCAATTGACTTTCTCGAAATTTCATCATCGGTATAATCTATATTTATCTTTTAATAATTAAAATTTCTTATAAATAATTAAATTCCATACTTTTCTAACATTTCTAATTTTTCTAAATTTTATAATCGATAAAATATACATTAAGTCAAACAAATTAAATTATACTAATTAAACCATACCAATTAGATTAAATAAATCATACATTTCAAGATCAATTACACATCATCATTTAAATAAACAAATTAAACTACATAAATCAATCATTGCAATCATATAAACTCACACCAATTAAATCTCATATCATACGTAGTCATTAACAAATTAAATTAAAAGATTAAATTACCTCCAAATCAAATAAACCATATCAATTATCTCATCGTATCATTTAAATCATATCAATTATATTAATTTAAATTACATGAAGTAAGTAAAACACCTAATTAATTATTAGCCAAGTTAATTATTAATCTAAAACTATATAATTATTAAACCCATTACCTAATTAAATCTAAAGTTAAATACTTATTAGCTATCTGATTAAATAAAATTAAATTAATAAAAAGAATCTTTCCTTTCATACCTTTTTACGTTGGTCGCAGCAACTTACCTTCGTCATAGTAGAAAGCCAGGTAGCTCAAACGGTGATGTTTGGGAGCGGTGCAACAGTGTAGAAGCCAATGATGATGATGGAGCGATACATAGCCATGCTTTCAGCCACGCTTCAGCACCACGTTCTGCCACACTTAAGCACAGCCAACAAAGCTTCAGTTGCTAAGCTTCACCATGCAACCAAATGCAACACGCCACATCCTGCAAGGGCCATCACGAACGCAGCATCCTGCTTCTTCCTCAGCTACGGCAATTCACGCACCTGCGGCAGCACACATGCAACACCTTCAACAAACAGACGCGAGCAGCAAACAGCTTCAGACCGAAACTCAGTCAGCAGGAACCACGTCCTCTACAACTTTGCCAACTTGTAAGCATGGTTTCAAATAGCGGCCGCATCTCGGAATAGCGGCCGCTATGTCGCGGTAGCGGCCACCGATTGGACAAAAAACAGGGGAGAAAGAAATTCACGTTAGTAACGGCTGCTATTGGCCGTTACAAAACGCTGTAACGGAGGATAGCGGCGATAACGGGCCGTTATCGCCGCTATCCTCCGTTCTGTTCAACATTGAGTATAAAAAAAACTCCTCAGCAGAGGAAAGAGGCAGAAATTGAAACTCTAAAAATCCTAATTTCTTATGATCAAAACAAACACTAACTTCACCAAATCATCATCTCCCTGAATCACCAATAATAATTAACAAAAATTTCAACATCAAATCAAAACTTTTAGTCTGTAAGTTCAAAACTTACAAAACTTTTAGTCTGTAACAAAGAAAATACCTAAGTTTAAAACTTTTAACCTTTGGAGTAGATTTAGATCTGTGAGGGGACTAGGTTTAGATTGGACAGTCAGCAGCGGACTGGTGGGCAACTGGTGGCGTGGTCGTGGGCATCGGGTTGCTTGATGCGCTATCCATTGTCTCAGCACCAGTAGCCTCTGTCGGTTGTTAGTTTGCAAGTGCGCTGGCTTCTTGATTTGTATAACAGGGAGGGAGTGAATGAGGCAGTGATGATGAGCGATTGAGGGGTGGGGGATGGTTTTAGTTGGGATTGCATGAGTGAAAGTGAAAGGAATTTTGTGATTTGTGAATCGTGAGTGTGTGAAGGTGAGAGACAGAGTAAGTTTAGGGAAAGTGATGAATTGGGTGGGTCAAGGGTGATGGGTATGGGTATGGGTCGCATGGCTGGGAAACTTGGGTAGTTTTTTTTTTTAGTTTTAATTGTTTACAAATTAATATTAGATAATGGTTTTTTTAAGTACTATTATATAATATTGAATTTAGACTATTTAAGTAATTTTTCATTAAAATTTGTAATGTAATTAAATAGATGATATTAAATATTATTACAACTTAAGAAAAAAATATTGATAATTCGATAATATAAATGTGATTGTTTAAGTTAATTGATAGTGGCATATTAATATTAAATTTTTAATATAACAAAACATTATTGTAATTCAAGAGAATATTGATAATGTAAATGTAATTAATTAAATTATGTTTGAATATCTTATTATAATTTAAAAAATTATGAATAATTTTTTTTACATAAATAATAGACTTAAAGTATCATTTACTGTAAAAATCATAAAATAAGACTTTAAATAATTATAATTAAGATTATTACATTTTATACAAGATTGTGCAAAATTAAAAAAAATTCATGACCGCGATGACCGCAATGACCGCGATGGTCTCCATTATGTAACCGCGATAAACGCAACGCGACCGAAAACGTGACCGCGACCGCAATTTGAATCCCTGCTTGTAAGTGACCGACGTCACTTTCTTTCCCTTTACTTTGTTTCTTCACTCTTTCTCCTTTCACGTCAATGGCAACCCCTAAGACTTCAACCTCGATCTGCCTTCCACCTCTGGCTTCTAGTGCTTCTAACAGCAACTCTCAATGGCACGGTTTTGCAGCAAGTCACGATTGGTTCTGCTTCTTCAAGATTCTGCAAACCGCAGCCTCTTCCTTCACGTTCTGCTCACAGCAGTTCTTGGTTCCAGTAATCTTGAAACAGCTCACACGTTTCCTTTGTTTCCTTGTTGTTTAGGCCTAGTCTTGAGGAAACAATAGATGCAACGATGATGACAAAGCAAGGTGAGGTGCAGCAGCGAGACAGAATTGAATGGTGATTGGCTTCGTTGAATGAATGGCAGAACAGGGGCTGGGGCAGGAGGCGGTTTGCAACTATGGCAATGCAAAGGGTGGCTTCCCAGGTTTCGGTGAGGACAGCTAGGGAAGGTTATCGTCATTTATGGAAGGTCGGCTGGTGACCAGGAACAGTAGAAAATTTTTTAGGGTTTTTCTTTTTCCTCTGTCATTCTCCTTCTTTTCTCTTTTCACTTCGTCTGCTTTATAATCTTTTCCTCCAAGATTTCTAGGGTTTTCTCTTTTTTTTGTCTGTGTGTTGCCCCCCTTTTTTATTTAATTTTCCTTCCTTTTCTTGATACGGGTATTAAACCAACTTTATTTCCTTTCCATCCATGCACCAATTTGAGTTTGACTTGTATCTTCATTGATTCTCACTTGATTCACTCATTGATTTTGATTTTCTTTCTAAAATTTTCAAATTTTTGACTTTGCCTTTGTTTTAAGATTTTGATTTTTTTTTTCCAAGTTTCCTTCTTTGATCACTTCATTTTTGTTATTTTTTTCTATTTTTTTATTTTCTTTTCATTTTTATTTTTTTATTAATAAACAAGATAGTAATACAAAAATTAGATTCATCTTCTAATTATCAAACCCAATAGGCCCAATAACATTAAAAGACCCCGGACAAAATAGGGTGTCTACAATGCGTTAAAACCATTATATTGTACTTTGAAAACAATATGAAATTTGTTAAACACTTACTTTTCGAAAACGGTGCGTACTCTAATAGAACCCATCTACTGTTATTATTCTTTACATCTACAACCTATTTTACAATCTATTTTTCTTAAATTGTTCTTATCCTAACTTATTGTTTTATAAAAATTTGATAGAGTAACTTTTTCTATTTTGGAAACGGCCTACAAATCAAACACAATTCAATATTTCCACAATCAGTTCATTTTAGATTTTCATGATATCCCACTATGTCTTCTGCACATATCCCTTACCGTAGTCGATTCACACTTTCTCAGTCCATTAAGCACCAATGAAATAAGTTAGACAAGCATATATTTGCCTACTCTAATCTTTTTCCAAATCAATCTGTAGCTGCAATACACAATCCAAACATACTCCATTATCAGTAATTAAGTCCCATTACACTTCAAGACACTTCAGTTATATCCTAACTTTCTATGTTGGTTAAAACTACACTTCACTATTCTAATTGTTTCTTTCAATTCTTACTGCATTAACGTTACTCATACATGTTCAATATCATCATATCTATAGATTTGGACATTACACTATTCTAACCCCATGTTCCATAAGGTGAGCAAAAACATAGCAACTTCTTCCAATAGTTATTTTTTAGTTCTAGCTTCATATTCTTGCTTGTCATCATCTCTACATTAACATATCCTATTTTCATGCAAGTTCATGCAACTTAAACCCAAACCCTATCATGGCCCAAACCCTAAGATGTTCTTACAATCACTTTCATGTCATTCTAATTCCATACACACACTTAGGAAGTCATAAAACATCACATATATTAAATCTAGCTTGAATCGAAACTTTCTCACTCTACTTACCCAAGTGGCTAAAACTTCAAAGAGATTTTTCACCTTTCGAAAGACCTTATCTATGCTCCAATTTTGAGTATGTTAAAGAGGTAAGTGAGTTAACAATTTCTCTTAAGGGTTTGTCTTGGTTTGGTCAGTTTGGGTAGGGTTTGTCTTCTCCTTTTTCTTTCTTTCTTTCACGTGAACTTAGCTTATTTTGGAAAGTTCATGGCCAGCCAAGCATATTGGAGAAGATGAATGAAATATCTCTAATTAATTAATATTTAGTTAATTTCCAATTTACTAATTATTCCCATAAATGCATTTAATTACTTTAGCATGTTTGTTTGACTTAAAATGGCATAAGGAATTAACTTATTAATTGTTTACTCTCCCAAAAACTCCTAAACACTTTTTCCATAAAATTTAAAATGACTATATTAATATATTATTATATTTATAAGTTTAGCAAATTAACATTAAACCTTTAAAGTCATAACTTTACACTTGTTACTATGATATAACATATGATTAAATGATAAAGTGGGCATTTAGTTAAAGTGATTCTTACACTTTTCATGATTTTTCAGCATGGCAAAAGTCAAATGTGAGTTGGAGAAAAGTGATGGATGGCATTAGGGGTTGTTTTAGACAAAACAACCTCAAACGAAGGCTTTTTAGCTTGTTCGCCTTGTTTTTGGCATGTTCGTGTAAGTTTGTTTATCATATTGGTTTAAGCTGTAACTTCTTCACCCAAGGGTTTGACTATATTAGTTCATTGGTCAAAAGTCAATCTACATTAGTCAATATTATAATATTTCATCCTTCTATACTCAGCCTGGTTATCTAACCAATTATAGTATCTTTCCGACACTATACCTAATTTGTGTAATTCATGTTTTCTATGTAAAAGAGTATATTTTCGATACCTGCATATAGTTTTGTATAGTATCAGCTCTTTTATACGAATCTCTTATTGGGCATAAGCTCATCCCCTTTTTACCTTACAGATTTACTTGCAGAAATAGTCGATTGATAAGAAAATGCATCTGATCAGATGCTTACGAGGTTATGATGTCGTACCTTGCAGGTATGGTGTTCAGACATTTATCGAACGGTACTTTAGTATATAAAGGGAGGTAAATAGTAAACTGAAGAAGTTCAAATGTCAATTATAGTTTTGTTACTAGGCATTTGTACAAAAAAATAAACACGTATTGTAATTTAATGTACTGGGGCTAATCTGAATAATTAAATGTTGAGTTAGCTAAGTAAGTTTTAACGTAATATTAGAGTGAGGACACTGAGCATAGCCTAACCACTGAGTAAAAATGGAAAAAAGTTAGTTTCAATTTTCAGGAAGCAGAGCGTGGCATATAATCACAAGTTCATCTATTAACTAGTAAATACTTTAAATTCTCGTTTAGTTTACATCCTTATATACATACTACAGTATTGTACAACAAGTCTAAATACAAAGGAATAACTGTACATCTATACCTTCAAGAAATTGTACTGAAAGCCTCGAAGGAATTGGATCTAAGCCTTACCTTCTGAAGTGTCTACTGTAATAAATCTGAAAGGTAGGAAGAGAGGGGTGAGCTTTAACCCCAGTAAGAAACATATATAAAAGAACTGATGCTACGCACAACTATATGCAAGTATCTTGAAAACATGCTCTTTTACACAAAGACCAATGATCACACATTTTTAGGCACTATATCAGAAAGGATATATAGTGGATTAGATAACCAGGTTAAGTACAGAAGGATGCTTTAAAGCATCTCACTTGTCCCTGTATCCAACTCCAACTATAAGGAGTTCAATAACATGTGATTTAATCACAGAATCCCATAAACATTTCTAATAGCTTCCATTATGCAGTTTCATTAAACATTTAGAAATAAGTTCTAAAACACTACATAAACAATATAAATCATTTTCAAACAAATAATATAGAGATTAAAAATCATAAAGTATATTTAACATGTATAATGAAATCAGAACTAATAAAGTTCGGGAGTGCCTGGATTTATGTTAACCAGGGATTTACCATCCTAGTAAAAACTAAACAGTGGAGCTTAGGCTTCACCCAATAGACTCATGCAATATAAGTAGACATATGTCCACAGTCAAAGGGGCTACAATGTGCACTAGCCAAGTGACAACTGTGAGAGCTAAAGATTGAGCTAGGATCAACAGCATCGAAACATAATGGAAAAGCATGTACCAACAAGTAGCTACGAGACCAACAGTCTCAAAATAGTTCATAAAACATTTTTAAATTGTTTATAGAGATCAATTCAGTAAATCATATCTTCATTCAATCCATAAAGCATCAAATTCAAAAAATCACTATACTTGAAGTATAAAAATTCATCAAATATTATCAGTTCAAAAACCAACATTCAAAATATTTTATTTGCATACAGCAGAAACATGAAAACATGAATGTATCATGAAACATATAAAAATGTGTGACAATCCCTTCAAAAATTGAGTTATAAAATTAGTTTACATATAAAACATTTAAAAGCTTTAACCCCAAAAACATAGTTTTCACATTCTTTTCACTTATGAAACCACACCATGTGAAGAATTTGAAGATTTAAGTTAGCTAAAGAAGATTTCGGCAGCATAACGGTATTTTCTATCTTAACCCCTACACGAAAACATAGTTTATAATCCACAATTCCAGTTTCACAATTTCAGTTTCACAATTAATGAAATCCAATCTCACAAAATCCATTTTCATCATCTCACATGCAACATAGTATCCCTACATCTCTTACCTACATTCCTTACCCATACTTATCGAACCAATTCGGTTTTTCTTATATAACCATCAAGCTTATAGTAGGCAATGCATGTATATTGCCTATTCCAATTCCTCTCAAGGTGTGAACTTAGCTGCAATTCAATATTCAAAGACATTCAATCATTAGTCACTCAATCCTATCACATTCCAAAACATATCAAACATTCTCAAAATCGATCAAATTATATGACTTTCCTAAGTACCTATTATAAATGAAATGTTAACTTAGTGTTTCTTCCACTTCCTTTCAATTTTGATAATACTAATAAACTTAATACTTCTCATAAATCAATATATATTCATTTCATTAATAAACAATTATCATACCTCAATTTTATAGACACAATGATTTCCTTTCTAATTTTTTTCTATGTACAACAATAAAACCTCATAGATCTAACTTAGTTAAATTATTTTAATAGGGTTCCACAGTAATACAGCACCCGATCATCATCTTAACGTCCATATTTTCATGAATTAATATCAATTTTACACTTAAACACGTCATATCACTCATATATGTTAAGATCAACTTAGGAGAAGTAGTTTACCCTTTGGAACCCTTTTCATGGACAATTTCCCTTCACTTTCCAATCACTAATTCTACTCTTCATGCAACAACTCTAAATACATTTAAGTCTATAATTATACTAAAGTGAATTTAAAACTGATTTGAGGTTATTTTGGACTTTTTTGACAGATCACTGGAATTGAGGATCCCTAAGTCATTGTGGTGAAGTTTGATGTAAATCAAACACCAGAGGTTAAAAGGAAATTCTTGCCACCCAAAATTATTATTTCAAAGTCAAAAATATGATAAATAGTTATTAAGAATTTTGGAGGCCATTGGTGATTTTACTAAGAAGGAAATTATATGAAAAGTTAAATTGAGTAATGAAGTTGTAACGGTAAATAACTTCTACCATTTAAAATAATGAGAAATTAAGTTAGTTATGTAATTAAATGGTTAATTATAATTAAAGTTTAATAAACATTTCCTAATAGTAGTCAGCACTATTCAACTTTCTTCCTCACTTTACTGTTCAGCTTTGTTAGAAAGAAAGAGAAAAGTTGCAGAGAATTCACGGCAAGGGAAGCAAACGTGAAAGAAATTCATAGTATTCTTAGTGAAATCAAAGAGAAGTGAGGAAACTTGAAATCAGCCTTACAAGTGTAAATCTTGAGCTGTAGGGGTGAAGCCGAGAGGGAATGGAAGAGATTGAGCTCAGGCCCTAAGTTTTGAGGTAAGGAAAGAAGCAAATTGGTGTCTCTGATTTTGGGTTTAAATTGAATTTGGAAATTAAGGTTGTATGTATGTTTGGTTAGGTTGAAGAGACAATTCAAGAAAGAGATTGGAGGAATCCTTACCAAATTGTCAATTAAAAGTAAAAAGGGTATGAACTAAGTGTATTTTGTTTGTACAATGAGGCTTTAGTGATGTATGTTGAAAGGAATGAGTTTGGGGTTAGAATTGGCAAGTTTGGAAATGTATTTCGAAACTGAAAACTGGAAATTTTCTAGAAGCAGCCAACTGCCTTAAATAGCAGTCAACTGCCCCGACACTAAAAGAAGCAATTTCTTGGTGCGACTCAAGGAAGTTGACTGCCTTAAATAGCAATTGACTGGCCTGAATCCAGAAGCATTCTGTTTAAAAACCAATCGACTGCTCAAAGTACCAGTTGACTGCTTCTTACACAAAAGCGTTCTGTTTGAAGCCAGTCGACTGCCCCCTCAAGAATTTCAAAAATAAATAAAAAGTTAACTTTTCAATTTCAAAAATTGGTAAAAGGAAAGGCAGACGACTACTATATTCATATTCATAAAAGCATTCTATTTGAAACCAGTCGACTGCCCTCTTAAGACTTTCAAAATAAATAAAAAGTTAACTTTTCAATTTCAAAAATTGATAAAAGGAAGGGCAGCCGACTGCCCCAATATAGCAGTCAACTGCCCTGAGGTAGAATTGAAAAGGAATTAAAAAGAAACTTGAGAAAGTTATCCGAAGTTCTTAGGTCAATGAAATAGGGTTTGAAGTATGGAAGTTAATTGATGAAGCTATGGTATTGATGAGAATTGCTATGTTTTGATTGTAGGTTTCTAGATTCAATAGAGCTAATAAAAGCTCGTAATACGAAAGGAACCTAGTACACCTAACCAACGACACTTGATAAGTTTGGTAGGATGAGAGTGAGGAAGCTAAGGTGATAGTTAAGGGAGATAGTAAGTAACCTACAAGTGACCAAATTGCATCTGTTTTGTTTTGATTGATACTGGTGTTGTAACACATATTGATTTAAAGTTGCTTATGCTAGCTTTCCATGATTGATTCGCCTATACAGTTCTGTTATGCGTTCAACATTGAATAATTAAGGCTTGCATAATTGTGTTTTAAATTGAAATGAGTTTACTTGCATTCTGAAAATGGTTTCAATAAATTATAGTTTCAAACTAGTAAAATGAATAATTTGGTTTAACAACTGATGTTTATACTAAAGATGTAAGCCTCACTGGTTTATGATGTTTTTATGAGATGTGATATGAACTTGGAAAGCTATTGCAAATGTTTTATGAAACGTTTTGATGGCCCCTTAGTAGTAAGACCAACAGGGAGTGTACCTTGAGATAGGTGATGGCACCTATAGTCACATAAAGCACTATGTCTCAATGACTAGTTCTTGGGAATGATGGCTTGTCTCGTATATTACGTAGGCAGGTCCCACTGTCACCTGATCAGTGAACTAGGGTCTATGCATAGATGCGTTCCTTATTGGGATGATTGCTGCGGTTAGCTACTATGAATCGTATGATGTTCACTCTAGTGTGCGACATAGGCGTAATACCTTGGCTCACGATGATAGTAAAATGATTATGATGATAATGATGATTTGATGATTGGTTTATGAATTATGATTGAAGCACTGAGCTCATGACAAATGCTTTATGACTTGAGAATCGAACCTTTAATGATTTAATTTATGGCTTTAAAAAAGGGTTCTCACTTGATGATTGTTACGATTTATATCGATGATTTTAAACTTTAATGCTTTTTATAAGATGCATGTTTTATAACTCTTGTTGCTTGTAGTAGTGCTTACTGAGTATATCTCACCTTTTTTCTCCGTCCCTCACAAATTGATCAAAAGCTGTGTCGCCTACCACAGGGTTGTAGAAAGCTCTTCAAGACTAGCTGTCTACATAGTGGTCAGGTATATAGCTTTGCAGGATGTTAGACAAAAGGTCTGGGCACAGTGTTATTTATATGAAAACTGTACCGAATGTTTTGTATGTATATATATGAATATTGTCTGGGATGTAAGTTTTGTAAAGTATATTGTCGATATATATATATATATATATATATATATATGTTTTATTAATGATGCTTATAGCCTTGTGGATTAAGTAATGTGCGATCTCAGTGATCAAGGATCACTTAAAACGGTTAGCGACTTACACATTCACCTACAAACGGATAACTAAAGGAAAAAAATTTGCCCCCAAATTTAGGCTTTTGTATAAGTTAAGTGAAATCAAGTTGTGTTAGGTTGGTATCAAAGCAAGGTTTGTACGTGTCTGTGTAGGTCAGTAGAGTCAGTCTTGCATCCTAATCCTCTATGCCTGTGTTTATTTTGAATTGCGAATGCCATACAAATTGTATTGAAATAGTTTTTGTGTGTGTGATAATGAGCTAAGTATAAGATGAGGAGAGGTAAACGTCGAGCTCCTCCTCTAGGTCGATCTAGATCACCAACTCCTCCACCTCCTCCACAGCCTCCTCAAGCCCTAGACTTAAATGCTGAAGTGGGCCAGTTGATGAGGACGGTAGGAGAGCTGCATTAGATGGTGCAGAATCTCATCGTCTTTATTGCTTATCAGTTCGGTCGTAACCCTAATCAACCACCAGAACAAGCTTCCATCACTCCTCTTACACCACAGCCACAGGCTGCTCAATAGCAATAAGCCGCACCACCATAGCCACTAGAACTACCACCTCCAGTGCCTCCACTACCACAAACTGGAGAACAAGTGGATAAGAATTTGAATAGACTGTGGTAGTTTTAAAAGATGAACCCACCTACCTTTAAGGGTGTAAGAGACCTTGACATGGCTGAGGAATGGGTTAAGAAGCTGGAGAAATTGTTTAAATATATGGACTGCAGTTCAACAGGGAAGGTGAAGTTAGCTACCTTTATGTTCAGAGAAAAGGCAGAAGTTTGGTCGGAGTTAGAAGAGAAATTACTGAGGGGTCAAAATGCAAAGATTTCTTAGGAAGCTTTTCTTGAGAGCTTCTTTAGACAGTATATACCAGAGCCTACTCAAAAGAAGAGACAGGCAGATTTTTTGAGGTTGACATAAGGTGCTAACTCTATGGATGAATATGACACCCAGTTCACACCTCTTTGTCGGTACGACCGGTTGGCCTCGAGGGATGAGAAAGCTAAAACAATCAAATTCATTTCAAGTCTAAAGCCCAGCATTCAGAGCTAGATGGCAGTGTTGGATATTAATAATTATGCAAAAGCTCTCAAACAAGCACAGATGGTAGAGTTAGACCATGATTTGGTCCAATAAGAATACGGTCCCGAGGAAAGAGTAAAGGCAAAGAGAAGAGGATAGATGACAGAAAACCCTTCAGGGGCAAACAGTTTGATAAGAAGCTAAAGACCACAGGAAACAGACAGCAGAGTGATGAGACTAAAAAGGACCAAAATTGTCCTAAGTGTGGCTACAACCATGGTAACCGGCCTTGTTATAAGGAGATTGGAGCCTACTTTCATTACGGGAAGTAGGGACCCATGATTAGATAATGTCTTAATCGTAAGGCTATAGAGAAAGCTACTAAGACATCCACTAGTGATAAGGGAAAGGCTGTTGACAAGGGCAAGAAGTCGCAGCCCAAGGTCGAGTCTTTACCTTAAATGAGGCTACAGCGTAGGACACAAACTCCGTGGTAAATGGTAAGCTTACTATTGCTAAACTCAAAGCTTATGCTCTAATTGACCCTGGTTCTACTCACTTCTTTATTGCACCATACTTTGCTAGTAGAATTAAGGTAGAACCTACGAATTTGGAACATATCTTATATGTTAATACACCTATGAAAGAAATCCAAACAACTAATGTGGTTTATAAGAACTGTGAAGTAAAGGTGGGAGATAAGAGCCTGTTAGCTAACCTAATTTTATTGAATATGAAAGACTTTGATGTCATCCTAGGTATGGATTGGTTAACACAACATCATGCTCAGCTAGATTGTTATAATAAAGCTGTAATATTCTCCCTACCTAAAACAACTGTAATTTCTTTGATAAATGAAAATGAAACAATAAAAAAATTGTTTTGGAGTAACTGTTGTAGACACCTTATTTTGTCCGGAGTCTCAATTTATAAAAATAATTAATTGGATTGGGTGACATTGTATTTTAATTTAACAATTTAGAATTAGGCTAGAATTAAATGAGAATTTTTTAGATTTTAGAATTAACATTAATTAGGAAATTAAAATTAAAATAGGATTTAGGAATGATAATAAAAAAAAGGAAAAGATAAGAAAAGAAAATAAAATTAATTTTAGGATAGGATAATTAGATTTTTTTAGGATAATTATTTAGATTAATATTAAAGTTGATAGAGTTAGATTAGGATTAACATTAAAATAATAATATTAAAAATAAAAGATAATTAATAGAATAGGTTGAGTTGTATTAGGACTCTAACAAATTTATGACTATAAAAAGGGGTTAAACCCCATAACTGAAGGGGGGAAACAATTTTGAGAGAAAATAACAAAAAATATACAAGGCAGCAGTACCAACGATGACAAGGAAGAACGAGGAATCAAGCTAAGGAAGGCAGACGAAGCAGTGCTAGGATTGAGTTAAAGGGGTTGCTTTTCGGCCATCAATTCCAAGAGCAAATCACGTAATTAGTCCACAAAGCTCAAACTATTTTACTTTGGCCAATCCAATTACAAGGTAAGTATTGTTCCTGCACTTTTATGATGCCACGTCTAGTATTTGTTATTAATGGTTAATCATTGAATTTGATACTTTAAGTTGCTTTTCTCACATTATTCAAAAAAAAAGGTTGCTTTTCTCATAATAAAGATAATTAAAATAATAAAATATAGGAGTTTAAAACTTAAAAAATCAAGAATAATAAATAACAAAAATAGGAAAAATAAATAAAGTTAAAATTTAATTAAATAAGACAACAAACTATAAATGAGTAAAAGTAAAAAATAAAAAATAATTAAAAAGATAAATAAATAAAAGTTATTAAGATAGATGTTTAATTAATAGATAATGGCATAATAAATGTTGAGGATGAGCTAGACCTTTCCGATAATGAAATCTTCGAGGCGATTACGAATAAGTAACACTCGAGGAATTCCTAGGTAAGAGAATTCTTTTAAGTCTATCCAGAATGATGAAGATTTAAAAGGTATTTTCAAAAAATGAAGGTTAAACTGTATTCTCCAAATAATTAAAAAAGAATAACACGTAAAAAATCATAATTATAAAATATATATAATAAACATAATAGTAAAATTTTTAAGATAATAATAAATAAAATAAATTATTAATTAATTCCGATGATGGAATCTTCAAGGCGATTGCGAATGAGTAACACTTGAAGAATTCTTAGGTGAGAAGGTCCTTCTAAGTTTATCCAGAACGATGGAAGACTTAGAAGGTATTTTCAAAATAAACAAATAATAAATAAAGATAAAAACATAATAAATAATAAAATTTATATTCTAATAAAGATAAAATAATAAATAATAAATAAAGTTAATAAATAATAAAATAATAATTCCGATGATGGAATCCTTAAGGTGATTGCGAATGAGTAACACTTGAGGAATTCCTAGGTGAGAGGGTTCTTCTAAGTTTATCCAGAATGATGGAAAATTTAGGAGATATTCTTAATTAAATACCTAAATCCTAAATATTAATAAATAATATATAAAAATAATAATATTTAAGATAAATAAATAAAATAATAAAAATAATTAAATAAAAAATAAATTAAGGAATAAAATTCTAAAATACTTCCGACGATGGAGCCTCTTCACAGGAGTCGAATGGTACCCCTTGAATACTCTTGAGGTGAGAAGAGTCTTTTTAGAGTTCATTCAGAATGATGGAGGATTCTTAAAAGATTTTTCAATATTTAAACAATAATATGAAATATTAAAAGACCACATAATTAAGACTAAGTTAAAATAACACAAGATTAAAATGGTACCAATATTGGGCGTTGTAGGGGTGTTATAACCTTCCCTATACGTAAATGAACTCCCGAACCCAAAAACTTAATATATAGACCAGTTTTTAGAGTCATTAGGTGGCCAATCATACCTAGGTTAAAAAAGATTGGTGGCGACTCCATTTATTTAATGTCTAGCGTCCTAACCCTAGGAAACGTTATGACAGCTTGGCGACTCCACTAGGGATAATTAAGAGAGTCAAGCCATAATTTAATCTTGTGTTATACTAAGTTTAAGTTTGATGGTCTAAATTTGGAAAGTTCTGATGTTGTTTGATGCTCTTTTGTTGATTTCTTGAGTGCTTTGTGGAAATTAATAAGATGAAGTTCCTTCTCACACACCACACTTTGCATTTGCATGCATAAAGCTCTCAACCCGAGCTCAGTCCTTTCTATGAGGGAGTAGAGTACCTACCGCTCTCGTGAGGTGATAACCTCCGCATGGGCTAGCAAAATACTCCCACTCAAGTTGAACCTTTTCCGCTTGTAGCCTGTCATGGGTGAGGATTAGGGTGCCTTACTAGTCCAGAGTGGATGATAGTAAGGAACAATTTGGGAACCTTTAGCCTTTTTATCTAAAGCCATGCATATAATGAAATTAGGAAGACCAACTGTAAGATAGAGCCATATCAACCCATGCTATAGAAAATACTCATTACTTAGGACACATTTTTTATCAAGCTTGTTTGATTTTGATTTATACATGAGACACAAAAGGGCACCATGTGTTCTTCACCAAAACATTTTCATACATCAATCATCCATTATTATTACATGGCAACTTTTTACCATACCATCCCATTCATACACATGTAGCATCATCTCATTTTGTTCATCTTCAAACATTATTTTCAAACAAAGCATTTTCAAACTTTTTCAAGTATCACCACACAAAAAATAATTGACTCTAATTGTGGTAATAAAGGTTCAAAGATAGCTCCACCAAAAGTCCATTCATATCGCACTCGTTATCAAGCTAGAATCATGGAAGAAGAGCAAAGTGTCCGTATTGAGAAGATGGAAAAAGCTCAAGAGGATATAAGGGGGCAATTGGCCCAAATCATTAAGTTGTTAAAAATTTTGGGTAAGGGAAAGAGAGTAATAGAATAAGTTGTAGTTAAAAAAAAGATTTGTCTTGTGGGGGCATAAAGGGTTCTAGCCATGCGATTTTGAAGATTTATAAATTCTAGTTTTGTTTTTGCTTTTCTTTAAGTAATGCAAGATAGTTTTTAAAAGTGCTTAAGCTTATAAGCACAAGATAAAGTTTTATGTATGGGCTAACTTTTATTTATTCCCTTTTCAATAAAGCGACTAGTGTGATGCACTGTCATTTTCTCATTCTCTCTGTTCATTTGCCATTTCCCACATATTCACCTTTACCTTTTATTCACAAGTATCCAAATAATGAACATGATGACAATGATGTCAATAAATCTAGGATTCAATTTTGAAAGAACTACTACTGTTGATGAATTACTAGTCTGCTAATGTTGCAAAAGCAAGAAAATGAAGGAAAGGTTGTTCACCATCTGCACTTGATAGATGAAACAAGAAAGGTGAACCTCTTACAGAAGCTTCCAACAAGTTTGTCATTGTTCAATAAACAATTTTTAATGAGAGTATTTACATTTGAAATGATAAATGGCCTTCTTTCACTATCCTTCAAGCATGAGTAAAATTATCCTTTGATTACCCCTTTTGAGCCTATTATATTTTTTGTAATATAACCCACCAAGGATCACCCTCCACACTGGGGGCAAGGAAGATGAAATAAAGAAATTTTGGGGGCACAAATGAAAGTGTTCATGATGAATTGAGGGGCAAAAAAAAAGAGAAAAAAAACCCAGTTTTGTGAAACAAAAAAAAAGAAGAAAAAAAGGGTTTAAATTCAAAAGAAAACCCAAAAAGAAGAAGAAGAAGAAGAAGAAGAAGAAGAAGCAAGAAAAGAAATGAGTGAACTAGAAAGGTACTAAATGCTTGAGTGTTTTACTTGTTAAATAAAAGTGATCCTTTGGTTTATAAACCCTGAAACACATTTTGGGCCTGCTTTATCCCTTTCTTTCATAAACCCTCACCTGAGCCTACATTACATACCTTTAAAAGCCCATTTTGATAAAATGTAAATGCTTAAATTGAAGAATCATGTACTGAATGAAGACATATTTGTATAATGAGATAATGATCCTTTGAAGGAAATAGATCAATTTGAATGAAGAAACCTATGAGCTTTAGAAGATATCTTGGATCGAAATCAAGAACGCCTATTAGGTGCATGAATTTGGATTGAACACTGAAGGTTGAAGTTTGTCAAAGCCAATTAAGTTGAAAATGAAGAAAAAAAAAGAAAAAAAGAAAAGAAAAAGAAAAAATAAAAATGAAAAAAATGAAAAAAAAAAGAGAAAAAAAAAAGAAAAAGGAGGATTCAAAATTGAAAACCCAAAAAGGGCAGTTTGAATCAAATGAAAGGGGCACCTAAGTTGAAAACCTGGAAAGGCGACTTAGGAAAATATCAGCATCAAAAAGTTCTGATACGAGGGTAAGATCAGCAAACACTACATGAAAGAACATATCAATAAGAGTGGGATTTTGGAAAAGAATTTTAGATTGACTTGATTGAAATTGTCAGAATGTTTATTAAATGGATACTGAAAACCCTATTCCAAACACACTATCCCATTGATTTTTCTTGATTTCATGTTCCTTTTCTAAGAATGAATACCTACCTCTCATGATCATTTTAAATTTATTCCACCCTTGTAACAAATTGAGAATATGCATAAGTGCATTACATTGGTGGTCGATTGGAAAGAAAATAAATAAATGTTGGTAACCTTTTTTGGGTAAAGTTTTGAAAAAAATAATTCTTTTGAGAATCTTGCATTACTAAGAGAGAGAAAGAAACAAAATAAAAATGATGGAAAATATAAACTTGAAAGCATGATGGCAAGTCTTCGAGCATAATTGGACCAAGACTCAATAGGAGATGGGATAAGAATGAATAGAAGATTTGAATAAGAAGAATCAGCAGATATGTGGAATTTGAGAAAAATGAGATGAGCTTGAGAATCTTGTTACCACAATGGAGATTGCATTTACATACATTCATGGAGTAATTCAGGTAACATTCATAGCACTTAGGGCATTATGATGTTCATGATATTCATTACATTCATAACATACATCACACTTCACTATTGCATTTTGATATTGAACTATTTGTTAAGACATTAGGATAAGAAGTTCGGAATGATTAAAATTTTGAGGAAAAGAGAAAATAAAAATATAAGAGATGGTAATTTGAAAAAAAAACCTTAGATGAGAGCAAAGTCCAGTTTAGCTGGCACCTTAAAGAAGGATGAAGCCCAATATTGTTGGCATCAAAATGAAAGTTAAGCCCAGTCAAAACCCATGTAAGTTGGCATTCTGAAATGAAATCTTTATATTTCAAAAGTTTCAAAGCCTCTGTTGAGAGGAGCTCTTTATTTTCAAAAGTCTCAAAGCCTTTGGTGAGAGGAGCTCTTTATTTTTCAAAAAGTTTCAAAGCCTCTGTTGAGAGGAGCTCTTTATTTTTCAAAAAGTTTCAAAGCCTCTGTCGAGAGGAGCTCTTTATTTTCAAAAGTCTCAAAGCCTCTGTTGAGAGAAGCTCTTTATTTTTCAAAAAGTTTCAAAGCCTCTGTTGAGAGGAGCTCTTTATTTTTCAAAAAGTTTCAAAGCTGATAAGTCCGTGAAATGTCTATTTTTATGGGATATTATTACATGATTTTTGGATGAATTTTGGAATTTTTATTTATTTTCTTTCCTAATTAATTAATTTTTTTTGTCTTGTGTAGAAAATTCAAAAATCAAGATAAAGTTGAGAAAATGATGCAAAAAGAGACAAAAGTGATTGCTTTGGGATCTAAATCACAAACATAAAAGCCCATATAATTTCATACAAGCTCATTACCCATATGAAGGCTAGACTATGAAGACTAAAAGAAAATCTTGGCCCAAAAAGGATAGAGCAGCCCATGGATGCTAGTGGCAAAAAGCCCCTTGAAGAACCCTAAGGAATAAAGAGGTTGAAGCTGCCGCACAAAGGGATGAGAGGGGAAGAGGCTGGCGTGACAACAATGTTCTCCTTCACTTAGCTGCGTTTCTTTTCTTTAGCTTTGTTTACTTCTTTGTTTCATTTATTTTCAAGTATTAGTTTTTTATATTTCATGTATTTTAATTTTTGGATAAAAAATTACATTCAAGTTTCATTTCTCTTTTAAAACAATTGTTACCGATACTTTTAATATATTTATATATATATGTCGATTACAAGTTTCAGTAGATTGCTTTACATGTTTACATTCAGTTTATGCTATATAGATAAATTCTTTTATGTTTCTGCATCCTAGAGTAGGTTTTTTTTCTTTTTTTTTTTTAATAATTTAACGTGGTTATATATAAGCTTAGTTATCGGTTTTTGTTGGTTTTTCTCTTCTTTACCAGTTCCACTTCTGTCTTCCTCTGTTTTATTTATTTCTTTTGCTTTGGTTATGCTCTGTTTCTTCTTTAAATCTTCGATTTGCTTTTTGATTGTTAATGGTTGTTTGCTTGAGCGTTGCTGAAGCTTCTGTCTACTGCTTTTTATTTGGCTTTGCTTACTGCGCACTGGTAATGCTAGTTCGTTGGACAAAGCTGCTCTCGTTAAGCTGTTTGCTACTGGGTATGATGGTTAGACAGAAGGTTGGGACGTAGCAAGTGGCATGTACGTGGCTGAAGCATGAGAATGGCTGCTGCCTGGTCTGAAGCAGAAGCAAGAGGCGGAAGTTCGGTGGTGTTAGACATGCGGCGGCTATTGTGCATGCGCATTCTTCCATTTGTTTTTTTTCTTTTGCTTTATAAATTCTGATTTTTACAGTTTTGCAATAGTTTAGTTGTTCATTTATTATATTAGCTTAGTAGTTTTCGTTTAATGGTTTATTTTATTTTAATTAATATGGATACTTATTAATAACATTTTAAATTTTGCATTTTAAGTAAGTTTAGATTAAATTCATTAGTTTCAATTATTATTTTAGGAGTTAATTAAATTTCAGTTTTTTTTTATTTAAGCTTTTAGTACTTTTTTTTACTTTATTTAATTAAGATTTTATTTTATTATTTTCATTATAGTATTTTTTACTTTATTTTTATTTTATTTTCATGCATATTTAGTTATGTTTTATTCAAGGCATTTTAATAGATAGTTTAAAAAAAACTACATATTACTTGAATAAATCTAGGTGTGACCAATTTTAGTACTTAGCTAAATAACCTAAACAATCCTCGTGGGAACGATACTCTACTCACTCTTTATTACTTGTCGCGACCCGTGCACTTGCGGTATAGGTTTTAGACACGCAACAAAAGCCTCTGTTGAGAGAGCTCTTTATTTTTCAAAAAGTTTCAAAGCCTCTGTTGAGAGGAGCTCTTTATTTTCAAAAGTCTCAAAGCCTCTGTTGAGAGGAGCTCTTTATTTTTCAAAAAGTTTCAAAGCCTCTGTTGAGAGGAGCTCTTTATTTTCAAAAGTCTCAATGCCTCTGTTGAGAGGAGCTCTTTATTTTTAAAAAGTCTCAATGCCTCTATTGAGAGGAGCTCTTTATTTTCAAAGTTTCAATGCCTTTGGTGAGAGGAGCACAAGGTTATTTTCGAAAGTTCCAATGCCTCTGATGAGAGGAGCACAAGGTTATTTGTCAAAGTCTTACAGCCTCTGGTGAGAGGAACTAAATGTTTCTTAAAAATTGTAAATATTTTGTAAAAAAAAAACAAAAAAACAAAAAAACAAAAAAAATCAAAAAAAATCCAGACAAAATGGTTGTCTAATTGTCTTTGCACAATTCCTGATTTTCAGAAAATGTGCAAAGAGGGGCAGCTGTAGACACCTTATTTTGTCCGGAGTCTCAATTTATAAAAATAATTAATTGGATTGGGTGACATTGTATTTTAATTTAACAATTTAGAATTAGGCTAGAATTAAATGAGAATTTTTTAGATTTTAGAATTAACATTAATTAGGAAATTAAAATTAAAATAGGATTTAGGAATGATAATAAAAAAAAAGGAAAAGATAAGAAAAGAAAATAAAATTAATTTTAGGATAGGATAATTAGATTTTTTTTAGGATAATTAGATTTTTTTAGGATAATTATTTAGATTAATATTAAAGTTGATAGAGTTAGATTAGGATTAACATAAAAATTAAATAGATAAAATATTAAAAATTAAAGATAATTAATAGAATAGGTTGAGTTGTATTAGGACTCTAACAAATTTATGACTATAAAAAGGGGTTAAACCCCATAACTGAAGGGGGGAAACAATTTTGAGAGAAAATAACAAAAAATATACAAGGCAGCAGTACCAACGATGACAAGGAAGAACGAGGAATCAAGCTAAGGAAGGCAGACGAAGCAGTGCTAGGATTGAGTTAAAGGGGTTGCTTTTCGGCCATCAATTCCAAGAGCAAATCACGTAATTAGTCCACAAAGCTCAAACTATTTTACTTTGGCCAATCCAATTACAAGGTAAGTATTGTTCCTGCACTTTTATGATGCCACGTCTAGTATTTGTTATTAATGGTTAATCATTGAATTTGATACTTTAAGTTGCTTTTCTCACATTATTCAAAAAAAAAAGGTTGCTTTTCTCATAATAAAGATAATTAAAATAATAAAATATAGGAGTTTAAAACTTAAAAAATCAAGAATAATAAATAACAAAAATAGGAAAAATAAATAAAGTTAAAATTTAATTAAATAAGACAACAAACTATAAATGAGTAAAAGTAAAAAATAAAAAATAATTAAAAAGATAAATAAATAAAAGTTATTAAGATAGATGTTTAATTAATAGATAATGGCATAATAAATGTTGAGGATGAGCTAGACCTTTCCGATAATGAAATCTTCGAGGCGATTACGAATGAGTAACACTCGAGGAATTCCTAGGTAAGAGAATTCTTTTAAGTCTATCCAGAATGATTGAAGATTTAAAAGGTATTTTCAAAAAATGAAGGTTAAACTGTATTCTCCAAATAATTAAAAAAGAATAACACGTAAAAAATCATAATTATAAAATATATATAATAAACATAATAGTAAAATTTTTAAGATAATAATAAATAATAAATAAATTATTAATTAATTCCGATGATGGAATCTTCAATGCGATTGCAAATGAGTAACACTTGAAGAATTCTTAGGTAAGAAGGTCCTTCTAAGTTTATCCAAAACGATGGAAGACTTAGAAGGCATTTTCAAAATAAACAAATAATAAATAAAGATAAAAACATAATAAATAATAAAATTTATATTCTAATAAAGATAAAATAATAAATAATAAATAAAGTTAATAAATAATAAAATAATAATTCCGATGATGGAATCCTTAAGGTGATTGCGAATGAGTAACACTTGAGGAATTCCTATGTGAGAGGGTTCTTCTAAGTTTATCCAGAATGATGAAAAATTTAGGAGATATTCTCAATATAAATACCAAAATCCTAAATATATTAATAAATAATATATATATAAATAATAATATTTAAGATAAATAAATAAAAGTAATAAAAATAATTAAATAAAAAATAAATTAAGGAATAAAATTCTAAAATACTTCCGACGATGGAGCCTCTTCACGGGAGTCGAATGGTACCCCTTGAATACTCTTGAGGTGAGAAGAGTCTTTTTAGAGTTCATTCAGAATGATGGAGGATTCTTAAAAGATTTTTCAATATTTAAACAATAATATGAAATATTAAAAGACCACATAATTAAGACTAAGTTAAAATAACACAAGATTAAAATGGTACCAATATTGGGCGTTGTAGGGGTGTTATAACCTTCCCTATACGTAAATGAACTCCCGAACCCAAAAACTTAAAATATAGACCAGTTTTTAGAGTCATTAGGTGGCCAATCACACCTAGGTTAAAAAGATTGGTGGCGACTCCATTTATTTAATGTCTAGCGTCCTAATCCTAGGAAACGTTATGACAATTGTGATGTCTAAGAATGTATGTTGCTTTGTGAAGGATATGTTAGCTTTAAATTGCCATATGTATTTTGAAATGACAAAAACTTAAGTAAGCCTTAATGTTTCTTTCATATTGTAAATTTGCTTTATCACACATGATTTTCTCAAACCATTTAAAATGTTAATATCAAACATTAAGACCATGATTTAATGATACGTTCTTATTGGTCTTAATACTTTATAAAATGTTTTTGAATATTTTAGGAAATTACTTAATGAATTTTTTGACCATGTTTTCATTAGAGAAAGTCAAGGAAAACTCCCACAAAATGCCAAAATGTTTTGGTTTGATTAAGATCAAAGGCCACATCATTTCTAACCCAAAAGTGCAGGAAATAGGCTCTTTGGAAGCGTGGGATCAATCCCTTAAGGGAAGGGATCGATCCCTTCATGGTAGAATGGCTTCCCAACGCCGAAAAGGTCCCTTAAGCCAAGAATCAAGATTCTGGACTAAAGGGATCGATCCCTTATGGAAAGGGATCGATCCCTCGAGAAGAAAAAGTGCTGTAACGGCTAGTTTTGTGAGACCCAATGGCTAGTTTCTGTTTTAGCTCCAACCAACATCCACAAACCATCTAAGGGACTATAAATAGAGGCTTAGAAGCTAAAGGAAGGAACAGGAATCACTCAGCAACTCCAATACTCATTTTCCTCAAATCCTCAAGCCTCAACAATATTTCAAGAGCTACAAAGCCTTCATCTTCCATCATTCACACATTCCTTGTATTGCATAGCACAATTCTTGTATAGGCTTTTACTTGTGTTTAATCTTTGTAATCACTTTCCTATCTAGAGGCCTTTCTTTGATTACATCTCTTGTAAACCAACTCATTCCTTGTAAAAGGGGAGGTTTCTCTTTAGCCTAAGAAAAAGAGGGAGGTTTCTCTTCAACCTTAGAGAAAGAGGGAGGTTTCTCTTCAGCCTTAGAGAAAGAGGGAGGTTTCTCTTCAACCTTTAAAAAGAGGGATTGTAAAGACAAATTCAAGGATAGTGAATTTAGGGAAAATCCTTAGGAGCGTCTCAAGGTAAAGGACGTAGGCAAGGTTGTCGAACCTCTATAAATCATTTGCGTACGTTTCTCTATCCTTACTCTCTTTACTTATTTGCAATTATATTTGTGTTTATTGTATTGAATTTATATTGCATAATTGAGTAGCCTAGAGAACTTAGAAAATATCAATATAGGTTAGAGAATTTACAAGAATCGAAAAACGAACTTAAGGTTAGCGAAAAACTGATTCACCCCCCTCTTGGTATAGCCTATAGAGTTAACAGGATATTTAGCCTTCATGGAATATACCTCAAGGAAACATCCTGAATTAGAGAATATACTGATTGTTAGAGAATTTCCAGATGTATTTCCAAATAATTTGCCAAGTCTGCCATCTGAACAAAAGACTAAGTTCACCATCGACTTAGTTCCAGGTACTTAACTGATCTCGAAAGCACCTTATAGAATGGCTATTATTGAACTGGATGAACTGAAGAGGCAATTGCAAGAGCTACTTGAAAAGGGATTCGTACACCCAAGCATATCTTCATGGGGTACACTAGTGTTGTTTGTCAAAAAAAAAAAGGATGGCAGCTTGAGATTATGCATTGATTATAGATTGCTCAGTAAGGCAACTATTAAGAACAAGTATCCCTTACCAAGGATTGACGATCTATTTGACCAATTGACAGGTGATGCTGTGTTTTCTAAGATAGATCTTCGATCAGGCTATTATCAGCTAAGATTTTGAGAGGAAGATGTTTCTAAAACAGCATTCCAAACTAGGTATGGTTATTATGAATTTTTGGTGATGCATTTCGGCTTGACTAATGCACCTGCAGCTTTTATGAGTTTAATGAATGAGGTGTTCAAGCCCTTTCTAGATCGGTTTGTGATCATCTTCACAGATGATATCCTGATTTCTCTAAGTCAGTAGATGAGAATGAATAGCATCTGCGAATTGTACTCTAAGTTCTTAGAGACAAGCAGTTGTATACTAAGCTCAGCAAATGTGACTTTTGGTTAGATCAGATAGCTTTTTTAAGGCATATTGTGTCTAAGGATGGGATGTTAGTGGATCTGTCAAAAATTGAAGCTTTTGTGAAGTGGGAAAGGCCTCAGACTGTAATTGAACACGAAGTTTTCTAGGTTTAGCAGGTTATTACAAGGGATTTGTAGAAGGTTTCTCTAAGATTGCTACACCACTACATCGACTCACTCGAAAAGGAGTGAAATTTGATTGGAATAAGGCATGTGAAAATAACTTTTAGGAGTTGAATAGACGGCTTACCTCTGCTCCGATATTCACCATTCCTAGTGGGTTTGGAGGATTACTGTCTACAGTGATGCCTCATATCAAGGATTGGGTTGTGTCTTAATGCAGCACAAGAAGGTGTTAGCTTATGGTTCTCGTTAATTGAAGGAACATGAGAGGAACTATCCAACGCACGACTTAGAACTTGTGGCAGTAGTGTTTACACTTAAAATTTGGCGTCATTACCTCTACGAAGAAACATTTTAGATTTTCACAGACCATAAGTGTCTGAAATATTTGTTCTTCCAAAAAAAGTTGAATATGTGCCAAAGGAGATGGATGCAATTGTTAAAGGACTATGACTGTGAAATCATGTACCATCTAGGTAAGGCTAATGTCGTAGCAGATGTGTTGAGCAGGAAAAGCACTGCTATAGTTTCGGTGTTACAAGTTCAAGAATGGTGTCTGTTACAACAATTTGCAAACTTGAGCTTGGAAATCGAACCATCCAGGGAAGGTTATATGATTGCTAGCATGAGAATTGAACCGGATTTGGTTGATCAGATCCGTCGAGAGTAGAAAAAGGATTCGAGACTAAGAGAGATTGTCGATGAAAATGAAGGGAGACAGAATGAGGAAATTGATTTCAAGTTTGGTAAGGATGGCATATTGAGGTACTGAGGTCGAATGTATATTTCGAATAATCCAGAATTGAAGAAGTTGATTATGGAAGAAGCTCACAGCTCAAAGTATGCTATGCACCTAGGCAATAATAAGTTGTACCAAAACTTGCATAGCTTATACTATTGGGCTAGAATGAATAGGGACATCGTAGATTTTATCACAAGATGTCTGGTTTGTCAGCAAGTGAAGGTTGAGCATCAAAAGCATACTAGATTGCTCCAACCACTCTTTACTCCAAGCTAGAAATAGGAGCATGTCACCATGGATTTCGTGTTAGGTCTTCCGAGTACTAGGAGACAACATGATGCCATTTAGGTGATAGTCGATAAATTGACCAAATCAGCTCACTTCTTAGCCATCTGGGCTATAGATTCTCTCAATGATTTGGCTGATATGTATGTTCAAGAAATTGTTCAGCTACATGGTGTCCTAGTGAGTATAGTATTTGATAGAGATTCCCGATTTACTTCCAGGTTTTGGGAAAAGTTTCAGGAAGCAATGGGGACTCGACTGCACTTTAGCACCGCTTTTCACCCTTAGACCGATGGTTAGTCCGAGAGAACTATCCAAACTTTCGAAGACATGTTAAGCACGTGTGCATTTGATTTCAAGGGCTCAAGGGATGACCACTTGCCTTTAGCAATTCACTTACAACAATAGTTTTCACTTAAGCATTGGTATAGCCCCTTACGAAGCACGATAAGAAAGAAAATGTAGATCTCCAATTGGATAGGAAGAAGTTGGAGATAGGAAACTGTTCGCACCAGATTTGGTTCGGCAAGCTTCGGACAGTGTGAAACTCATCTGTGAAAGACTTAAGACTTCTCAAAGTAGACAGAAATCGTATGCCGATAATTGTAGGAGACACCTTGAATTTGAAGTAAGTGATACAGTGTTATTGAAATTATCTCCTTCGAAAGGCATTAGAGATTTGGGAAGAAGGGTAAGCTGAGTCTGAAATATGTGGGACCATTTGAGATTCTAGAGAAAGTTGGTGAAGTTGTGTACAGGCTAGCTTTACCACCACAACTAGCTAGTGTGCACAATGTGTTCCATGTATCGATGCTGAGGAAGTATCATCCCGACCCTTCTCATGTCGTAGACTATAGTGAATTGGACATCAAGGATGATCTCACTTATGAGGAAAAACCAATTAGAATTCTTGACCACAAGGAGAAGTTGTTGAGATCAAAGACCATTCCCTTAGTTAAAGTATTATGGCAAAAGCATTCGGAAGAAGGAGCCACTTGGGAAGTAAAGAGTCTCATGAAAGAAAAGTACCCGCACCTGTTTTGAAATAGCGATACTCAAATTTGGGGACCAAATTTTCCAAGGTGGGAGAGTGCAACAACTCTAAATACGGTTAAGTCTATAATTATACTAAAGTGAATTTAAAACTGATTTGAGGTTATTTTGGAATTTTTGGATAGATTACTGGAATTGAGGATCCCCAAGTCACTAGGTGAAGGTTGCTGTAAATCGGACATCGGAGGTAAAAAAGAAATTCTTGCCACCGAAATTTGATAGTCAAAAATATGATATATAGTTATTGAGAATTTTTGGAGACCATTGGTGATTTTACTTAGAAGGAAATTATATGAAAAGTTAAATTGAGTAATAAAGTTGTAATGGTAAATAATTTTTTCCATTTAAAATAATGAGAAATTAAGTTAGTTATGTAATTAAATGGTTAATTATAATTAAAGTTTAATAAACATTTCCTAATAGTGGTCGGCATTACTCAACTTTCTTCCTCACTTTACTGTTCAGCCTTGTTAGAGAGAAAGAGAAAAGTTACAAAAAATTCACGGCAAGCAAGCAAACGTGAAAGAATTTCATAGTATTCTTAGTGAAATCAAAGAGAAGAGAAGTCAAGAACTTGAAATCAGCCTTGCATGTGTAAATCTTGAGCTGTAGGGGTGAATCTGAGAGGGAACAGAAGAGATTGAGCTCAAGCCTTAAGTTTTGAGGTAAGGAAAGAAGCAAATTGGTGTCTTTGGTTTTGGGTTTAAATTGAATTCTAGAAATTAAGGGTTGCATGTATGTTTGGTTAGGTTGAAGAGACGAATTCAAGAAAGAGATTGGAGGAATCCTTACCAAATTATCAATTAAAGGTAAAAAGGGTATGAATTAAGTGTATTTTTGTTTGTATAATGAGGCTTTAGTGATGCATGTTGAAAAGAATGAGTTTGGGGTAAGAATTGACAAGTTTGGAAATGTATTTCGAAATTGAAAACTGGAAATTTTCCAAAAGCAACCGATTGCCTTAAATAGCAGTTGACTACCCAGACACTAAAAGAAGCAATTTCTAAGTTCGACTCAAGGAAGTCGACTGCCCTGAATCTAGAAGCATTCTGTTTAAAAACCAGTAGACTGCTCAAAGTAGCAGTTGACTGCTATTTACACAAAAGCATTCTGTTCGAAACTAGTCGACTACCCCCTAAAGAATTTCAAAAATAAATGAAAAGTTAACTTTTCAATTTCGAAAATTGACAAAGGAGGGGTAGCCAACTGCCCCAATATAGCAATCAACTGCCCTGAGGCAGAATTGAAAAGGAATTAAAAAGAAACTTGAGAAAGTTATCTGAGGTTCTAAGGTCAATGAAATAGGATCTTGAAGTATTGAAGGTAGTTGATGAAGCTATGGTATTGATGAGAATTGCTATGTTTTGATTGTAGGTTTTTGGATTCAAAAGAGCCGATAAGGGCTCGTAAAACGGAAGGAACCTAGTACGCCTAACCAACGACGCTTGATAAGTTTGGTAAGCTGAGAGTGAGGAAGCTAAGGTGATAGCTAAGGGAGATAGTAAGTAACCTACAAGTGACCAAATTGTATCTGTTTTGTTTTGATTGATATTGGTGCAACAACACATATTGATTTAAAGTTGCATATGTTAGCTTCCCATGACTGATTCACCTGTACAGTTTTGTTATGCGTTCAGCATTGAATAATTGAGGCTTGCATAATTGTGTTTCAAATTGAAATGGGTTTACTTGCATTTTGAAAACAGTTTCTATAAATTATAGTTTTGTTTCAAACTAGTAAAATGAATAATTTGGTTTAACAACTGATGTTCATACTAAAGATGTAAGCCTTGCTGATTGATGATGTTTTTATGAGATGTGTTATGAACTTGGAAAGTTATTCCAAATGTTTTATGAAACGTTTTGATGGCCTCTTGGTAGTAAGACCAATGAGGAGCATACCTTGAGATAGCTGATGGCACCTATAGTCACATAGAGCACTGTGTCTCGATGACTAGTTCTCAGGAACGATGGCTTATCTCGTATATTATGTAGGCAGGTCCCAGTGTCACCTGATCTTTGAACTGGGGGTCTATGCATAGATGCATCCCTTATTGGGATGACTACTATGGTTAGCTATCATGGATTGTATGATGTTAGCTCTAGTGTGCGACATAGGCATAATGCCTCACCTCACAATGATGGTACGATGATTATGATGATAATGATGATTTGACGATTGATGATTGGTTTCTGAATTATGATTGGAGAATTAAGCTCATGACAGATGCTTTATAACTTGAGAACCAAACCTTTAATGATTTAATTTATGGTTTTAAAAAGGGGTTCTCACATGATGATTGTTACGATTTATATCGATGATTTTAAACTTTAATGCTTTTTATAAGATGCATGTTTTATAACTCATGTTGCTTCTACTAGTGCTTACTAAGTATATCGCACCCTTTTTCTCCCCCCTCACAGATTGATCGAGAGCTATGTTGCCTACCATAGGATTATGGATAGCTCCTTAGGACTAGCTATCTACTTAATGGTCAAGTATATGGCTTCGCAGGATGTTGGACATAGGATCTGGGCACAGTGTTATATATATGAGGACTGTACCAGATGTTTTGTATGTATTTATATATATATGAATATTGTCTGGGATGTAAGTCCTATAAGATATATTATCAATGTATATCTATATATATGTTTTATTAATGATGCTTATATCCTTGTGGATTAAGTAATGTGGGACCTTCGTGATCAAAGATCACTTAAAACGGTTAGCGACTTACACATTCACCTATAAACAGATAGGTAAAGGAAAAAAAAATTACCCGCAAATTTCCCTTCTGTATAAGTTAAGTGAAATCGGGTTATGTCACTTTAAGACCATAATTACACTTATATATCATCCTTATAACATATATAATTTATTGGGAATTAAAGGAATTGGTTTGCTATACTTGACCCCAAGAAAACCAAAGCTATCCCTATTTTTCCCCTTTTTTCATTTCAAGGAAGCTAGCTGTTTGCTTCTGTTTGCAGTAGCTCTTCAAGTATGTTGGGGCTGAAATTTTGATGTGTTTGAAGATCTTTAAACAAGGCTTAAATCTAGACTTTCCCTTGATTTAATTCCTTCTTCTTCCCTCTCTTTTCTCCATCTCTTTGTCACTGTTTTACTTCCTTTGTTTTTAGCCCTACTTCGATTCTCCAATTTTTAGCTTCTGTCTTGATCTGTTCAGCCCCTTTTTCTTCTGTATTTTGATTTAATTTCCAGTCCTTAATAGTTAAGAAATTAAAGGAGTCAATGGTCAAGACAAAGCTTAAGAATATCATGCAAAAAATCTCATATGCTTACTGCCAACAAGTCACAATTTTTTGTCTCTTTCCCTTAGATTTGGGTCTACCAACTTCCAGCCCTTAGAATTATATTTCCAGCCCAATTTTATGGTGTAATATACTTCATATATCTACTCTATTCAATGGTCAAAAGGTGTGGTAGGTTATTAAACAAAAGAAATTAAAATATCAAGTAAAAAAATCCCATCTAACTTCAGCTTTACTGTTCCCCTACAACTTACAGTTTTATGCAACCAATTTTGAAGTCCTTGTAGCTGCACATGTTGACTGCCTTAAAGCTCTCTTTTATGTCATCTATTTCTTATGTAAGAAAGGTCAATAACCAATAAAAACAAGGGAAGAATGTTCAAAGTTTTAAATGACACTTTCTTCCTCTTAATGAGCACTTATACTATGGTTCTTTAGCTAAAATTTTTAACTTACTTATGCATGCTGTTCCACGATAATTTCAGCCTTCCTTTCTATGTCTTTTACTCATTAAAAGTACTTAATAAGCAAATAATTCTAAGGAGGTAAATGTCAATAAAAGTGTGTTAACATTTTTAATAAATTTCAACTCCTTTTTCCTCTTGAGTTACACAGTTTTCTGTCCAAGTTTTCATAGTGCTTACTGATCTTTAAAATTCACATAGATCAATCCATAATGAATTAAAATATGAGTCCTATATGGTCGGAAAGGTCTTTGAGTTAACTTCCCAACACAATTGGGATCAGCTTAATCGAGTTCCCTATCTAAAATTATGCCAGACTCTTTACTGATTGCTTAATACTAAATTTCCTACATATTAGGAATTTATTGGTGTTGATTAAAATTTGAGCCTAATCTGGCGAAAAAGATATTTAAGTTAGCTTTCTAACGGATTTTGAATCACCTTAATCGGAGTTTCCTACCAGTCGCAATAGGTGAATCTTTACATATTGGTCGGCTGGTATAATCTACAGCTTATAGGGCAAATTTACAAAATTTCTGGTATTGATCCATAATGAACTAATATGTGACCCCTGTACGGTTGGAAAGATAATTAAGTTAACTTTTCAAAGAATTTTACAGTTTATTATTTGGATACTCTGATCAAGAATTACAATCAAAATACTATTAATTAGTCATTCAAGCCTCATGATGTTTCTATCCTTAAAATTTTCAATCTTTAATTTACTTACTAAAAATATAAAATTCATGGTTATCACAGTTTGGGGTTTGACTTCTTCGCTTAGGGGTTTAATCAAACTCATTTAACTCTTATAAGTTAAACCACATTGACCACTCAGTCCCACAATCTACGAATAAAACCATCATTTTTCAATTTTGTTGGCCCTAATTCTTATGCACCTCAAATCGGACTTCGATCTCGACAAAATTTAAACTATAGGTATTTCAAATTCCAAATGTCCATAATTTACCTTTTAAGGGCTATTTCAAGTCTCCACGGATCCTGTGGGGTAAGTGTCCAATTTCTCTAACATAACCTCTATTTGGCAATTCTTAGTGATTCACTTTTGCCTTCACATTTCTATAACTTTCAACTTACGAAGTTATTTAGGAAAATGTGGTCCTCACAATAGATGTAAAAAATAGAATGATGATAAAGATTCAGAGTTGGAGTTGGCGATTCTTGTCTCGAGCTGGAAAATAAGTCTTTATCAAATATATTTTATAGGCAATCCCTTCTTATGTTATGACCTATTTTAGTCTGCCGCATACACTATGCAAAAAGCTAAGCAATATCATTAGCAATTACTAGTGCAGTAATAGGGCATCTGGAAAGGGCGTTCATTAGGTTAACTAGAAACACATGTGTTTAATGAAAGGTATTTGATGTCACAACCCGAAGGTCGTGACGTTACTTAACACTCAAACCCGATTTACTATTTACCAAATTTACGAACTAAATTTTTCTTTTCACTTTAAGGTTTGTATTCGATGTCAATGTCTTCTCTCTACTAAATTCGCATTCCTCACTTGATTTACATGCATCGTTTAATTTACCATTTCTTAAACCATTTGACTTACTTAATATTTTCATTTAATATTAAACTCATAAAAGAAAAACGTCGAAAACTCCCCCTTATATAAAATCGACTTTCCCAAGCTTAATAACCTACAATAAAATTCAACTATTTCCAGCCGCATACTTCAATCCACAATTCCTAGTTTATTTCACTATATACTACACATACTTCCAAAATCATCACATATATATATATATGTATGGCAGATTACAACTCATAATTGACACATTTTACTTCTCGGATCATCAATGACATATGCATGGCATTTCATAACTTATAGTCTTTACAATTCACTTCTCAGATCGCACTCGATAATCATATGAGGCTACAATAATCTAGAACGATCCTAAGTTACATCCCAAAAATTTTTATAAGCATGTACTGTGCATTAGAATGTCATACATGAATAACAAAATAATCCCTTTTTATACCTCAAGAGCAACAAAAGCACCACTCGGAGGATCCAAGCTAGTATCGCTACTTAAGATCGTCCTCGAGGCCTTGCTCCAAAAACTCCGAGTGTGGAGTCTAACTTGTATGATCTACGATGTTATTAGAAAGGGGTGAGCAAAACCATGGCTCAGTAAGTAGCTTAAGTAAACAGATACTAGGCTCATGTCGGTCTATATGTACATAATTGCATGGTAGCAAATGACATGATATATATGCATGACATTGTATTTTATGCACTGGTGTATCTACATGAAACATTCAAATACTGAAATATTATGATCACAAACAGATTTCGAAAGCGCTTACTTCGAAGCAGAGAAAGATTACTAAAAACTGATAATCAAATCACTGTAAGCACGAAGCCTTAAAGTATTGAAAACTAATACAGATATCAAAATAGGATTCTGATGTACTTTCTTCAATTCAATGACTTTATAGAAAACTATTAATCTATCAAGTTAGGCATAAAGCCTTAAAGTGCTGAAAACGAATACTGATAGAGTTTAGGCATGAATCCCTGATAACTGATACTGATACTGATGTCCATCCTAGCTAGTGATGGAGTAGGTGTCGCAAGCAACACAATACCTATGGCCATAGATTATGCTCCAGTCTCACTGATCAGTCGAGAGCTGGAACTTGGCTATTGTATTCTCAAACAAGCCTGATAATGCCTAGAGCTCGAGGCTCGTAAGGCGCAGATACTGATACTGATAGTCTAGAGCACATAGCTCAATAGACAAAAAAATAGAACCTAGAGCAAGGCTCAATAGGTTCAAGTGACCTAAAGGTCAATGGATTTGCCTACCTCAAAAACATATCGAAAAACAATTCTTTTGTGTAGCTCTTAACTTCCATAGATTTCAAAATACTGATAAGAAATACTTTCGAGCTTAAATATACAAGGTTTTCGAATTCATCTCAGAGTTGGCTCAAACCAGAAAATTCTTAAGTTAAACGGTATGCAGGTCATTATACATAAAAAGAACTCATGCATAAAACAGCTTGTATTAGAACACATTATATGTAAATGCATGTATGCCTCCGTAAAAGCCTCTTTATGCATAATGCACTGCTACTACGTGTAGTCTAATATGGACCATGCATACATGAACCTACTTTATTTAGACATAGTAACAAGTTCATGTAAAGGTTTCGGACTAGTGTTTTTCATGTTATTCAATATATGGTCTTGGCTTGCTACAACATACAATATAGAAAAATGATATTTCAATTTCAGCCCAAGCATTCTTTTCAACTTTATACTTTAAACCTTTCTTTACGTCTTACCTTAGTAGCCCGATCGATGATATCTCGTCTTTTAATTCATAAGCTAACTTAATAAGTAAGGAAATTTAAATGTTCCTACGAAATGGTACTAGTAAAGCTTACTTAACCCACTTACTTAATGTCCTTAGCCAATATCCTCTTCGAGTCTCCGATAATATCTACTCTTCCGCTCCGGTTAAAGTCACCACAAACATTTCAATGTCGTCTCAATCATATACTCATACATGCCTAATACTATACTTAAAACAAACAATTTAAAACAACGCATTATTATTCGAGTTCACGGTTATATCCAAGCTTAACTCCTATCAATCCTTAAATCGATGCTTATTGTTTACCTCCAAAAGAATTTACTTAGTCGATCTTTGTATGGTTCCTTCCTCTTGATATTTTCGAATCGAGCCCTACACCGAGGTTCAAAAATTTAATCTTCATTGTCATGCTAATAACATATATGCGTAGATGTATATGTGTATACATATATTTATATTTATCTACACGTATATATATTCATGCAGATACGTATTCTTATTATATATATAATTAAACACTAATTCATTCTATCATATACTTTCTTAGTATATGTGTGCATATATTTATATATACATGCACACCCCTACGCACACACACATATAGAAATACATGTACACATCCATATTACTCTAAGCTTAATATAGTAATTCATTTCTATTCATTCATTTCATTTCTTCATTTCTTTTCTTTTATATATATATATATATTTATTTTGTACTTTTGCAGTTCATCAGTCCTTCCAGCCTTTATCTCTGACCTTTGCCTCTAATGCCCAAACTAAAATATTTGCTTTTAGGCTTAATTAACCCTAAGTCCTTTCCCTTCCAATTCCCGATCACAGTAGCCCGAGGTAGCACCTGCAGCCGTGTCCCTCTCCTCACTATTTCGGCTTGATCACAGCCTTACAAGAAGTCCCAAATGGTCCTCGTTCAGCTCCAATTCAACATCCAAGGCAAGATCAAACCAGCCTTTGTTTAACGTCTCCAACAAAATATTAAATTCCAAATAGAACAGCCTTCAATTAATCCCGATACAGCCTTAAAAATTCACATTCTCAGCTAAGTTTTCAGACCTGTCTTCTTACATGGAGTTGCTACATTTCGATCTTCTTCCTCCCTTATTATTCTCGTCATTTGCAGCAACTCATTTGCTGCTCTCTTTGTTGCAGATTTTCTTCTCTCCTTCATCTGCTTTTTCCTTCCTTTCTTCTCTCTTCTTTCTTTCCTTCTCCTCCTCTCACGTTCTCTTTCTTTTGCTGCAACAGTCTGTCACAGATTTTCCTTCCTTCGGCTGCAGCTAGTTCGACCTCCTCTCTTTGGTCTCCTTCACTTTTCCTTTCTCTCTTTTCTCTTCTCTCCCTTTCTTTATTTTTCTATTTTGGTTTTTGGTCTGGTTTTTGGCAGAGGCAACGCCTCGGCCTTTCTTTTTCTTATTCGAAACTTGCTCCCACATTAATGGGAGCAGGTGGAACCAATGGCTTCCTAAGGAAGCCATTCGGTTCTTTTCTTTCTTTATTTATTTATATTTTTTTATACATTTATTTTATTTTATTATTTCTTTTATCTTTGTTTCAGAGAGGACTTTCGGTCCTCTCTTTCTTTTCTTTTGGTTTTCATTTCCTGCTCCCATGTTAATGGGAGCAGGTGATACTTGATTGGCTTCCTAAGGAAGCCAATCAAGTTTCATATATATATATATATATATATATATATATATATATATTATTTATTTTTCTATTTAATATATATTAACTTTACATATATATATTATATACTATGTATGTTTATGATCTTTTTATATATGTATATACATGATAGGTATATATTCTCACATCTAATATATTTTTTATAGTAGTATATACATATATATATCATTGCTTCTTTATCTTAAATTTTCATATATATGTATATATATATATATATATATGTGTGTGTGTGTGTGTGTATATATATATATATTCAATATTCAATATATAAATATACATATATTTTCATACTCATGTAGATTACATTTAAATATATATATACTTATATCCTTTGTTTATCAAAATATATATATTTATACTTATATATATTTATTTGTTCTTTTGATTGTCTATTCATTTATATACATATTTACCCGTAGGTTTGTGACTGCATTGATAAAATTTATTGATTTATTTCACAATGCACAAAATATTAATAATTTTCTTTATTAAGTTAATATATATATATAACTCGTACTTATTTATATAAATTCTAAATTATATTAGCATTAATCATGTATTGCTAAATGCTTTTAAATAAAATATTTGTCTCCATTACTAAAGGAAATTAGAAGTGCAACTAAATTTCAATACTACACTTATTTGATGCCTCTTATTTATTCACCAAAATCAGTACAATTTGCAGTCTTTACATTTGAGGTGTGGGCTTTAGGGATTTTGATAACTTTAATAAAGCTCTCTTCTACAAACAAAGGTAGAGTTCACAACCCTTCATCCTTGTTGTACCAGGTACTTAAAGCTTGATACTTCCAAGAACTTCCTTCATGGCTGTTAAAGTGGGATGGTGCCCATCCATTATTTCGAGAAGTATATTGGCGAGGCATGAAGTGCTTGAGCATGGCCTACGTTGGAGGATATAAGATGGAAAATCTATGAATATACGGATTGATCGGTGGGTTCTTGGGTTGGAAATCCTTACTTGTTTCTACAGAATTGACACCAACAACTACCCTTACCACAGTCAACGAACTCATCAATGAAGACACTATAACTTGGAATGTAGAAATGATAGAGAACATATTCATAAAACATGAAGCAAAGAAACTACTCTTTATTCCACTGGGAAAGGCTAGCATCGTAGACACACTTGTGTGGCATTGGGATCGACTAGGCCATTACACAGTACGTATTGGCTATAGGCACCTCATGGAAAATGTAAGGACTTCATAGGAGACAAATATTGTAGAGGCCAAGCAATTAAGAGCCATCTGGAAGTCTATTTGGCAAGTAGAAATATTTAACAAAGTCAAGCAGTTTACCTAGAGACTCACACATGAAGCACTGCCATGTAACACAAAGCTTGAGAAAAGGAAGATTCTTGCAAATGCAACCTTTCTAAGATGTGGCACAGTAGATGAATCCATTATTCATGCTCTTCAAAAGTTGATGCCATATGGTCTCATGCAACCGCCACAATAACTGCTGCATGGAATCAAATACAGAATGGAATGTTTTTGATTGGCTCAATGAAGCTTTTCAGCAACTAGATAATGAGGGATTCGAGGAAAGTCTTGTTTTACTTTGGGCCATTTGGAAGAATAGAAATGAAGAGGTGCAAGAAGGTTTGCGGAGGCTAGCTAACCATACAACTTTGCTTGTTAAAGACTAACTGAAGGATTTTAAACAAGCCCAGTTGAGAAGAGAATCACAAACAAATGTAGCCACAGCAACATGGAATGGTCCATTATGAAATTCCTAATTTCTTTCCTTCGTATATTTAAATTCAAAAATTGAATAATGAGACTTAATGATAAGTGGGTGAAATTTTATGTTTTGCCATATAGGAGGAAAGTGGTCTTGGGTCCCACTAAGAACTTTAAGGTTTAAAGGGATACTGGTTTCATAATAAAGATACATCTTAAATTCTTTAGTTTGTACATGTTTTAGGAAACGTGCCAAAATGTGAAAAATGCTGTTTTGCCCCTAAGTAAAAAAAAAATGTAAATTTTGAGTATAGGTCAATAAGATTTGAATTTGGACCCACAAAATATCATAATTAAACCATCATGTGAAGATATCTCACTTCGTTTCAAATTGTAGACTAAATCACAGGAAAATGCCTAAAAACACTAATTAGGGGTATTTTTGTAATTTCATGTTTTGACCTGTCAAACCCCATTAAAAGTCAAGGTTTGAGCCACATTATGTTAAATAAGTATATTTTGTAGAAAAATAAAAATATTTGGTAATTTAATTAAATAGTTTAAAAGATATTGTAACAGTTACGACATAAAAGAAATTTATTAATGAAGTTTTCACCAAAAAAAAAAGGATTAATGAAGTTACAAGGGGTATTTTGGTAAAAATACACCCATGGCCGGCCATCTCTTTATGGAAGTCGAACTTTGACTCATAAATACATATTATATAATAAAATAAAATTTATAAAGAAAATTAAAGAGGAAAGAAATAATATCTAAATTAAATATTATTTTAAAAATATAAAGTAAGTGGAGTAACTATTTATGCATAGTTAGCCCACTTACATTAAAGTTCAAATTATATAAAAATGTAAGATATTTTACATCTTCATCTTCAATAGCCGACCACTCCTTCACTCTTCCATTTTTGTTTCTTCCAAGCTTAAAGGAATGAAAGAAAAGCCTAAGAAAACCTTAGGAAATCTACCTCAAAACCAAAAACATCTTAAAGCAAAATTATTCATCTTCAAGAGCTTAACAACATATCTTGGAATCAAGCCTAGGGAAGGCCATTTGGTGGGTGAAAAGCTCTTCTAAAGATTCGGCCACTTGGGTAAGAAGAAGAAAGAAATTGTTGTTTTACATTCCTTAAATATATGTTGTTGTTTTATGATAGTTAAGAATGCCTATAGCCTTAGATTGAAACAAAACCATACTTTTGGGCACCTAGGGTTTCGGCTGTATGGCGTTTTAAAAGTACCATGCCTATTTTGATTAAAGCCTTAAGGAATAATGATGTAGAGAATGTGAAAAGCATGAATTAGGTGTTAGACTGGAATGAATCTAAGAGATGTGCGTGTGTGTGTATTCGGCCATGGTGAAGGGGTTTATGGAATCATGCCCAATTTGATAAAAATGGATTCTAAAATAACGTATAGAATAATAAAAGACTATTGGTGAAGTCGGATTTGAAAACGGAGATGATTTGTTAGGAATTGCAGTTTTAGCACTAGTTAGGAAATAGATTGAATTGCTACCGTATTAGGAATTTTGAGAGATCTCTAAGATTTATAATATTATGTGAACGTAATTTTGGAAATTAAAATATTTAAATGACTTTTCTGCAGTCTGGGAGTGAGTTAGTAATTGGGACTATACAAGCTCGATTATTATATATCGACTATAGGACTACTAGAATTGGCTACGATTGTGCTTGATTGAGGTAAGGGATATATATAAGGAACAAAGGAGATACTAGAATGATTTTAAAATCAATTGCCTTGGGTTTATAAACTGTGTTTGTTTTGCAGGAGGGTTTAGAAAACTTATATCGTTACACTGCCAAATTTTGTAAAAATATTAGTTATTGCGATTTAGGCTAGGAATTCAAAAAACGCTTTAAAAATAGCAAATTCTTAAGGAATTCTGTTTTGAAAATATTAAATTATATGATTTTGGAATATTCATAGATTTCTACTTAAAATTTTAATTCTTAAAGAAATTACCAAAATATAGTATTTTATAAATATTTATGAATAATTTTAAAATTTCCTAATTTTGAAAAACTTTGTATTTTATTTATTTGTGACCTATGTCAGATTTGGAAATGTTGTTTTTGAATTTCGGATTTTGAAAATCATATGTTTTGAGACATTGGCTAACTATGATCTTGCAATATTTGACCTTTGAAATTTGAATTGCTATGTGACCTTGATCCAATCCATAGGGTGCCCAATCGACACTTGATCAGTGCTCATTGATGACCCCCTTTTGAATTGTGGCCATATGTCTATATGATTTGCGCTTTCTCTAATGAGATATCTGGACTGCATGATTTTCATTTAGTTGTTGCCAAGTCTCCACTTATTAGTATTTATGTGTATTTTATATGGTCTCCGAATTTCGAAATCTGAAAGGGTTCAATATGAATCTTTATGATTTTGATTTAAATTATATGTACGTTCTAAATTTGGCAGATTTATAAGAATTATACGGTTTATTTCATAAATTAATTTTCTGATGCATTGCATTAATATGATTTGACTTTCTAAATTGCATAAATCCATTCTCTGATAAATTCCTTCAATATTCTCTATAGCTTAGGTGTTAGGAAAAAGGGACAAATGAGGTGCTTTAAAGTATTCTTTCTGACTCAGCCTTAAAGCCCTAATGAGCTATAGAGAAAACTCCTTCCAAACTCAATGAGAATTATCCTTTAAATTTTTGCACTCAATTTATGTTTTTAAAACTTCCATATAATTTACAGTATCTGTCTCTTTTTACATATTCTTTACTGAGCATAAGCTCACCCCCTTAATTTTCCTTCCAGATTATCTACAGCAGACCTTGCTATGAAGGGGTTCCGACACTATTCCTTTAAAGCTTTTGGAACCGACCTTAAAGGTATATGATGTATAGTTATTCTTTTGTATTCAAACTTGTTTTACAGTACTTATTTAGATAAAAGGGGATGTAATTAAAAGAAGTAGAAAGTATATTTACAATTTGTATTGGTGCATGCAAAAAGGTACAAGTTAATTCGATGTATATGAATCTTGTTGATCAGTTTAGTTTTTATGAAATTGTTTGCTTATTTAGAAAAATTTGAACTGGGACCAATAATACTAATGAATATTGATTTAGCTAATGTATATTTAACTTTCCAACGAATCTAAGACATTAAGCACAACCCAACCATGTAAATGAAAAAGAAAAAATTTAGTTTGAATTTTAGGTAAAAAAGACATTACAATGATTGGTATTAGAGCAATGTTGGTCTGATGTGCATTTGTGTCAGTAGGTTAGGAAATTGTTTACACCCCCTAAGAACTAGACTTGTCTGAATATATATTGTACATATATGTTTATATGGTACTGAATATTTGTTTTGTATAGGTATTCTTTAAAAATGAGAGGACAGAGAAGGAATGTTGGTAGGCCGCGAAGAGAGCCTAGCCCAGAACCACCTCTTTCTTATCAACCAGAGACTGATAGTGCTTGCATCACATGGCTTGAGAGGCGTATTGATACTATGTCCAGGAATATGCATGCCATGTCCACGATGTTAACTCAATTCATAGTGAGTTTTAAAAATAATAATGGTCACGTAATCGTACCTATGGCACCAACACCACCACCTCCACCACCAATAGTACTTCTCTTGTGCCTCCACCGCCACCACTTGCCTCAATGGCAACATTTCTGTTAATCAATGAGGCGAAGCATTGATGGAAGTCCACCAAGACTATTCTGAAAGCCAGGTATCTTGCTGTCATATGGGATATATTTTTGGAATCCTTTCGCGAGTAGTATATTCCCTATACAGCCCAAAAGAGGATGTAGGCCGAGTATCTGAATTGAACTTAAGAGATCCAAACGGTGGATCAGTATGAGTCACGATTTACTGCTTTTAGCCACTATGATCCATGAACGGTGTGTAGTGAGGAGCACCGTATCAAGAGGTTGTTGGTGAGGCTACAACCATCTATTAGATCAAGATTAGCCCCATTTGATATCTCGACTTATGATGAGAAGATCAAGAGAGCTCAATTGTGTGAGCAAGACTACGAGTTCCACTAGGTTGAATATGAGTCCTGCTATAAGAGTAAGGGCAAAGAGAAGGTAAGAGAGCTTCTAATGATAAATCTCTGATAGCTGAGTGGTATAATAAGAGGCCTAGGAGAGATGAGTCATTTGGTAAGAGACAGAGTGGAAATAAGGCCTCTGAGGATCGATCAGTGAAATCTATAGTTTTTTATAAGAGTACTGATACTCATAAGGGCACCACTGGGGTTTTATGTGGTACTTGTGGGAAGATTTATATTGGTAAGCCCTATTATTGGGCTACAGGTGCTTGCTTTAGGTGTGGACAAAAGGGACAGATGATAAAGGATTGTCTGCCTGAGAAGACTACACAGAAAGAACAAGAGTGTCTTGCCCAGCCCGAGATAAGAGCCACAACCACAGAGAAAGGCAAGAAGGTAGTGGTTCGGGGCAGAGTTTATGGCTTAGATCAGGAGTTTGTGTCACGACCCGGAGGCCGTGACGTACACATATCACTCCATTTACTATTTACCAAATTTACGAACTAGATTTTTCTTTTCACTTTAAAGTTTGCATTCAGTGTTAGTGTCCTCTCTAAACTGAATTTACGTTCTTAACTTGATTTGTATTCATTATTTAATGTCATTTCTTAAAATCATTCGACTTAATATTCTCGTTCACTATTAAACTATTAAAAGAAAAACGTCGAAAACTCCACCTTATATAAAATCGACTTTCCCCAGCTTAATAACCTGTAATAAAACTATCTATTTCCAGCCACATATTTCAATCCAAAATTCTCAGTTCATTTCAATATATACTACTCATACTTCCAAAATCAACAAATATATATACGAGGCAGTTTACAGCTCATAATTATCACAATTCACTTCTCGAATCGTACTCGATAATCATATAAGTCTATAATAATCTAGGACGATCCTAAGTTACATCCCAAAAATTTCCATAAGCATGTACTGTGCAAATTTAAAATGTCATACATGGATAACAAAATAATCGTTGTTATACCTCAAGTGCAACAAAAACAGCACTCCGAGGATTCAGACCGGTATAGCTACTCAATATAGTCCTCGAGGCTTCGCACCCCAACTCCAAATGGGAGCCTAACTTGTATGATCTGCGATGTTATTAATAAGGGGTGAGCAAAACCACGGCTCAGTAAGTAGCTTAAGTAAATGCATGTTAGACTCATGTCGTTCTACATGCACGTGTAGAAAACAATGCTGAAGTAATAAGCGAACTGGGTATTTAAGCATGATCATAAACCAAACACTTCTTTGTGCATTTCGATTATAGAACGCTTTCAATATGCACTTAATTAAAACAAAACTTACTATGCAGTTCATTTAAATAAATTTGCTATACATTCGGTTGAACTCAGTATGCTATGCATTTCAAATAAACTATCAATATAATTCGATAAGTCAATCAGTGATTACTTCAATAAAACAATCAATAAGCATTCGATAAACGATCAATAAGTATTGCAATCATTTCGATCAATATGGATTTTCAAGAATCTATGAGTCATAAATCAAGAAAATCGATAACGATTAGGCATATTGCCTCGGTTTACTAAAAGTAGTACTGGAAATGGAGCAATAGTAAGTAGAGTTTAGGCAATAATCCTCAATCAATCAATCAATCGATATCCATCCTAGCCAGCGATGGAATGGTGTCGCGGGCAACACTAAATCTATGGCCATAGAATGATATCCAGTCTCGCTGATCAGTCGAGAGCTGGAAATTGCCTGCTGGTTTTCCAGACAAGTATCAATCTACCTAAAGCACTAGGCTCGATAGGTACAATACGATAATCTAGAGCTCAAAGCTCAATAGACGGGCAATAAGGCCTAGAGCTAAGCTCAATAGGCTAGAAGTGACCCGAAGGTCGTAAGTCATGCCTGCACTCAAAAATAGTTTGAAATCAATTTCCTCGCGTAGCACTTGGCTTCCACGGATTCCAAATCACTAATTAAATCAGTTTTGAGTTCGAAATATAAAGAACTTTCGATTTATTTCAAATGTTGGTTCAAACCAAGACTTTGCAAATATAACATATGATGCAAGTCATTAAAAACATAAACATTAAGTAATTAAACTCAAAACATGCTATACATAAATGCATGTATGCATCGGTTCATTTCACTTAACATGCACGCTTGGCTGGCCATAATACGCAAAGCAGAAATTAATTTTCAATCCAGCTCAAGCATAAACGAGTTTATAGAATTAAACCATTCCTACGAGATAGTGCTAACAAACTTTACTTAACCCACTTACCTCGAAGCTCAAAATTCCCTTCTCATGATTCCGAGTCCGTTCTTAAGTCCTTACACCGCTCCGATTCACTACAAATACAATTCATTTCCCATCTCAATAACTCATCATCATTTGATCAATTTACATCCTAAGCCCATGCCTTACATAATCAAAATTGACTAAGTTCATTTCTATGCCCACTTTAACTCTTCACTACCGTTACATTCTGTGTGTGTGCACATATATATATATATATGTATATACACATATATTGGCAATTATAATTGTGTACAGTGTATTTTTATATTTACACATACAAATCTCAACCAAGTATGTAATATCTCATTCTTGAAAGGCTTGCTTAGTCACATTTCATATAATTTTATTTTCGCTAAATGTTTCAACTCGAATCCTATACTAAGAATGCATCTCTCTTTATTTCTCCAATAATGCCATATATATATTTACATATTTTTCCCATCAACCTTAGCCAATGATACAGTTTTCTTGTCCAATACAATACTTCCACAAATTCTTAAATCTATTAATTCATATTGCACATATATATATATATATATTTTTATCCACAAGTTCATGAATCCTCAAAGGTTGCACTATATATATATATATACACACATAATTTGGACGTGTACTCATCACTCTTAATTATTTCCTCTACAACAATTTGAAGTTTGTTATATATTATCACTATGAACTTTATAGATTGAACCGAATATGAAATTCTCACCTTGTATCCACATCAATTTTCAGCACCAAAATTTCAACCGCTTCTTGCCCTTGTGTAGTCCTTAAACTCGACGTACAATAGCACTAAACTACCATTGTGACCAGCTTCAACAAACCATCATTCACTACTATTCCACCTGACTTAATCAGTGCTAAAATGAGCCTTGGACAGCACCTTACATGCCACAAAAATAGCCCTTCAAATATTACCATATGTCTTAATTTACATATCCATTTTAATGTATATATTTCAAACTCAAATATAAAAGAAAAGAGCCTTACCCTCTCAAGTCCTTGTATGAGTTGCTCTTTTCTTGCTTGGGCTTTACATTGCCGAGAGAGTGAGAGGGACTAACTAGTAGCTCTTGAAATCTTTGCTTTAGACAGTAAGATGCCAGCCCCAAATCTCAACTGTAGGTCAGTGTTCCAAGTGCCATTGTTCAGCCAATATCTAGCCTACTCAGCCACCATTTACCTCTGTCACACGTTCACTATATGGCTTTCCTGAAAATCAAGTTTTTTAGCCTTCAAACCAGTCATAAACCTAACCTAACTACAGCCTTAACTAGTATCTAAAATCCACATTGATTTCCTTTTAGCTTACTGACCTTGTTGATCAACCGAATGTCACTTTGCCGTTGCAATTTCTTTCTTTCTTCTTCTTTTTGGTTTGCTGTAGTAATCTTTTTCCTTCTCTCTCTCAATCCACACCGATTATGGCTGGATAGAGGCTTCTTTTCTTTTCACTGTTTCGGATCCCTTAAAATGTTGTTGCTCAAGGCTGTTTCCAGCTTGGTTCTGCCTTCCTTTCAGCCTCTTAAAAAGCCAACAAGCCAAAGTTCCAAATAACCTCTTTAGCTTTTTTCCCAATCAGCTTCCATCGCCATCCTCTTCAGCCACATTTTTCATCTTTTGGGCGTTTCCTCTTTCTCCTTCTCCAGCTCGTTTCCTTCTCTCCTTCACTGCACTTCTCCTTTGTGTCTTGCCGAGATCCTTTCTTCTTTCTCTTTCTTTTTTTTTCTCCTTTCTTTCTTTCTTTTTCTCCTTCCTTTCTAGTCGAGATCCCTCTTTTCTTTCTTTCTTCCTTCCTTTTCTTTGGTCAGGTTCCTCTATTTCGTTAGCTTCTGCCCTTTTTTGTTTTGACGTGAACCTGCTCCCACAATGATATTTTGATTGGCTTCTTAAGGAAGCCAATCAATATTTTTTATATATATATATATATATATATTTAGTACATATATTATATTTCCTATAAAATATATATATACACTTTATATGTATATATTATATATTATATTTTTATCATTTCTTCTCTCTTTTTTTCTTTCTTTTTTTTTCTTTTTTAAATATTTCCGATATATAATACATACATATATATATATATATATACCATGTACATTTTGATCATCTTACTTATATATATATATATATATATTATTCTTCTTTTGTTTTTAATCATTTATTTATTTATTTGTTTTTAATATTTTTAATACTCACATATACTACATTTCTTTTAGTATACTTGTATCGTTAATGTACATGATATTCATTCATTTTTCTCCATTATATTCGATATATATATATATATCTAATTTATTTATATAATATCTAAATTACATTAACATTTATCATTTATTTATCATTTATTGTTAAATATTCCTAAGTAAAATATTTGTCTTCATTACTAAAGGAAATTAGAAGTACAACGAAATTTCAATACTATACTTATTTGATGCCTCTTATTTATTTACAAAATCAGTACAATTTGTAGTCTTCACATTCTCCCCACCTTAGGAATTTGGTCCTCTAAATTTTCCATGTCCATTTGAAAGAGGTGAGGATACTTTTCCTTCATCAAACTCTCTAGTTCCCACGTAGCTTCCTTTGAAGAGTGATGCTACCAAAGTACTTTCACTAGAGAATTGTCTTAGACCTCAATATCTTATCTTTTCTATCTAAAATCCGAATGGGTCTCTCAACATAGCTCAAATCCTCCCTAATCTCCAAAGGTTCATACTCAATAACATGGGAAGGGTCCAGATGATACTTCTTGAGCATCGACACATGGAAGACGTTATGCACACCTGACAGCTCTGGTGGTAATGCTAGTCGGTATGCCACGTCACCAATTCTCTCCAGTATTTCAAACGGACCAATATACTGAGAGCTCAACTTCCCTTTCTTACCAAATCTCATTATGCCTTTAGACGGAGAGATCTTCAAAAACACTTTATCTCCAACCTGAAATTCTAAAGGTCTTCTCCGACTATCCGCATAGCTCTTTTGTCTACTCTGAGCTGTCCTTAATCTATCACATATCAATCTCACGTCTTCAGAAGCTTTCTCTACCAATTCCGAAGTAAATATCTTTCTTTCACTTACCTCTTCCCAGCCAATAGGGGATCTACACTTACGTCCATACAGCGCCTCGTAAGGTGCCATCCCAATGCTAGAGTGAAACCTATTGTTATATGCAAATTCAGCTAGTGCCAAATGATCATCCCATGAGCCTTAAAAATCCATGACACAAGCCCTCAACATGTCCTCAAGGGTCTGAATTGTCCTCTCTGACTGCCCATCGGTTTGAGGATGAAAGGCTGTGCTAAAGCTTAGTTTAGTTCCCAAAGCATCTTGGAAGCGTTCCCAGAAACGGGAAGTAAATCGAGAATTTCTATCCGAAACTATGCTCACTGGGACCCCATGTAACCTTACTATTTCTTTGACATACAAATTTGCTAAGGCACTAAGTGAATCGGTAGCCTTCATAGCTAGGAAGTGAGCGGACTTTGTCAATTGATCAACTATCACCCAAATGGCATCATGATTCCTACGAGTCCTCGGAAGCCCCATGATAAAGTCCATAGTCACGTGCTCCCAATTTCACGTAGGTATGGGTAAAGGCTTTAGTAAGCCCGCTGGTCTCTGGTGTTCAATCTTAACCTTTTGGCACACTAAACATTTGGACACAAAGGTCGCTATATCCTTCTTCATACCAGCCCACCAATACACCTTGCGTAAGTTCTGGTACATCTTTGTATTACCTGGATGCATTGTGTATTTGGAGCTATGTGCCTCTTCCATAATCTGTCTCTTCAAGATTTCACTATCCGGAACACAAATCCTGCCCATATATCTTAACAACCCATCATCTCTGATCTCAAAATCTAAGTCCTGATCCGGTTGCATCTTTCTAGCGATCTCCACAAGTCGAGGATCTTCTTTTTGAGCTTGTCTGATTTGATCAATAATACTAGGTTCTATCCTTAAGCTAGCCATCAAACATTCACCTTCTCGCTCTAGGTTCAGATTCAATTCTGAAAATTTCTCCATCAAATCCCACTCTTTGACCAACATGTAGCTGATCAAGCCCATACTCTTCCTACTCAATGCATCAGCCACTCAGTTTGCTTTACCTGGATGGTAGAGAATGTCGCAGTCATAGTCCTTCAATAGCTCCATCCATCGTATCTGTCTCATGTTTAGCTCTTTCTGCGAGAATAAATACTTTAGACTCTTGTGATCCGTGTAAATCTGAAACCGTTCACCATACAAGTAGTGGCGTCAATCTTTAGCGCAAACACTACCGTCGCTAACTCTAGGTCATGTGTGGGATAGTTCCTCTCATGGTCCTTCAATTGTCTCGAACCATAGGCCACTACTTTACCATTCTGCATCAATACACACCCTAGACCTTGTAGAGAGGCATCACTATATACTGCAAATCCCCCAAACCCACTCAGAATTGTCATAATAGGAGCTGTAGTCAATCGCTACTTCAATTCTAGAAAGCTACGCTCACACGCATCATTCCACTCAAATTTGACATTCTTGCGTGTGAGTCAGGTTAGTGGAGCATCCAACTTAGAAAATCCTTCTACAAATCTCTTATAGTATCCCTCAAGCCCTAGAAAGCTGCGAATTTCAATTACTGTCTTAGGCCTCCCCCAATTAATTACAGCCTCTATCTTAGCTAGGTCAACCGACACACCATCTTTTGACACTACATGCCTTAGAAAACTGATTTGCTCTAACCAAAATTCACATTTACTGAGCTTTGCATAGAGCTCCTTCTCTTGAAGAGTCTGAAGCACAATGTGGAGGTGGTGTTCATGCTCTTCTCGAGATCAAGAATATACTAGTATGTCATCAATGAATACGATGACAAACTTGTCCAAATAGGGCTTAAACACTTCATTCATTAGTCCCATGAACGCTGCAGGGGCATTTGTTAAACCAAATGACATGACCAAGAACTCATAATGGCCATAACGAGTCCTAAAAGCTGTCTTTGATACATCCTCCTTTCTTATTCTTAGCTGATGGTACCCAGACCTCAAATCAATCTTGGAAAATATCTGAGCACCCTTCAACTGATCCAACAAGTCATCAATCCTAAGCAATGGATACTTATTCTTCATCGTCACTTGATTCAATTGCCTATAATCTATACACAGCCTCAAACTGCCATCTTTCTTCTTCACAAATAACACTGGAGCCCCCCAAGGAGACACACTTGGTCTTATAAAACCTCTATCTAGCAGCTCTTGTAACTGTTTTTTCAGTTCCTCTAACTCGACCAAGGCCATTCGGTATGGAGGTTTGGACACTGGTTGAGTGCCTGGGAGTAGCTCTATAACGAACTCCGTCTCCCTTTTCGGAGGTAGCCCCGGTAGCTCATCCGGAAACACATCAGAGAACTCCTTGACAATTGGAATGTCGGACAGTTTCGGATGCCTTCTCTTGGCATCCTCGACAAACGCGAGATAGCATTCATAAACAATTAATCTCATATTAGTGAGACATCAACAACAATCAAAATCATTCTATTTATCATTTCCAAGGCATAACACAAACTTTTCAGGTAGGGAGAGAGTTACAATCTTCTTATAGCAATCTACACTAGCACGATGGTTGGTTAACCAATCCATGCCTAGTATTACATCAAAGTCATACATATTCAGTAATATCAAATCTACTGTTACGTACTTATCTCCCACCTTCACTTTACACTGACGATAAACAAATTCGGTTGTCTGAGATTCTTTGAAAGGAGTAGAAATATATAAGAGATAACCTAAAGGCTTTGACTCTATTTGCAATCTACTAGCAAATGCAAGTGAAATGAATGAATGAGTTGAGCTTGGGTCAATGAGTACGAATGCTTCTAAATCACAGGTAGTGAGCTTACCCTTGATAATCGAACCAGAAGCATCGGCTGCCTCCTGATCAAGTGCAAACACTCTACCTTGTACCATTGGACTCTTGCCTTTGTCTTGTGCTCTCCTTTGCTGTGGCATGGTCTGTCCCCCGGCTTGTGTCTCTATGGCCTTCATCTGGGGACAATCTTTGATTCTATGGCCAGTCTATTTCCACACTTAAAACAAGCTCCAGTAACCACATAACAAGGTCTATTGCCATGCTTGTTGCCACAAGTGGCACATGGCTGAGATGTAGAAGTAGTAGTAGAGATAATGGCCAAGGCTTTGTTAGGAGGAGTAGTAGTAGCTGTAGGCCTAGTAGCTTGTGGTCGAGGCGCAACAAACCTTTGCCTCTTATTTTGTCCCTGTGATTTACTCAGCTCAAACCTCCTCTTCTCATTTCTCCTATCTATGAATGGTTTAGCTCTAGAGGCTTCCTTGTCCCATACTCAGCCTGCGTAATCTCCAATTCTTGCTTAACAGTCTGAGCTTTCCTCACCATTGCCTCATACTCGGTAAGCTTAAATGGAGTGACCCTGCTTCGAATGTTAGGTCTCAATCCCGAAGCAAACTTCTCTGCCTTCTTCTCATCATTAGCGGCATAATCCGTGTCATACTTCACTAAGGCAGTAAATCGAGTCTCATACTCATCCACCCTCATCGATCCTTGAGTGAGTTCCATAAATTCTTCTTTTTCTGTCGTCTGGCTGCCTTAGAGATATAATGGTTCATGAAGGCCTCTAAAAATCTCTCCCATGTAATAACCGAATCCTTAGCCAATAAGAACGTCTCATGGGTCTTCCACCATTTCTTTGCATCACTCCTCATCATATACACTGCTAATGAAACCCTCTCAGTGGTACTACACCCCATATACTTGAAGAGAAACTCCATCTCCTCTATCCATTCCTCCAACTTCGCTGGATCCTTCTCCCCCTTAAACTGTGATGGATTCATTTTCTGGAATTGTCGGAGGAGTGTCATATTTCTATCCACTGGGTTCCCAACCTCAGGTACGGCGGGCGGAGGCATAATTGTCTGAGGTGCAGTCGGTAAAGGTGCGGCCTGTGGCATTATAGGAGGAGGTGGTGCCTGTTGCGGTGGTGGTGGAGGTTGTGGCACAGAAGGTGTAGCAGGTGGTGGTACAGGAGGTGTAGGAAGTGGTGGTGTGGCTTGCTGTGTACTAGCTTGGTTGGCCACCAATTGTTGCAACAAGGCAGTAATAGTCTCATGGCTTTGTTCTATTCAGGCCATCCTCACTTTCATACTATCTGGTCGTGGAGGAGTCGGATTTGAGGATGATGGAGGTACTGTGGATGGGGTCGGACGTGTAATCAAAAACCTTCGAGCTAATCCCCTAGGTCTGCCTCCAATTCTCCTCATTATATTTCGATTAATAGAAATACCTATACCAAGAGCATATTAATCTTAGTATAAGTTAGTAACAGTGGTTACATGCAGACATTACACAGTACATGAGATGTAACACAAATAACGACCTCTATGATACTGACACATACTAGACAAACCGTGCTCTGATTCCGTTTAATCTGTCACGACCCGGAGGCTGTGACATACACTTATCACTCCATTTACTATTTACCAAATTTACGAACTAGATTTTTCTTTTCACTTTAAAGTTTGCATTCAGTGTCAGTGTCCTCTCTAAACTGAATTTACGTTCTTAACTTGATTTGTATTCATTATTTAATGTCATTTCTTAAAATCATTCGACTTAATATTCTCGTTCACTATTAAACTATTAAAAGAAAAATGTCGAAAACTCCCCCTTATATAAAATCGACTTTCCCCAACATAATAACCTGCAATAAAACTAACTATTTCCAACCACATATTTCAATCCAAAATTCTTAGTTCATTTCACTATATACTACTTATACTTCCAAAATCAACAAATATATATAAGAGGCAGTTTACAGCTCATAATTATCACAATTCACTTCTCGGATCGTACTCGATAATCATATAAGTCTATAATAATCTAGGACGATCTTAAGTTACATCCCAAAAATTTCCATAAGCATGTACTGTGCAAATTTAAAATGTCATACATGGATAACAAAATAATCGTTGTTATACCTCAAGTGCAACAAAAACAGCACTCGGACGATTCAGACCGATATAGCTACTCAATATAGTCCTCGAGGCTTTGCACCCAAACTCCAAGTGGGAGCCTAACTTGTATGATCTGCGATGTTATTAATAAGGGGTGAGCAAAACCACGGCTCAATAAGTAGCTTAAGTAAATGCATGTTAGACTCATGTCGTTCTACATGCACGTGTAGAAAACAATGCTGAAGTAATAAGCGAACTCGGTATTTAAGCATAATCATAAACCAAACACTTCTTTGTGCATTTCGGTTATAGAATGCTTTCAATATGCACTTAATTAAAGCAAAACTTACTATGCAGTTCATTTAAATAAATTTGCTATACATTCGGTTGAACTCAGTATGCTATGCATTTCAAATAAACTATCAATATAATTCGATAAGTCAATCGGTGATTACTTCAATAAAACAATCAATAAGCATTCGATAAACGATCAATAAGTATTGCAATCATTTCGATCAATATGGATTTTCAAGAATCTATGAGTCATAAATCAAGAAAATCGATAACGATTAGGCATATTGCCTCGGTTTACTAAGAGTAGCACTGGAAATGGAGCAATAGTAAGTAGAGTTTAGGCAATGATCCTCAATCAATCAATCAATCGATATCCATCCTAGCTAGCAATGGAATGGTGTCGCAAGCAACACTAAATCTATGGCCATAGAACGATATCCAGTATGGCTGATCAGTTGAGAGCTGGAACTTGCCTGCTGGTTTTCCAGACAAGTATCAATCTACCTAGAGCACTAGGCTCGATAGGTACAATACGAGAGTCTAGAGCACAAAGCTCAATAGACGGGCAATAAGGCCTAAAGCTAAGCTCGATAGGCTAGAAGTGACCCGAAGGTCGTAGGATATGCCTGCACTAAAAAACAGTTTGAAATCAAATTCCTCGCGTAGCACTTGGCTTCCATGGATTCCAAATCACTAATTAAATCAGTTTTGAGTTCGAAATATAAAGAACTTTCGATTTATGTCAAATGTTGGTTCAAACCAAGACTTTGCAAATATAACATATGATGCAAGTCATTAAAAACATAAACATTAAGTAATTAAACTAAAAACATGCTATACATAAATGCATGTATGCATCGGTTCATTTCACTTAACATGCACGCTTGGCTGGCCACAATACGCAAAGCAGAAATTAAGTTTCAATCCAGCTCAAGCATAAACGAGTTTATAGAATTAAACCATTCCTACGAGATAGTGCTAACAAACTTTACTTAACCCACTTATCTCGAAGCTCAAAATTCCCTTCTCGTGCTTCCGAGTCCGTTCTTAAGTCCTTACACCGCTTCGATTCACTACAAATACAATTCATTTCCCATCTCAATAACTCATCATCATTTGATCAATTTACATCCTAAGCCCCATGCCTTACATAATCGAAATTTACTAAGTTCATTTCTATGCCCACTTTAACTCTTCACTACCGTTACATTCCGTGTGTGTGCACATATATATATATATGTATATACACATATATTGGCAATTATAATTGTGTACAGTGTATATTTATATTTACACATACAAATCTCAACCAAGTATGTAATATCTCATTCTTGAAAGGCTTGCTTAGTCACATTTCATATAATTTTATTTTCGCTAAATGTTTCAACTCGAATCCTATACTAGGAATTCATCTCTCTTTATTTCTCCAATAATGCCATATATATATTTACATATTTTTCCCATCAACCTTAGCTAATGATACAGTTTTCTTGTCTAATACAATACTTCCACAAATTCTTAAATCTATTAATTCATATTGCACACACATATATATATATTTTTTTATCCACAAGTTCATGAATCCTCAAAGGTTGCACTATATATATATATATATATGTACACACATAATTTGGACGTGTACTCATCACTCTTAATTATTTCCTCTACACCAATTTGAAGTTTGTTATATATTATCACTATGAACTTTATAGATTGAACCGAATATGAAATTCTAACCTTGTATCCACATCAATTTTCAGCACCAAAATTTCAACCGCTTGTTACCCTTTTGTAGTCCTTAAACTCAACATACAATAGCACTAAACTACCATTGTGACCAGCTTCAACAAACCATCATTCACCACTGATCCACCTGCCTTAATCAGTGCTAAATGAGCCTTGGACAGCACCTTACATGCCACAAAAATAACCCTTCAAATATATTACCATATGTCTTAATTTATACATATCCATTTTAATGTATATATTTCAAACTCAAATATAAAAGAAAAGAGCCTTACCCTCTCAAGTCCTTGTATGAGCTGCTCTTTTCTTGCTTGGGCTTTACATTGCCGAGAGAGTGAGAGGGACTAACTAGTAGCTCTTGAAATCTTTGCTTTAGACAGTAAGATGCCAGCCCCAAATCTCAACTGTAGGTCAGTGTTCCAAGTGCCATTGTTCAGCCAATATCTAGCCTACTCAGCCACCATTTACCTCTGTCACACGTTCACTATATGGCTTTCCTGAAAATCAAGTTTTTTAGCCTTCAAACTAGTCATAAACCTAATCTAACAACAGCCTTAACTAGTATCTAAAATCCACATTGATTTCCTTTTAGCTTACTGACCTTGTTGATCAATCGAATGTCACTTTGCCGTTGCAATTTCTTTCCTTCTTCTTTTTGGTTTGCTGTAGTAATCTTTTTCCTTCTCTCTCTCAATCCACACCGAGTATGGCTGGATAAAGGCTTTTTTTCTTTTCACTGTTTCGGATCCCTTAAAATGTTGTTGCTCAAGGCTGTTTCCAGCTTGGTTCTGCCTTCCTCTCAGCCTCTTAAAAAGCCAACAAGCCAAAGTTCTAAATAACATCTTTAGCTTTTTTCTCGATCAGCTTCCATCGCCATCCTCTTCAGCCACATTTTTCATCTTTTGGGCGTTTCCTCTTTCTCCTTCTGCAGCTCGTTTCCTTCTCTCCTTCACTGTACTTCTCCTTTGTGTCTTGCCGAGATCCTTTCTTCTTTCTCTTTCTTTTTTCTTCTCCTTTCTTTCTTTCTTTTTCTCCTTCCTTTCCGGCCGAGATCCCTCTTTTCTTTCTTTCTTTCTTTCCTTTTCTTTGGTCGGGTTCCTCTGTTTCGTTAGCTTCTGCCCCTTTTTGTTTTGATGTGAACCTGCTCCCACAGTGATATTTTGATTGGCTTCTTAAGGAAGCCAATCAATATTATATATATATATATATATATATATATATATATATATATATATATATATATTTAGTACATATATTATATTTCCTATAAAATATATATATATACACTTTATATGTATATATTATATATTATATTTTTATCATTTCTTCTCTCTTTCTTTCTTTCTTTTTTTTCTTTTTTATAATATTTCTGATATATAATACATCCATACATATATATACCATGTACATTTTGATCATCTTACTTATATATATTATTCTTCTTTTGTTTTTAATCATTTATTTATTTATTTGTTTTTAATATTTTTAATACTCATATATACTACATTTCTTTTAGTATACTTGTATCCTTAATGTACATGATATTCGTTCATTTTTCTCCATTATATTCGATATATATATATATATCTATCTCTAATTTATTTATATAATATCTAAATTACATTAGCATTTATCATTTATTTATCATTTATTGTTAAATATTCCTAAATAAAATATTTGTCTTCATTACTAAAGGAAATTAAAAGTACAACGAAATTTCAATACTATACTTATTTGATGCCTCTTATTTATTTACAAAATCAGTACAATTTGTAGTCTTCACAGTTTGTTGATACATTTTCAAATATTATCAAAGGTAAGATCTTTATATTTGATATTATAGCACTTGCATTATTTGATCCTGGTTTCACGCATTCATCTATATCTCCTGTTTTTGCTATGAAAATACCTACAAAGCTGGAACCTTTAGGACTTCTATTACAAATTAGTACTCCTTTAAAAGAATCCCACATAATTGATATAGTGTATAGAAATTGTAAACTAAAGGTAGGAAAGAAGGAAACAGTAGCAGATATAGTGCCATTGAATATGTATGATTTTGATGTAATTTTGGGTATGGATTAGCTATCTACTAATCGAGTTAATTTAAACTACTACTCTAAGACTATAACCTTCTCATTCTCTGAAAGATATATTGTAAATTTTGTTTCTAAGTAATGAGAACATACTGTTTTTATCAAGTGAATGTTTAAATAATAACTTATAATGTATGTTTTATTGTGAAGGATTTCTTGCATGTGTTGGGGACATAGAAAAGACCTTCAAGAGTTACACGAGATCCCTATGATGAGGGACTTTCTGATGTGTTCCCAAATGAGTTGCTAGGACTTCCTCCTGATAAGAAGTTGGAGTTCATCATTGATCTGGTTCCTAGTACAGAACCTATTTCCAAGCCACCATATAAGATGGCCTTAGTAGAGCTGGATGAATTGAAGAAACAGCTCTAGGAACTTTTAGACAAGGGTTTTATTCGATCGAGTGTATCTCCGTGGAGCTTACAGGTATTATTTATTCGAAAGAAGGATGGTAGCCTATGATTGTGTATTGATTACCGATGGTTGAATAAGGCTACTATCAAGAATAAGTATCCACTTCTCATGATTGATGACTTATTTGATCAGCTTAGGGAGCTCAGGTCTTTTCTAAGATTGACCTTAGATCGAAGTATCATCAGTTGAAGATTAGAATTGAAGATATCCCTAAAACAGTTTTCAGACCCTGTATAGACACTATGAGTTTTTGGTGATGCCATTCGAGCTTACAAATGCACCTGCAACTTTTATGAATTTGATGAATGAAGTATTCAAGCCTTACTTAGACAAGTTCGTCATTGTCATCATCGATGATATTCTTGTTTACTCTAAATCCTGAAACTTGCCCAGACAATGTCGTAGACATTGTGCTTCGTGATTGTACTCAACTTTAATTATTAATAAAGTTATCTATTCCATTCAAAAAAAAAAACAAACCTTAATAGTTCAACAAAAAATTTAAAACTCTTAGAAATATGTTTATGAAACTACAAACAAACATAAGTTAATAAAAACACAAATATATTTGAAATCATTTAAGTCATAACAAATCTTCATTCTTTAATCATATTTATCATTAAACATGCAACTTGAATCTATAGTTGTTGATGGTCCTACATATAAAATAAATAATATCATATATGTAAATGGTTAATTTGTAAGAATTGCATCTTAGCTAATTATAAAACTATTATTAATTTAATTTTAGTGCTTTATGTTTACTTTAAATACTTATTATCTTAAGCATAATTAATTAATTTAATTTCATAGTTATTTTATTACTACGTTTCATTAATTTTTTTAGTCAATAATGTCTTATTAAAATTGATAATTATATAAGTAAAATTTGTATCATATACATATATTATAATATCATATATGTTTGTGGGCAAAGTGTAAGATTTGCATATTAATTAATTATGAAACTTTTATTATTTTAATTTCAGTGCCATGTTATCTTAAACATAATTAACTAATTTAATTTTCACAATTAATTTATTATTATATTTCATTAATTTTTTTAGTCAACAATGTTTTATTAAAATTGAAAATTACAATTTTAAGTATTATATAAATATACTATAATATGTTATATGCAAATGGTGAACATGTAAGAATTGCATATTAACTAATTATAAAACTTTTATTAATTTAATTTCAGTGGTTTATGCTTAAAATTTAAAAACATATTATCTTAAGTATAATTAATTAATTTAATTTCATAGTTATTTTTATTATGCTTTATTATTTTTTGAGGCTCACAAAGTTTTATTGTTTAAAATTTTTTTAATGTCTAACACAAAATATGGCTCACTTGGTAAATCTTTTGCATGGATATTAAAGGGAAAACGTTCAAGTCCTCACAACATCATATTTTGTCAAGCTTCATAAACGAGTATGGAGTATCCTAATCTGATTAGACTAATCGGGTTTCGGTTTAAGGTACCATAAAGGTACTACTCGAATCTGTCGTATATAGTAAAATCACTATCCTAACTCGATTAAAATCAAATTATGAGATACTCGAACTGGACTTAATTGAAACGGATAATCCCAAATATCCGTTTAAGCCAAACGCATTTACATCCCTATTTGTGTTATTGTTTTAGATCCCCTCACGTGAGTCTAAAACCTCAACTGCAAGTCTGCAATGTATTTTGTAATAATCCAAGCAATAATAACTTACATTTCTCAAAATCCAATTATTTAAGACGCACTGGTCCCTGCGTTGCGGGCGAATGGACTCGACTCCTGTCTTAGTTTTCGTAAAATTGGCCCACTCTCCTTTTGTGATCGCTGGGTAATCAAAATTCGAAGCCTCCTTTTTTTATCATTATTATTATTATCCTGCTTAACAACTCGGTTCTCTCTATCTTTGCGCTCGGTTAAACTTGAAAAGCACATCAGCTCAGTTCGTCGGCGGTTAAACCCTAGGTACTCTCCATACCTTTACCATATCCAAGTCTACACTGTTAAGTTCTTGTATTACGTTTGGGATTTTTATTTCTTATCCTCTGTTTAGTTGCTGAAATATCTAATAAAAAATAATAAAATAAAATTGAAGGTTTGTTTTTACTTGGGAAATTTTTCTCCATCAACCCACTAGTTAATGTGGGCATGAAGTTTGATGTAACTCTGTTTATATAATTTTCATTTTTAAAACCTCTCATAAATTCTTTTTTTAAGAAACGAGAGTAATGCTGGTATTTTGAGGAATTATGATTCTCATGTATTTTAGCATGTTCATTTCATGTTCTTTATTTATTTATTCTGCTTTTATTGATTATGATTGTGATGCCCTTTTTTATTTCCTTTTATTGGTTTTATCAGTAAATTTGATTATTGAAAAAGGCATTTATCTGTAAATTTGCCACTGCTCGTCAGTGCTGATTGTTTTGAATCAATTTGGACACCTCGTAAATAGTTTGAGATACGAAGAAAATCCAGTTGCTTGGACTAATTGGGTTCTGCTTTTTTGTCGGAATGAAGATAATGTGTTCTCCTTGCTGTTGCTTGATTGTAATGGGTTTGGTTACAAGTTTAAACAGTTTATTTTTTATCTGAACTTGTTACAATGGTAGGTTCATGTGTCATTGGCTGCGAGCTTGAGTCGAGCAATCATGAGGCCTTAGATTGGAACTTTTGCCCTTGAGAGCCTAAGTCAGCCTAACCTTTAGAATCGCACTCACATGTTTCGAAAGCTCGAAAGTACTCAAACAGTCAAGATATTGGAGCACAGCTGAAAAACATAACTGCAAACTGTGATTCTGTACACAGTTGAGGGTAGGGTGGTCCTCTATTTATAATTGTCTCCTTTCACGGTTGGACCCTTCCAAGCTATCTACAAGTGTTTGAATTACAAGATATCTACTATAGTTTAAAATTCCTAAAAATTAACAAATCCTAAAGATTTTAGAGGATAAGTTGTCAAGGAGTTTAACTTACACCAAAACTCTATCACTGTAGCTGCTCTGGTGTGCTAGGAGTGTGCTGGACACACATGATGGTGTTCCTGGTTTCCAAACCCATCTCGCACATGGTTTGCCTTGAAGCTTGGACCTGTCTTTCACACCATGCTTGCAAACCTTGGTCTCGATTGTGCATCCTGGTCAACCAGTGCATGGATTGTGACATTTTCCCCAACTCATTCTAGCAAATACCTCGTTGCCAGGTGAACTCTCAACTGTCTATATATCATTGTCACGTACATCTTCTCCCACACCATTAATGCATCCTTCGCTTCCTTTGAGTTGCACTTTGCGCAGTCGCTTGGTAGGGGACTTGATGCCCACCATATTTGTGGCACTCTACTTCCACTGACACTTTGTTGCAGTTCTCTACTACCACTCATACGTTGTTATGGAACTTTGCTGCCACTTCATTACATTTCTCTCCTATGGCTGACTGAGGAGTCTCTACCTGATGACAATATCAAACGACTCCCAACCTCCTAACCCTCTATGGTTCATCGTTAGGCTGCTCATCACTACTGGTCCTACTGTTAGATTCTGTGTCTTACCTTCACTATGGCTGAAAGCTTCTTACACAAAGGGTAGTCTTTGACTTGATGCAGACTGTCTCAAAAGTAACATCTCAAGGGCTTTCTCTCCCTTGCTTTGTCACGTGCAGCTCTCTTGGCCTTGAACTTGCGAGGCGAAGTCTGTTCATCTGCCTCTTCTCTTGATGAGGAGCTACTGTTGTAGTCTCCCCCACTATTGCCTTCATTTCTGTTCTTGGGTGACTCAATGCACTCAAACTCCATCAGCATTTTAGCTATCGCGATGACTCGACTCAATTCTTGCATGACTCAACACTGCAATTTAGTCTGTACCCACGGCTATAAACCATCCATGAAGTGGAACAAATACTCCTTTTAAGTCATATTGGGGATCATAAGCAATAGCTTTGTTGTACATTCTTCTCGCACTCCACCCTTTTGAGTGAGTTGGTGGAGCTTCTTTTGTTGCATACACTGGCTTAAACTATTGTTTTAGTTCCCTCACGAACTTGTGCTAAGTGTTGATGCGTGCTCACCACGTTACACTCCCTCATGCCTGCGTTGCCACCATAATAGTGCAACATCAATCAAGTAAATTGTGACGGTGCTTACTTTGCATCCTGTATTTTGTTAGCGACTTGGAAGTACTACTCCATGCTTCATACAAAATTGTTGACCTGTTGGTCAGAGTGACTTCTCACAAATGGCTTCGGCTTTGGCATCTCAACATTAAGATCAAAATTTACTATAGTAACCACAGCAACTCTACATGCAGATAGCTTAGTCTTGAGCTGCACGAGCTATCCTCATATGGTTATTATAACTGCTTCCAAAGCCTCGTTCTTCTGCATGAGTGTCTACTACTTCGTTCAAGCCTTCGAGCTCTTCCCACATGGAACATAGCTTGGTCATACTTTCGTCAGCTTCCTCGGATCGATCTATAATCTCTCCAACAACTGTCTCTACTCTGGCCAGAAGGGCATCCATATCTAGAACTGTCTCTCTGGATCTGGCCTTCCTACTCTGTCCTCTGGTCTCATGGGCTCCTTGGACCTCTAGTTGCACTCTTCCACGGATGCTATTCGTACTTCTGATTAGGTTGCCAGCAGAACTGCTCTAATACCAAATGTCACGGGGTGACTGCTTGAGTCAAGCAACCATGCGGCCTTAGGCTAGAACTTTTGTCCTTGAGAGCCTAAGTCAACCTTCTAACCGTTTAGAATTAGGCTTATGTATTTGGAAGACTCGAAAGTTCTCAAATAGTCAAGAAAGTGGAGCACAACAGAAAAACAAAACATCAGGGAAGAGGGGAGAATAGACTTTGATTTTCATTAACAAGAGAAAATTCTGTACACAAATGAGGGTCAACAGGCCTTTTATTTATAATCGGGTCCCCTTACATGATTGGACTCTTCCAAGCTCATTTACAAGTGTTTGAATTACAAGATAACTGTATCTAGTATAGCTTAAAATTCCTAAGGACTCTAGAGGATAAGCTGCCAAGGAGTTTAACTTGCACATGAACTCCACCACTATAGTTGCTTGGGTGTGCTAGGAGTTTGCTGGACACGTACCATGGTGTTTTTGGGTTTTAGACCCTTCCTGCATATGGCTTGCACCCCATCTAGTTTGATTGCGCGCCTTGAGGCTCGGACCTATCTTTCACACTATGCCTATAGACCCTGGCGTCAATTATGCATCCTAGCCTATAATTAGTGCATAGACTGTGGCACATGGATACTGCTCAAAGAGCTAGTTCAAATTCCCTTCCCCATTAAAAAAAAAGGACTCATGTCTTCTAATTAATTAATTAATTTGGTTAGTCCCCTTTTAGGTATTTGGATTATGGGTTATAGAATATTGTTAAAACCTTGGACAACTTTTGAGTAATCATCATCATCATCAAAGCCTTTACCGTAATAATGGAGGCTACATGAACTCATGCCAAGTTGCTAGCATGAATTCTCCTTTTTCACTCGTTCGCAGCTAAGGCAATATGTTCTTTTAACTCTTGTTTCGTCATATCCTTTGAATGACTTTCTTCCATCTCTTTTTCAGTCTTTGCTTAGCCATGACCCTTTTTTCAACATTCATAGCCTCATCTCTTCTAATTAGAGCATCCTCAGGTCTACGTCTTATGTATCCAAACCAACGTAAATAACTTTCACTAATCTTGTCTTCGGTATATGTCAATCCAACCTTATTGCGAATGTCTTTGTTCATCTTGTGGGAAAACATGATTAGCGTACAGCCAGCTTTCTAGGAGATTTTGTAACAGTTTGTATCCCTAGAATTAGGCTGATTTGGTAAAGAATATTCCATAAATCATGGAATTTGATAGCGTAGTTAGTTTCCTTTTCTATTGCTAGGGTTATTATATGTATGTGCATATATATATATATATATATATATATATATATATATATATATATACAGCCACTCTATACATATTTCTCAATGAGATACAGCAGAAAATTCTTTCATAACAATCGATTCCCAATATATGACATGGCATCAGAGCTTTAGGGTCAGTTCTGGTTTTGTTCTTCCAGCCTTCATCGCTGTTTTTTTTTTTTTGGCTCTGTTTTGCTTTGTTTTCTAAAGACAAAACAGAGTAGTGTTTTTTTTACCAGCCTTCATAGCTGGATTTTTCCTCGGCTCTTCATCATTGGTGGTTTCTCTTTGTTGCTTGGCCTTCTATTTATTTCTTATTCTCACCAGTCTTTCAGCAAGTTTTGATTTGTGAAAGATGTCAGAAGTTGCAGAAACAACTGCTACAGCACAATCAGAGGAAGTTGTTCAATCTCAACAACCTAGAGAATTGCAAAATATCCAGGCTGCCTATAAATTGAATGAAAAAACTATCTCAAATGGTCTCAGCTTGTTCATACTATGCTTAAAGGAAAGTGAAAGCTAAGTCATCTTACAAGTATGGGGCCAAAACCAGGAGATCCTAGGTTTGAAGCATGGTATGAAGAAGATTCGATGATTATGGCATGGCTGTGGAATTCAATGGTTCCTAAGATTAGTGACACATGTATGTTCTTGGCTACTGCTGAGGATATTCGGGATGCAATAGCAAAAGATATGGCTCAAGTATACGAGGTGAAGGTGAAAATGATGGCTGCTAAACAAGGCAGTAAAACAGTTACTAAATATGCCAATCAATTGAAAAGTTTATAGCAAGAATTCGATCATTATGGGGTGATAAAAACCAAATGTCCTAAAGATGCTGCTGTTCTAAAGGATTTCATTGAGCAAGATAGAGTCTATGATTTTCTCGTGGGGCTTAATGTAGAATTTGATCAAGTGAGAATCCAAATTCTTGGCAAGCAGGAGGTTCCGTGCTTTAATGAAGTGGTAGCATTGGTTCGAGGGGAGGAAAGCCGAAGAGGACTTATGCTTGAACCACAAAGCACGGATAGCTTGGCTATGGTAGCCAATGGTGGCAATAATTCAACCACAAACATGGAAAAAGCACCATTTTTGGAAAATGGAAAACTTGAACAACCAAGGAGTGTTATGCGGGGAAAAAAGGGTGTCACGGCTACCCTTGAAGGTTCCGCTTTGGCTGCTGGAAATACCAATTCGGGCAGAAACTTCAACCCTTCACAGAAGCAGGAGGAGCGTCCCCAGGTTTGGTGTGACCACTGCCACAAACCCCGCCATACAAGAGAAACTTGCTGGCGGGTCCATGGCAAACCTGCCAATTGGAAGAGCAGTAGATAGAATAATAGATCTGGCCGTGTACTTTCCACTGCAAATGAAGTCAAATCTGTCCCCTCGTACCCATTTAGTAAAGAGCAAATGAATCATCTTCGTAAATTGCTAACGCCTAGTTTATCATCTGGTATTCCTAGTGTTTCTATTGCACAATCAGGTAATAATCCTAATGCTTTCTCCTGTTCTTTGAATTCAGCCCCTTGGATCATAGATTCAAGTGCTTCAGACCATATGACTAGTTTTGCTGATCTATTTAGTACCTATACACCTTGTTCTGGTCGTCAAAAAATTAGAATAGCTGATGGAAGCTTCTCACCAATTGCAGGAAAAGGTCTAATAAAACTTTCTGATCAAATAAACCTCAAATCTGTTCTTCATGTTCCTAGATTAACCTGCAATCTTTTGTCAGTTAGTAAACTTTCCAAAGATTGTAATTGTCATTTTGATTTCTTTGAATCTAACTGTGTTATCCAGGACCAGCGCTCGGGGAGGATGATTGGCAGTGCTGAGATGGTGGATGGTCTTTACTACTTTAATGGTACTCTCTCTAGTAATAAAAAGGCTCAAGGACTTTGTGGTATCAGTTCAAATCCTGTTTGTGAAGAAATCCTACTTTGGCATCTTAGGCTAGGTCATCCTAGTTTTCAATATTTGAAACTTTTATTTCCTGCTTTATTTCAAAACATGGATTGTTCTTCTTTTAAGTGTGAAAGTTGTGTTCTTGCTAAAAGTCATCGGACTACTTATAAATCTAAACCTTATCGTGCATCAAAACCATTTCATCTCATTCATAGTGATGTTTGGGGTACTTCTAAGGTTACAGCTATTTCTAAAAAAATGTGGTTTGTAACTTTCATTGATGATCACACATGGTTATGTTGGTTGTACCTAATGCATGAAAAAATGATGTGGAAAAATTGTTTCAAAATTTTTATAGCATGATTAAAAATCAATTTCAGACAAAAATTAATATTTTTCATTCTGATAATGGAACAGAATTTTTTAATAAATATTTGGGGAATTTTTTCAAAGAAAAAGGTATTTTGCATCAATCTACTTGTCGTGATACCCCTCAACAGAATGGTATTGCCGAAAGAAAAAATAAACATTTGCTTGAGGTAGCACGATCGATAATGTTTTCCATGCATTTGCCAAAATATTTAGGGGAGATGCAGTGTGTTGACAGCTTCTTATTTGATTAATAGGATGCCCACTCGTGTCTTGCAATATATGACACCTTTAGAATGTTTAAAAAATCAGTTTCCTACTTCTAGAATTCATGCTGATTTACCTATCAAGGTTTTTGGGTGCACTGCTTTTGTTCACATTCCAAGTCAGTTTCGGTCAAAACTAGATCCTCGAGCTGAAAAATGTGTTTTTGTTGGTTATTCACCAAATCAAAAGAGGTACAAGTGTTATAATCCAATCACCAAAAAATATTTTACAAGTATGGATGTAACCTTTTTAGAAACACAGCCCTATTTTTCCAAAAATCCTCTTCAAGGGGAGAGATATACAGGGGAAGAAAATTTTTGGCAAGTTTCTACTGATCCTATGCCTCACACAATATTTAAAATCTCCCATCCACAAATGAATTTGCAAGCATCTCCACACATGCAGGAAATATCAAATCAAGAAAGTTGTCCTAGTACAGATATCTCACAAACAGGGGGAGAAATACCACAACAAAACTCTGAGCTTCTGGTTTATACGAGGCGAGGGACAAAAAAGGGTAACAAAGACTTATCTATCATCCAAGCACCAGTTCAATCAGAACTTCCGAGCAGTAAGATTCTGGAAACCCAAGGTAACCCCACGTCAGCTTTATCTCCTTCAATTTTATCTCCTAGCAATCAGTGTACACCTGATCTTTCTGATCTTGATGTTCCAATAGCTATTAGGAAAGGGACAAGAACATGTACCCATCATCCCGTTGCTAAATACATATCTTATAAAAAATTGTCCCAAAATCATAAAGCTTATATCTCTAGGATATCTAATCCGTTTGTACCTAGAAACATTAAGGAGGCCTTAGATGATCCAAATTGGAAGTTAGCTGTTATGGAAGAGATGAATGCTCTTAACAAAAATGGTACTTGGGAGATAGTAGATCTGCCACATGATAAGAAGGTTGTGGGATGTAAATGGGTGTTTACTATTAAATGCAATGCTGATGGTAGTGTTGAGAGGTATAAGGCAAGGCTTGTGGCCAAGGGTTTCACACAAACCTATGGGATTGATTATCAGGAGACATTTGCCCCAGTAGCAAAAATAAACTCAATCCGAGTCTTACTATCTGTAGCTGTGAACTTTGATTGGCCATTATATTAGTTGGATGTGAAAAATACATTTTAAATGGAGACTTGGAGGAAGAAGTTTTTATGAATCTACCACCTGGTTTTGAAGAGAATCTTGGCAGTAACAAAGTTTGCAGGCTAAGGAAATCTTTGTATGGCCTTAAACAGTCTCCTAGAGCTTGGTTTGAACGTTTTGGGAAAACGGTCAAAAGTTTTGGTTATTGTCAAAGTCAGGCAGATCATACCATGTTTTACAAACACTCCACTAATGGGAAAATAGCCATACTGATTGTTTATGTGGATGATATTATTCTAACAGGTGATGACAATGCAGAGCTTGAGAATTTGAAGAGGAGACTTGCTAAGGTTTTTGAAATCAAAGACCTAGGCCCTTTAAAGTATTTCCTCGGGATGGAGTTTGCTAGATCAAAAGAAGGAATATTTGTTAACCAACGTAAATATGTACTTGATTTACTTGATGAAACAGGTTTACTTGGATGCAAGGCAACGGAAACTCCCATTGAGCCCTACATAAAACTTCAACCTGCCAAACCTGAAGAAGTGAGCAACAGGGGGCAGTATCAAAGACTTGTTGGAAAACTAATCTATTTATCTCACACTCGTCCAGATATATCCTTTGCAGTTGGTGTTGTGAGTCAGTTCATGCATGCACCTAGACGAGCATTTTGAGGCTGTATACAGAATTTTGAAGTATCTAAAAGGGACTTCTGGAAGAGGACTGCTGTACAAGAAACGGGAAGATCTACAAGTTGAAGTTTACACTGATGCTGACTGGGCAGGAGATTCTACAGACCGAAGATCAACTTCTGGCTATTGTACATTTATTGGAGGGAACTTAGTGACTTGGCGAAGTAAGAAACAAAGTGTGGTAGCCAGAAGCAGTGCCGAAGCAGAGTTTAGATCAGTTGCACATGGAATATGTGAAGTACTATGGATTAAGAGATTATTGGAAGAATTGAAGATCTCAAACCCTTCACCAATGAAGGTCTATTGTGACAACAAAGCAGCAATTTCAATTGCTCACAATCCAGTCCTTCATGATAGAACAAAGCATGTGGAGGTGGATAAACACTTCATCAAAGAAAAAATTGAGAAGGGATTGATTTGTATGCTATATGTCCCTACTGCAGAACAGGTTGCAGATATACTCACTAAAGGATTACCAAAGAAACAGTTTGACAATTTGATTTGCAAGCTGGCAATGGAAGATATCTACAAACCAGCTTGAGGGGGAGTGTTGAGAATGTCAAAGATGTGATTTGATTTAGTTTCCTTATTTAGTTTCCTAAATATCTGTCTGTAATTAAGAGTAGATTCAGAACTGATTTGGTCAATGATCTAAATCAGTAAAGTGAAAAAATTAGGCTGTAAATTAGTTAGGACTTTCCTATTTCTTTGTATGTTTTTCCCTATAAAAGGATTGTAAATCAGAAGGAAAAGTATTGACAGAAAATATACAGTTTTTACCCAATTCTACATTTCTCAATGAGATACAGCAGAAAATTCTTTCATAACAATCGATTCCCAATTTACGACATGGCATCAGAGCTTTAGGGTCAGTTATGGTTTTGTTCTTCCAGCCTTCATCGCTGTTTTTTTTTTTTTTGCTCTGTTTTGCTTTGTTTTCTAAAGACAAAACAGAGTAGTGTTTTTTTTACCAGCCTTCATAGCTGGATTTTTCCTCTGCTCTTCATCATTGGTGGTTTCTCTTTGTTGCTTGGCCTTCTATTTATTTCTAATTCTCACCAGTCTTTCAGCAAGTTTTGATTTGTGAAAGATGTCAGAAGTTGCAGAAACAACTGCTACAGCACAATCAGAGGAAGTTGTTTAATCTCAACAACCTAGAGAATTGCAAAATATCCAGGCTGCCTATAAATTGAATGAAAAAACTATCTCAAATGGTCTTAGCTTGTTCATACTATGCTTAAAGGAAAGTGAAAGCTAAGTCATCTTACAAGTATGGGGCCAAAACCAGGAGATCCTAGGTTTGAAGCATGGTATGAAGAAGATTCGATGATTATGGCATGGCTGTGGAATTCAATGGTTCCTAAGATTAGTGACACATATATGTTCTTGGCTACTGCTGAGGATATTCGGGATGCAATAGCAAAAGATATGGCTCAAGTATACGAGGTGAAGGTGAAAATGATGGCTGCTAAACAAGGCAGTAAAACAGTTACTAAATATGCCAATCAATTGAAAAGTTTATAGCAAGAATTCGATCATTATGGGGTGATAAAAACCAAATGTCCTAAAGATGCTGCTGTTCTAAAGGATTTCATTGAGCAAGATAGAGTCTATGATTTTCTCGTGGGGCTTAATGTAGAATTTGATCAAGTGAGAATCCAAATTCTTGGCAAGCAGGAGGTTCCGTGCTTTAATGAAGTGGTAGCATTGGTTCGAGGGGAGGAAAGCCGAAGAGGACTTATGCTTGAACCACAAAGCACGGATAGCTTGGCTATGGTAGCCAATGGTGGCAATAATTCAACCACAAACATGGAAAAAGCACCATTTTTGGAAAATGGAAAACTTGAACAACCAAAGGCCTCTAATCGTGACAGTTTGTGGTGTACCTATTGTAAGAAGGCACGCCATACTTGTGAGCGGTGTTGGAAGCTTCATAGCAAACCTCTAAGCTAAGGGTGGGGACATAAAGGAGAGCAACCAAGGAACAATGGTCGACCACATACTGCAACAAAACAGCAGAACAAAGCAGCACCAAAGGAGTCGGGCGGTCTCAACCAAAGAAGAGATCGAGAGGCTGAGATCTCTAATTAGTAACCTTGACAAACCTTTAGGTACTTGTTCATTGGCATACTTAGGTAAGTTTTCATCCTCTATTGAATTAAATGTCTTAGATACAACCTTTGCTGACTCTTGGATCATGGATTCAAGAGCTATTGACCATATGACCCACTTACCGAATGTCTTTCACATACTCCCCATGTCCAAGCAATAGGACAATAGCCATAGCGGATGGTTCTTTGACTACTATAGCAGATGTAGGAGATGTTAAAATAAGCCCATCATTGACCTTAAAAAATGTTCTTCATGTCCCTAGATTATCCACAAACCTTGTCTCTATCCAAAAGCTTACTCAAGATCTATGTTTTTAATGTGATTTTTCATCATAGTTATTGTTTATTTCAAGACAAAGATACGGGGAAGATGATTGGACTTGCTAGAGAACAGGATGGGCTCTACTACCTTGAAGCACCGAGCCAATCAAATATTACCAAGGGCAAATTTACCTCCTTTTGTTTCAAAACTTTATTCATCCAATAAAGACAAAGTTTGACTTCACCACCGCTAACTTGGACATCCATCATTTAGAGTCATAAAAATTCTTTTTCCATCTTTATTTCAAGGTCTAGCTGTTGAGAGCTTTCATTGTGAAGTGTGCGAACTTGCTAAACATAAACGTGTACCTTTTCCAGTAAGTAATAAAAGAAGCTCTCTTCCTTATTATCTCATTCACAGTGATTTTGGGGTCTTACTATTCGTAGTGTTTTTGGGGCAAAATGGTTTGTGTCATTCATTGACGATTGTACTCTATGTTACTTGGATTTTCTTGCTTAAACATAAATCTGATGTCAGTATTGTTCTCCCAAACTTTTGTTCCATGATTAAGAACCAATTTGGAGTAATATCGAAAGGTTTAGGTCAGATAATGCTAGGGACTATTTCAATCAAGTCCTAACTCCGTATTTTCAAAAGGAAGGGATAGTGCATGAGTCATCTTGTGTCAGTACACCACAACAAAACGAAGTTGTAGAAAGGAAAAATGGTCATCTCCTTCAGTCAACCTGAGCCCTCTTATTCCAAGAAAACGTGCCTAAATCCTTTTGGGGGAAGCAATTCTTATAGCCACTCATCTTATAAATCGTTTGCCTTTCGGAGTCTTGGGATTCAAGAGTTTAATGGAAACACTCTCAACATTCTATCCAAACATACACACTACAAATAATCTTGTCCGTAGGATATTTGGGTGTGTGTCATTTGTCCATGTTCACAGTCAAAATAGGGGGAAGCTAGACCAAGGGCGTTAAAATGTGTATTTGTGGGTTATTCCTCAACTTAGAAAGGATACAAGTGTTATCACCCTCCATCAAAAAAGTTCTATGTCTTGATGGACTTTTCTTTCAATGAACAAGCACCTTACATCACCACACCTTATCTTTAGGGGGAGAATTTCATACTTGAAGATAAGGATGGGGATTTCTTGCTTGATCTGTCATCACTTCCAATGTCTGTGCTAGTATCTGAGTCCATGCTAGTATCTGAGTCCATGCCAGATCCTGTGTCTGAACCTGTGCCAAATCTTGCGCCTGAACCTACGCCCGAAACTTCAGAAAATCCCAACTCTGCCATTGAGAATGTGAGATTTGGCAAGGTGTGCTTGGGGAAGAAGACGGCTGTCCTTGAATCAGTGCAAGTCCAAGAATTCAACCCAGATCCTGAAAGTGAGGTAACAATTTCTAATTCTTCATTACAAGTTGATATTGAATCCCATTTAGGCGATCATGACCTAGACCTTCCCATTGCTGTTAGGAAAGGAACTATAGAGTGCACAAAACGACCTTTATATCCTCTTGCACACTTCTTGTCCTTCAAACATTTTTCACTATCACATAGAGCCTTCTTGGTTAAGCCTGAACACCATTGCCATCCCTACCACCTTATCCGAGGCTTTGTCCAATGACAAATGGAAACAAGCCGTGAATGTAGAAATGGAAGCATTGGAGAAGAACAAAACGTGGGAGTTGGTGAAGTTACGGTAGGAAAGAAACCTATGGCGTGTAAATGGGTCTATACAATGAAATATAAAGCAGATGGGTCAATAGAGAGATATAAGGCAAGGCTAGTAGCCAAGGGTTGTACTCAAACATATGGGATTGACTACCTAGAGACTCTTGCTCCAATTGCGAAAATGAATACGATTAGAATCTTGCTGTCATTAGCAGCTAATTATGGTTGGGAGTTACAGCAGTTTGATGTCAAGAATGCATTTTTGCAAGGAGAACTAGAAGAAGAAATTTATATGAAGGTCCCACCAAGTTATAGGAATAATTTAGATGTTTATACTGTGTAAATTGAAAAAGGCCTTATATGGACTTAAGCAATCACCACGGGCATGGTTTGGCAGATTTGCCAAAGTTATGATTGCCACGGGGTATGGACAAAGCTAAGCGGATCACACATTGTTCATTAAACACTCATCTTCAGGGGGAGTCATAGCACTCATTGATGACATAATAGTGACAAGGAATGATGATAAGGAGAGACAGCTTCGAAGTCAGTGTTTGGCTAAGGAGTTTGAGATCAAAGCATTAGGAAGGTTGAAATATTTTCTTGGGATTGAGGTGGCTCACTCTAAGCAAGGCATTTTTATCTCCCAATAGAAGTATGTTACAGATCTCCTTAAAGAAAGAGGCAAGACAGCGTGAAACCAACAAGTACTTCAATAGACCCAAATCTTAGACTTGGAATGGCAGAGGAAGATGCTGTAGTAGATAAGGAAATGTATCAGTGCCTGGTAGGAAAACTCATTTATTTGTCTCATACACGATCGGACATAGCATATGCAGTGAGTGTGATTAGCCAATTCGCGCGTAGCCCAAAGGAAGTTCATCTGCAAGTAACTCACCGGGTGTTGTAGTATCTCAAAGAGACACCAGGAAAGAGTGCTATGTTCAACAAAAATGGGGGTTTGGTGCTTGAGGCTTATACAGATGTTGATTATGCTGGGTCAATAGTCTATAAGGGGTCAACCACAAGATATTGCACCTTTTTTGGTGGTAACCTCGTGACGTGGAGGAGCAAGAAACAACACGTGGTAGCGCGGTCTAGTGCAGAGGCAAAATTCTGAGTAATGGCTCAAGGTGTGTGTGAACTACTTTGGTTGAATATCAAGTGGGACGGCCCAATGAGACTTTATTGTGATAATAAGTCTACGATTAGCATAACTCACAACCAGGTACAGCATGATTGAACGAAGCACATAAAAATTGACAGACACTTGATCAAGGAGAAATTGGAGAGTGAGTTGATTTGTACCCCTTACATGTCTACACAAGGCCAACTTGTGGATGTGTTTACTAAAGGGTTAAGTAGCTTAGTGTTTTAGAGTATTGTATCCAAGCTGGGAATGGAAACATCTATTCACCAGCTTGAGGGGGAGTGTGGGAAATGTGATTAGTGTACAGCCAATTTTTTAGGAGATTTTGTAACAGTTTGTATTCTTGGAATTAGGCTTATTTGGTTAAGAATATTCCATAAATCATTGGATCTGACAGCCTAGTTAGTTTTTGTCAAGAATATTATTGGAAAGTCAACTGTTGTTTTAATTAATTTGTTATTTTAGGAAATTAGTATATATGTGTATCCCTAGCATTAAGGTTAGAGAATCACTCGATTATAGATTCTATTAATTAGAATAATATCTAGGATTATGAGTGATATACTTTCCTATTTAGTTAGAAGTTCTTTGTATATAAATAGGGTACCTATGTACAGTTTTATCTTAAGTCTTTTCAATACAATACTTTGATTTCCTACATGGTATCAAGAGCTTTAGGTTTTTTTTTTTCTTGGAAATCAGTCACTTTTTCAGCCTTCATTGCTGATTTTCTGCAGTTTCTTCTTCAGCCTTCATTGCTGATTTTCTGCAGTTTCTTCTTCAGCCTTCATTGCTGATTTTTTTGCCTTAGGCCTTCATAGCCATTTTCTCATCCAGCCTTCATCACGAAAATTTGTTTTTGTTCGTCTCTATAGGCTCGGTTTTGGTTCTATCGTTCCAGCCTTCATCACTGTTGTCTTTGCTCTGTTTTCTAAAGACAAAACAGAGTATTTCATGTGTTCTTTTTTATCAGCCTTCATAGCTGAATTTTTCCTCTATTCTTTATCATTGGTGGTTTCTCTTTGTTGCTTGGCTTTCATTGCCGATTTATTCCTGATTCTCACCTATCCTTCAGCAAGTTTTGATTTGTGAAAGATGTCAAAAGTTGCAGAAACAACCACTGCAGCACCAAAGGAGTTGGGCAGTCTCAACAAAGAAGAGATTGAAAAGCTGAGAAATCTCCTAAGTATCCTCGAAAAACCTTCAGGTACCTATTCATTGATACATTCAGGTAAGCTTCCAACCTCTCACGCTTTAAATGCCTCAGATAGAACCTTTAAACATTTGTGGATTATTGATTCAGGAACCACAGATCATATGACTCATTCCTTTCAAAACTTTAGTTCATATTCACCTTGTTCTAGTAGTAGGAAAATTGCTACTGCCGATGGCTCCTTGGCCACGGTAGCTGGGGTAGGAGAAATAAAAATCAGTCCTAACCTTACTTTGAAAAATGTCCTACATGTTCCCAAATTGTCCACCAATCTTTTATCAATATCTAAGCTTTCTCATGACATGAATTGCATAGTAACTTTTTTTCCATCTTATTGTCTATTTCAAGACCAGGGCTCGGGAATGATGATTGGACGTGCTAAGGAGAAGGATGGATTATACTATCTTGAGGAATTAGAGAAATCGAAAGTTGGTAAGTGGAACCAGCCCCTAACCTACCTTTCTGGACAAAACCTCACCAATAAAGACACAATTTGGCTTCACCATTTTAGGCTCGGACATCCTTCTTTTTCAACCCTTGAAATTATGTTCCCTTCTTTGTTCAAAGGACTAGTTGATAAGCAGTTTCATTGTGATGTATGTGAACTTGCAAAACACAGACGTGCTACCTTTCCCACCAATAACAAAAGAAGCCTTTTTCCTTTTGAGTTGATTCATAGTGATATATGGGGTCCAACTACAATTCCAAATATTTCTGGGGCACGTTGGTTTGTTTCATTTATTGATGATTGTACAAGAGTTACCTGGATATTTCTGCTTAAATCAAAATCTGATGTGAGTGATATCCTCCCAAACTTCTTTTCCATGATAAAAAACCAATTTGGGGTCCAAATCAAAAGGTTTAGGTCAGATAATGCAAAAGATTATTTCAACCAAACACTTTCCCCATATTTTCAACAAAAAGGTATTATTCATGAGTCATCCTGTGTCTCTACTCCACAACAAAATGGAGTTGCAGAAAGGAAAAATGGCCATCTCCTAAACACTACCCGAGCATTATTATTTCAGAAAAATGTGCCAAAATACCTTTGGGGGAAGCAGTTCTTACAGCCACACATGTCATAAACAGGTTACCATCCCGAGTGTTAAACTTCAAGAGTCCCATGGAGGTATTGTCTCACTTTTATCCAAGTCTCAGTACAACAAACCATCTTGTTCCTAGAGTATTTGGGTGTGTCTCATTTGTTCATGTCCATAGCCAAAATAGAGGAAAGTTAGACCCTAGAGCTATCAAGTGTGTCTTTGTGGGATACTCTTCAACACAGAAAGGATACAAGTGCTATCACCCACCTACTAAAAAACTCCTAATCTCAGCAGATGTTACTTTCATTGAAACAGAACCATATTTCACTCAACCCTATCTTCAGAGGGAGACAACATTTGTGGAAGATAAGGATCAAGACTTCTTTCTCCTTGACTTGCCGTCATCATCTTCTAAATTCCAACCCGAGACCAAGACCTCCGCTGAAGTTACAATTAAGCAACCTGAGCCTCCTCCTTCACAAACCCAAAATGAGCCCTCCTTACAACCTAGTTCACAAGCAGATGGGGGAAAGGCCACTACTAACAATCGATTCTCACAGGTTTACTCAAGAAGGAAAAGTCTAGCTCCTGAACCAAGGCCGGACCAATCATCAGACTCAAATCCTGGAAATGAGGTAATATCTTCTAGCTCTACTCCTCAAAGTGATTCCTTATCTAACATTGATTTACCTATAGCCCTTAGGAAAGGAACTAGAGAGTGCACAAAACATCCATTATACCCAATATCCCATTTTGTGTCCTTTGAAAAATGCTCTCCATCTCACCGAAGTTTCCTTACAAACATAAACACAATATCCATTCCCAAAACATTATCAGAGGCTTTAAATTGTGAAAATTGGAAGAATGCTATGAATGTTGAAATGCAGGCCCTGGAGAAGAACAATACTTGGGAGATTGTGGAGCTACCAAGAGGAAAGAAAGCAGTGGGATGTAAGTGGGTCTTTACAGTTAAGTATAAAGCAGATGGAACACTTGAGAGGTACAAAGCTAGGTTGGTGGCTAAAGGATACACACAGACATATGGGATAGATTACCAAGAAACCTTTGCTCCGGTTGCCAAGATGAATACGGTGAGAATTCTTTTGTCTCTAGCAGTTAACTTTGATTGGCCTTTACAACAGTTTGATGTAAAAAATGCATTTTTGCACGGAGATCTTGAAGAGGAAATCTACATGGAAATACCCCCTGGATTCGATAGAAACATGGCTGCAAATAAGGTTTGCAAGCTCAAGAAGGCACTATATGGCCTAAAACAGTCACCAAGAGCTTGGTTTGGGAGATTTGCCAAGGTAATGCATTCCATGGGGTACAAGCAGAGCCAAGGGGATCACACCCTATTCATAAAACACTCAGGTTCAGAGGGAGTTACTGCTCTCATTGTCTATGTTGATGATATCATAGTGACGGGAAATAATGAAAAGGAAAGGCAGAACTTGGGAAGATGTTTGGCAAAGGAGTTCGAGATTAAGGAACTAGGAAACTTGAAATATTTTCTGGGCATTGAAGTGGCAAGGTCGAAACAAGGGATCTTTATATCCCAACAAAAGTATGTCCTTGATCTCTTGAAAGACACGGGAAAGTTGGCGTGCAAACCATCCAGCACACCAATTGATCCTAATCATAAACTTGGGGAAGTAGAGGGAGACAATGCTACAGACAAAGAATCATATCAGAGACTGGTTGGTAGACTAATCTACCTATCCCACACACGGCCTGATATTGCCTATGCAGTTAGTGTGGTGAGCCAATTTATGCACAACCCTAAGGAACTCCATTTGCATGCAGTTCATAGAATATTGCACTATCTCAAGGGAACTCCAGGAAAGGGAATTTTGTTCAATAAAGGTGATAAGCTCACTTTGGAGGCCTACACCGACGCTGACTACGCAAGCTCAGTGGTTGATAGAAGATCCACCACGGGTTACTGCACCTTTTTGGGAGGAAACTTAGTTACTTGGAGGAGCAAAAAGCAGAATGTTGTGGCAAGATCAAGTGCAAAATCAGAATTTCGGGCAATGGCACAAGGTGTATGTGAGCTATTATGGTTGAAGATCATTTTGGAAGATCTAAGACTCAAGTGGGATGGCCCTATGAAGCTCTACTGTGACAACAAATCTGCAATTAGCATCGCACACAATCCTGTGCAGCATGACAGGACAAAACATATTGAAGTTGACAGACATTTCATTAAGGAGAAGCTTGACAGTGGTCTCATTTGCACACCCTATGTACCAAGCGAATCACAGCTAGCAGATGTTCTAACCAAGGGACTTAACAATCCACTCTTCCACAAGATTGTAACCAAGCTGGGAATGGACAATGTTTATTCACCAGCTTGAGAGGGAGTGTCAAGAATATTATTGGAAAGTCAACTGCTGTTTTAATTAATTTGTTATTTTAGGAAATTAGTATATATGTGTATCCCTAGCATTAAGGTTAGAGAATCACTCGATTATAGATTCTATTAATTAGAATAATATCTAGGATTATGAGTGATATACTTTCCTATTTAGTTAGAAGTTCTTTGTATATAAATAGGGTACCTATGTACAGTTTTATCTTAAGTCTTTTCAATACAATACTTTGATTTCCTACAGTTTTCTTTTCTATTGCTAGGGTTATTATATATACAACCACTTTGTACATACTTTCTCAATGAGATGCAGCAGAAAATTCTTTCATAACAATTGTTTCTCAATTTATGGCACATCCTTCTATCCTTTTTTGTATATTTGCACATCCACTGTGGCATTTGCATTTTGCTACACTGATCTTCTATGCATGCAGTCTTTTAGTCGTCCAACATTCATTACCGTAAAGCAATGTTGGTCTAACAATTATCCTGTAAAATTTGCCGTTCAACCACATAGAAATTCCTTTACTGCACAACACATTTGTAGCGCTTCTCTGCTTGCTTTAGTCAACCTAGATCCTATGTGTCAGATCGCCATCAATCTTTCCATTCATCTGTACAACGACCCCAAATATTTGAAATGATCTTTTTTAGGGATAGTCACCTCGCCTAGCATCACTATATTTTAAATTTCTCTTTGTTTAAATCGAATTTATATTCCATATATTCAGTTTTCACTCTGCTTAGTCTGAACCCTTTTGATTCTAGCATCTGTTTCATTAGTTTTAATTTTGCATTGATCTCTGTTTTAATCTCACACACAATATAATATCATCTGCAGCCATCATATATCTAGATATATTATCTTGGATGGATTTTATCAACTCATCCATTATTGCAGTGAGCAATAATGGGCTTAATGCCGACTCTTGGTGTAGTCCCATTGTGATAGGAAATTCGCTTATTTGCCCTTCACAATGTCCCCCTATGTCCTTGCCTCTCCATATATGTCCTTAATTATTTTAATGTATTTTATGGAGACTTTTTTTTTTTATTAAGGAACACATAGCACCTCCTTAGGCATTTTATCATATGCTTTCTCCAAGTCTATAAAAATCATATGAAAATATTTAACCTTTATCCTATAAAGACCATAATACTGAATAATATTTTTTAGCAGTGAAACAAGATTCATGCAATTTACTTTTTGTACGAAAAGACTTGGGTTTATTACAAACTATTTTCTCAGAAATTAGATCTATATGCAATTCCAAAATGTGAAAATCAATCCTCAATGGAAGCCTCTTAAAATTCATAGTTATGTCAGTTATATAGATGGGGCTTCTTTCTTGTACAAGGTTTTTGTATTTCATGTTACAATACAAGTTCTCTTGCACTAGCTCTCTTTTTCCAAGCACAAGGTCCAACACCAATCCATCTAAGAGAAAACACACATTAAATGCTGACATTTTAAGCTTAAGTAGTGCCTCTACTTTGGCTTAATGTCTTGCAGCTATTGAATCATTCTATAAGATTTTACATTAAAACGATATGAAGAATTGATTGCTCAACAAATTCTTTTATCTGCTTAGCTTTCTATCATCAGTAGTTGGCAGTTTTTTTAGTCCTCTTTTTCTTTTAAAACTGACAGAATCAGTGGATTCCGCTCAACTGACTAAGTTCTTATGTGACTTACATTTCTCAGGGGCTGTACAAAGTTGTTGAGAGTACAGGATGAGTACAAAGGTTGACCAGACATCTACTGTTGGACCTCACGTTGTCAACATGTCTGCAACAACTACTTCATCCACAGCATCAACTACAGGCCCAAAGGTCTCAAGGTTTGCTGCAAAAACTGGCTTTGTTATACCAAAAAATAAATTGTCAGGTTCATTGGTTCCTATCATCCGAGGAGGTAAAAAATCAGGAGGAAATGCTACTGCCAATGAAGATAACATGGACCAGGTTCAGAGGAGAACAAAATGGGGCCCTGATCTGACACAGGATGCTGCTGTCAGAAGGGGTAGAGCCTTAGCTTATCAGGTATTTGGTCTATTCTTCGCAAGTTCATATCAGAGTCATTTTGATTTCTGATCCTAATTATTTTCTTAAAAATTTTCTTTCAACCTCTTTTTCACTATTGAACTTTTAAGTGTCAAATGTTAGAAGTTCCTTCTACAAGTTTAAACTATCTTGAATTGTGAGTTGGAGGCATTTGTAGCCCTGGATTGTGGGAGGAATATTTATATTGCTCATCTGATGGCAATTGAACATTTCCCTTATCCCATTGGGTGCTAAAATGTCAGTGTCTTTGTGATTTCCTAGAATGGAAACTTCACGTTCCAGGTGCCATTAAGTGATATTACTGCCTCTGTCGTGGTCCAAATTTTGAGCAGACTCGAGTGGATCAGATTACACAGCAGCTGAAGTCAGGAAATCTGCATGTTGGGGATACTGAAGACTCACCATTAGCTGCTCAGACGAAACTTAAAAGCTCTTCTGATACTCAAATTGAAAGTGAGGTAGAAATACACTTAATATAGCATCCTCCGTTAAATTATTTTTATTGTATTGATTTATGGGGCATTTTATGTTTCCAACTTACATAGAATTTGTGAATGTAGAAATCAGAACTTCTGGATATTGAAAGACGGGAAGCTATTGGTAACTTTGACAGCTTTTGCTGGATGATACATTTTTCTATTTCTCCAATTCATTTGTTTTTCACCATGCTTTTGTTGGATTTCTAGGTGAAATACTAAAATTGAATCCAAGTTACAAAGCACCAGTAGATTATAAACCTTTATTGAAAGAGGCAACAGTTCCTATTCCGGTAAGCCCATTTTTATACTGACCTATTACTGCATCTAATTCTCTTATGTCACCCTTCTCCTGCATTTTTAATTGTACTGCTGAAAGAAACAATAGTTTTAAGTAATTAATGGCAATCTTACAGATAAAAAGCTTTGTCAAGCTTGACATATTTTGATTTTTTCTTTTCTAGTAAGCAGCACTTTTAGTGCATAATAAGCTTGGAATTTGTTATATATGCATTTGGATTCTAAACATACATCTCTTTTTATCTAAATATCCCTCTGTACTTTACCGGCATGTAAATTCTAGTTTGTATCATAGAAGCTGAAAGCAAATTGCATAGAGGTGGAATAATCTGGGTCAAACAGAACTGAATATAATTGGACTGATTGGTTTTGAGAACTTGGAGTTCAGATTATTTCTATTTGTAATATACCATGGTTAGGCTTTATAAGTTTAACAGAAGAACTAAATATCATTGTTTTATAAACTACATAGTATCTGATGATCAGTGATGACTGAATGATATGTGGTCTCAGTAAAAAGCTAAATAGTGAAAGATACCTTACTCAGCCCTAACTATATTCTTGATATAACAAGAAGGATATGCAAAGTTGCTTCATGGATGATGGTCTTATTTGCTTATGCTGTTGTATTGGTTAATTCTGGCCAAAAATGACAGGGTCATTGACCTAAGACAGTGATTGGACGTGTAAAGTTCATTTTATTTCTTTTCTATTTCCCATCACTCCTTTAGTGTCTTAAGAAATTTGCAACTTATATCGTATCTTTGAAAGAAAAACATTGGTAGGCTTTAGTTTTTATTCGATCATTTAAAATACAATATAAAAAATAATATTTGAAATTTATATATTCTTTTACTTATCAAAAGAAAAGCTTTATATTTCTTTCAATCATATTACTATTTCATTGGAATTTTTCATGCCTTTTTGCTATATATATTCTTTATATAAAGATGTTTTTCAGTTGTTTTATTAATTATATATTTTTTTGAGTAGTACATTTTTATTAGAAGTTCCAATCATAATCAGCTTATTACATTCCTTAAACTAATAACTATGAAAATCACTTTACTCAAACTAATAAATAAGTATAACTAAACTAGTAACTAACTAGAGTATATTTATGCTCATATGTGATGAAACTCGAACCTGAGACTTCAAAGTCTCAAAGCCTCTTTCTTGCCACTAAACCAAGGCCTTATTGGCGTCTTTTAATTATAATTAAATATATGCATTATGTTTATCCCGTCATCCCCTTAAAGCTAAAAATTTTGGCTTTGACCCTGATTGCAATTGCCCTGTATTTGTTCCTTCTTTGTGGAAAGTTGCAGAGTGGGACCCTTTCAACCTGAATAACCTAAAGGTAGTATCATAATAGAGTAGGTAGACATTGATTAAAAAGGCTGCCATGCTCATGGTTCATATGTTGTCATCAAAAAAGGTGTGGTATTTTTGTGTCAATTGCTCCAAAATGAAACAAATCTGAGTGGGTTAATTGCTATTATGGATTGTTATGGAAACCTTCAAATTTGTTCCGGCTTTCATGGCAAAGCTATTTTCTCTCTAAAAATTCCTTCCATCCTCTCTTTATGTGCATAAAACATGTGAATATTATGATAATATATTACCTTTGCAGGTGAAAGAATATCCTGGATGCAATTTTGCTGGTCTAATATTTGGTCCAGGAAGTGATACTAAGAAGCGACTAGAAAAGGTAAGTTTTCTTTGTGCTATTTTGTTCTATTGATACCGATATACTATTCAGGTCACTGAAACCAATTGAATATCTCACTATAAGTGTGTGAACATATATATATATATCATCATCATCAGAGCCTTTATCCCAATAGATTGGGGTAGGCTATATGAACCAATATCTAAAATCACGTTAGATCGTCCATATGTATTCTCTGCCTCCATAGATTCCTATTCAAGGCCATTTGCTCATCTAATTCTAAAACTTTCATGTCTTTCCAAACAACTTCCTTCCAAGTCTTTTTGGGTCTTCCTCTAGTCTTAACCCTTCTCTCAACATCCATAGCCTCTATTCTCCTAACTGGAGCATCTACAGGTCTACATCATACATGTCCAAACCAACGTAAACGATTTTCACACATTTTGTCTTCGATAGGTATCACTCCAATCATCTTACGAATATCATCATTTCTCATTCTATCCTTTCTTGTATATTCACATATCTACCGTAACATTCTCATTTCTGTTACACTCATCTTTTGTGTATGTAGCCTCTTAGTCGCCCAACATTCACTACCATATAACAATGTTGGTCTAACAACTGTCCTATAGAACTTGCCTTTCAACCATGTAGGAATTCCTTTATCGCACAACACACCTGTAGCACTTCTCCACTTACTCCATCCAGCCTGGATCCTATAGGTCACATCACCATCAATCTCTCCATCCATCTGTATTATTGATCCCAAGTATCGAAAATGATCCCGCTTAGGTATCGCCACCCCATCTAACTTCACTACATCATGCTCTTCCAGTCGGTTAGAACTGAATTTACACTCCATGTATTCAGTCTTCACTCTGCTTAGTTTAAATCCTTTTGATTCCAACGTTTGTCTCCATACTTCCAACTTTGTATTGATCTCCGCTCTAGTTTCCGCACATAGGACAATATCATCTGCAAACATCATACACCAGGGCACCTTATCTTGGATGGATTTTTGTCAATTCGTCCATAACTACCGCGAACAAGAATGGACTCAACGCTGACCCTTGGTGTAATCCCACCGTGATAGGAAACTCACTTGTTTGCCCCCACCTGTCCTCACATGTGTCCTTGGTTGCGTCTCTATACATGTCCTTAATTAATTAGTTTAATATATTTCAAAAGAACTCTTTTCTTCATTAAGGACCACCAGAGTACCTCCCTAGGCACTTTATCATATGCTTTCTCCAAATCTATAAAGACCATATGAAGATCTTTACCCATTACTCGAAAGCGCTCCATAAGTTGTCTAAGCAAATATATTGCCTCCATAGTTGATCGACCCGGCATAAAACCAAATTGATTCTCCGATATCTCTACATTCTTTCTTAATCTCCGTTCTATCACTCTCTCCCATAGTTTCATCGTGTGACTCATCAATTTTATGCCTCGGTAGTTGGCGCAACTTTGAATATCTCCCTTGTTCTTATATAAAGGTACTAAGACACTCTTCCTCCATTCCTCTGGCATTTTGTTAGTGTGCCAAATCTTATTAAATAGATTTGTCAACCATCTAACTCCTACATCTCCAAGGCATTTCCAAACTTCAATTGGGATGTCATCAGGTCCAACAGCTTTTCCATTCTTCATCATCTTTAGTGCATCTTTTACCTCTGTCTCTTGGATTCTACGCATAAAGCACCGATTTAAATCCTTAAGAGGCACTGAAATATTATCCAAAACTTTATTTTGTCCATCATTAAATAATTTGTTAAAATAATCTCGTCACCTGTCCTTAATGTCATTATCTTTAACGAGAGTTTTTTGATGCTCATCCTTAATACATTTCACGACTCCTAGGTCGCGACTCCTCCTTTCTCTTGCTCGCGCCAATCTGTATATCCTTTTCTCTCCCTCCTTTGTGTTCAACTTGTCGTAAATCTCTTTCGCAACCCTCGTCTTAGCTTCTGCCACAGCCTTCTTTGCCTCCTTTCTTGCTACCTTATATTCCGAAAAACTCTCTTCTGTATTGTTCTTCTTTAAAGCCTTTTAACGCTCTCGCTTAGTCTTTATAGCATCTTTTACTACTGCAGTCCACCATGTTGCGTCCTTTCCAATCGGCACTTTTCCGTTTGATACTCCTAATGTCTCTTTGCCTACCTCCCGAATGCATTTTGCCATCTTATTCCACATTACATTTGGGTTCTCTTCTGTTGTCCAAGCCTCTTTTTGAATCCAACTATCTCTACATGTTGTATGACAATCTTTTAGCTTCCACCATCGAATCCGTTCAATTCCTTTTTGTTGGTTCCTTCGATGTCGTCTATCTATCTTCATATCTAGAACTAAGAGTCTATGTTGCGCGGTAACACTCTCACCTGGGATAACCTTACAATCCAAACATCTATATCTATTCCTACTCCTAGTTAAAAAGAAATCTATCTGACTTGCTCTTGGTCCACTTCTAAAGGTTATAAGATGAGAATCTCTCTTCTTAAACAATGTATTTGCTAGGATTAGGTCAGTGAACATATATATATATATATATATATACACACACACACACATATATTCCCTTCATGAGGAGAAATTTTATAATTTACCTTTCATCTTGCAAATCAGGAAACTGGAGCTAAAGTACAAGTTTATGGCATTAAAGCAAATTCTGGAGAGAAGGTTTTATATTCTCTTACAAAAGATTTACCCTTTAAATATATGCTTCAAGAATGCTTAAATGAAGCATTATTGACTTATAGCTAGTCTTTCATTGTCAGGTTGAAATTTCTTCACCTGATGGTAATGAAACCCAGGATGCTTATGAAGAGTTGTATGTTCATCTATCAGCTGACACCTTTGAGAAAGTTGATGGAGCAGTTGCACTGATTGAGTTGCTACTTAGTTCAATTTCTGTGAGTTTCATCAGTCTGAACATCAAGAATAACTCCAATAAAAGGAAAAAGTTGAAGATCAAGAAATGATTTTTATTTACTGCTGCTGCTTATGTGTGTGTGTTTTTTTTTTTGCTGTTTTCCTGTTTATGGTGTCACTCCTGCTGTTTTTGGTATTTCTATTGCATTATGAAAATAACTATTCATACCTTTTCTGCAGGGAAACTTAGGTACTAGTTCGGTGCCTACAATATCTGGGAATAGTGTGAATGTTCTTACTCAAACGCTGGACACTGCTGTGTCGCGTGTGACTGATGCTTCTTCAAATCAGCAAGTGCTGCAAATTACAGCAGCTTCTCCACAAGGTCAGTTTCAATACCAGAATTCATTGTTCGCTACCGGCCCTACACCACTGAATTTTTCAGCACCAGTTCTCAACAGTTCTGTACCTGCACAGTCCTCACCTTCAAACCTGCCTTCACTCTTTGGGCCACGATCAGCTCCTGCATCTGGATACAACTCTATTATTCAAAACTCATCCCTTGCTTCATCCGGGGCACAGCTGCAAAGACAAGTATTATCACAGCCATATATGCCTCAGATGCATCCTTTGGGTCCTACTAGCCCTCCTAATTTTCTTGTCTCAAATCCAAACCCTCCAACTCAACCTAGCATTTTATCTTCACTAGCATTCACTGGAAGCCAGTCCCAAGCTCTGGGCCCACTCCCTGGCCCAAGATCATCCATGCCTTTGTATCCTCAAACTCCATCAAGTGTTTCATCTAGACGGCTACAAGAGCAGCCAGAGGTACCTGCGGGAAGCTCCACTGGCTGGTCAGGCACTTCTGCATCCCTAGGTCTGAGCAATGTTGGGCAACTGGTTCCGCCAGTTCTTTCCCAGATGGCTCAACCTCTAGTTCCACGACCAGTTGTGGCATTGAGTTCCATTGCCCCTTCAAACATGTCAGCCACTTTTGCAACAGGGCAATCTGATCCTCAGTTAACCAGTGTGTCTGTTAACCATCTTTCCTTCTCTTTTGCTCCTTGTCCTCCACTAGGATCTTCCCCTGCATTATCAGCTGTTTTACGTCCATCAGTAGCTTCAATACCGATGTCTGTACTAATGCCAATGCAATCCTCTTCACCTGTCATTTCAATGGCGCCATCACCGAGTCCATCTTTAAATCCAGCAATGTTACCTAGATTAATGGTCTCACCAGTGCCATCCATGTCATTGTCACCATCTCTTCCAGGAGGAATTTCTGGTTCTAATTCTGTAAACACTGCAAATTTTGGTCCCATAAACCAACCTGCTGCAATAGCTCCAAGACCACAACATTCAAGGTCTGGAGATTTCACTTTTCAACCTCACCATCAGCAGGGTACAGCCCCTCCAATGGTTCCAAGACCAGGCAGTCAGGCTGCAAATCCACATGCTCTACCCCCCATATCAGCGGTTCAACTGCAAGCACCATCTTTCCGGTTTGGTTTGCCCAATTCTACTCCCCAACCAGTAATGCAAGTTTTTCCTAGGCCACAGAGTGGCAACCAGATGGGTTTTCCGCAAGCTCACATTTCTTCACTGCTCACTTCCAAGCAAAATGCCATGTCTGATTTACCCAGATCGCCAGTATTCCCAAGCACCGCTCCTGTTGCTAATACAGCTCCAGTTTCACAAATGGGGTTAAGAAACTTTGTTCCATCTCCCAAAACACCCAATGTGGCTGGTTCCTTTCCTTTAAGGCCAGGGCATTCTTCGCAACATCAACAGCACTACTTGGCTCCGCCAGCTAGGCCAGGAAATTTCTCGTCTCCAAATCCACCATCTGCTGGCAGTCTTTTCCTGCAGTCTGCTAGGCCTTCGTCTGGTCATTCAACCGGACCGCAAGTTTATGATCCATTCTCTCCCACTTCTGTTCCTCGGGTACCTCAACCCCAGGGAGGTGTTCAAGCAAAAGCAAGAAAGCAGGAAAGTGATCCGGAGTATGAAGATTTGATGGCTTCAGTAGGAGTAAAGTAGTAACCCTTATGATTAATTTGTTGTGACATCCACAATAGGGAAATGAAATTTCAGGTTCCCTGAAATTGATTTAGACTCCCTTTTTGATGATGTTAAATAACGAAAGGAAAAGAAAGATTTCTTTCTTTGTTTGCTGATGATTGCTGATTTTATGTGCATATGCTACTCTGTTAACTCACTCTTGAGCTGATTTTGACCCCTTGAGTTTAAGCTTTCGGAAAGAATCAAGAGTAAGATACATGGAAAATAAAGCTTCGCAAAATTTTTTTTTTGGACAGAAGCTTCACAAAATTCAATGCATTGCTCTTTATCATTTCCAACCCTCATTGTCAAGTTGTGAAGTACAAGAAAAACAGCAGGTGAGCACAAGTTCCCGTGGGTAATTCTAATATGTACACATTCAGACTGGATCCATACAAAAGATAAGCTTCCATCTTGAATATATTTAAATGGAAGGACCGGATCTTAGAACCATTTCCAGTTTCTCAGCCTTGATGTAATCTATTTCAGTGAGAGGTCCCACAGGAAATGGTGTAATTTCCACTATAAGGTGAGGAGTAGGAAGCTCATCGAACAAAGCTCTAACATTATTGCAGCATACACTTTCACCATGAGCACTCTCCCTCCTGATCTGACAACCCTGCAAATAATACAACGTTTCTGAACACGTGATTCCAACTCCACCTCCGAAATATGAAGGCAATACGAAGGAAATACTAAAAAGGAAAAAAGGATGCTGATAAATCTGCTGGTCTGATTACCTTGTGGGAAGTGGCATCAGTAAAATGATCATCATCTGAAAGTAGGGATGCAACTGCTTTAAGCAGCCGTCGTCCTTCTGATTTGGACGGGACCCTGTAGTTCCTTTTAAGTGTACCTTTTGTCGTTGGATGCCATTTGCTGACCAACTTTCTTTTGTCAGCTGCTTCCTTGTCTACAAGGAGAACAAAGCTAGAATTATTCCTTGCAAGGAAAGCAATGCACTGCATTGAGGTTATATTTGCAACAAAAAGGACAATAAGAGTAATCAAATAGTACACATGGTTTTACTTTTATACATCTTCAAGAATACAAGCACTAAAACACCCAAATCAATGAATCATTTACATTGAACAACATGTAGATTTCAAGAGATATCATAGGTTCAAGAATGGCTGCAATGCAAACTTTCTTTTTTTAAGATTATAAAGTCTTCTACGAGATTCAGATCTTGCTATACCCCTAATATAAGAGCTTTCATCATGAAGTTACTGAAAGTGGGGATGAGCTACATCTTGCTGTACTGATCTAGATTTAGATCTAGTAAGAGGTCCACCCTTGACTTTACTTTGGAGTTTTCAACTTTTTCAGCTTGAGCATGAATCTCATGATTCTGATTTTCCTCAACTTTACTCCTGAGTATGATTGTTACCAAAAATCTAGAGCAAAGCTATAACTAACACAATCTAGGAATTAACTACCTCATCAAGAGACCATGAAGAAATTCAATGGAGAAAGCTCTGAACTAAAAAAAAAAAGCCAAATGCAGCCTTCTCTCTGCATTAAAAAAGTTGTTTTCGTGGTTTGAATCCATGACCTCTAGATCATAAAAATACAACCTTTGATGTTACGCAAATGCTCACCATGGAGAAAGTACAGAACTATTTAAATAAAAAAAAAGTAACAATTTACATTTTGAAAACCAAGATCTATGCAATAAAAATTTTTGGACTCAGTGCTCCCAATAGTTTAAGCACATGATCCTTTTGCATATCCTTTTTTCTTCCATCAAGAATTTACAATATAAGACCATCACAATTCAGCCTAATATATTATGCAGGATTATAGATAATTTATTAGTGCCTAGTTCCTCTACCCTGTTAGTTCACAACTTAAAGCTAATGAGGCTTGGAGGAAACCTGTTTAAACTATAGAAAAATTACTTGATTGAAGAAGCCTGATCAGTGAGAAATTAATTATAAAAAACAAGCTTATCCTCTTCATGTATTGAAATGAAATATAACTCTGGCAGCCTCAGGCTTCGTTAAGTTTAAGAATACCTTTCACAACTGCTATCTCAAAGCAGGGTCTAACATTTAAAATCAAAATAACACATCTATTCTAAATGTTCTCCTATCAGCCATAAAGAGGTCTAACATATCCAGTATTTATAATGGCTAAAAAGGTATCTTTAACTGGCTATTGTGGAACAAGAATAAACGTTCTGCAACTTCTCATTAACAATGCACTATGAAACAAGAAGATGATAACCAAAAATAAAGCCTTTTCATATATTTGTAAATTAAATTGAAATAACTAACTCTATCCACAAGTTTATAGGTAGTAATTATCATCATTCCTTACCTTCATGATTGGCCATGAAAAATAATACATTAAAAACTAAACATCTCCTTAATATTGTGATGATAGATCTTTGGTGCATTAATATTATAATAATCGAACAGTGTGCTATATTAATTTAAATGGTTGTCTCAAACCTGAGAGTACACCCCAATGCTTAGAGTTTAAGACTTCTGCTTTACTTGGTAGGAATGATGGAATGGGATGAGGATGGAAAATTTGTTAATCTAATGGTTAAGCTACAAAATAAGAAAGTGGTTATAAAATTTAGCCATTAGATTATCAAATTTTCCATCTCCATCTCTTTCCATCCTTCCTACCAAGCAAAGCCTTCATCTTGGAGGTCTCAAGTTTGAATTTTGGACAGACAGGATCAGGATTATGAGATGGGAAATGATTATGTCCCGTTGAGTAGTTCAGTCACTGTTAAGAACCAACTGAATATGCCACCTCAACACCAGGCAGGCATCCATGTGGAATAAATCCTAACTTAAAATGTTAAACAAGTCATTTTTTTTCCCCTTCCGTGCAAATAAGATGTAAACGTTCGATAAACAGTTCTGTTTCTGTTCATTTATTAATCTTGACAAAAGATTGTGAACAAAAGTGTAGTTCATTAGCAAACAAACTCATTTAACATTTAATTAAAACTCGTTCGTTTAATAAAATTTTTAGTGTTCTTTTGCTGTCCAATATTAATAAATTTTTAAATTTCATGTTTTTATAAGATTTTTTAATTTGATATCACATATATTAAGGTGAATACAATTTATTTGTATACTATTTTTCACAAACATATTTGTCTGATGTTCACAAACATGAATTTGTGATTCAATTACGTATTCATAAACATGTTTATTAATGTTAATGAACAAGCCTAATAAACACGAACCAGACATGAACAATATTAAAAAAATAAACAAACAAATACGATTGTAATAACGTTCATTCATATTCAGTTCGTTTACACCCAGGCATCCAAATGTTTGAATCCACCTCTTTTTGCCTCGTGGTGACATCTGCGTGGATATTCACATGGCACTGAGTGGTAGATTCATAGGATTTTTAATCGTAATAAACAAAATGGATGAATTTCAGATATTGTTAAAGGGAAGTGAAAATGAAATTGAGCTTTAGAGATCATGAATATAAAAAGAAATACTGCATACAAACAACGGATGTCTGGTGCAATTTACTCAACCATCACTCAAAATATTCAGCTAAATAGCCATCATAAACACTTTGACCTCCTGAATCAAAATTTTAATAATAAACTCTCACAAATCTCCCAGTGAGTTCTTTAGAAGCAATATTGTTTCCTCCGAACTGAACTCAGCCTACCATGATTTTTTTTTTTCTCATTAATATCGCAAATGTTAAGAAAATTAAACAATTCCATAAAAAAAATTAAACAATTAACTCTAGATCTTGATCATACATTTCCAAATATTATCGGCATGCTTAGAAGGAGAAATTAAGAAAAAAGTGAAATTAATTAATGATTGGAAATAAAAAGAAGTCGCTGACCTGGTTTCCCTTGTATATTCTCCAACCACTTAGAGAACCCCAAGTCACCTGACTCACCAACACTGCCACCACTCCCCAGCCCTACCCAAAGGAAAAAAGGTAATTAAAACCAAAAAAGAAAAAATTGCAGCAGTTTAAAAACAATGAAGAAGTCAGATCTTGATAAAAATATGTTATAACCTGAGGCGAAGGGGTTAGCCTGAGATCCAGCCAAACCAGCCTTCAAGAGAGCATAGTAAATGCAAAGCCTACCAGCCCAAAGCACTGGAGCCTCGAGCAGGGAAGCATGAATTCCGGAAGCATTCCTTGGTGAGAGCTTGAGTGATGTTGTGTGGACAGGAAAAAGTGTTTTGGGAAGTAAAAAGGAGGGCTTAACGGGGTTTAAGTTGGTGTGGATTTTGGAATGGGAAGTTGATGAAAATAAGCTGCTGCAATGTACAAGAGAAAGAAGCATTTCTTAATTTCTTTTGGGTTTCTGACTTTGAAACGGTGGCGAATTTCTGAGCCAAGAAAGGATCCCGTTTTTCCCACAAAAGAACTGCAGCTGGGGATAAATCAAAGAGAAAAGCAAAGAGAGGATTGGAGCGTTGGGTTTCGGACTTTGGTTTGGACATGGGCACGAACATGGAAGTCGGGTATGGCGGACCAAAAAGACGGCTTTGCTAATGCCGTTATCTCTCCACGTGTTTTTCATCTTATCCTAAATCTCCAATCCCATAAGAATATCTCACTCACCATTTGTTTTCATCTTCCAAGCGCAATGAGTTGAGCTGAGTTGACTTGAGTGTGGACTTTGGAGTCCAAACCTTCTCGTCCTGCCACTATTTTGGGACTTGGATAATGTCCAAGACACTATAACTACCAGCTCTACTAGAATTGAAAGAAATAAAAATAAACTCCTTCAAGTATTTGAACATAATTTGAATCCTGAAAGTTAAAAAAAGCTTTGCATCCAACATCCAGTATTCGGGATTTCAGTTACTAAGACATTGTTGCACATTTGTCCTTACGACATCATCAACTAGTGTCTAGTTATCTATCAATATATTTTCAACAAATATTGGAAAAAGTAAAAATAAACTTCTCATCCAAACATTTGAACATGATTTTAATTCTGAAATTGCCATTATTAAGAAAGCTTTACCTTCTGCCACTTCTAATCCGAACAAAACTAACTTCAAATGATAAAACGGATGAAAATACCTATATTTAAAAAATAATAATAAAACAATATAACAATTGCCCTACAGCTCTCAGCCTTGCAGTTTGCAACTTGAATCCATTTCGGATCTCATCTACACCAAGCCACAGAGCAACCACCGGCCAGAGAGCCGAAGATCCAACGGAACTAGCTTGTGAAAGTGATATAATGACTTACATGGTTAAATTTTCTTTACAATTAAATAATTACATTAATTTATTAAAATAATATTTCAAAATCACCTTCAAAGACCTACTGCTAGGAATCCTTGATTCTCTCAGATGCTAACTTTGACTAACCTAAATCCCAATTAAATACAAACCATCATAATTTTACAAACCGAACATCATTCCCACCAATAGCAGTTCTACAGCCAGGGCACTTCCGATGGCGTATCTCTAAATTTCTCTGTATACATGGATTGCAAAATAAATGATAGCATTTCACAATTACAACCTGCCAAATATAAAGCCAGAACACATCCTTCAGTGCAAGCCAGAGCAGATAAAAGACAAGTACAATTGGTAAGAAAAAGATTAGAGAATAAATCAGGCCAGTATAACATGCTCACCTCCTTTGGCCTGCCAGAACACACACTGCATTTAAGTATATTCTTGCAATTTTTTATTTAATCCTGTAGCCTCTGTATTGCGGTCTCTCCGATATCAGAACTCAACTCAGCAACCTTGCTGTTCAATTCACCGAGATCTTCCTCAAGTTTCTTCCTCTGGCTTCTGGATGTAGAAAAAACCCCCCATTTTATCAGAGAGAGATTTAGTGGGCAAGAAAGACAAACAAATTATTTAAAAGACGACGACGAAAAGCAATTGTGGGAAAACATGATTAATGTACAGCCAGATTTTTAGGAGATTTTGCAAACAGCTTGTATCCCTAGAATTTGGCTGATTTGGTTAAGAATATTCCATAAATCATGGGATTTGATAGCCTAGTTAGTTTCCTTTTCTATTGCTAGGGTTATTATATATATACATAGCCACTTTGTACATATTCTCTTGATGAGATATACAGCAGAAAATTCTTTTGTTTCGCAATTTATGTCATGGTATCAAGAGCTTTAGGTTTCTCCTTGGAAATCAGTCATCTTTTCAGCCTTCATTGCTGATTTTTCTGCAGTTTCTTTTTCAACCTTCATTGTTGATATTTTCTGCAGTTTCTTCTTCAGCCTTCATTGCTGATTTTTTTACCTTAGGCCTTCATAGCCATTTTCTCATCCAGCCTTCATCATCAAAATTTGTTTCTGTTCATCTCTTTTGGCTCGATTCTGATTCTCTTGTTCCAGCCTTCATCGCTGTTTTTTTTGCTCTAATCTGCTCTATTTTTAAAGGAAAAACAGAGTATTTCAAGTGTTCTTTTTCCAGCCTTCATAGCTGGATTTTTCCTCTCTTCTTCATCATTGACGGTTTCTCTTTGTTGCTTGGCCTTTGTTGCCGATTTATCCCTGATTCTCACCAGTCTTTCAGCAAGTATTGATTTGTAAAAAAGGTCAGTAGTTGTAGAAACAACCACTGCAGCACCAAAGGAGTCCGGCAGTCTCAACCAAGAAGAGGTCAAGAGGCTGAGATCTCTAATTAGTAACCTTGACAAACCTTCAAGTACTTATTCATTGGTGTATTCAGGTAAGTTTCCATCCTCTATTGGATTAAATGTCTCGGATACAACCTTTGCTAACTCCTGGATCATGGATTCAAGAGCTACCGACCATATGACCCACTCACCAAATGTCTTTTACACATACTCCCCATGTCCAAGCAATAGGAAAATAGCCACAGCTGATGGTTCTTTGATTACTGTAGCAGGTGTAGGAGATGTTAAAATAAGCCCATCATTGACCTTAAAAAATGTTCTTCATGTCCCTAGATTATCCACAAACCTTGTCTCTATCCAAAAGCTTACTCAAGATTTATGTTGTTAAGTGATTTTTCATCATAGTCATTGTGTATTTCAAGACAAGGATTCGGGGAAGACGATTGGACATACTAGAGAATGGGATGGGCTCTACTAGCTTGAAGCACTTAGCCAATCAAATATTATCAAGGGCAAATTACCTTCTTCTTTCATTTCAGAACTTTATTCGTCCAATAAAGACAAAGTTTGGCTTCACCATTGTCGACTTGGACATCCATCATTTAGAGTCATTAAAATTCTGTTTCCATCTTTATTTCAAGGTCTAGATGTTGAGAGCTTTCATTGTGAAGTGTGCGAACTTTCTAAACATAAACGTGTACCTTTTCCAGTAAGTAATAACAAAAGCTCTCTTCCTTTTTATCTCATTCACAGTGATATTTGGGGTCCTACTATTCCTAATGTTTCTGGGGCAAAATGGTTTGTGTCATTCATTGACGATTGTACTCGTATTACTTGGATTTTCTTGCTTAAACATAAATCTGATGTTAGTACTGTCCTCCCAAATTTCTGTTCCATGATTAGGAACCAATTTGGAGTCAATATCAAAAGGTTTAGGTCAGATAATGCTAGGGACTATTTCAATCAAGTCCTAACTCCTTATTTTCAAAAGGAAGGGATAGTACATGAGTCATCCTGTGTCAATACACCACAACAAAATGGAGTTGCAAAAAGAAAAAATGGTCATCTCCTTCAATCAACCCGAGCACTCTTATTCCAAAAAAACATGCCTAAATCCTTTTGGGGGGAAGCAGTTCTTACAGCCACTCATCTTATAAATTGTTTGCCATCTAGAGTCTTGGGATTCAAGAGTCCAATGGAAACACTCTCAACATTCTATCCAAACATACAGACTACAAATAATCTTGTCCCTAGGATATTTGGGTGTGTGTCATTTGTCCATGTTCATAGTCAAAATAGAGGGAAGCTAGATCCAAGGGCATTAAAATGTGTATTTGTGGGTTATTCCTCAACTCAAAAAGGGTACAAGTGTTATCACCCTCCATCAAAGAAGTTCTATGTCTCAGTGGACGTTTCTTTCAATGAACAAGTGCCTTACTTCACCATACCTTATCTTCAGGGGGAGAATTCCATACTTGAAGATAAGGATAGGGATTTCTTGCTTGATCTGTCGTCACTTCCAATATCTGTGCCAGTATCTAAGTCCATGTCAAATCCTGTGTCTGAACCTGCGTCGAAATTTCAGAACCTGTGTTTGAATCTGCGTCCGAAATTTCAAAACCTATGCCAAACCCTTTGTCTAAACATGTGCCCGAAATTTCAGAAAATCCCAACTCTGCCATTGAAAATGTGAGATTTGGCAAGGTGTACTCAAGGAAGAAGACGGCTGTCCTTGAATCAATGCAAGTCCAAGAATCCAACCCAGATCCTGAGAATGAGGTAACAATTTCTAATTCTTCATTACAAGTTAATACTGAATCTCATGTATGCGATGATGACCTAGACCTTCCCATTGCTGTTAGAAAAGGAACTAGAGAGTGCACAAAACGACCTTTATATCCTCTTGCACACTCCCTGTCCTTCAAACATTTTTCACCATCACATAGAGCCTTCATGGTTAGCCTAAACACCATTGCCATCCCTACCACCTTATCTGAGGCGTTGTCCAATGAGAAATGGAAACAAGCCATGAATGTAGAAATGGAGGCATTGGAGAAGAACAAAACGTGGGAGTTAATGAAGTTACCAGTAGGAAAGAAACCAGTGGGGTGTAAATGGGTCTATACAGTGAAATATAGAGCAGATGGGTCAATAGAGAGGTATAAGGCAAGGTTGGCGGCCAAGGGCTATACTCAAACCTATGGGATTGACTACCTAGAGACTTTTGCTCCAGTTGCGAAAATGAATACTGTTAGAATCTTGCTGTCATTAGCAGCTAATTATGGTTGAGAGTTACAGCAATTTGATGTCAAGAATGCATTTTTGCATGGAGAACTAGAAGAAGAAATTTATATGGAGGTCCCACCAGGTTATAGGAATAATTTGGATGCTCATATTGTGTGTAAGTTGAAGAAAGCTTTATATGGACTTAAGCAATCACCACGGGCATGGTTTGGCAGGTTTGCGAGAGTTATGATTGCCATGGGGTATAGTCAAAGCCAAGGGGATCATACATTGTTCATTAAACACTCATCTTCAGGGGGAGTCACAGCACTCTTAGTGTATGTTGATGACATAATAGTGACAGGGAATGATGATAAGGAGAGACTGCTTCTAAGTCAGTGTTTGGCTAAGGAGTTTGAGATCAAAGCATTAGGAAGGCTGAAATATTTTCTTGGAATTGAGGTGGCTCACTCTAAGCAGGGCATTTTTATCTCCCAACAAAAGTATGTTACAGATCTCCTTAAAGAAACGGGCAAGACTGCGTGCAAACCAGCAAGTACTCCAATAGACCCAAATCTTAGACTTGGAATGGCAGAGGAAGATGCTGCAATAGATAAGGAAATGTATCAGCGCTTGGTAGGAAAACTCATTTATCTATCTCACACACGACCGGACATAGCATATGCAGTGAGTGTGATTAGTCAATTCATGCATAGCCCAAAGGAAGTTCATTTGCAAGCAGCTTATCGAGTGTTGCAGTATCTCAAAGGGACGCCAGGAAAGGGTATTATGTTTAAAAGAAACAGAGGTTTGGTGCTTGAGGCTTACACAGATGCTGATTATGCTGGGTCAATAGTCGATAGGAGGTCAACCACAGGATATTGCACCTTTCTTGGTGGTAATCTCGTGACGTGGAGGAGCAAGAAACAACATGTGGTAGCACGGTCTAGTGCAGAGGCAGAATTCCGAGCAATGGCTCAAAGGTGTGTGTGAACTACTTTGGTTGAAGATCATCTTGGAAGACTTGAAGATCAAGTGGGACGGCCCAATGAGACTTTATTGTGATAATAAGTCGCGATTAGCATAGCTCACAACCCGGTACAACATGATCGAACGAAGCACATCGAAATTGACACACTTCATCAAGGAGAAACTGGAGAGCGGGTTGATTTGTACCCCTTACGTGTCTACACATGGCCAACTTGCAGATGCGCTTACTAAAGGGTTAAGTAGCTCAATGTTTCAGAGTATTGTATGCAAGCTGGGAATGGAGAACATCTATTCACCAGCTTGAGGGGGAGTGTGAGAAAACATGATTAGTGTACAGCCAAATTTTTAGGAGCTTTTGCAACAGTTTGTATCCCTAGAATTTGGCTGATTTGGTTAAGAATATTCCATAAATCATGGGATTTGATAGCCTAGTTAGTTTCCTTTTCTATTGCTAGGATTATTATATATATACATAGCCACTTTGTACATATTTTCTTAATGAGATATCATCATCATCATCATCATCATCAGCGCCTTTATCCCAATATATTGGGGTAGGCTATATGAACCAATATCTAAAATCACGTTAGATCGTCCATATGTATTCTCTGCCTCCATAGATTCCTATTCAAGGCCATTTGCTCATCTAATTCTAAAACCTTCATGTCTTTCCAAACTACTTCCTTCCAAGTCTTTTTCGGTCTTCCTCTAGTCTTAACCCTTCTCTCAACATCCATAGCCTCTATTCTCCTAACTGGAGCATCTACAGGTCTACGTCTTACATGTCCAAACCAACGTAAACGATGTTCACACATTTTGTCTTCAATAGGTACCACTCCAATCATCTTACGAATATCATCATTTCTCATTCTATCCTTTCTTATATATCCACATATCCACCGTAACATTCTCATTTCTGTTACACTCATCTTTTGTGTATGTAGCCTCTTAGTCGCCCAACATTCACTACCATATAACAATGTTGGTCTAACAACTGTTCTATAAAACTTGCCTTTTAACCATGTAGGAATTCCTTTATCGCACAACACACCTGTAGCACTTCTCCACTTACTCCATCCAGCCTGGATTCTATAGGTCACATCACCATCAATCTCTCCATCCATCTGTATTATTGATCCCAAGTATCGAAAATGATCCCGCTTAGGTATCGCCACCCCATCTAACTTCACTACATCATGCTCTTTCAGTCGGTTAGAACTGAATTTACACTCCATGTATTCAGTTTTCACTCTGCTTAGTTTAAATCCTTTTGATTCCAACGTTTGTCTCCATACTTCCAACTTTGTATTGATCTCCGCTCTAGTTTCCGCACATAGGACAATATCATCTGCAAACATCATACACCATGGCACCTTATCCTGGATGGATTTTGTCAGTTCGTCCATAACTACCGCAAACAAGAATGGACTCAACGCTGACCCTTGGTGTAATCCCACCGTGATAGGAAACTCACTTGTTTGCCCCCCACCTGTCCTCACATGTCCTTGCGCCTCTATACATGTCCTTAATTAGTTTAATATATTTCAAAGGAACTCTTTTCTTCATTAAGGACCACCAGAGTACCTCCCTAGGCACTTTATCATATGCTTTCTCCAAATCTATAAAGACCATATGAAGATCTTTACCCATTACTCGAAAGCGCTCCATAAGTTGTCTAAGCAAATATATTGCCTCCATAGTTGATCGACCCGGCATAAAACCAAATTGATTCTCCGATATCTCTACATTCTTTCTTAATCTCCGTTCTATCACTCTCTCTCATAGTTTCATCGTGTGACTCATCAATTTTATGCCTCGGTAGTTGGCGCAACTTTGAATATCTCCCTTGTTCTTATATAAAGGTACTAAGACACTCTTCCTCCATTCCTCTGGCATTTTGTTAGTGTGCCAAATCTTATTAAATAGATTTGTCAACCACCTAACTCCTACATCTCCAAGGCATTTCCAAACTTCAATTGGGATGTCATCAGGTCCAACAGCTTTTCCATTCTTCATCATCTTTAGTGCATCTTTTACCTCTGTCTCTTGGATTCTACGCATAAAGCACCGATTTAAATCCTTAAGAGGCACTAAAATATTATCCAAAACTTTATTTTGTCCATCATTAAATAATTTGTTAAAATAATCTCGCCACCTGTCCTTAATGTCATTATCTTTAACGAGAGTTCTTTGATGCTCATCCTTAATACATTTCACGACTCCTAGGTCGCGACTCCTCCTTTCTCTTGCTCGCGCCAATCTATATATCCTTTTCTCTCCCTCCTTTGTGTTCAACTTGTCGTAAATCTCTTTCGCAACCCTCGTCTTAGCTTCTGCCACAGCCTTCTTTGCCTCCTTTCTTGCTACCTTATATTCCGAAAAACTCTCTTCTGTATTGTTCTTCTTTAAAGCCTTGTAACGCTCTCGCTTAGTCTTTATAGCATCTTTTACTACTGCAGTCCACCATGTTGCGTCCTTTCCAGTCAGCACTTTTCCGTTTGATACTCCTAATGTCTCTTTGCCTACCTCCCGAATGCATTTTGCCATCTTATTCCACATTACATTTGGGTTCTCTTCTGTTGTCCAAGCCTCTTTTTGAATCCAACTATCTCTACATGTTGTATGACAATCTTCTTTTAGCTTCCACCATCGAATCCGTTCAATTCCTTTTTGTTGGTTCTTTCGATGTCGTCTATCTTCATATCTAGAACTAAGAGTCTATGTTGCGCGGTAACACTCTCACCTGGGATGACCTTACAATCCAAACATCTATGTCTATCCCTACTCCTAGTTAAAAAGAAATCTATCTGACTTGCTCTTGGTCCACTTCTAAAGGTTATAAGATGAGAATCTCTCTTCTTAAACAATGTATTTGCTAGGATTAGGTCATAAGATAAAGCAAAATTTAAGATAGCATCTCCTCCCTCGTTTCTTACACCATAACTAAAACCCCCATGTACTCTCTCAAAATCCTCTCTACTTGTACCTACATGTCCATTAAGATCACCGCCAATAAAAAGGTTTTCTCCTATGGGTACTTCTTGTACTACCTTATCTAAATCCTCCCAGAATTGTCGTTTACTAACCTCATCCAGTCCTATCTGGGGTGCATACACGCTAATGACATTCAACACCTCTTCTCCTAAAACTAGTTTAACCAAAATAATCCTATCCCCTTGTCTCTTAATCTGTACAACATCCTTATGGTACTCTTTATCTATAATGATACCTACTCCATTTCGGTCTCTATCTTTCCCTGTGTACCAAAGCTTATATTGCCAAGGTGCTATCTCTCTAGCCTTTTCTCCAACCCATTTGGTCTCTTGGAGACACAAGATGTTAACCCTCCTCCTACTCATAACCTCACAAATCTCACCTAACTTACCACTAAGCGTACCTATATTCCAAGATCCTAACCTAAGCTTATGGTTATGGACTAACTTCTTTACCCACCCCCGTCCATTGTGGTGTGGGAACCTTTGCCTATTTAACACCACATACAGGCGTCGATGTGGCGCGTCACTTCTGGGCGACGACCTAGCAACCCTTGCCCACTTTTCACTACACCCGGGCTCCGATGCAGCGCGTCGCTGTGTAGGGGACGCCCCAACGTTGTTTTGATATTGGTTCATTTCATGAGATTGGACTAGTTTTTAAGGCTGGTTGTCCAAACCTACCGCCACCCTCCTCCTTTACCCGGGCTTGGGACCGGCTGCGTTAACTCACACAGGCGGAGTTTTTCTTAATGAGATATACGGCAGAAAATTCTTTTGTTTCTCAATTTATGTCAGCAATGTATTTGGAAAGGCTTAAGGAAACATGTCTAAACTCTTGAGGGACACAAATTAGAATCTTAGGAAAGCATATGATGAAATGTGCCAGTATAAATGCACTAAAGGCATAGGCTAAAGCATTATTATAGCAGTTGTTGACAACTATGACAGCCTGTCCCACATCTTTGTCCACATTATAAGATTAGTGATGCACAGCAGAGCAATGCATTTTGGAGTCACAACATAGATATACTCCATTATCTTCTAATTCCACCAATATATATATATATATATATATATATATTATATAATATATATATATATTACAGCTGCATAAGACATAAAACTATAAACCTGGGAAACCATCCAAAAAGGAGATAAGAAAGCCCACCGTTCCATATCCAACTTCACTTGGAACTCATCCACTTTCCACTGGAGCTGCGCATAGTCCTCTTCAGAAGATGCTGCAGCAGATTTAAGCCACTTCAACTCCTTCTCAGCATCTGCAAACTCCCACTTGGCAGTTTCAAGGCTAATCATAACATGTCTGTCCCCTTGAGTGAATCTAACAGCTTCTGTGAGAAAAACTTTCATCTAAAAGGTTTAAACTATAGGTTGATTAAAAAATACAAACAAATAAACAAATTTAGAAGGCAAATTTTGTGAAACAAGGTTTGGTAGCAGACTATACCTGCTCCTTCATTTTCACAGATTCAATTGATGAATTGACCTGCTGAAGTTGTCTTGCCAATGCACCGAGACCAGATAATTGAACTACTTTGACAATATGCAGAAAGCGAGAATACAGTCAAAGAATCAAGACATATAACTACGCAATAGACCTTAATATTGCAGTCATCTCTCTCAGTCATCTGCTGCAACAGGTGCTGGTTCTGTGTCTGCATATTTTCATATGCCTGGCCAATGGTCTGGAATAAAATAAAAGAGATTTCTCATCAGTGGGACAAAGAATAGGTAGAAAATGGCAAGACTAGTACCAATGGGATAGTCAGCTCTAGCAATTCAGTAAAAATGAGAGAAGGGTGGCAGGAACAAAAAATGAATAAATACTTTTTTTTTCTAGAAGGAAAGTAATTGAGAAGACACCTCAAATTCAGAAATGTATGTCTCTGACTCTCAATCTTTATTTTTAATAGCCTCTCTGAGCTCCAAAACATTTCCGTGTTTTATCAAGCAGATAAAATAGTTAGATTAAATGTAAATTTCAGGAAACGAAGGGAAACAAATCAAGGAAAATAGAAACTAACAAATTATATTAGATAACACAAACACCTCTTACTAATATGACACAGAACTTTCACACTAAAGATGGAGTAACAATTTGGATCATACAATCAACGGAGTTGGAAAACTCGGAGTTGGAAAACTCATACATAAGCATTTTACCTATATACTGTTTAGTAGAGTATCAAATGGTTCTAATGTCTAATTTATTAGATGCATCTGTTAAAGTTAGTAGTATAAGCAAAGTGAATTAACCATTTTTAGCAGTCTTAAAGAAATTACGGCATAGTTTTGTTTTAAATTTGACTTCATCACCCCAGATTCAAATGATTCCCTGCAGTCAATAAATTTAAAGCATAAAACAGTGAAGAAGAAATAAACATAACATTCACCTTTCTTACAGAAGAACTAAGGGAGAAAACCACAAAGATTCAATAGTGAAAAAAATGACAATACTCAATATCATAATAACCCAATATTTATCATCCAAAATCTAGTTAAAACCAAAATAACAAGGGTATCTATAACTCATCCCAAAACCATAATAAAAGGCAAACTACCATATATAACCCTACAACCCTAATACTTGGAAAAGAAATAAAATACTAATTAATATAAAATAACCAAAATATATATTAAAATTACAATTAAACCCATAAAATACAAAATAAAATCCAAGATAATTTAATCCCTCAACTAGCATATTTGGATCCTTCATTCTCCCATGATTGGTGCCTCGATTTTGAAAAATCAAAGCTCAAGAAATTTCCAGAAAGACCCATAAACAGAAGTGTTAAGGCTCAACTTCATTAGCGGCATAAACATATTCGAAAAAAAAAAACTTGCATCTCAGCCTTTAAAGATGAAGCCATTTAAAGAACTATCATTAACAATGGTCTTAATCTGATTATTTGGAAGAATATATTCAACAGATGAAGGACCTTCACTAGGGACTATTGGAACAAACTCTTCAGATATTTAAATAGTAATAAATTCAGTTTCACAAGCTGTAGATTCAACATAATAAATTTAGTTTCATAAACTGTAGAGAAAATCAAGTGGGAATGACTTAACAAATTCTATCTCGTGCAAATCATCCCTTAAACCCTCTTCAACAAGAATGTTCTTTAAGGCCTGAAAAACAGGGGAATGTTCGCAACAGTAACATCTTCAACATGTTTTTCCTCAACATGATCTTTCTCTTCTCAGATACATTAAAAGAACATGCTCAAGAATATGATTTTGGACAATAATCAAAATATTTTTCAAAATTGTCACAGTTGATCACGTAACTCACCCAAGGCATCTCCTGTATTCATCAATTCATCACATACCTAATGCATGTTTTATTTCCATAATTTAGCATAAATAAGTTGTGATTTCAAGTTTTCGAGTATTTTCTTGCTCCAGCTCACTGAAATCATGGTATTCATCAAAGACTGGCAGATGGATAGAACTTTTCAAACCCAGATATATCTGTCAAAGCAATCAACTTTTATATGAAATATAGCTTCATAAATATCACATTCCAAACTCTCAACTTGCTCCCAAGTTATCATGTTCACCTAAATAAAGATTTTATAAACCTCTCGTATTCTAACCTTTAGAGGACATCAAAATTGGCAAAGAAGTTCTGCAAAAAAAAAAGGTGCTGACATGGTTGTCAATGTAGACCTAGCAGTCAAAACTGGTATAGGATGAATGTGGCTTAAGTTGATAATATGTCAGATGATATCAGCAAGTTAATGAAGCAGCGGTCAGTACATGCAACAGCAAATGACGAAAAATTCAACAACGGCTTAATCAAGGGCAGACAGACTGATTGAAGAAGGTGGTGTCTCTTTCAAATGACCAGACGACTGTGGATCTAGCTTTAAAGTTGCGAGTTTTTAGCCCTTTTTTATAACAGGGAAGCAAATGATGGAGAAGCTTTCTAAGATTACAAACTAGTGGGTGGTGAAGCTTTCTATAGTGACCAATTGGGGAAACTGGACAGTTGAACAGTGGTGAAAGGATTTCCTCTCTTTTTTCTTTAAACTAGATGACTTTTCTTTTTTGAATGAATATGTAAATTCCCATTTAACTTTTTTTTCCTAAACAATATTTTCTTTCTGAAAGAAACGACACTTGATTTTTAAGGCAAAATGAAAATAAAAGATAGCAAAAGTTCTTCCGAGCTTTGATACCAATTGATGCAAGACAAGTTGAGAGGAGAAATAGAATATATAAGCCTAGAGTGAATTTCAGAAATAGAAAGGAGCAATAAGAAAGGAATAGAAGAAATCAGAGATAAAACAGAACTAAGGGAGAAAACCAGAAAAGAATCAATAGGGAATGAAAATCACAATACTCAATAAAGCAATAATTTAAATACTAATTATCCAAACAACTCCTTGAAACAAAAATAACATACATATTTATAACCAATCCCCAAACTCTAATAAATGCAAAATACCAAAACCCTAATACTTGGAAAAAAGTAAAATACTAAATAATATAAAATAACCTAATATTCTAAAAGATTCCAAAAGTATATAAATCTTACAATTAAACCCATAAAATATAAAATAAAATCAAAGATAATTTAATCCCTCAACTAGCATACTTGCATCCTCCATGATGTTCTTTTCAGTCAAATCAACACTAAATGTGACACCATTTAGAAAGAAAACAAAAACTGGAAAAGAACAAACCTCTGATCAGCATCCAGTTTAACTCTTAACTCAGCTATTTCAGCTTCAGTGATAGAAAGCCTTTCTTTGCAAGCAGCCTCCGGCACACTAGCAGCTTTCACTCTCAATTCTAGACTGTTCGTCCAAAGCATTTTTCAAAACTGCAGCTTGTGAATGAGCTCTATTTTCTGATTCTCTTATTTCAGTCACATCTCCGAAATTTAATTTGGGAACCCAAATTTATTAACAAAAAAAGACATAAACCAAAAGGTAGAAGCAAGAAAGAATCAATTCCTAAATTAGATAATAGTTATGTGAACGACATGACAGAGAAGAAAGCATAGCTAATCATCAATGCAAAAGATTGAGTAGCTCAAACTATATTACACTTCCCAGCTCACAATCTAAGAGAACCCAACTATAAACAACAGAACTCCAAATTCAGAATCATTTCAGAATCTTACTTTTGCACGCAAAGAAGTAAGAAACGGCATATCCAAATGCACACTAGGAACTTGAAATATTTTACTACCATGTTATTAACTTGAATTGCGCTTGAAAATTTCGAGTTTCAGCTCCGCAAGAGGGTTACTATAACTCAAACACAATTAGGAGTCAATCACACATATCCTGTTCCTTTAATTGTGCAAGAAGTCATTTGCTTCCAAATTTTTGAGAGAATTAATTATAGGTTTATTTCACTTCAAGTATGATAGATGACAGAAAATGCACAGAGTAATTTAAGACAGGATTTGCGCAAAAGCATCAGATCAAGATTTTACAAAAGATTCTACAGCTTGTACGGGATGGAACTAAAGAAATATTTTCTTCTTTTCTGTATTCCCTTTTCTCTTTCTTTCTCTGTGTATGTCAAGAATGTTTCCACAGATTAACAAACCTATTATCATAGCCTTCTTGGCCATAAATGTCTAAGATTTGCACCTCCATTTTCTCCTTCTGCAATTGCTCAACCTGCACCAAGAGAATATTATTTATTAACTAATATCACTTTAAGTCACGTGCATAAGATTTCTGATTTCTTAAGATATGATAGAATGAATAGTTTCAACTATGAACGTGCTCAATGAGGGGCAATAACAGAAAACTTTGAAAAAAAAAAACAATGTAAAATTTTTATATTTCAATAGTCATATAAGAAAATAAAACACATATGCATAATTCAAGCAATGTAGCTGAAATGTCCGCAAGGCTACGGTTCTAGCCCGAGCTCCTGCGTATCCCCTTCTCCTGATATTGTAATGAAAAAAAATAGTTGGAATCTAACAGAAGAAGAGACATACTCACCAAACCATTGAGAGATTTGATTTCCACAATCTGTTCAGCACACTCTTCTGCCAAGTGCTATTTTTGGTTTGTCTATTGGAAATTTTTACACAAAAGTTCATGAGATTGGAGACTGAACAGACCTGAGCTACCAGTATGCTTAAACAATGAGCACCCAATAAGTCATTCAAAACTCAAACATTATAATTTTTTCTTTATTCTACTCATTAAATTTACAGAAATATAAATCTATTTTATGAAAGATCACTAATTCTTCAAATTACAACCTTAATAATCAAATGAAACCCAAATCAAGCGGATATATGACTTTGATATCAAAGACAACGTAGCTGTGTATAAACACACAAACTCAAAATTTCTAAAATGATATTCTATTAGACAATCTAGTTCCACCACTTGGTACAAAAGTAACCCATCATCTTTATCTCAAGTATTCAACAACTTTCATAACAAAATATAATTGATATAATATAAAAAAGCAACTATTTACATACTTCTCATCTATATATATACGAATAATTTCAAATTTCTATTCCCCCAAGAGAACCAATAAGAGCAAGACAAAGACCTTATCACTTGACAAAGCTTTTAGAGCCTCGGCTTCTTCATGCAAGAAAATCACTTCATGTGCAGTCTCCTTCCAGCGATTCAACAGAGCTTCCATCATTCCCATTTCCTTGGACAGAGCCGATAACATCACACAAAATTCTGCTATAATATTTTTTTCTCCCTGGAATAAGGTAGAATTTCAATGGGCCAAAAGATCCACCATTTTCCACCTTAAACTTAAACATGTAAATGTACAATTCCAATTTATTATTTACCTGCATCTGTATGGCTTCTTCCATTTTGATCTCAAGATCATTTCTTTCTATGATATACTTCTGAAGCAGCTAAAGCTCTTCAATAGAATCCGCATTATCAATTGTATTCTTAGCAGCATCTGCTGACTAAACATTTATATTCAGTTCCCTCTGCCTCCTCATGACAAGAAACCTGTCAGTCAGAAATGATACTTTCAAAACAGAATAAAAAGTACTCAAAAACATGTGAAAAAGTAAAACAAACAGCTTAACCTGCAAAGCATCAGTCACTGCTTTGTAGCGTTCCGTATCAGCATTCCAATGCAAGAGCTGATCAATTGACAAAGCGTAGAGCTGAGAGCAGTGTATGAATTTGTCATCCTTCAATTCATCCTGTAAGAATAAAATCTTTTAAGTTAAATTATTAGAACACATAGAATCATTCAAACAGGCATTTGAACTAACAAGAAAATCAACTTCAGCGGTCAATAATCCAAGCAAACCTGAAGATCTTTCAATTGATTTGAATAGTTTAAGTTCTGTTCCTGTGCATTTTTAAGTTCAGAAAGTTGACCAGCTGCCACTATCTGCAGCACTTGTTTAGTAGCATATCCTACAAGATTGGTCACACAAATGGAAAGTAGATAAAACTCTGTTATGTATCAATACCTTTGTCTCCTCAATAGAATCCTTTATCTCCCGCAAGCCCATGTCTTATCTGCAGGCTTTTCCAGTGACAAGCTGCCATTTGCTGCAGCTGGAGTTGATGCATGCATCCCAGATGCTATATTCTTCTGCATTTTCAGACTCAGTAGTTTTCTTCTGCTTTCTTCGAGTTCGGAGACAATTTCTTCTAGCTCACCTTTAAGCATTAATAAATTATTACAGCTTTAATAAACAACCATGGGAAGACACAAAAACGAACAGAGTATTTTGGCACCGTCTAACAATCAGCCAGGTTGCCAGCATACAGTAATTCTGTTGGCACCAAATTTTCCTTCGAGAATTGTGTTTGTACATGTTTGGAAGTTATTTCATGCATCCATACCCAATTAATAGTGTATAAAATACCAATATCTTGTAAACATAACTATTGCAAAGACCTTGAAGATGCTTAATCTCGGATTGTTCACTTGAATGGCCGCTTATATATGTTTGAATACTATCAGAATATTCTCTATGCTTCAAATGTAGAGTGTCAATCACCTCATGCAAATTTTTAGCCTCGTCTTTCATCATATCATCAATATTAGAAAGCTGCATGATGGTGTCTGAAAAGAGTAATCTGTAATAATAATCAATGTAAAATGCATACACAAGTACTAAATAATGAAGAAAAATGGCAGAAAATTCACAGAAAACATAGGAGGAATGACAAAAAAGAAAAACTAGACAGAACTGAAATAAAGATATCATCTAACCTTCAACAGATAATTTTCCATGCAAAGAAAGTGCCATGCTATCAGTTTTCACCCCCTCAGCAGCAATGGTATCCTTCAGGGATTTTATCGACTCCCTAGTGGATGAATGACGAGAAGACAGGATTTGTTCAACATAATTTGCAACCCTATCATCGCCACTACTATCAACAAAATCAATTTCCAGAACCCTACAAAGAAACATCTCGTCCACAGGGCATGATAGAAAAAAACCTAAAGAGTAGCTTAACTTAATATATTTTAAATTCAAGCGAACTTACACTTGACTTTAGTAATAATTTAAGAGAGATAGGACTACCTCTCCCAACTCCCAAATACGTACACACAAAAAATGTTCAAGAAGCAATTAAAGTTCTGATTCAAAACTCGAGAATTATCTGCATTGTCCAAGATTTCTAAAGCATTATGGCCTCTTCCAGCTTGTATTCCAAGCAAGACCAAATCATCAACCAACTATACAACAACACAATATAAAAAATAAAATAAAATCTCGATGATCACAAAAGATACACTAGTAACAAAGCAGCATGCAAAAATACCTGACTCAAATGTTGATTCACAGTTATCGACATATCATCATAAGAGGCTCGCTTGTCTTCTAATTCTTTAATTCTGGTTTCAATGCCAAGCAACTTATGTTTCTGAAAACCTAATTGCTGGACAAGTTTTTGATTCTGGTACTGGAGAACTTCTGCGTCAACCTGGATAAAAAATATTCCTCAATTTCAAGTGAAATTTAGTAAGGGAAACATATAAAACACACTTGTACACACGAGAATGATATTAATAATTGATTTATTTTCAGTTTGAAATTTACGTGAAGTGTCTGCCAACCTTACACATTGGGTATACATAGCAACAACAAAGTAACTGACAGAGAAAATTCAAAGCATGGTAATAACTGAAAGACAACATTCCATAAGGATGCAGGAGACAGTATATCTCCACTCTCCTACAGGTTGCTTTAGATTGAATTAGCTTATGCCAAGGACCTAGCTTCTCAACCCAGCAAATTGTGCAAATTGGTAGTGGATAAACAGTGCCTGTACATATAATTAGATACTTAATGAATTCGTGACAAATCTAGGATCAGTTTGAATAAGAAAAGAAACCACCATATAGTTAAAGATTAGGGGAAAAATTTTTAACTTCTGAAATAGATATATATATATATATATATTATATATATATATATATATATCAACATCTCAGAAAAGTCAAGATGATGAAAATAACATCAAAATTTCTCTAAATTACAATGTTTCCATTGAGTTATACAGCACTGATGTTGCAACCCCAAGAAATCCACTGTTAGGGCAAACTACTTCAATTATCCACCATTATCAGCTCAATTTCATCAAAATTGGAATTCCAAAACCTAGCGGGCCACTTTAATGAAAAAGATGAGGAAGTAAAACTTTAATTTCCATACATAGCCTACATCTGCATGCCTGAACAAACAAAAGCCGATCAGTGCCATACTGATTAGGGTTAAGTCATTTTTCCTTTTCTTAGAATGGAGCCCATTTATACTGCACAATCTTCTTATCAACCACTATCAATTCAATTAAATCAAAATCGGCCCAAATACTGAAGAAGTAAAAATCTAAAATCCCCCTTCCTATTCCAATGCCGTCTAGACAACATAGAAGCATTTGAAATTAATAAAAATTTAAAGAATAACGCAGAGATTATGCAGAAAATGAAAACAAAGTTGAGCTTCTAAGCAAGATAGATTAGCAGGCACAAATTTAGGGTAACTTTCTATATATTTTTTGTAATTACCAAGCCTAATAAAACGCCACAACTCTTCTTAATCCGAAATTCAAAATTTTCATTTTAATCATTGATTCGTCCAGCGACACGACAAAGACAAAGCTATCCCAGAATGAATAGTGACTGGAGAAGAGATCACAGCTGAAAGTAAAAGTAAAAAATAAAAAAGCAAATAAAATCATGCATAACCCTTAATTTGAGCAGAGACAGATATAAAATAAATAAAAAATAAGAGAGATTACGGGCCATGGCGGGAGAATCCAATCGAGGCCTCTTCTTCTCTGGCTCTTCCGATTCTAAGCTTTCCATTTACTACTGTTAATATTGTTATTCACACCCATCTCCTCTCTTTCACTCTTATTTACACTCTTGCCACACCTTCAAGTTCCATCAGCCATCATCAATCATCCGTTTCCAAAACCCTTACTAAACACAAACTCTACTCACAGCGAGGCTGACAGAGATTCCAATAATTTGCTTTTCAGAGATCGACACATCGAGAAGAAGAATGAATCACAGCAAATCCAAAACGACAAGGGTTACACTTGGGCCTATTGGCTCTCCAAAGTCCAATCTAAGTCCCCACTCCCAAAAATTGAGAAGAGCCAACCAGCCCAAGACTCATTTATCCAAGGCTCATATAAATTGGAGAATTTCTATTTAAACTACTTTTTTACTTTTTACACCACAATTTAATTACATCAAAAAAAAATATTAAATCTATCACATTCGTTTACAATTTTAATCCTATCACATTTAGTTCCCAAATCCAATCTTTATTGGGAGCAACTATTTACATTCTAAAAATTTCTTCATAAACTCTATTTTTAATGATTTTTTAAATTCAAAAAAACCTTTGCATTAATTTATTGTTTTGCCCCTTAAGTGAAAGGAGAAGGGATCCATAGTGAAAGGGGTTGTGCTGGAGAAAGGGGGTTGCGCACGACAGCCCCTCCTAAAAGAGGCATAGCCTATGATGAAATGGGGGTTGCACGGCAACCCCTCATAAAGCCCTTGATGAAATGAAAGGGGAGCTGTTACGCAGCAGCCCCTTGTGAACCATTGGTTCATGGCGGCAAGTGTGTATGGTGAAACAAAAAAAAATGAATGTTTAAGATATGAAGGGTATTTTGGGTAGTACAATATCAAATATAAGATGTAAGAAGTGAAAATTATAAAAGAAATTTGGGAATTAGGGCTTTTAAATAAATAGGGTTTACTTAGTAATAGGTAGGGTGTGAATTGAAACACTCATATTTCTTCCCCTAAAAACTCCTTCCGTACCAAATCATCTCTTATAGATGGCTTCTCCATCAGTCTCCAGCTTTGATAGCTACTCCATCTTTGTCACAAGCCGAAAGTCAAAACGTACACTTAACAATCGCACTTATACTGTTTTCCCAAATTTACAAATTAAATTGTTCTTTTTGACTTTCAGGTTTATATTCAGTGTCAATGTCATTGCCAAACAATTCCCACCTTTCTCAATTTGATTTGATTTATCAGTACTATTTAAGTTATTAACTCCTAAAGCAAATCAACTTACTACCGCGATATTTTAATTCAAGATTTACCTATAAAAAGAATAAGATCGAAAACCTTCCCTTATACATAATCATTTTTTCCCAGTTAATTAACTTGCAAAATACACATCTGTTCCAAACAACACAACTCAGTTTCACATTTCACAAATTATATCACCCTGCACCACACACACTCCTAAAGTCATTAATTAACATATTCACATTTTATAAAAGTTCATAGTTATCATACCACAAACAAATCCCGGATCACACTCGATAATCATACTTGTCTATAATAATCTAAAGTGATCTTAAGTCACATCCAACATATTTCCAATAAACATGTACTATGCATTGCATAATGTCTATACATGATAACCAACATGACACACAAATTTTCATATACCTCAAAAGTATCAAAAGCAATGCTTGGAGGACTTAAGCTGGTACCACTACTAGGTACAGTCCTCGAAGCCTTGCATAGAAACTTCTAGTTTGGAGTCTAGCTCGTATGATCTGTAAGGTTGTTAGAAAGGAGTGAGCAAACCACGGCTCAGTAAGTGGTTTAAGTAAATGCATGTTAGACTCATGTCGATCTACAAGCAAGTGCAAAAATAATCAATATTGAAGTGACGTGTATGCATGGTATTAAGTCACGATACTAATAATATAATATAGAGTTTAATCAAAACACTTTCGCTATACACTTCAATTTAAAACACTTTCATTATGCACTATTTAAATCACTTTTACCATGCATTGCAATTAAGTCAAACCACTATGTATTTGATTAAATCAAAACACTATGCACTTCGATAAATCAATCGCTTTGCACTTTGATAAAGCTAAAACATTATGCACTTTGATAAATTAATCGCTATGCACTTCGATAAAGCCAAAACATTATGCATTCTGATAAATCAATTCTTATGCACTTCGATAAAGCCAAAACATTGTGCACTTTAATAAATCAATCACTATGCACTTCGATAAATCGATCTCTATGCATTTCGATATATCAATTACTATACACTTCGATAAATCAATTACTAAGCGCTTAATTTTAAATCAATGACTATGCACTTTGATAAATCAAGTACTATGCATTCATTTTAAATCAATGACTATGCACTTTGATAAGCCAATTACTATGTATTGTTTTAAATCAATGATTATGCACTTTGATAAGTCAATTACTATGCATTCTTTTAAATCAATGACTATGCACCTTGATAAATCAATTACTATGTATTCATTTGAAAACAATGACTATGCACTTTGATAAATCAATTGCTAAGCATTCTTTTTAAATCAATAACTATGCACTTTGATATATCAATTACTTATGCATTCATTTTAAATTAATGACTATGCGCTTTGATAAATCAAGTACTATGCATTCATTTTAAAATCAATAACTATGGGTTTTGATAAATCAATTACTATGCATTCATTTTAAAATCAATAACTATGCACTTTGATAAATCAATTAGTTCACAAAACGATAATCAATAAACATTAAGTGTACAGCCTCAATTCACTGAAAATGATTTCAAAACTAATCACTTATCACTTTAGGCATAAGTCTTAAATCACTTAAAATGATTTCTAATTGATCACTTTCACTTTAGGTGTAAGCCTCAATTTACTGAAAATGATTTCAAATTGATCACTTGTCACTTTTAGGCATAAGCCTTAAATCATTTAAAACGATTTCAAATCAATCACTTTTCACTTTAGGCGTAAGCCTTAATCAATATCAATAGTAAAATAGTGGTATGTAGAGTTTAGGCAAGAATCCTTAGTTAGTTATACGATAACGATAATGATGTCTATCCTAGCTAGTGATAGAATGGTGTCGCAAGCAACACGAAATCTATGGCCATAAAACAGTACTCTAGTCTCTTTGATCAGTCCAAAATTGGAACTTGTCTGTTGGTTTTCCAGACAAGCTTAATAATTTACCTAGAGCACTCGACTCAATGTGTACAATACAGTATAGTAGTCTAGAGCATAAAGCTCAATAAATGGATAATAAGGCCTAAAGCTAAGCGAGATAGGCTAGAAATGACCCGAAGGTCGTAGGATATGCTTGCACTCAAAAACAGTTTGAAAACAATTTCCTCATGTAGCACTTGGTTTCCACGAATTTCAAAACACTTATTAAACCAGTTTTGAGTTCCAAATATGCGAAAATTTCGATTTATCTCAAAGGTCAGTTCAAACCAGGACTTTACAATTAAAAACATGATGCAAGTCTTTAAAATATAGACATTAAATAGCTTATCTCAAAACATGCTATATGTAAATGCACATATGCATCAACTGGCTTAATTTAACATGTACGCTTGGCTGGCCACCACACACAAGACAGAAAACAAGTTTCAATCTAGCCCAAGCATAAACGAATTTATAAAATTTAAACTATTCCTATGAGATAGTGCTAACAGACTTTACTTAACCCACTTACTTAGAAAATATCTCCCACTTGTCTCCAAATTGATGCTCAACCATCCACACCTATCCAAGTCATTACAAATCATCTCGCACATGTAACCATAACATTCTCACTTATATGCCAAAACATATGTCTTAGACTGAAATTAACCAAGTTCATTTCTTCGCCAAGATTAACTCCGTATTATCTTATTGATTATATATATTTACATCAACCCTTAGCCAATGGTATAGTTTTCTCGTCCCATGTAATACTTCCACAAATCCTTAAATTGATTAATTCATATCGCACATGTATCTATACTTTTTTTATCCACAAGCTCATGAATTCTCAAAGGTTTTATAATGTGTGTGTGTGTGTGTGTGTGTGTGTGTGTGTGTGTGTGTGTGTGTGTATATAAATGGACATATGTACTCATCATTTCTTAATTATTACCTCTACACCAATTTGAAGTTCATTATACATTATCACTATGAACTCTTATAGATTAAACCAAATATAACAATGCTCACCTTTGGATAATTTCCTATTTCAAAGGCTTGAACCAGCCCAATATACAATCTTTATTCACTCCCAATTCAGCCCTATAGAATCACACTACGCAACCCTTACTTGCTGTACCAAGAAACCAATTTTTTGTCACTTACATAGCCTATACAAATAGTCACAAAGTCAGATTTAATCTCACCTCTTTCAACTTTCAAAATAATGCACCTATTGGCTCTTATTTAGGTCCTGAATTCAATCCTTAATGACTTTCAAGGGTAGCACTTAGAGCTACCATGAAGACCACATTTCAACCCTTTCTCGGACTGCACTACTTCAGCCAAAAAGGGTCCCTTCAACATTATCTTGTTATCTACTTCCTTCAGCTCGAGAATGGCACCTACTCAACCCTTAACTCAGCTTCCAAGCATGCCTTTTATCCCTTATTTTGACCTATCCTTGGTCTTTGTTTCTCTCTTAGATTCCAAGTCACCAACCCAGCCTTACAGCCCTTCAAAACAACCATGGACCAGCTCTAAAACTAATCCCGATTTCCAGCCAAGTCAGTCCTTTGCTCCACCATTTTCAACATAATAAAGTTCCTCTCATGGGCCCTGTTTTACTTTCGTTTAAAGTTACCAAATAGGCTTGCACCACCACTGAAAATGGCCACTTAACAGTCCACCGAACGGCACCAAGAAAAACTCATGTTTCACTGCCCTACACGGTTCACATTCCAGCCGAGTTTCTTCCTTTTCTTCCTCTGTTTTTTAGGCCATCAAGTCACCGAACAACCCAGCTCAAACCAGCACCTGGAAGAGCTAAGAGCCCTGCTTTCCTAAGGCTCCTCTTCTCTTCCACTAGCCTCCTTTTCCAACAGTTCCACTGCCCTTCTCTTCAGCCAATAAATCATCTAGATCGGTGCTTTGTCAACATGCAAAAACAGCCTCTTTCATCCTTGTTTTATGCGTCTCGATCACCCATTTACTACCCAAATAAACTCCACGCCTCAAGCCCTGTTCAATACCCTTTTCACCAAGACAAAGACCTTTATTTCAACCTGTAAACCAAAGAATGAAACCCTTTTTCCCTGCATCTCCTCTGTTTTCCTCTTAGTTTCGTCGAGCTTCACTTTTCTTGGCTTCTCCTCCTACGTTTCATTTTTCTTTATTTTTTTTCTTTAGCTTATCATCTCTCTTTCTCTTTTGCCCGTCAGGTTTTTTCCAATCTCACCCTTTTCTTTCTTTCTTTTCTTGATTCGGCCTTTAGCCAAACCCCCTTTGATTCCTCTTCCTCTTTGCTATTCTAGCTGCTACTAATAATTTTCTAGTGCCAGAAGCAGTGGTGGTTTCTAGTGCCCTATCCTTCCTCTCTCTCACGCCTCTATCTCCTCTCTTCTCCCATTTCTTTCTTTTCCTATTTGATTTCCTTCACTCTCAGCTCTATGCTATTTCTCTCTACTTGAGGAGGCTTCTCCTCTATTCAATTTTCAAAACCAAACTCCCATTAGTGGGAGTAGATGGAAGCCATGATTCGCTTCTTTGTGAAGCCAATCTTGGTTTCCTTTATTTTTTTATATTTATATTATATATATATATATATATATTTCTATTGTTATTATTATATACATTTTTATTTTAAACCCAAGCTCAGGTAAAGGAGGAGGGTGGTGGTAGGTTTGGACAACCAGCCATAAAAACTAGTCCAATCTCATGAAATGAACCAATATCAAAACATCGTTGGTGTGTCTCCTACTCAGAGACGCACTGCATCGGAGCCTGGGTATAGTGAAAAGTGGGCAAAGGTTGCTAAGTCGTCGCCCAGAAGCGATGCGTCACATTGACAGCCTGGATGCAGTGTTAAAAGTGGGCAAAGGTTCCCACACCATAATGGACAAGGGTAGGCAAAGAAGTTAGTCCATAACCATAACCATAAACTTAGGTTAGGATCTTGGAATATAGGTACGCTTAGTGGTAAGTTAGCTGAGATTTGTGATGTTATGAGTAGGAGAAGGGTTAACATCTTGTGTCTTCAAGAGACCAAATGGGTTGGGGAAAAAGCTAGGGAGATAGCACCTTAGCAATATAAGCTTTGGTACATAGGGAAAGATAGAGACTGAAATGGAGTAGGTATCATTATAGATAAAGAGTACCATAAGGATGTTGTACATATTAGGAGACAAGGGGATATGATTATTTTGGTTAAGCTAGTTTTAGGAGAAGAGGTGTTGAATGTCATTAGCATGTATACACCCCAGATAGGACTTGATGAGGTTAGTAAACGACAGTTTTGGGAGGATTTAGATAATGTAGTACAAGAAGTGCCTCTTGGAGAAAACCTTTTTATTAGCGGTGACCTTAATGGACATGTAGAAAGGGTTTTGAGAGCGTACATGGAGGTTTTAGTTATGGTGTAAGAAACGAGGATGGGGATGCTATCTTAGATTTTGCTTTATCTTATGACCTAATCCTAGTAAACACATTGTTTAGGAAGAGAGATTTTCATTTTATAACCTTTAGAAATGGACCAAGAGCAAGTCAGATAGATTTTTTTTAACTAGGAGTAAGGATAAACATAGATGTTTGGATTGTAGGGTTATCCCAAGTGAGAGTGTTACTGCGCAACATAGACTCCTAGTACTAGATATGAAAATAGATAGGCCACATCGAAGGAACCAACAAAAAGGAACTAAAAGGATTTGATGGTGGAAGCTAAAAGAAGATTATCATACAACATGTAGAGATAGTTGTATTCAAAAAGAGGATTGAATAACAAAAGAGAACCCAAATGTAATGTGGAATAAGATGGCAAAATGCATTCGGGAGGTGGGCAAAGAGATATTAGGAGTATTAAACGGAAGAGTGCCGACTGAAAGGATGCAACATGATGGACTGCAGTAGTAAAAGACGCTATAAAGACTAAGCGAGAGTGTTACAAGGCGTTGAAGAAGAACAATACTGAAGAGATTTTTACGGAATATAAGTTAGCTAAAAATGAGGCAAAGAAGACTGTGGCAAAAGCTAAGACAAAGGTTGCGAAAGAGATTTACGACAAGTTAAACACAAAGGAGGGAGAGAAAAAGATATACAGATTGGCACGAGCAAGAGAAAGGAGGAGACGCGACCTAGGAGTAGTGAAATGTATTAAGGATGAGCATCAAAGAACTCTTGTTAAAGACAATGACATTAAGGGCAGATGGCATGATTATTTTGACAAATTATTTAATGACAGACAAAATAAAGTTTTGGATAATATCTCGGTGCCTTTCAAGCATTTAAATCAGTGCTTTTCAAGCATTTAAATCAGTGCTTTATGCGTAGAATCAAAGAGATAAAGGTAAAAGAGGCATTAAAGATGATGAAGAACGGAAAAACTGTTGGACCTGATGACATCCCAATTGAAGTTTGGAAATGCCTTGGAGATGTAGGAGTTAGGTGGTTGACAAATCTGTTTAATAAGATTTGATGCACTAACAAAATGTCGGAGGAATGGAGGAAGAGTGTCTTGATAGCTCTATATAAGAAGAAGGGAGATATTCAAAGTTGTGCCAACTATCGAGGCATAAAATTGATGAGTCACATAATGAAACTATAAGAGAGAGTGATAGAACAGAGATCAAGAAAGAATGTAGAGATATTGGAGAATCAATTTTGTTTTATGTTGGGTCGATCAACTATGGAGGCAATATATTTGCTTAGACAACTTATGGAGCGCTCTCAAGTATTGGGTAAAGATCTCCATATGGTCTTTATAGATTTGGAAAAAGCATATGATAAAGTGCCTAGGGAGGTATTATGGTGGTCTTTAATGAAGAAAAGAGTTCCTTTGAAATATATTGAACTAATTAAGGACATGTATGGAGATGCAAGGACACATGTGAGGACAACTGGGGGGCAAACAAGTGAGTTTCCTATCATGGTGGGATTACAGTAGGGGTCAGTGTTGAGTCCATTCTTTTTTGCGATAGTTATGGACGAACTAACAAAATCCATCCAGGATAAGGTGCCTTGGTGTATGATGTTTGCAGATGATATTGTCCTATGTGCGAAAACTAGAGCGGAGATCAATGCAAAGTTGGAATTATGGAGACAATGTTGGAATCAAAAGGATTTAAACTAAGTAAAGTGAAGATTGAATACATGAAGTGTAAATTCAGCTCTAACCGAGTGGAAGAGCATAATGTAGTGACGTTAGATGGGGTGGCGATACCTAAGCGGGACCATTTTCGATATTTGGGATTGATAGTACAGATGGATGGAGAGATTGATGGTGATGTGACCTACAGGATCCAGGCTGGATGGAGTAAGTAGAGAAGTACTATAGGTGTGTTGTGCAATAAAGGAATTCCTATATAGTTGAAAGGCAAGTTTTATAAGACAGTTGTTAAACCAACATTGTTTTACGGTAGTGAATGTTGGGCGACTAAGAGGCTACATACACAAAAGATGACTGTAACAGAAATGCGAATATTATGGTGGATATGTGGATATACAAGAAAGGATAGAATGAGAAATGAATATATTCGTAAGATGGTTAGAGTGGTACCTATCGAAGACAAGATGTGTGAAAATCATTTACGTTGGTTTGGACACTTAAGATGTAGACTTGTAGTTGCTCCAGTTAGGAAAATAGAGGCAATGGATGTTGAGAGAAGGGTTAAGACTAGAGGAAGATCGAAAAAGATTTGGAAGGAAATAGTTTGGAAAGATATAGAGGTTTTAGAGTTAGATGAGTAAATGGCCTTGGATAGGAATATATGGAAGAGGAGAATACATATGGACGATCTAACGTGAATTCAGATATTGGTTCATATAGCCTACCCCAATCTCTTGGGATAAAGGCTCTGATGATAATGATGATGATATATCTATATACTTTAATTTAAATATATATTTTTATGTGCTTAAATATAACTATTATATATTTTCTTATTTGTCTTAATCTATAGTTTATCTACCATTTAATTAATATGCATTATTCTTCATTTATATGTATATATATTTATATTTCTTCATGAATTTCTTTATTTATCTAGTCACACACACACACACATATATATATATATATATACACACACACACGCATTAGACTTGGCAAGTATGTTTATATATATGTTTGCTCCTTTATTTGTTTAATGTGCAAATATTTGTATATTTTCTCTATTGAATTTACATATATATATATATACACACACACACACACACGTGCGTGCGCGCATTAGACTTGGCAAGTATGTTTATATATATATATATATATATATATGTTTGCTCCTTTATTTGTTTAATGTGCAAATATTTGTATATTTTCTCTATTGAATTTACATACATATATATATATACACACACACACTTTGCTCAATATATCTTATATATTTATCTCTTCAATTTAAACCATTAACTTTTCAATTTACTTAAATTCCAAATATTTTTAATCACCTCATAATTGAATAAATTCTTGCAACTTTTAAATACTTCTTGTCTTACACAAGTCTAAGATAAATCTATTTACTAATTGAGATCGAAAATTTGCAGTTGTCATAATCTTTGATTCAAGCATCATCCATTTCAATGTTTTATTGGCTTAGGGACAGTGGGCTTGTAACTCCGCCTGTGTGAGTTAACGCAGTCGGTCCCAAGCCCGGGTGAAGGAGGAGGGTGGCGGTAGGTTTGGACAACCAGCCTTAAAAACTAGTCTAATCTCATGAAATGAACTAATATCAAAACATCGTTGGGGTGTCCCCTACACAACGACGCGTTGCATCGGAGCTTGGGTGTAGTGAAAAGTGGGCAAGGGTTGCTAGGTCGTTGCCCGGAAGTGACGCGCCACATCGATGCCTGGATGTGGTGTTAAATAGGCAAAGGTTCCCACACCACAATGGACGGGGGTGGGTAAAGAAGTTAGTCCATAACCATAAGCTTAGGTTAGGATCTTGGAATATAGGTACGCTTAGTGGTAAGTTAGGCGAGATTTGTGAGGTTATGAGTAGGAGGAGGGTCAACATCTTGTGTCTCCAAGAGACCAAATAGGTTGGTGTTAGCTTTAAATTGACAAGTATTTTGAAAATGACAAAACTCAAGCAAGCTTAGAAATGATGTTTATACAAGTAAATTTGCTTTGAATGAACTAAATGATTAAAACTATTTTAACAAAGTCTTGGATTGAGATTTCAACTGAAAAAGTCAGTAAATACTCTTAGAAAAGTGTTAGAAGAATTTGAACTGACTTAAAATCACAAAAGCTATAAACTTTGTAGCAAGTTAAGTGCAGAAGGGCATACTGGACAAAAGGGATCGATCCCTAATGGAAAGGGATCGATCCCAAATTGACAGATTACTTTAGAAGCCACTCGGGAGAAGTTTGGAAAGCATACTGGACAAAAGGGATCGATCCCTACTGGAAAGGGATCGATCCCAAATTGACAGAATACTTTAGAAGCCACCCGGGAGAAGTTTGGAAAGCATTCTGGAGAAAAGGGATCGATCCCCCCAGAAAAGGGATCGATCCCTTTGCCCGAGACCTGACAATAACGGCTAGTTTTTGAGGGTTTCAACGGGAGGATTTGCATTAAATGCTTCACCAACTGTTCTATCCGTTTGGTGGGTTATAAATAGAGGTATTTATGAAGTTTGGAAAAAGCACAAGTATTCCAAAAAAAGTATTCAAGCTTCAAGAGAGAAACTGAAATATGAAAATCCTTGTTGTAACTCCATTTTGTGAGATTGTGTTATGTGTTCTTCACCCATTCATTGAAAAATCTGATATTCAAAGGGGTGAGCTATCCTTGTAAAGTCTGATATTGTTGAGTGTGGGAATACTACAAGGGTAGAGGATTAGAAGGAGATTTCTACAATCTCAAGAGAAATTGTAAGAGGTCTTGCCACACCTTCAAGTGGTTTGTAAGCATTCTCAAGGAAGAGGTGAATCAAAACCTTGACAAGGAGTTCAAGGAGAGAGGACGTAGGCAAGAGATTGGCCGAACCTCTATAAAACTTGTGTTTGCTTCTCTTTCCCTTACTCTTATTTACTGCATTTATTTTATTGTTGCTTATTTGACTTTGATTGTGCATTAAGAGTTAGGAAAATTAGAAATAACTAGAAAAACCGATTCACCACCCCTCTCGGTAGAGTCAACAATTGGTATCAGAGCTTGGGCTCGAGATTAACTTAGATTAACATCTATCGAGTATAAACGATCACTAATGGCTCAAACTAGTTTGTCTACACCCTTGGTAGGAGAGGGACACTCTACGGTTAGACCTCCACTCTTCAATGGTGAAAACTATGCTTATTGGAAGACTAAAATGATGCTATTTATTCAAGCCAATGATTATGAAGTATGGAGAATTATTGTTAAAGGTCCCCTTATCCCTATTAAGAAAGTAGATGGGACGGATGTGCCTAAGAAAGAAGATGAATGGGATACTAATGATATTAGGATGGCACAACTTAATGCTAAAGCAATGCACACACTCTTTTGTGCATTAGGACCAAATGAGTATAATCGAGTGTCACAATGTGAGAATGCTAAACAAGTTTGGGATAAACTAGCTATCACACATGAGGGAACCACACAAGTCAAAGAAACCAAAGTAGGCATGCTCACACAAGACTATGAATTATTTAGAATGAAGAATGATGAATCAATTAGTGACATGTTTACTAGGTTTACTGACATCATAAATGGTCTTAAAGCCTTAGGCAAGACATATTCTAATGTAGAAATGGTGAAAAAGATACTCAATAGCTTACCTAAAACATGGGAGGCTAAAGTCACTGCTATTGAGGAATCCAAGGATCCTCATACACTCTCATTAGATGAACTTATGGGATCTCTACTCACCTATGAGATGAAAATCAAGAGAAATCAAGATCCTCCTAAGAAAGTTGGAGTAGCTTTAAAATCCACCACTATTGAGGAATCAAAAGAGCATGATGAGAGTGGTGATGATGAGGACCTAGAAATGGCTATGTTTGCTAAGAGGTTTAATAAATTCATGAGGATGAGAACTAGTGGTAACTCTAGGAGACCCCCTAGGAGAGACTTTAATAGAGGAGAAACTAGTAGGAAAGAAAAGGACCAAATTATTTGTTATGAATGCAAAAAACCTGGTCATATTAAATTTGATTGTCCTTTGTATAGAAAGCAAAATGAGAAGAAACAAAAGAAGACGGCAATGGTGGCTACTTGGAGTGATAGTGATTGCTCCGATGAAGAGAATGTGGAAGATGAAGTAGCCAACCTTTGTTTCATGGCTTTTGAAGATGAGAAGGTAACTTCTAACTTGTTGGATACTAATGAATATACTTTTGATGAATTGCAAGATGCATTTGATGAGTTAGCCAATGAATTTGAATGCATGAATTTAAAATATAAGAAAATGATTTCTAAGTTGAAAAAGGAGAATGAAATGCTTGTGAATGTTAAATTAGAATGTGAAAAGAAATTAGAGAATGCAAATCTAGAAATAGAAGAATTAAATAGAAAGAACATTAATTTGCAAAACTCCTTTTCTAGATTTTACATGGGTCAACAAAAACTTGATCAAATGCTAGAGACTCAAAGAGCATTCTTTGATAGAGAAGGGTTAGGTTATAATGCATCTAACAAAGAGACTCATCTTAAAAACTTCCTAGTTAAAGATAGAAAATTTGTTGTGTGCACATTGTGTAATAAACTAGGACACTCTTCACAAGCATGCACCTCTAGGAAGACCATGATAAGAGGAAAAATGGCTGTCAAAATTTGGGTACCTAAACATGTTTTAAATTCAAGTGATGAGTCATTAAAGATGAAATGGATCCCTAAAGGATCTAAAATTATAAGTACTAACTCTCAAGGACCCAAGAAAATTTGGGTACCTAAGATGAAAGCTTGATGTGTTTGTAAGAGGAAGAGTATTGCTACAAGGCTAAGTCCAAGGAGCATTGGTACCTTGATAGTGGATGCTCAAGACACATGACGGGTGACAAGAGTCAATTCAAGTTCCTAAAGCATAAAAGTGGTGGAGAAGTCACATTTGGAGACAACTCCAAAGGACAAATTGAAGGAATTGGCTCCATTGGTAACTCTTCCTCAACTATTGAGAATGTTTTGTATGTTAGAGGCTTGAAACATAACTTGCTTAGTATTAGTCAATTGTGTGATAAGGGATTTAAAGTTATGTTTGATGATTTGTGTTGCAATGTTGTTAATGCCAAATCTAATCAAATTGTGTTTATTGGACATAGACAAGGAAATATTTATATTGTGAATTTAAATGAACTTAATAGCAAAAATGTATGCTTTATAGCTACTAGAGAAGATGAACCTTGATTATGGCATAGAAGACTAGGCCATGCTAGCATGCATGTTTTGTCTAAGTTAGCCAAAAGAGACCTAGTTGTAGGATTACCTAAGCTTCAATTTGAAAATGATAAAGTTTGTGAAGCATGTGTAAGAGGAAAACACAAAAGAAATTCATTTAAATCTAAGAAGTGTGTCACTACCTCTAGATCACTTCAACTTCTTCACTTAGATCTCTTTGGACCAACTAGGACAACTAGTTTAGGAGGTAAACACTATGGATTTGTGATAGTTGATGATTACACTAGGTTTACTTGGGTGTTCTTTTTAAGTGTTAAAAATGAGGCCTTAGATAAATTCATTGTTTTCTCAAAACTTGTTCAAAATGAAAAGGGTTATTCTATTTCAAGTATTAGGAGTGACCATGGAAAAGAATTTGAAAATATTGGTTTTGATATATTTTGCAATGAAAATGGCATTAGCCATAATTTTTCAGCTCCTAGAACTCCTCAACAAAATGGGGTAGTTGAAAGGAGAAATAGAACATTAGAAGAAATGGCTAGAACCATGCTTTGTGAAAACAACTTACCTAAATATTTTTGGGCTGAAGCAATAAACACCTCTTGCTATGTTATAAATAGAGCTATGGTAAGGCCTATTTTAAAGAAAACTCCCTATGAGCTTTATAAAGGAAAAAGGCCTAACATAAGTTATTTTCACCCATTTGGATGTAAATGTTTTGTTTTGAACAATGGTAAAGATAACCTAGGAAAATTTGATGCTAAAAGTGATGAAGGTTTTTTTCTTGGTTATTCTTTAAATTCTAAGGCTTATAGAGTTTTTAATAAAAGAACACTTGTTGTAGAAGAGTCAATACATGTAATCTTTGATGAATCAAATATTTCTAGTAAATCCAATCTTGATGATGAAGTAGAGATGTTTGATGAACCTATAATTGATCCATCTCAAGACAAGGATGTTAGAGAAAAATTAGAAGATCTTACTATTAACAAAAATGAGGAGTCCATGGAACAAGAAATAATTGAGAAGGAATCTAGGTGTCCTAGAGAACTAGGATATGTGAAAGATAATGATATTGTTGGAGATCCAACCATTGGAGTTAGGACTAGGTCAACTTATAGAAACATATGTCAACATGTAGCCTTTGTGTCACAATTTGAGCCAAAGAAAGTGGATGAGGCCTTGAATGATGAAAATTGGATTATGGCCATGCAAGAAGAACTAAATCAATTTGAGAGAAGCAAAGTGTGGACCCTAGTAGAAAGACCTAAGGATTATCCCATCATTGGAACTAAATGGATATTCAAGAATAAGATGGATGAAAATAGCATTATTATTAGAAACAAGGCTAGGTTAGTGGCTCAAGGTTATAGACAAGAAGGAGGGATAGACTATGATGAGACCTATGCTCCGGTAGCTAGATTAGAAGCCATTAGAATGCTACTTGCCTTTGCATGCTACAAGGATTTTAAGTTATATCAAATGGATGTGAAAAGTGCCTTTTTAAATGGTTATATAAATGAAGAAGTTTATGTTGAGCAACCTCCCGGTTTTGAAAATCCAAAATTTCCTAATCATGTTTTCAAACTTTCAAAAGCCTTATATGGATTAAAACAAGCTCCTGAGCTTGGTATGAAAGACTTTCAAAGTTTTTAATCGAAAAAGGTTTTACAAGAGGAAAGGTAGACACAACCTTGTTTATTCAATCTAAGGGTCATGACTTATTAGTAGTTCAAATTTATGTAGATGATATCATTTTTGGATCTACAAATGAGTCATTGTGCAAAAATTTCTCAAAGCTAATGCAAGGTGAATTTGAAATGAGTATGATGGGAGAATTAACCTTCTTTATAGGACTTCAAGTTAAACAATGTAAAGAAGGTATTTTCATAAATCAAGCTAAGTACACTAAAGATTTGCTCAAAAGATTTGGAATGGATGAGTCTAAACCTTTCTCTACACCTATGAGCACAAATATTAAGCTTGATAAGGATGAAGGAGGAAAATGTGTAGACACTAAACTATATAGGTCTATGATTGGCTCATTACTATATTTAACTGCTAGTAGACCAGATATAATGTTTAGTGTATGCTTGTGTGCTAGATTTCAGTCATCACCTAGAGAATCACACCTACATGCAGTAAAAAGAATCCTTAGATACCTCAAAGACACTTCCTCCTTAGGACTTTCGTATCCTAAAGACTCTACACTAGATCTCCATGCTTTTTCCGATGCGGATTTTGGTGGATGCAAAGTGGATAGGAAAAGCACATCGGGAACGTGCCAATTCTTAGGAAGTAGGCTCATCTCATGGTTCTCTAAGAAACAAAATAGTGTAGCTCAATCCACAACCGAGGCTGAATATATAGCTTCCGGAAGTTGCTGTGCTCAAGTTTTATGGATTAAGCAACAAATGAGAGACTATGGAATAGAAATGAATCAAGTTCCCAATAGGTGTGACAATACTAGTGCTATCAATCTTACAAAAAATCCCATCCAACACTCTAGAACCAAGCACATTGAGATTAGACATCATTTTATACGAGATCATGTGCAAAAAGGGGACATAATTCTAGAGTATGTAGACACATTGCACCAATTAGCTGATATCTTCACAAAGCCTTTGGACAAGGAGAGATTTTGCATTCTTAGAGGTGAATTAGGCATTATGAATGCTCCTTGAAGAAATTTGATGTTGCATGAATGTCTTATGGGTGGTTTGTGATGATTGCAAGACAGCAATTTGAAGAATATAATTACACTTGCAATTCATGACCTTAACTTACTGAGTTACTGTTCATGTTCATAGCTCCTTGAGACTGAAATGTTGAATTCTGTGTGTTTTGCTCATGTTAGACTTCTTTCCCTTGCCAACACACATTTCTAATGTTAAGACACTATCACAGCCCTGTCTACCTATTGGTTCTGCATATTGATGCAATTTTTCTGCATTTTTTCTGCAAGTTTTCAATCTCATTTCCTGCATCTCAAGTGAAAACAATCAAATTTTGATTTTAAGATGGTAAAAATGCATAAGTTTCATTGTTTTCAAATCATGTTTATGCATCACTAATGAGGCAAGTGACTACGGAGTCAATACTTCTTCAAATTGGATTGATTTCCGGGTCATTGAGGCCTAAAATTCTGGGTTTGAATATGAGGGATCGATCCCTTTTTCCATGGGATCGATCCGGTTATTCCCGAATGGTAAAGACTTGTCACTGCCAAAAAGGGATCGATCCGTCCCATAAAGGGATCGATCCCTTCGTCTCCAGATTCACGAAAATCCCTTTTAAAATCGGGATTTCAACTTATTTTCACTATTCCTCTTCCCCATCATCCGCACGCCTTCCCCCTTCTCCATTCCTCTTCACAAAATCTTCAAGATCTACTCCGTTTCTTCACCAAATCGCTTCCTTTCTTCTCCATTCTTCATCTTTTCTCCTTCTTTTTCACCTCTCATCATCTTTTCTCACCAAATCCTCAAAACTCTCGATTTCCTCTCTTCCCTCTTGTCTTTGCCACTATTCATGCCCTACATTTCATAGTAAGTATTTCTTACTCATTTTCATCTATTTCTCTTGCATTTCACGTTTATTTGCTCATATCTTGTTTACCCATTTGCATATCTTGCCTTAATTTCCTTTCCATCTAGGTTTTCACTTCATTTGGCACTAGTCTTTTCTAGGAATTTTCCTTAGCCTAGTTGTAGTTATTCATAAGAACTTCCTTATCCTAATTGTTAATTGCTTATTGGGTTGTGGCTCTCAGCTGATTGATTAGATCATATTTCTCACACACATTCCCCACAGTTCCCCAAACCTGTGCCCATCACCTGCTCGACAAAATGCCTCTTTGAATTTTCCCTTATCATCCTTTCTTCACATGGCTCCCAAAGTCAAACATGCTGCCTCTCGAAAAAGATCACATCCCTCCTCTTCCTCCGCCTCCGTTCCAACCGCCTTTAATCGCTGCTTTCGGAATGCGGAAGAGAAAAACCGTTACCATGCCCTCTTTGCCCATATGCGCGTCAAGCACTGCCACCCAATTGACTTCGGTTTTTTGGAATCGATTAACTTTCCCTTCTTGGCCAAATTTGAAGCCTTCCATTGGACATACTTTCTCAAAATCAACACTCCGGTTCCTATGAGCATCATTCGAGCTTTCTTTTCCAATGCCAAAGTTATCTATTCGCCTAATAACCCATGTAAGGCAGTGGGAATTCAATCATTTGTTATGGGTCGGGATGTTGAAATCACTAAAGATTCCCTTTCCCATGCCTTTCGAATTCCAGAGCATGGACTTGCACGTGAAAATGTCAACGTCCCCTTAGAATTCAATATCGTCAATGACCGTGCGGGTGACCTTCCTGTCTTTGCTCGTCTTCTCCACATCATCATCTCTTGGAATCTTCGCCCACTTGGCACCAAATATTCCCAACTCCGGAGACTTGATCGGTTTTGGCTTCATCACATTCACTCACCTGATGGCGATCGACCGGATCTTCTCCATTTCATTCTCCACGATTGGATCAAGATTGCTCTTGGCAAAGTTCAGACAATTGTCTTCCCACAACAACTTGCCTTCTACCTACTCGACCACGGTATCGACTGTTCGTGTGAGCCTGGCGCCCTTCCAGAGGCAGGCCACACCATCAACCTTGCTACTTTGCATAATCTTGGCTGGTACTCTCGTGAGCAAGGTGATACCATCGTTTGGGAAAAGGCCTATGGTGCTCCAGCATCTCCCAGCCATGATTCGGAAGAAGGTGGTAATGAAGGCGTCGACGAAGAGGCAGCTCCTGCCGCAGCCACATCCTCAGCCCCATCCGCCTCGACCTCGGCCTCTCTTGACCAGATCATGTTATCGCTTCAAAACCTCCAGGCCACCGTTACTCAACGCTTTGATCATGTCGACGCTCGCCTTGCCACCATGGAGGCTACACAGGCTGCCTTATTTGATGAAGTCCAAGACATCCGCATGCACCATGAGGACTTCGTGGATCAGTATCATAAGACATTTCCCAGGCGTTGATTTTATTCCTTGTGTGTAGGGTGTGCATTTTCCCTGTTCTACTTAGATGTTTGAACCTCTGTGCTCTGCTTGTTGAACTTCACTGTCAGATTTTGTTTTTATCTTTGTAAACTTTATCAGATGTTTGAACCTCTGTGATATGGCATGCTATATATTTCTTGTTATTCTATCATTCTGCCATGGTTTGTCTCTGTTCTTCAATATCTTTTATCGCCATATTGCTTTAAATTGACTAACTAATTCTCCCTGTTTCTTATTCATGTTGAGGGGGAGTATATCATTTTTTATTGTTTGCTATGACAAAAAGGGGGAGAATTAATGCGATAAATTCATCTTGGTACTTAACAAGGGAAGCTAACATTGAGGGGGAGTAATATGTTGAGGGGGAATAATATCTTTCAAAAATCAAGTAACCTCAATTTTCAAACACATAAGCAAATTTACCTTAAGTTTTGTCATATCAAAAAGGGGAGATTGTTAGCTTTAAATTGACAAGTATTTTGAAAATGACAAAACTCAAGCAAGCTTAGAAATGATGTTTATACAAGTAAATTTGCTTTGAATGAACTAAATGATTAAAACTATTTTAACAAAGTCTTGGATTGAGATTTCAACTGAAAAAGTCAGTAAATACTCTTAGAAAAGTGTTAGAAGATTTTGAACTGACTTAAAATCACAAAAGCTATAAACTTTGCAGCAAGTTAAGTGCAGAAGGGCATACTGGACAAAAGGGATCGATCCCTACTGGAAAGGGATCGATCCCAAATTGACAGATTACTTTAGAAGCCACCCGGGAGAAGTTTGGAAAGCATACTGGACAAAAGGGATCGATCCCTACTGGAAAGGGATCGATCCCAAATTGACAGAATACTTTAGAAGCCACCCGGGAGAAGTTTGGAAAGCATTCTGGAGAAAAGGGATCGATCCCCCAGAAAAGGGATCGATCCCTTTGCCCGAGACCTGACAATAACGGCTAGTTTTTGAGGGTTTCAACGGGAGGATTTGCATTAAATGCTTCACCAACTGTTCTATCCGTTTGGTGGGTTATAAATAGAGGTATTTATGAAGTTTGGAAAAAGCACAAGTATTCCAAAAAAAGTATTCAAGCTTCAAGAGAGAAACTGAAATATGAAAATCCTTGTTGTAACTCCATTTTGTGAGATTGTGTTATGTGTTCTTCACCCATTCATTGAAAAATCTGATATTCAAAGGGGTGAGCTATCCTTGTAAAGTCTGATATTGTTGAGTGTGGGAATACTACAAGGGTAGAGGATTAGAAGGAGATTTCTACAATCTCAAGAGAAATTGTAAGAGGTCTTGCCACACCTTCAAGTGGTTTGTAAGCATTCTCAAGGAAGAGGTGAATCAAAACCTTGACAAGGAGTTCAAGGAGAGAGGACGTAGGCAAGAGATTGGCCGAACCTCTATAAAACTTGTGTTTGCTTCTCTTTCCCTTACTCTTATTTACTGCATTTATTTCATTGTTGCTTATTTGACTTTGATTGTGCATTAAGAGTTAGGAAAATTAGAAATAACTAGAAAAACCGATTCACCCCCCTTCTCGGTAGAGTCAACAGTTGGCAAAAAGGCTAGAGAGATAGCACCTTGGCAATATAAGCTTTGGTACACAGGGAAAGATAGAGAGCGAAATGGAGTAGGTATCATTATAGATAAAGAGTACCACAAGGATGTTGTACAGATTAAGAGACAAGGGGATAGGATTATTTTGGTTAAACTAGTTTTAGGAGAAGAGGTGTTGAATGTCATTAGCGTGTATGCACCCCAGATAGGACTTGATGAGGTTAGTAAACGACAGTTTTGGGAGGATTTAGATAAGGTAGTATAAGAAGTACCCATAGGAGAAAACCTTTTTATTAGCGGTGATCTTAATGGACATGTAGGTACAAGTAGATGCTATCTTAAATTTTGCTTTATCTTATGACCTAATCCTAGAAAATACATTGTTTAAGAAGAGAGATTCTCATCTTATAACCTTTAGAAGTGGACCAAGAGCAAGTCAGATAGATTTCTTTTTAACTAGGAGTAGGGATAGACATAGATGTTTGGATTGTAAGGTTATCCCATGTGAGAGTGTTACCGTGCAACATAGACTCTTAGTTCTAGATATGAAGATAGATAGACGACATCGAAGGAACCAACAAAAAGGAATTGAACGGATTCGATGGTGGAAGCTAAAAGAAGATTGTCATACAACATGTAGAGATAGTTGGATTCAAAAAGAGGCTTGGACAACAGAAGAGAACCCAAATGTAATGTGGAATAAGATGGCAAAATGTATTCGGGAGGTAGGCAAAGAGACATTAAGAGTATCAAACGGAAGAGTGCCAACTGGAAAGGACGCAACATGGTGGACTGCAGTAGTAAAAGATGCTATAAAGACTAAGTGAGAGCGTTACAAGGCTTTGAAGAAGAACAATACATAAGAGAGTTTTTCGGAATATAAGGTAGCAAGAAAGGAGGCAAAGAAGGCTGTGGCAGAAGCTAAGACAAAGGTTACAAAAGAGATTTACGACAAGTTGAACACAAAGGAGGGAGAGAAAAGGATATACAGATTGGCGCGAGCAAGAGAAAGGAGGAGTCTCGACCTAGGAGTCGTGAAATGTATTAAGGATGAGCATCAAAGAACTCTCGTTAAAGATAATGACATTAAGGACAGGTGGCGAGATTATTTTAACAAATTATTTAATAACGGACAAAATAAAGTTTTGGATAATATTTCGGTGCCTCTTAAGGATTTAAATCGGTGCTTTATGCGTAGAATCCAAGAGACAGAGGTAAAAGAGGCACTAAAGATGATGAAGAATGGAAAAGTTGTTGGGCCTGATGACATCCTAATTGAAGTTTGGAAATGCCTTGGAGATGTAGGAGTTAGGTGGTTGACAAATCTATTTAATAAGATTTGGCACACTAACAAAATGCCAGAGGAATAGAGTAAGAGTGTCTTAGTACCTTTATATAAGAACAAGGGAGATATTCAAAGTTGCGCCAACTACCGAGGCATAAAATTGATGAGTCACACGATGAAACTATGGGAGAGAGTGATAGAACGGAGATTAAGAAAGAATGTAGAGATATCGGAGAATCAATTTGGTTTTATGCTGGGTCGATCAACTATGGAGGTAATATATTTCTTAGACAACTTTTGGAGCGCTTTCGAGTAATGGGTAAAGATCTCCATATGGTCTTTATAGATTTGGAGAAAGCATATGATAAAGTGCCTAGGGAGGTACTCCGGTGGTCCTTAATGAAGAAAAGAGTTCCTTTGAAATATATTAAACTAATTAAGGACATGTATAGAGGCACAAGGACACATGTGAGGACAGGTGGGGGGCAAACAAGTGAGTTTCCTATCACGGTGGGATTACACCAAGGGTCAGCGTTTAGTCCATTCTTGTTTGCGGTAGTTATGGACGAACTGACAAAATCCATCCAGGATAAGGTGCCTTGGTGTATGATGTTTGCAGATGATATTGTCCTATGTGCGGAAACTAGAGCGGAGATCAATACAAAGTTGGAATTATGGAGACAAACGTTGGAATCAAAAGGATTTAAACTAAGCAGAGTGAAGACTGAATACATGGAGTGTAAATTCAGTTCTAACCGACTGGAAGAGCATGATGTAGTGAAGTTAGATGGGATGGCGATACCTAAGCGGGATCATTTTCGATACTTGGGATCAATAATACAGATGGATGGAGAGATTGATGGTGATGTGACCTATAGGATCCAGGCAGGATGGAGTAAGTGGAGAAGTGCTACAGGTGTGTTGTGCGATAAAGGAATTCCTACATGGTTGAAAGGCAAGTTTTATAGGGCAGTTGTTAGACCAACATTGTTATATGGTAGTGAATGTTAGGCAACTAAGAGGCTACATACACAAAAGATGAGTGTAACAGAAATGAGAATGTTACGGTGGATATGTGGATATACAAGAAAGGATAGAATGAGAAATGATGATATTCGTAAGATGATTGGAGTGGTACCTATCGAAGACAAAATGTGTGAAAATCGTTTACGTTGGTTTGGACATGTAAGACGTAGACCTGTAGATGCTCCAGTTAGGAGAATAGAGGCTATGGATGTTGAGAGAAGGGTTAAGACTAGAGGAAGAACGAAAAAGACTTGGAAGGAAGTAGTTTGGAAAGACATGGAGGTTCTAGAATTAGATGAGCAAATGGCCTTAAATAGGAATCTATGGAGGCAGAGAATACATATGGACGATCTAACGTGATTTTAGATATTGGTTCATATAGCCTACCCCAATCTAGTGGGATAAAGGCTCTGATAATGATGATGATGATGATGATGATGAGGGACAGTGGGCTTGCGCGACAAGGTGGTTTCGCGTAGGGCAACCGAAGTTGTTGGCAACACGAAATAGAACCATCTCATGCAAAACCGGTGGTTTCGTGCAGGGCATCCAAGGCGAGGATGCTTGCCTCGTGCTTGCACAAGGATCCTCTTTTTGGTTTTATTCTTTTCCTGTTTAACTTAATATCCTTTTAAATAATGGAGTTGGTATAATTTTTAACTTATCTAAACTATAAATTACTCTGTAGTTTTGAAAATGTAATTCTATATTTTTTTTTGTATACATACATAGAATTGCAAATTGCATTTTGACATTAAACATTGAATCAAACATCAAACATAAGCTCGAATAGACTACATTAAATAAACAAGTAGAAATTTAAATCTATACTTGTGAATTTAACTAAGACAATTCTTAAATGAAACTTTGGATTAACAAGAACATTGAATAACATAGCTTAGGTTCCTTACTATAATGTGACATTTAACAAAAATCCTAATAGTTTGTCTCAAAGAAGAAGAGTAATTAATTGATGAATTGCTTTGCGACTTTAAAGACTGTAAATCTAAAGTTAAAGAATATTACAATAGGGGTGGCCATTTGCTGATTTTTTTTTCAAATATTTTATTGATCCTTATTTTGTCCTTGTGTTATTATTTTGGTTGATATTGTGGGCTTCCTGGGTTGATATTGTGGTTTCTGATGAGTGTCGTCAGTCACCAAAAATAAAATTTCCTAACTCTACTATGTAGATAGCGAAGCAAGGGTCGAACCCACAGAGACTGAATTTTTTAAGTTAATTATTAAATTAAAAATCTAATCTTAGGGTTTAGGGAAAGAAGAAGTTTGGGGGTTTTGGAGACTATTCTAAAATAAAGAAAACAAGAATTATTAAGTATCAAAGACAAATAGCAAAAAGCTTCAGTTACGAGGCAATCAATCATTCTTGGATTTTGATGTTGATCATTGATTACAAAATATTATTGTTAATTAAATAGTCAACCGTAGCATAACAAGAAGCTCTGTTGCACCATCTTTCCTTACTGAGTCGTTAGTTAAAACAAGCTCTTTAACTAATCTCTAACTACTTAACGTACCTAGAAGAAGCTCTCTAGATATAAGTTGTAGCAGCATTAACAACAAGAAAGATATGGGTTGACATTAGATAACAAACACATAAGCTCGGTTTATTTAATCTAAACCTTAATTCTCTTCCATCCCTCGTGATTAACTCCACAAGCAATTACGGACTTATTTTTTTAATCTAGCGGTAGATTATTTAATTTAACTAAATAGTGTGCACCCTATCTAATCAAACAAACAATCATTATAATGTGCTCAGAGAATCTTGGATATTTAATCAACAATTATATAATAGGTTCAAGAATCTCACAACATGCTTTTCCCAAGAATAATCAATTTACCTCATAACTGAATAAGAAAACTACTCACTAGACATATTCAAGATCATAAAATTCAAGTTTAATATCATAAAGAAAACAAATATCATGCAAGAAACAATCAAAGAAGCAATCTTTAATAATATAAAATCAGAATTACTAATCAAGATTATAAACTAGCATGCAAGAACACACAAACAATATTAATTTAAATAAAGAAAACAAAATCAGAATTAAAAATAATAAAGAAATCAGCAACTAATTAAAAACAAAGAAAAAAAATAAAATTTTATTAAAAACCCTAAAGAAAATCCTACAAGACTAAAAGAGAAGAGGGAGGAGAGGGATGTGAGAGATTTAAAGGGATTTGAGGGATGTTGTTTATGAGAGCCTTGTGCTCTTTATATATGCCTAAGGAAGAGTTTAAAAGACTTTCCTAAGCAATGTGGGATTCAGATAAGAGTTTACTTGGGAAATAAGTAATTTGACTAGTCAAACTCTTACCTTTATCTCATCATCTTTTTACAATTATTTTCTAAGTAAAATTCCTAAGGCCTATTTTTATTAATTAATTACATATATAAGACAAAATAAAATTAAGAAATTATCTTCTCTCAACAAAATCTGGTCTTGAACTTGCTTTGTTAGAATTTCTTCTCAATCTCGTTTTTCTGCCCAGAATTTCGTACTGATTTTGTCCAGACGTTTGACCTACCAAATGAACTCCGCCTTTTGCGATCTTGGACATTCTGGAAACCTTGAGAAGTCCTCTACAACTTCCATGAAGGCCACTTCTTGAGATCAGGTCGTTAAATTGGTCAAAAATTGTCAATCTTTCAAGCTGGACAGAAAATACTGCACTTTGCTCTTTGTATCTTCTTTTTATTCCAACTTTGATATTTAATACCTAAAACATAAAATAAACATTAGTAAGCTCTTTTAGGCATAAAACATCAATAAAGAAAATATATTACCACATATAAAATTCACAAAATATCATCCTATCAAATTCCCCCACACTTAGCTTTTGCTAGTCCTCTAGCAAAACCTAAACTAACTTCCTAGAGAACTAAATCCTAAATCCTAACTCACTTTCGTAGGAATCACATTTGCATTTAGCATATGCAATAAGCTTTTAAACCCCTAGGTCACCCCTAGTGGACGAGTTGTGTCTCGTGAGGGCTTTTAGAAGATATACCCACAAAATCTTTTACTTAAGACTCAATCCTAAAAATTCAAAATCAGATTGAAAAATTTTAAAATTAAGATTCAAAACAAGATTAAGATCATGAACATATTTTCAAATCTTTCAATTCTTAACTCATAACTTCAACAAGAGTCAAATAATCAAATCAATCATATTCTAATCATTACTTCTCATATTCATGCATACTTCTAAATAAATTCATGCAAAATTCACAATCAACACAATTGAAACATATAACATCAACTTTGCAATTATCCATTTTACATTACGACAAACAAAGTCAATAGACCAAGAATTTTTTTTTCTATTTTCTCTTCCTTCTTTTTCTTTTTTTTCTTTTTTTTCTTTTGAGGTTTCAATAATGGTTTCCCTAAGTACTTACTTGCCTTTTTACGCGAATGTTAATATTGGTGATACCAACACCCGGTTACTCAACAAGTAAGCCCTCTTTTAGAGTGCTTTGCATACTCATATTTTAAGTCACTTCAAGAATTTAATCAACAAGATCGAGTAACTCAAAACATTGGAGTAGAATTTAAAGCTTTCAACCTCTATTTTTCTTCTCTTGTTATGTTTTTTTTTGTTCTTGTCTATTTATCTTTTGCTTATACCAACTTCAATGAACTAATCACATTATCAATATCATATGAGCAATCATATTTAATCATGAACTCACATAAATTCTTTAGAAAGTATTCACTTCAACAATAATAACAATCAAAATACTCTCAACTTTCCTATAAAACTTTGTTTTAGTTTAGAATCAATCCTTAAAAGAAAGAAAACATATCATGATCTTTAAAACTCTTAAAAATTTGACCCTTTTTTCTTTAATTTCCACTTCCTAAAAAAAAAAAAACACTCTATAGACTCTTAAACCAATATTCCCCCCACACTTAAATCTTACTTTGTCCTCAAAGTAAGTCTAGCATGCAAAGAAGAACAATAAAAACTCAAAAATTAAATGGTAATACAAGTAAAGGAAAGAAATACTCCCTCGTTTTACATCCTTGGGTTGCCTCCCAAGTAGCGCTTTTGTTTAATGTCGTTAGCTCACTACTCCACCTTCCATCATCCAATCCCAGACCTCAACATTTTTATCGGTTTCTCGAGTTCCTCATTCTCAAGATTTTTACTTGTGGCTATTTCTAGCTCATCTTTAAGAACCTGCTTTTCATCACTTTTTAATTTCCTTTTGGAAGTGCATAGTTCCCTTAAAAACTTGGCATCGCAAGGCACTTGATGATTAATTTCTTCAAGGAGAGGAATATTAACTTCCATTTTCCTAAATGTCTTCAAGGTCTCCTCGTCTTGCTCTTCGTTTGTAGCTCTTGCAAACCTACCAGGAAAAGGAGAAGGGTAAGTAGAAGAATTAAAAGGAATTTGTTTATCACTTACCTCAGCTTTGAATTCCCTGATTTCAACATCCTCATAGTGCTTTATCAAGTTATCGAAATTCTCTCTCCCTTTTACATTGTGCATGTCAACAACTCCACCTTTAATATAGAAACTGGATTCATCCTCCCTTTCTATAAAGTTGTCGACATCTTCATGTGCACTTTCCTTGGATTCAATTTCCCTTTCACTTTTCAAGGTGATGTTAGTAACATTATCTCTTGGATTCTCCACAGGTTGAGAGGTCATAGCTTCAATGTTACTTAAAGAATTCATTATTTGACTCACATGGTGATCAATATTCTTAATATAAACATCAGCCTCTTGTGAAAATTGTAAAGTTTTAATCTCAAGAGTCTTAACAATATCTTCAAGAGACATACCTGATTCTTGAGGTGGAGGCATACCTGAGTCTTGAGGTGGAGCTTGATATGTATCTTGGAATGGCACATTGTAAACCTCATATTGATTCCCATAACTAAAATTAGAATGATCCCACCATCCTTGATAGTAGGTATCGTAGTGTGGTTCATAATTATAGTATGGGTCATAATTATAGTGTGGTTCATAAGCTTGCTCCATGGAGTCCTCTCACTTCTCGTCTTGGGAGGTAGTAGTGGTGGATGTTGTGGTGTTTGTGGCACCACGCTTTGGGTTGCTTGTATGTACTCCCTAATCTTTTGAAGTTTGTGACTAGAATCCTTCTCAAACAAGCAATCCCTGAAAAAGAAAAGAAAAAAATTAGACTTAAAATTAAAATAATTAACTTAAACAAATTTCAGTCCCCGGTAACGGCGCCAAAATTTGATGAGTGTCGTCAGTCACCAAAAATAAAATTTCCTAACTCTACTATGTAGATAGCGAAGCAAGAGTCGAACCCACAGAAACTGAATTTTTTAAGTTAATTATTAAATTAAAAATCTAATCTTAGGGTTTAGGGAAAGAAGAAGTTTGGGGATTTTGGAGACTATTCTAAAATAAAGAAAACAAGAATTATTAAGTATCAAAGACAAATAGCAAAAAGCTTCAGTTACGAGGCAATCAATCATTCTTAGATTTTGATGTTGATCATTGATTACAAAATATTATTGTTAATTAAATAGTCAACCGTAGCATAACAACAAGCTCTGTTGCACCATCTTTCCTTACTGAGTTGTTAGTTAAAACAAGCTCTTTAACTAATCTCTAACTACTTAACGTACCTAGAACAAGCTCTCTAGATATAAGTTGTAGCAGCATTAACAACAAGAAATATATGGGTTGACATTAGATAACAAACACATAAGCTCGGTTTATTTAATCTAAACCTTAATTCTCTTCCATCACTCGTGATTAACTCCACAAGCAATTACGGACTTATGTTTTTAATCTGGAGGTAGATTATTTAATTTAACTAAATAGTGTCACCCTATCTAATCAAACAAACAATCATTATAATGTGCTCAGAGAATCTTGGATATTTAATCAACAATTATATAATAGGTTCAAGAATCTCACAACATGCTTTTCCCAAGAATAATCAATTTACCTCATAACTGAATAAGAAAACTACTCACTAGACATATTCAAGATCATAACATTCAAGTTTAATATCATAAAGAAAACAAATATCATGCAAGAAACAATCAAAGAAGCAATCTTTAATAATATAAAATCAGAATTACTAATCAAGATTATAAACTAGCATGCAAGAACACACAAACAATATTAATTTAAATAAAGAAAACAAAATCAGAATTAAAAATAATAAAGAAATCAGCAACTAATTAAAAACAAAGAAAAAAAATAAAATGTTATTAAAAACCCTAAAGAAAATCCTATAAGACTAAAAGAGAAGAGGGAGGAGAGGGATGTGAGAGATTTAAAGGGATTTGAGGGATGTTGTTTATGAGAGCCTTGTGCTCTTTATATATGCCTAAGGAAGAGTTTAAAAGACTTTCCTAAGCAATGTGGGATTCAGATAAGAGTTTACTTGGGAAACAAGTAATTTGACTAGTCAAACTTTTACCTTTATCTTATCATCTTTTTACAATTATTTTCTAAGTAAAATTCGTAGGACCAATTTTTATTAATAAATTACAGATATAAGACAAAATAAAATTAAGAAATTATCTTCTCTCAACAAAATCTGGTCTTGAACTTGCTTTGTTGGAATTTCTTCTCAATCTCGTTTTTTTGGCCAGAATTTCGTACTAATTTTGTCCAGACGTTTGACCTACCAAATGAACTCCTCTTTTTGCGATCTTGGACATTCTGGAAACCTTGAGAAGTCCTCTACAACTTCCATGAAGACCACTTCTTGAGATCAGGTTGTTAAATTGCTCAAAAATGTCAATCTTTCAACTGCACTTTGCTCTTTTTATCTTCTTTTTATTCCAAATTTGATATTTTCAAATCTTTCAATTCTTAACTCATAACTTCAACAAGAGTCAAATAATCAAATCAATCATATTCTAATCATTACTTCTCATATTCATGCATACTTTTAAATAAATTCATGCAAAATTCACAATCAACACAATTGAAACATATAACATCAACTTTGCAATTATCCATTTTACATTACTACAAACAAAGTCAATAGACCAAGAATTTTTTTTCTATTTTCTCTTCCTTCTTTTTCTTTTTTTTTCTTTTGAGGTTTCAATAATGGTTTCCCTAAGTACTTACTTGCCTTTTTACGCGAATGTTAATATTGGTGATACCAACACCCGGTTACTCAACAAGTAAGCCCTCTTTTAGATGCTTTGCATACTCATATTTTAAGTCACTTCAAGAATTTAATCAACAAGATCGAGTAACTCAAAACATTGGAGTAAAATTTAAAGCTTTCAACCTCTATTTTTCTTCTCTTTTTATGTTTTTTTTTGTTCTTGTCTATTTATCCTTTGCTTATACCAACTTCAATGAACTAATCACATTATCAATATCATATGAGCAATCATATTTAATCATGAACTCACATAAATTCTTTAGAAAGTATTCACTTCAACAATAATAACAATCAAAATACTCTCAACTTTCCTATAAAACTTTGTTTTAGTTTAGAATCAATCCTTAAAAGAAAGAAAACATATCATGATCTTTAAAACTCTTAAAAATTTGACCCTTTTTTCTTTAATTTCCACTTCCTAAAAAAAAAACACTCTATAGACTCTTAAACCAATATTCCCCCACACACTTAAATCTTACTTTGTCGTCAAAGTAAGTCTAGCATGTAAAGAAGAACAATAAAAACTCAAAAATTAAATGGTAATACAAGTAAAGGAAAGAAATACTCCCTCGTTTTACATCCTTGGGTTGCCTCCCAAGTAGCGCTTTTGTTTAATGTCGTTAGCTCACTACTCCACCTTCCATCATCCAATCCCAGACCTCAACATTTTTATCGGTTTCTCGAGTTCCTCATTCTCAAGATTTTTACTTGTGTCTATTTCTAGCTTATCTTTAAGAACCTGCTTTTCATCACTTTTTAATTTCCTTTTGGAAGTGCATAGTTCCCTTAAAAACTTGGCATCGCAAGGCACTTGATCATTAATTTCATCAAGGAGAGGAATATTAACTTCCATTTTCCTAAATGTCTTCAAGGTCTCCTCGTCTTGCTCTTCGTTTGTAGCTCTTGCAAACCTACCAGGAAAAGGAGAAGGGTAAGTAGAAGAATTAAAAGGAATTTGTTTATCACTTACCTCAGCTTTGAATTCCCTGATTTCAACATCCTCATAGTGCTTTATCAAGTTATCGAAATTCTCTCTCCCTTTTACATTGTGCATGTCAACAACTCCACCTTTAATATAGAAACTGGATTCATCCTCCCTTTCTATAAAGTTGTCGACATCTTCATGTGCACTTTCCTTGGATTCAATTTCCCTTTCACTTTTCAAGGTGATGTTAGTAACATTATCTCTTGGATTCTCCATAGGTTGGGAGGTCATAGCTTCAATGTTACTTAAAGAATTCATTATTTGACTCACATGGTGATCAATATTCTTAATATAAACATCAGCCTCTTGTGAAAATTGTAAAGTTTTAATCTCAAGTATCTTAACAATATCTTCAAGAGACATACCTGATTCTTGAGGTGGAGGCATACCTGAGTCTTGAGGTGGAGCTTGATATGTATCTTGGAATGGCACATTGTAAACCTCATATTGATTCCCATAACTAAAATTAGAATGATCGCACCATCCTTGATAGTAGGTATCGTAGTGTGGTTCATAATTATAGTATGGGTCATAATTATAGTGTGGTTCATAAGCTTGCTCCATGGAGTCCTCTCACTTCTCGTCTTGGGAGGTAGTAGTGGTGGATGTTGTGGTGTTTGTGGCACCACGCTTAGGGTTGCTTGTATGTACTCCCTAATCTTTTGAAGTTTGTGACTAGAATCCTTCTCAGACAAGCAATCCCTGAAAAAGAAAAGAAAAAAAATTAGACTTAAAATTAAAATAATTAACTTAAACAAATTTCAGTCCCCGGCAACGGCGCCAAAATTTGATGAGTGTCGTCAGTCACCAAAAATAAAATTTCCTAACTCTACTATGTAGATAGCGAAGCAAGGGTCGAACCCACAGAGACTGAATTTTTTAAGTTAATTATTAAATAAAAAATCTAATCTTAGGGTTTAGGGAAAGAAGAAGTTTAGGGGTTTTGGAGACTATTCTAAAGTAAAGAAAACAAGAATTATTAAGTATCAAAGACAAATAGCAAAAAGCTTCAGTTACGAGGCAATCAATCATTCTTGGATTTTGATGTTGGTCATTGATTACAAAATATTATTGTTAATTAAATAGTCAACCGTAGCTTAACAACAAGCTCTGTTACACCATCTTTCCTTACTGAGTCGTTAGTTAAAACAAGCTCTTTAACTAATCTCTAACTACTTAACGTACCTAGAACAAGCTCTCTAGATATATGTTGTAGCAGCATTAACAACAAGAAAGATATGGGTTGACATTAGATAACAAACACATAAGCTCGGTTTATTTAATCTAAACCTTAATTCTCTTCCATCCCTCGTGATTAACTCCACAAGCAATTACGGACTTATGTTTTTAATCTGGCGGTAGATTATTTAATTTAACTAAATAGTGTGCACCCTATCTAATCAAACAAACAATCATTATAATGTGCTCAGAGAATCTTGGATATTTAATCAACAATTATATAATAGGTTCAAGAATCTCACAATATGCTTTTCCCAAGAATAATCAATTTACCTCATAACTGAATAAGAAAACTACTCACTAGACATATTCAAGATCATAAAATTCAAGTTTAATATCATAAAGAAAACAAATATCATTCAAGAAACAATCAAAGAAGCAATCTTTAATAATATAAAATCAGAATTACTAATCAAGATTATAAACTAGCAAGCAAGAACACACAAACAATATTAATTTAAATAAAGAAAACAAAATTAGAATTAAAAATAATAAAGAAATCAGCAACTGATTAAAAATAAAGAAAATAAAATAAAATTTTATAAAAAACCCTAAAGAAAATCCTACAAGACTAAAAGAGAAGAGGGAGGAGAAGGATGTGAGAGATTTAAAGGGATTTGAGGGATGTTGTTTATGAGAGCCTTGTGCTCTTTATATAGGCCTAAGGAAGAGTTTAAAAGACTTTTCTAAGCAATGTGGGATTCAGATAAGAATTTACTTGGGAAACAAGTAATTTGACTAGTCAAACTTTTACCTTTATCTCATCATCTTTTTACAATTATTTTCTAAGTAAAATTCCTAAGGCCTATTTTTATTAATTAATTACATATATAAGACAAAATAAAATTAAGAAATTATCTTCTCTCAACAAAATCTGGTCTTAAACTTGCTTTGTTTGAATTTCTTCTTAATCTCGTTTTTCTGCCCAGAATTTCATACTGATTTTGTCCAGACGTTTGACCTACCAAATGAACTCCACTTTTTGCGATCTTAGACATTCTGGAAACCTTGAGAAGTCCTCTACAACTTCCATGAAGGCCACTTCTTGAGATCAGGTTGTTAAATTGGTCAAAAATGTCAATCTTTCCAGCTGGACAGAAAATACTGCACTTTGCTCTTTTTATCTTCTTATTATTCCAACTTTGATATTTAATACCTAAAACATAAAATAAACATTAGTAAGCTCTTTTAGGCATAAAACATCAATAAAGAAAATATATTAGCACATATAAAATTCACAAAATATCATCCTATCAGTTTCTGATGGACATGATTTTGTGCTTCAAAATCAGATCCATTGTAGTGTTCGACTTATCCTCGTCTTCCTCTTCTTCTCATAATTTGAATTTCTCTTCCATTAATGTGTTTTTGCTTAATTCTTTCATTTCTTACTATTTTTTTTACCTTTTACTTTGCTTAATTAAGAGAGAATTGGATTCTACTTCGGGAGATGTGAGATTTTGATTTGAGTTGATTTAGATTTTGAATTTAACAAATGCTAATATGAATGATTAATTGAAAAAATAATTTTTTTCAGTAAATATTGTTTAGGAGTTGAGAATAGAATTAGAGAATTGAAGCTTGGTAGTTGGTGATGAAAGTGACTTTTGGAAGACTTGAACTGCATTTTAATTCTTGACCTACTTGTTTAGTTGAATGCCTAAATTCCTTAAATGAGACAATGTGATTTTAGCTTTTGGCCCCAATACAACTACAAGGGTCATAACTAGCTAGTTAACTACTATTATAAGATGTGTTTAACATGCCATCAACTGTTATATATGTTATGACTTCCACACTGATTAAACAAGCAAAGATCAGTGTTGGCTTAATTACCTAACCAAGAGGGTGTGAATTGGTTTTTAACTAACCTTGGTTCATTTTTCGGTTTTTCTAAATTCTCTAGCCTATATAATAAGTTTTCTAGGCTATTCTAGCTTACAATTCAATCACAATTCAATATACACAATTCAATCAAAAGAAAGTAAAGAGTGAAGGATTAGAGAGTTGTCCACAAGCGATTAATAGAGATTTGGCAACCTTGCTTATGTCCTCTACCTTGAGATGCTCCCAAAGATTTTTCCCAAATCCACTAATGAATTTGTCTTTGCACCCTCTTTTTGCAGGCTCAAGAGAAACCTTTCTTTTTTATGAGCTCAAGGATAACCTCATACCTTCCTTTTTCGGACTCAAGAAGGAAACCTTACAACCACTATTTTTTATGGGATCAAGTAATAACCCTACAACTCTCCTTTTTATAGCTCAAAGAGAAAACCTTTTCTACCCAAACCTCACTTACAATAAAGCTCTTAAGGGTTCACTCCCCTTTACAATATATGAATGGGTTTACAAGAGTTGTAATCCAAGATAACCTCTAAGAAGGTGGGTGATTACAGTTTAAGCTCCAAAAAAACCTATACAAGGTTTGTGCTATAGAAGGATTATGAGAATGATAGAAGATTTTGAATTTTTAGCACTTGAAATGTTTTTGAAGCTTGAAGAAGATGAAGCATGAGGTCTCTTAAGTGTCTTAAACTTCTAAGCTTCTATTTATACTCCCTTAAATGGTTGTTGAAACTTGGTGGAGTCTAAAACTGATTTTCCTGTTGGCCCCCACAAAAAACTAGCCATTGAAGGCTTCCAGCGTGGACGGGATCGATCTCTTTAAATAGGGGATGGATCCCTCACACTATTCTAGTTTTCAAGGGTATTCTGCTAACAAGGGATGGATCCCTTCACTGTAGGGGATGGATCCCTTGCACTGTTCTAGCCTTCAAGGATATTCTACCAACAAGGGATGGATCCCTTCATTGTAGGGGATCGATTCCATCTTCTTGTTTTGAGCAATTTGGGCAGTTTTAAGTTAAAAAATATTATTTCAAATGGTTAGTCAAGAATTACTTGATGAAATATTCAAAATCATTTTATAAAAGATTAAAATCAAGAAGAATAAGCAATTAAATTATGGTCTTGTATTTGATAAAAGCACTTGAAATGATTTATGAAAAACATAATTGATAAAACAAATTTACAATATAGAAATTTCATTTAATTTTGCTTAAGTGTTTATCATTTCAAAATATATATGTATCAATTTAAAGCTAACAATCAAGATACAATATTGTCAATGGTTGGTTGCTATATATGTGTGTATATATATATATATATATATATATATACAGTATATATGTACGTTAATTCTAGTAAATACATATACAGAATGTATATATATACATATACATACTGTATATGTATGTTAATTCTAATAAATATATATTACCTGGAAATAAAAATGGCTAAAAATGGTTAAAATTTGGCCCATTCTTGAAATTTTAGATAAGAAATGGTAGCAGACAAAAACTCACTAAAAGTGTTATTTGAAGTTTAAAATTTTGATCTGTGTTGTTAAGAATATTCTAAAGTTCACTTGGGTACATCAATTCTTCACTCTCTGTGAAAGAAGACTTAAAAATGAAAATATATTCTTTGTTACCTCTTACCTAAAATCAGAACTTTGTACCTTGGGAATTATATCTTTATGAATCTGCCCTTGCTATATTAAAAATTTGCATTCCTAGAAATTTATGTTATTTCACATGCCACATTCAACATCTTGAATTGGAAATACTCATAATGCAAAAGATCAATCCAGGTATGAGGAATCTTGATTTCATTATGACAAGAAACAAATAGAAAGAAATCTTAGGGTAGATTTGCATTCAGGCTGCATACTACATATTTCATTAGCTATTAATTAGTAAAGATGAAATGATAATTCAATATCAAACTGCATGCTTGAACTATAATAGCTCAGTTTATAGGGAGTTCTTGCGGTAGGAAAACTATACAAATTGATTGCTAATAACTAGGTTATAAGTTTATTATAGCATCAAGGTCAATATTAGTGCAAATTAAGGTGCAGAATGGCCAATTCATTTTAATGATGTGTTCTTGCCTTAACAAACCTTATACATGTTCTTACCTTGACAAATTTTGTACTGTTAAGCTTAAGCATGTGCATTTCTTCCCTTGTTTATAATTATTTAAATGTATTCCTTTTACAGACATAGCAAAAACAAAAGGTGCAAGTTCATCTCAAGGAATATGAAAGCGACCCATTGCCTCTTAGAGGAGAGGATTACTTAAGATAGATGCAATCATTGAGAATCCTGTAAAGCATGTGAAGCAAGTCAAGCTTGCTGAGCAAGTTGAGTAGGTCGAGCAGGCAAAGCAAGCCAAACAGGCTAAGTAGAATGAGCAAGACAAGTAGATAAATTTAAAGGACGTAGAGGAGGTATCTGAACTTTGTCTTGAAGGCCTAATTGATACCTTGATTGTTAAAAGTTTTGTATCACATATTGCTTTTGGCATACAGGTAATTATTTTGTAAAATTTAAGAATATATCTATATTATTTATTAAAAATGATCTTATTGTTTGTTGTTTCTAGAATAAGATTAAGACAATTGAAAAGTTCTTAATCATAGGCAGAAAATCTCCTTGTGGACTTTAGACGATGATCAATCACGTATTCACTTTATTGTTTTGCAATCTGGCTTAGGTTATTTGGTTGAATGCAGTTATCACACTAGGGAAGCTACTAGGGCGACGAGTATTGATCTTAGGTCACGTGTGACATTGCATTGGTTGAGATCAAACTTTGGCAATGTGACCAACAGGAAAAGTGATGAGACAATAGTGTATGCTACTTAAGAATACTTGCTCCACTTACATGGGTGCACATTTTTTTTTTGTGGATAAGAGTGGATCACATATTCCCATATCATTATTGGCCTATTTAGAAGATCTATCTACTATCAGTGGATATGTATGGGGCACATCTCCTGTTGCTTATATGTATAGAAAGCTGGGTGTTACAAGCAGATCAAAAGTACATGGGATTGGCAACTATATGACCCTTATGTAGGTATTAGGATTTAATATAAATAACTTGTTAATTACTAGTAGTTTATAAATAATTTATTAATGATTAATGTTTTATTTGTAGGCTTGGATTTGTGAGCACTTTTTGTTGTTAAGTCCAAAGGCAAACTTCAATTATAAGGATAGTTTGCTCCCGGCTTGATGATGAAAGCCACATGGTTACGGTCAAATTATGAAGATCTTGCAAGAGCAGCTAGATAACCTCTAATGTAATTAGGTGTGCTGGGATCCATATGCAAATAGTCGAAAGCATCATCCATTGCCTTCGATCATAGTTTTCACAATCTGCGTAAAAGTTGAAGATATCGTGGAGCTGTATCATCAAGAGAGAGTGTTGTGGCAATGGGGCTATGTACAGACCATACCCTCGACACCTTTACACCACATAGAGCTAAGAAAGGTAGTATGAGTACCACTTATCATATTGTTTATCAATTCATTAATCAATTATGGGAGAGATGGACTATGTATGTGCTCGCTGAAGAGAACAGAGGGCGAAAGTGTATGATCTCGGGTGAGACAAATCCAAACTACATGGCTTTATATGACTCAATTTCTCATCAATTCATACAAAACCCTACACGTAGATCGAGGTTTCAAGCTAGGTTGGTCGATACTGGTTAACTTTAAATCCTAAGTGAATTAAATTGTTATTCATACTAATTGATTTGGTAAAATCTCTCTATTTTCTTGTCTTGTAACGTGGGTCGAAGGCCATGTTTCATCTTGATATACTTATTACTGGTAACAAAGATGTGAAGACATTTAGAAAAGGACTTTATAACCTGTGTGACATATTATTTGGATCATCAGATGCAGGTAGTAGCAATAGTTCTAGAACAACAACTACCACATCCATGCCACTTGCAGGAGTGATAGCTTTCCTATCTCACTTATTAGAGGCAGCTCCTGCCTCAGTACCATTAAAGATAGCTCCTTCTCTAGTTCCTTTGGAGACAACTCCTTCTTCAATTCCATCAATGAAAGCTCCGCCTCTAGTTCCATCAGAGACAGATATTCTCCCAACTACATCAAAGACAGTTCCTACCTTAGGTATATCAAAGACAACTTGTCTTCTAGTTCCACCATAGATAGCTCCTACCCCAGTTTCATCTGAGATAACTCCTGCCCCAACTACAACAGAGATAGCTCATCCACATATTTGTTTTTTTTTTTACTAAGTTTAGGAAAATGAAGGGTAAGATGATTTTACCAGATGTGTTAGAGGATTAGTGTTCTATATTTAGTGAATTTTGTTTTTTAAACATACAATTTATGTTTATGATATACGATAATGTTATTTTATTTTCTTATATTTATAATTATGTTTTCATCCTCATTCATTACTTTTCTTGCATGTTACAAATATATATTAAAATATATAATGCATAAATGTCAAAATACAATAATTTTGAATAAAAATCATGGTTCATCTAAGTCAATGGTTTCTCTAGTTGTAACATCTGATCTTGATAAGAAATTTTGGAATTCCTAGATGTGAGATACACATGAAAGCTCCCACTTATGAGTAGAATCACATTAATACTAATACCAGTTGCATGCAATCAAAGGTATTGTTGCAAACAGGTCCATAAATACTTGAAAAATAGCATTGTTAAAATGTATGTAAAAATTTAAAACAAAATATCTCAAGTTTGACATAGATATTATTATCAATACCTCAACAAAATAAGAATCGTTAACAAATGCAACTGCAATGAATCCATGTTGTAGTGGTGGAGCAGTTCTAAGTGAGAGATATGTCAAGCATTATCTCGAAGATAAATGGACTAGCACAACTGTATATCGTGTTGCTATCAAATAACCCATATCAGGCAAGGTCATTTATTTATCATAAGGACCCAGTTCATTGAAATATGATAATGTCTCTATCAATTCATCAAGATGTTTTATGGATCTATAGAGACTAACATAATAAGCTCAGAAATCCTATATCTCATGAATCAAATCTCATCACACCTTAGCATATGTAACAACACTCATACTTAGCAAACAAGCTATAGCTCGAAAACCACAATATCCATCTGATTCAACATCCACGGTAGAGTGTATGTGTTAGCGTACCTCTAAAGGGAAAGAATCAATAAATTTCACTTTTTTTTTATGAACTGATAGTTTCATCCTATTCGTCACTAAATTGACTGAAATAGGTGTTGAGGTACTATCATGTTGAGACTTAACAATCTTAAAGTATGAAGGGGCACGTCAAGTTGATTTGCGTGGACGACCTTTTGATCTTAGCCTTCTTAAGTTGGGGAAAAAGAAATGTAGTTGCTAGATTACCTAGTTATCTTAACTTTTTCTTCAAGGCTAATTTTCCTCAAAGATCACACACATTGAAGTGCTTCACTATAAGCTTCCACTTAGCATCAAGATTCAACTCAAACATGTAATCAACATTAATCTTCTTCAAGTCCAACCTCGACCAATGAGGATCCACAACGAATAAGGGAATTGGTGTTTCATCCCTTATGAATTAGCAATCTCATGTAAGGCAACCTATGTGTGCTTATAATGATGCAACCACACACAAGATGGTCAATGCCAGTATCATTTGCTTGTTGTGCTTCCTTTAAAATAATATTAAATGCGTTCCTAGATACCAATCCCTGCAACTCCCTAAACAAAGCTGGGCGAAAATTATGTTCAACAACAGTAATAGTTCTCTTGAATGAAGCCTTTATCTTCATATGTTGCAGCTCAATCAGAAAGTTGATAATAGTCCAAGATGTATCAAAATCTCCATAGATGATCTAATGAGTCTCTTTAACTTTGTATGCACATTTTCTGCCCTACATGACATTAGTTAAATGTATATTATAATGAATAAATTTAATAAATTGTGAAAATAACAAATTTTTAAGCTTGTAAACCTGCATACCTATTTGTTGTAATATTTCCAAAAGTGCTTTACTTTATTTGTCCATGCAGCAACAAATCTCTCTTTATGCTAATTCAACCATGTATCTCTTAAGTACTCAAGCGCTCTAGGATAAAATGGTAATGAGTTACCATTGAACTTAAATTTGTTTTGTACTCATACTCATTCAAAAATAATAGAAGAACGCCTTAAGTTGACATGAATACCTCCAACTTCTCCTGGCAATCAAATAACTTTTTACAATTAGCAAGTACATTTTTTTTATATGCCATCTACATAAGAGATTAGTTGTGCTGGGAACACTGTCTATGTTGCTTTCTTTAATGCCAAATCCCTAGTAGTAACAATGACTAAAGGTGTTGAATCGGAAGACATTAAGCTCCTTAACTTCTTTAATGCCCAAATGTAGTTATTAGTGTGCTCAGCCTCTATGTAAACAAATGCAACTGAATATGTCAAATTTATACATGTCACACAAACAATCTCAAGGAGTAGGAGACCATATCTATTTGTTTTATATGTACAATCCATAACAAACACATTCAGATAAGCATTTAAAAAATCTATAATCGTTGATTGTGCCCAAAATAAGTCTCTAACACAATCACTTGGCCCGTCACTCCTATGCCACTCAGCATATTTACAATCATTCAAGTGTTTCATGAGTTGTTGCATCTGTGAACTACCAACTTTGCCAACTATTTTATATTTTTTTGAGCATTGTAAATGGTTTTTATGGTACAATCATTCTTTTCATCATATTGTTTCAACATCATTAATATATTTCTTGGTTTTACCATAGTATTTGTCATATCAGCCACTATAATTTGCTCTTTCACCATTAGTCGACCAGCAAAGGATTGTCTTTCTAACTGTTTTGCAACCAACTGATTATGCATCTCATATACTACTTTGACTTCTTTGTTTGAATTCCCAAGCGATAGAATTCATCTCTGTTTGACTTATATGTTACATTCTATTCACATACAAGTTAAACTCTAGGTTTTCTTCCGGGAACACCAACTTCGAATGATCTACTCACAACAACAAAACCTAAGTATTTTCCAACCTCTCTAGCTCATGTAATCAAGGTGTTTCGACTATTGAAAAACTAAAAAAATAAATTTAATAATTAGATTTTATAGTATTTTATTAAAACATCATATTAATTTTAAATATACTTACCTTGCTAATAGTAAATGCATCAAAACAATTAAATATTTCTTCATCCACACTTTTGGATTCTCCATTATACACTATTATTCCTTTGTCACATTATAAATATTAAACAATAATTAATTATAACTATTACAATAAATTATATATTGAAAATAATTAATTCTAATTATTAAAATAAAATTTATAATAAAATTACATAATAAGCTATCCATGCAAGCCAGCTTGTGTTGAAACCCTATATCTATGCAAGGCATCTTGTGCATATATAAGCTCTCCATGCAAGTTGACTTGCACGGGAGCTCATCCTAATGCAAGTTAGCTTATTGATGAGTTAATGAGGCAAAAGGTTGAAATTCAAGATAAAGATATTGATAGCCAATGTTGTGGTAGAGTGGAGATTTTAATTGAAGAAATCAAAAAGTTATAGTAGTTTAAGGAGATGTAGTGGAAGTAGAGATATAGAGTTAAATGGTTGAAGGAAGGTGATAGAAACACTAATTTTTTTCACCTTTCTATCTTTAAATGAAGGAAATAAAATAAGGTAGTGAAATTGAGAGTTAAAGATGGATCATAGTTGGAGGTGGAAGATGAAATAAAGTAGAAGTTTTGCTCATCTTATGAAGATCTCTTCAGTTCTAGTGGCTTTAGGAATTGGGATAGATTTTGAATGTAATTCCAAAGTTGGTTAATGATAATATGAATCTAGCCCTAACAACTGATGTTGTGCAGGAGGATATTATGAATGTTGTCTATCATCTAGAAGCATTAAAGGACCCAAAGCTCGATGGCTTTAAGAGAGTATTTTTTTCAGAAGTACTAAGAGATTGTGAAGGGTACTATTGTCAATGTAATAAAAAGCTTCTTCCACAATAGACATATTTTGAGGTAGATTAATAGAACTAACTTAGTTATGATTCCGAAAGTTAAGTGTCCTAAGGAGGTTATATAGTTTAGGCTAATTAGTTGGTGTAATTTTCTTATAAAATTATAACAAAGTTTTTGGTTAATAAATTGAAGCCTTTGATGGATGGATTGATTAGACAAAACCAAAGTGCTTTTGTAGGAGGTAGGCAGATTCAAGACAATATAATAGATGCAAATGAAGTTTTTTATTTCATGAAATTAAAGAGAATGGGGAAGAAGTTTGATACAGCTTTGAAAATTGACATAAGTAAAGCCTATGATAGGTAGAATGGGACTTCTTGGAAACTGTTATAATGAGGATAAGATTCAATATTAAATGGATCAAACAGATTATAGAGTGTGTTTCTTCTATTTCCTATAAGATTATTGTCAATGGAAAATTTTCAAACATGATTATTCCAAATAGAGGTTTAAGAATAAGAGATCATTTGTCTACTTATATGTTTTTATTAGTAATTGATGTCTTGTCTAAAGCAATTAATCCTTCTGTTGAGTCTAGGAAATTAAAAGGTGTCAAGGTAAGTAAAGATTGTCCTATGCTAGCCCATATTTTGTTCACAGATGATTTGTTGTTGTTCCTTAATGCAAATCAGAGGAATTGTGATGAAATTTTCAAAATTTTGGATTTGTACTATAAGGCCTTTGGTCAGATGATAAAATACAGCAAATCAAGTATTATTTTTAACTCTAATGCTCTTGAGAGTGAGAAAATGGAGATGGCTAGCAGATTGAATATGCAGATAACTAGGAATCTTGAGACTTATCTCGGTATTCATTCTTGTTGGGGGAAAACTAAGATAGAGGCTATGAGATACATTAAGGATAAAATTGTTTGAAAGATGAAATCCTGGAAATAGGGGATGATATCTCAAAGAGGTAGAGAGGTTTTAATCAAGGTAGTGGCCAGTGTTGTTCCTATTTACACTGTGCAGTGTTTTAAAGTGCTTGTTAAAATTTGTGATGAAGTTAATTCCATAATGGCTAATTTTTGGTGGGGACACCAAAAGGAGGAGAAAAAAATTCGTTGGATTAGTTGGCAAAAAAGTGACTAAGAGGAAAGGGGCTTGTGGTATGGGATTTAAAGACTTAAGAGTAAGGCTCTCTTGGCTAAACAATTTTGAAGGTTATTGGCTTCTCCTAATGCATTATGGGAAAATATATTGAAGGGAATATATTTTCCTAGATGTACATCCTGGGATGCTAAAAAAGGACCTAGAGCATCATGGACTTGGCCTAGTTTATTAGAGGGAAGGGACGTTATTATAGATAATGTAAGATGGCATATCATGGGAGGTGATAAAGAAATGTTTGGAATGATTGCTAGTTCCTGGTCATAGTTTGAACTTTGTTAATGAAGATATTGTTAGACAATTAAGGTTACATGTAAACATTGAAGAGATTATAGATAAGGAGAGTGGCAGCTAGAGTTTGATTCTATTAAATATTTACTGTCTCTAAAGTTACTCAAGTTGTACGATGCATCCTTAGACATTAGTATAGTGGGAATGGAGATAGAAGTATATGGCCATTTAATGAGAATAAAGAGTATTTAATGAAATCAGGACATCATGTTTTGAAGGAGAAAAGGGATATAATAGGAAATTCTAATCCTTTTTCTTCACATGTGGCCTGTGATATGGTGTGGAAGGTTTTATGGAGGATCCTTGTACGTACTAAGATCCTATGTTTTTGTGGAAGGTATCTGTTAATGTATTAGCCAATAGTTTTAACATTTGGAGAAGAAAAATTCAAAAGAATCCAATATGTAATAATTATTGTTCTGAGATTGAGACTACTAAACATATGTTGTTGCTTTGTAATTAAGTTGTTGCCGTATGGTTTGGATTGGGGTATAAAATGGATAAAAGGATGTATTTCAACAGTTAATCAATGGTTTGTTGATATGTTTGCTAATGCTAAAGGAGGTAATAAAGATGGAAATGAATTATTGATTATCATTGCTCATGTAAGTTGAGAGATATAGAAAGAGAGATGTAATGCGGTTTATCAAAATTTTAAACCAAAACCTTTGGATGTTATTCTTAGAACTAAAAGAGTTGTTGCTGAAAGTTTGAGTATCTTAGAAAGGATAGGACAAGAAAAGAGTAGGAAGATTCCTATGAAATGGGAGAGACTTGAGGAAGGATGGATTAAAATCAATTGTGATGGGGTTTTTAGTAAGAAGAGTAACATTACTGGTATTAGTATTATTTTGAGAGACAAAGTAGGGATAATTATAGGTGAAGCCGAAAGGCATGTTGCTTTTAACTCTTGTACTGAAGCTAAAGCTCTGCTGTAAAATAAGGACTACTGTTGACATGAATTATGAAGATGTAACAGTCTGTTATATGCAGTAATTATCACAATTATCACATATCACACATATCCAGTGGTTGGTTGGCTGTCTGTGATTAGACTTGCTCAAGGGCCGAGCTACCTGCCCAAGCCCGAAGGCCCATTTGATATTTGGTAGGGCTTGGACAAAAATATTTGACGTAATTACCGAGCTTGGACAAAATTTTTAGGCCCGTTTAAAAATAGGCTAGGCCCGACCCTGCTCGATATTAATATTAAATATACTTTTTCTAATATATTTATAATATTAAGTATATTTTTAATATATTTATTAAGTATAATATAATTATATATATAACATTATTAATTAAAAAACATGATTATAAATATTTAATATGAAAATTGATATACAAATTTTGACAAATTAAATTAAATTTTAAAGGAAATAAAATAATAAAAACAAATAAATAAATAATTAAAATATAAAAAATTATATTCGGGCGGGCCGGCTCAGGCTTATTGTATAAAAAATAAAATGGGCTTCGACTAAATATTAGGCTCGATTTATCGGCCGGGTCGGGCTTGGGTATTGACTAATATTCTTATTACCTATCATAGGCCCAGCCTGAATCTGGCCCGGCCCATAAGCAAGTTTATCTGTGATGCCTTTAACACTATTCACTTAAAATAGTAAAACAATTTACACAATATTTTATTCACATACAAATTAACATTTACAGCTGTACAATCAGTTTACATCCACTGAGATTAAATTTACCATAAGTAGTACTGTATAATAAATGTCTGAATATATAAATGTAAACATAGTACCTCCAGGATCCACTACAAATTGCTTTAGGATAACCAAAACGCAGCCAATCCACGGATCAGTATACCAATTAACTATTTAATAAAATCTATGGAGTAGAAGAATATAGAAGTGAGCAAACCACGACTCAGTAAAGGAGTTGTATGCAGCACTTGATATTATGAATTCTATATGCAATAAAATAATTTATTTTCCTATAGGTGCATGAGGGATCGTAATGGAAGGATACTATAGTCGGCTAGGGATCCGGATGGAGCATGGAAGATATTTTGAAATACTTGTCTTATCCCAGAACCTAGAAGCGACTATAGGGAGTAGCTATTTATTTTGATATAAAACTCATTTAATAATTCTCCTTATATAAATAATTCACATAAAAATGGTATACTCAACCATTAAATTAATCATTTAGAAATAATTTAAATTATTTAATTTAATCATTAAATTAACCACAATAAACAGTACGGTATACAGTTCTGTATAATAAAAATAGTTCAGTGATATCAACTTTTCAGTAAACAGTACGATAACCCATTAGGTAAACAGTACTAATTAAATAAATAATAAATCCCATAATGGTTTATAAAACCATTTAAATAAAATACTTTAATTAGTATTTTACCAATCACTTTATACACATTCCACACACTTCGATAAAATTCTGTAAGTAATACAGTAAATAGTTCAATACGGTAAGCACTTCACTTCAGTAACCGTAATAATTTAGTGAAACTATAGTAGTAAATCTATATCACATGAATGGAGACCAGGCAACACCCTGAATAAATCATGCTATAATCCCCATAAGGAAACAATAACAGTAATCACATGAGACATATAGCCATAGTCTATAATTGTCCACGGTCGTACATTGATCATGTGTCAACCGGGACGCTAAAGATAGGATCAGTATCAATAGCTTCACACAGTAACCATGTGAGCATGATACTGGGCCTAGCAGTCTTAAAACCGTTTTTATAAGAAATCACATCACCTTTATGGAATTTAGCAAAATGGATAATATCTTTAAGAACATCCATAAAGGCATAAATTCACACAGTATTCAGTACGATGAAAACAGTGTTATAAAATATTCGCACTGTAGTAATAAGTTTCATAAATATTTTATTTCACCGTAAAACACATATATTCACATTTCAACACTTTCATTTCGGTGAAATTCAATTTCAGGATTACTGAAAATTATTTTTCGATAATTTCACACTTTTATGGAAAATATTAAATATTTATTTTCCAAGGCTAATATTAATTTACATAAATACACTATTTCACTATGGAACACATTTAGCAACTCATCGGTAACTATATTTCGATAAAATTCTTTTTCATGACTATTTGAATATTGTTTTCAATGAATTCACATTTTATGAAAAATATTGAATATTACATTTTCAAGGCTAGGAATCCACTTAGCAATGTACCAAGATATTTTTTGACATTTTTAGAAAGTTTTCTAAGAATTTCAATAGCATAACGGCTGCTAATACCCTAGCTTCCTTGCACTTCAAACACAGTTCAGAACAAAAAGCAAAAGCCACAATTTTCATAGTTTCCAAGGCAATTCACTTTCAAAATATTCTCATAAAATTATTTGCATTGAAAACATGTGATAACTACAAAATTTTCCAATTTTTGAAAATTATTAATATTGGAAACTAATATTAAAGAAAATAGATAATCGGAAATAAATAAATACAACTATGAGAACGAAATATTTGTGAAATTTTAGTGAATTGAGGAAGTGACGAATTAGGAAATTCGAGTGAAGGAAAATTTAATTGGACATAAGAATAAGGTGGAAATTATGGAAATTAAAGAAGAGAAGAAATTTAATTTGGATAAATTGGAATCCAAATTAAATAAGAAAATGAGAAATGAATATGAAATATATTTTTATAATAATATATTATACATATGTATTTTTATACAAATACATATGTATTTAAATGCTAGATAGTATATATTACTATACATTGGTATATATATGTATATATACTATTTTATAAATTTAAATTGTACATATGTATACAAGTGTAACATTTTATGTAAATATAAATATATACATAAATAAGAAATGTAAATATTATTTTACATTAGAGTTTGCATATGTATATATTGTAAATATAATATATACTACATTTATATGAATATATGTATATATATATATATAAATGTTGTATATTTTAAAGAATATAAATATACATATAAATATATTAGATATATATTTTTGTTAATATACAATATATATCTTTATATATAAATATATATAGTACAATATTATACATATAAAATAATATTATTATATGTATAATATATTATATGTATAATATAGAGTATATATATAATTATATGTAAATAAATAAAAGAAAAATAAAAATAAAATAGAAAGGAAAATCGGGAGGAGCCCGATTTCCTTCCCAGGTGAGACTGGCCACCGTCACCGGCGAGAAAGAAAGAGAGATGAGGGAGGCCGTCGCCGGCGAAGGAAGAAGAGAAGGGAAATCGACCGGCGACGGAAGGAAAACGAAAGAGAAAGGAAGGAAATTGGCGGAAGCCGAGAAGAAAGAAAAAGAAAATGGGAAAGTGGCGGTGCCGGCCGATTCGACTACTGCCACTACCACCACACCACCGGCGGAGGAAGAGGAAAGGGTAAGAGGCCACCGACGAGAGGGAAAACGGTGGAGGAGGAAGGAAAAAGAGGGAGAAGAGGCCGAACCTAGTCCGGCCAGATCTGCCGTCGTGCACCGATCTGGGTTGAACGGAGGCCACCAGCAAGTTCGTCATGAAGTTGGCTAGCTGCGGAGCCGTCGAACTACCGGAGAACCAGCCACTGGAGAAGAACTGATGATGAGGGGAGGCTGACTGGTCTGAACCGGTCTGGCCAGAAAAGGAAAAAGAAAAGGAAAAAGAAAAAAAAAGAAAAAGAAAAAGAAAAGAAAACGAAAAAAGAAGAAAGAAAAGAAAGAGAAAGAAAAGAAAAGAGAAAAAAGGAGAGAGAAAAGGAAATTTTCGAGAATTCAAAAATTTCGAAAATTACGGAAATCCCAAAAATTTGGTAAGAATTACAAAAATTATTTTCGATTATTTAATTAAATAAATTATGAAAAAAATTCTAAGTTTTAGAATTTTAATTCCAAAAATTATTCTCGGCGAACGAGATGATGGAATCGGAAGAGATGGAATATAGGCGCGACTGATAGTGAGGAAGTCGCCGACCCAGAATAGGTAAGGGATGCATGTGTGAATTTGTAGGGATATCCGAATGCATGGTTTTCATGCTATGAATTTTATAAGATTTATTAGATATTGAATTGCCTTGAAATGCTACAAAATTGTGGTTTCTAGCTGTTGAGACTGTGTTTGAAAGTGCAAGAAGGCTAGGATTCTGGCAGTCGTTATGCTGCTGAAATTTACTAAAGATATTTTCAAAAATATTATTAAATCTTTTAGTGCATTATTGGTATTTTTCCTAGCCTCAAAAGTGATAAATTAATTATTTTTCATAAATGGTGAATTTATCGAAAAGTATTTATTAAATATTCATGATACCGATTTTGGTAAAGATTAAACTACCAAAAATTCATTCCAAGTATTTTATAGGTAAATGTGTGATTGGTGAAGTGAAATGGTGAATAGTGAATATTTTATAAAATATTTTCAGTATAATGTTCACTAATTTATTATGATTTTCCTTTATGGATTAAATAAATTTTATCATGTGTAATGATTTCCATAAAGGCTTTATCTCTGTATAACTATTGTTTTTTAGACTAAAATGTCTCTCACGTGTTTTAGAGTGAAAAATGTGTTGGTGGAATTATTGTTAATTTTGGAAAATAAATGTTTTTATTTTTCCATTAAGTATGAAAATATTGGAATTGATTTCCAATAACTTTGAATTTCAAGTTTTGAAAAGAAAGTATGGAAACTTGTGTGTACGTATTCTACGGTGAAAAAGAACAGTTATGAAATTTTATTACTACTGTGTGATTATCTGATAAACTATTTTCCACCGTATGAAATATTATGATTTATACCTTCATGGATTTTCTGGAAAACATAATTGATCTTACTAAATTCATAAAGGTAATGAGATTTCTTATATACTGTTTCGAGACTGATAGGCCCCGTATCATGCTCACGTGTCACGTGTTTCATGTGTTACTCATGTGTGAGGCTGTTGACACTGATCCTGTCTTCAGCATCCTGGTTGATACCTAATCAGTGTACGACCGAGGACACCTATAGACTATGGCCATAGATCTCATGTGTTTATTATATTATCCCTACAGGGATCTCATGTGTACCCTATTATTCCCTACGTGACTTATAGCATGATATCATTTGGGTGTTATTTGGTCTCCATTATGATTTCACTTGTTATTATTGATTTTAGTGATATTTTCAGAAAACTATGATGATTTTCTAAAATGTTTCATTTCTAAACTGTTATTATAATTGAACAGTTATTTTACTGTTACACGTGTATAAGTGATGATTTCGGTGGTGGAAACCTTGAGATTTTCAAGTATTAAATTAGTGGTTTGATAAAGTGTTTTACTCAAGTGGATGATATATTTATATGCAGAAAATTGAATCAAGTTTTATATTAAAAAAATAAATTTCTACTCCTTATAGTTGCTCTGGGTTTTCGGAACACGATAGGTATTTCAAAATACATTTCTTACTCTATCTGGATTTCCCGGCGGACTATAGTATCATTTCCTTATAGTGTGCCCAGCATACTGATAGTAAACTAAAAGGTTTTACTGCATATAGTCTTCGTGATATCAAAATTTGCATACAACCTCTTACTGAGCCGTAGTTTGCTCACTCCCTTACTTTTAAACATTTCAGATTTTCAATGACTGTGAGATCTAACATCTGAGGATTTTGGGCTGTGCATTTGAGGACAATGTGACAGCTTGACTGAAATATGAGGTACAATCATTTATTTTATGTATTTAGACTTATCTACAGTACTACTTTGTTGTGAATTAAAATAAGGGATGTAAATGACATTATAATTTAAATATAAATAGTTTAAATGAAAATGAAAAGTAAAGTATCACAGACAGCTCAATCATATAAAATGTATAGAAAAACGTGAAAAAATGAGGTTACCGGCTGTGACAGATTAAATGGTATCAGAGCATGGTTGGCTTGATGTCTGTTGATACTTTTGGAGAGAAAACGTGTCGGAAATGTTAACATCCCTTATAGTACTGTGTAGTCTGAATACATAGAGAAAATAAATGATTGTAAATTGACTAAAATAAATTGAAGGGAGTGAGAATTTATGAATTAATGATGGTAAAGAGAAATAGTAGACTCAGAATTTACTAGAAAATGATGATCTTATAATCTAAATGAAGGTCAGTTCGATATGGAATAGAAACAGATTCGGTAAGGGGCGCCAGTACTTTTCTGTCCGGATCGAACTGAGACTTGAAAGTGATGATGTAAAGGAGGGGAATGAAATATCATCATTAAATAGACCTTAAGATAATTGATTGAAGGTATTTTGAAGAGAGAGAAAATTTTTAACGAAAAATGACCAAAATACCCTTGCCTCCAAATTTTACCTAGAGTGTAATAGACCAACAAAAGTTGGAATTGACTGATTTGACAGAGTAAATGATGGTGTAAGGCTGTATTACAAGCAAAATTATCCAATTATAGATCCTAGTGGACTTTTCTGTCGAAATCGAACCGGATCTTAAACTGTTGATATTAGTATGAAAAATGATACTATCAGCACATAGATAATAAGATCCTTGGTTTAAATGTATACTGAGGAGAAAGAAATAAATATTAAAATGAAGAAAATGCCCCTATGTTGGGTTATGTTCTGAACAGTGATAAAACTAAGTTGATCTTGAATCCATTGATAATAATGGAGTTATTAATGGCATAGAGGATGTAATATGAATATAACAGTTCTGATTATTAATCCCACCTACACTTAGATTACTGATGTGACCCGAATGGTTATAGGAAAGTCGCAAGATGAGCGGCTCTATTATTGATTCTTAAGGGTCGGAGTTAAAAGTGTATTGATGGGATGTCAATTACGGGATTGTTGGATATGATGAAAAGTGAAATGATTACAGGAGATGACTGAGACAGATATCAATATAGATGATGAAATCCATAGTAGTATGATTAATTTTAGTTCTATACATTCATACTGTTTCTGAAGTATCAAACAAATATTTATAGAACCGGAATATTTTGAAATATGTTTTACAGAATAGTGTACTGTATGGAATGTTATAAAATTCGAAAACATGTATAAGAACCATAACGTGACGATAAGAAACGAGGAAGATAACAGCTAACCTGAGGTTATTAAATGAAAATGATTTCAAAGTGAATTACAGTAATAAATCGGTTAGTTGTGAAATATGTTAATTAAATTATTACATTTGAGACTGCATACTAATTAAGATTAATAATGCTGTGAAATATGAGTAAATAAGTGAATTAAGGTGGAGTACGTGTTGGAATGAATTGAATATTAAGTATTTTGCCTTAAGGAAATACAGCAGAATAATAAGACATAGACATGAATGTCCAAAAAGGGTAAGAGATATGAATTTAAAAAGTATCGGATGTTATTCCCGATAAATTTTCAAGTAATATAGATGGGAGAGATTGGGTTAATATTGACTCGATTATGGACACAGAATCTATTTTAAGCTTATGTTGGAAAACATAGAAAGAGTCCGAAAGCTTAAGAAAAGAACTCTGAAAAATATGTGGATAATGAAATTCATTGGTATAAAGGTAATTGATGAAATACAGATGATTTGATTTGAGGATGAATTAAAATGGTGTATTAAATTCCTATTATGCAATAAAGTTCTTATTAAGAACGAATATTCATCTGTATGGAATTGATGCCTTATTGAGTTTAATCAGAGATATATGAGGAGTTCATAAGACCAATATCTGTACAAGGCGTCATCAGATGAAAAGTTGAAAACTGGTGGTCATAAGATTATAATGATTAGAACTAGATAAAATTTTTACGAGTTTCTATTGAAGTTTACAAGGTTAATGAAATACCTTGGGAGGTATATAAGCCTAATGAATGAGGCATTCATATAAGGATAAAGTAATGATATACCGATACAGTCTAAGGCACAAATGGAAAATAAGCAGCGTAGTGGTATAACCCTGCAGACTCTCAAAGACTGTGATCTATATGTTAAGATTGGCAAATAGGAGATGTGATAGACAGTATCTCTTTCTAAGATATATGATCTCGAATGACAGAGCGATGTGGATCTGTCTATGATGAAGAGATAATGATTGAGATACGAAATGTACTGGGTCTAGCTAAATATTATTGCCAGTCTATGAAGAGTTATTGAGTTAGTTGCTCTACAGATGTGACTTCTAATTAAAGAAGTTAAAGTCAGTAAATGAATACGTGTAAAGATAATAATTAAAATGTTAAAAGAGTTTAACAGTGGAGTACTATACCACTGAGGCAAAAGTCGACTGAAATGATGAAAGTGAAAAGATGAAAATGTAATAAGAAGATAAGTACATGATGACGAGGGAACACAAATATAAAGCAGTTCCCGAATTTAAGACTAAAAGTGATTTCTTTGGGTTATCACATGATTATGGCTAGATGTAAGATCAAGCCAAACTCAATAGAGGAAAATTTAATTATACTCAAAGAGAGAGAAACTGAATGATATACATATGATTTATTGCCAGTCATGTAAATGAGGAAATTTTATATATACACACACCTCGGAATGGTGAAATTGTATGGATAACATGGTGACAAAATGGATGATTTATTAATCACCTATAGAATCTAAATTAAGAAAAGATTTCATGCTCATGTATATTCTAAAACATAAGTGATATTGAGTATACCAAAAGAATAAAAGATGTAATGATGAGATTACATGAAAAGTGATATTGAGAGAAAATGATTGCCAAGTGCTTCATTTACTGTGAGAAATAATTAACAGTAAAGTCTGCAATGAGATGCAGCCTTGATGAAATAGATGTGAAAATGAGTATTGTGGATAATAAAGAGTCTAAAGGAGATATGATAATATGGAAGTGATTAAGGACTGATTGTCTAATGAAATCACTTCTCCATTATCAAATTCTTAGATTCTTTAGTGCCATAGTCGAAATATGTTTATGAAATGATGAGAAGTATGTGAAGTTCCAATGAGCATACATGTGATGGGAATCTCTGAGTTGCCATATGCTTATGAGAGATAGCAAGAGGCTTTGAGATTTCCAAATTTATTGATAGCACCGCTCCGTACTGATATAAATATACGAACGTAATATGTAAACGCTCCATGATATTGAGAGAGCGTGTGCATGAGATTTGAAAGTATTAAGACAATTACATACTACTGATTAAATCGGTAAACGATAGTTACCAAACTATATCAACTTGGCACCAATGAGAGAAACAGATGACAAATAGTGTGAGTTATCCATGGTACAAAGAAGACTAAAAATTAATAACTCCCAAACTGATAAGAAATTTTAGAGAGTATAAATGTGTGGTGAAAAATGATATGTAATTATATAAGAAGTGATTCTGATGTGAAAGTATGCTGGCAGTATTATTTAAAAGATGATTGAGAGGACAAGAATGATAAACATTCAGAACGGTACTACCTTTTAATTTAAGTTAAATTCGGAGGACCGAATTTCTTAAGGTAGGGAGAATGTGATAACTGCAAAATTTTTCAATTTTTGGAAATTATTAATATTGGAAATTAATATTAAAGAAAATAGATAAGTGGAAATAAATAAATATAATTATGAGAACAGAATATTTGTGAAAATTCCGTGAATTGAGGAAGTGACGAATTAAGAAATTCGAGTGAAGGAAAATTTAATTGGACATAAGAATAAGGTGGAAATTATGGAAATCAAAGAAGAGAGAGAGTTTAATTTGGATAAATTGAAATCCAAATTAAATAAGAAAATGAGAAATAATTATGAAATATATTTTTATAATAATATATTATATAAATGTATTTTTATACAAATACATAAGTATTTAAATGCTAGATAGTATATATTACTATACATTGGTATATATATGTATATATACTATTTTATAAATTTAAATTATACATATGTATACAAATATAACATCTTATGTATATATAAATATATACATAAATAAGAAATGTAAATATTATTTTACATTAGAGTTTACATATGTATATATTGTAAATACAATATATACTACATTTATATGAATATATATATATATATATGTTGTATATTTTAAAGTATATAAATATACATATAAATATATTATATATATTTTTGTTAATACACAATATATATCTTTATATATAATATATAGTACAATATTATATATATAAAATAATAATATTATATGTATAATATATTAAATGTTTAATATATAGTATATATAAATATGTAAATAAATTAAATAAAAAGAAAAAGAAAAAGAAAATAGAAAGGAAAATCGGGAGGAGCTCGATTTCCTTCCCAGGTGAGACCGGCCACCGTTGCTGGCGAGAAAGAAAGAGAGATGAGGGAGGCCGTCGTTGGCGAGGGAAGAAGAGAAGGGAAATCGACCGGCGACGGAAGGAAAACGAAAAGAGAAAGAAAGGAAATCGGCGAAAGCCGAGAAGAAAGAAAAAGAAAATAGGAAAGTGGCGGTGTCGGCCGATTCGGCCACCATCACTGCCACCACACCACCGGCGGAGGAAGAGGAAAGGGTAGGAGGCCATCGGTGAGAGGGAAAACGGCGGAGGAGGAAGGAAGAAGAGGGAGAAGAGGCCGAACCTAGTTCGACTAGATCCTCCGCCGTGCCACTAATCTGGGATGAACGGAGGTCACCAGCAAGTTCGTCGTGAAGTCGGCCAGCTGTGGTGCCGCCGAACTGCCGGAGAAGAACCGACAATGAGGGGAGGCTGACCGGTCTGAACCGGTCTAGCCAGAAAAGAAAAAGAAAAAAGAAAAAGGAAAAGAAAAAGGAAGAAAGAAAAGAAAGAGAAAAAAAGGATAGAGAAAAGGAAATTTTCGAGAATTCGAAAATTTCGAAAATTACGAAAATCTCGAAAATTCAGTAAGAATTACGGAAATTATTTTTGATTATTTAATTAAATAAATTATGAAAAAATTATAAATTTTAGAATTTTAATTCCAGAAATTATTCTCGGCAAACGAGATGATGCAATCGGAAGAGATAGAGTATGGGCGCGACCGATAGCGAGGAAGTCGCCAACCCGGAATAGGTAAGGGATGCGTTTGTGAATTTGTAGAGATATCCGAATACATGGTTTCATGCTATGAATTTTATAAGATTTATTGGATATTGAATTGCCTTGAAATGCTATGAAATTGTTGTTTCTAGCTGTTGAGACTGTGTTTGAAAGTGTAGGGAGGCTAGGATTCTGGCAGTCGTTATGCTGTCGAAATTTACTAAAGATATTTTCAAAAATATTATTAAATCTTTAGTGCATTATTGGTATTTTTCTAGCCTCAAAAGTGATAAATTAATTATTTTTCATAAACGGTGAATTTACCGAAAAGTATTTATTAAATACTCATGATACCAATTTCGGTAAAGATTAAACTACCAAAAATTCATTCCAAGTGTTTTATAGGGAAATGTGTGATTGGTGAAGTGAAATGGTGAATAATGAATATTTTATAAAATATTTTCAGTATAATGTTCACTAATTTATTATGATTTTCCTTTATGGATTAAATAAATTTTATCACGTGTAATGATTTCCATAAAGGCTTTATCTCTATATAACTATTGTTTTTGAGACTAAAATGTCTTTGCACGTGTTTTAGAGTAAAAAATGTGTTGGTGGAATTATTGTTAATTTTGAAAAATAAATGTTTCTATTTTTCCATTAAGTATGAAAATATTGGAATTGATTTCCAATAACTTTGAATTTCAAGTTTTGAAAAGAAAGTATGGAAACATAAGTGTACGTATTCTACGATGAAAATGAACAGTTATGAAATTTTATTACTACTATGTGATTATCTTATAAATGTTTTGCACCGTACGAAATATTATGATTTATACCTTTGGATTTTCTGGAAAACATAATTGATTTTACCAAATTCCATGAAGGTAATGAGATTTCTTATATACTGTTTCGAGACTGATAGGACCCGTATCATGCTCACGTGTCACATGTTTCATGTGTTACTCATGTGTGAGGCTGTTGACACTAATCCTGTCTTCAGTGTCCTGGTTGACACCTGATCAGTGTACGACCAAGGACACCTATAGACTATGGCCATAGATCTCATGTGTTTATTATATTGTCCCTACAAGGATCTCATGTGTACCCTATTATTCCCTACGTGACTTATAGCATGATATCATTTGGGTGTTGCCTGGTCTCCATTATGATTTTACGTGTTATTTTGATTTTAGTGATATTTTCAAAAAACTATGATGATTTTCTAAAATGTTTCATTTCTAAACTGTTATTATAATTGAACAGTTATTTTACTGTTACACGTGTATAAGTGATGATTTCAGTGGTGGAAACCTTGAGATTTTCAACTATTAAATTAGTGGTTTGATAAAGTGTTTTACTCAAGTGGATGATATATTTATATGCAGTAAATTGAATCAAGTTTTATATTAAAAAAATAAATTTATACTCCCTATAGTCACTTTGGGTTTTCAGAATACGACAGGTATTTCAAAATACCTTTCTTACTCTATCTGGATTTTTCGGTGGACTATAGTATCATTTCCTTCTAGTGTGCCCAGCATACCGACAGTAAACAAAAGGTTTTACTGCATATAGTCTTCATGATATCAAAATTTGCATACAATTCTCTTACTGAGCCGTGGTTTGCTCACTCCCCTACTTTTAAATTTTCAGATTTTTAGTGACTGTGAGATCTGACATCTGAGGATTTTGGGCTGCGCATTTAAGGACAATGTGACAGCTTGACTGAAATATGAGGTACAATCATTTATTTTATGTATTTAGACTTGTCTACAGTACTACTTTGTTGTGAATTAAAATAAGGGATGTAAACGACATTATAATTTTAATATAAATAGTTTAAATGAAAATGAAAAGTAAAGTATCATAGACAGCCCAACCGTATAAAATGTATAGAAAAACGTGAAAAAATGTGGTCACGAGCTATGACAAAACATGCATTCATAATATCCCTACAGCCTACATGTGCATCCCTTACCTGTCTGATTAATCCAATTTCCTTGATTCCATCGTTCGTAAACCGATACTCCCAGGCCGTAGATAATTCCACCAAAAATATTAGCTTACTTAACACCTATTTTATGCTACTTTTTATATTTAATTGCAGCCACATGGTACACTACAAATATTAATGTAGTATATTTTCTACTAGTGCTAAAACACAACTTCTCCGATTTAAGTCAGATTTTAAATCCGATTGCACCGGTGGACTCCTTGTAATTTCTACAATCTAATATCACCCTAAACTCATCAAATGCAACCATGAAACCCTCTCCCCTTGCTTAGGTCGAAACCTCCCTCTTGCCATTCCCATTGAAATTCAACCATCTAAGCTTACATACTTGTCTATCCATGCTCACTAAGCAATTTGGCACCATTTTCATGCAAGTTTCAACATGGTTTCATTGTGTCCTTCATCTAACCAAAACCCCCATCAATGGAAAATTTTTATTTAGCAAGACTTAATTAAAACTAATGCTTAATTCATGCTTAGAATGCTTGAATATGCCATAATCCATCATTAAAATTCAAAGAACCATAATGTATAGTGAAGGTACCTTGTGGCCAAAATTTTCAAGGTTTCCTTTCTCCTTGTTTTGTTACTTATTCAATAAGCTATGGGTATGGGTAGGTAGATCTTGAAGAGAAGAAGAAGTTTGTGTAAGAGATTTTGTTGAGAAAATGGGTAGTTCGTAAGTTGTACGAGCTTTTCTTTTCTTTCTCTTATTTTCTTTCTATGGTGGCATGGGGTGAGGGGAGGAAGACAACGAATAGTGGCCGGCTGACATTGGGTAAATTACATAGAAAATTCTAGAGAGGGACAAAATTATGAAAATGCCCTTGGTTATGAGATTTTCGAACAATTTTGCCCTTAAGCTTCCGTAATCGTTATAACTATGTAATCGCACTCCAAAATTTCAGATTTTATCACCAAATACTCTTATTGGATGTATTTTGATGAATCATGGTGGTTTCGTTGACACGCGGTACACCAAACTTATGAAACACGAAATTACCTCTAGTGGATCACTAGCGAAATTTTTCGATTTAACCATCGATTTGATAAATCTATTAACACTATCTTAAACTCTTTGAAATGTAGAATATCATGGTATTTTTACTTCATCCCAGTTCATTTTAGTTTGGGCACAATTTACGAAAATACCTTTAGGACGTACCCGTCATTTCCTAATTTGTTCGTCGCACTTCCCAAAATACAGTAAAAATAATATAAATAAAGGATTTTAATCTCAAAATTTCCACATTATAATTAGTGCACCTTTTTGTACACTATTTCCTCGATCTTATATACATCCGGGCACTCTAAATCAAGTGGGGCCCACATCACTATTTACTTATAATTTTAAAAAATACATAAAATTTAATTAGTAATTACTTATTTACACATGTACAGTATAAAATAAATGGTTCTCACAGAAGATTAAGAAGGTCATCATTGAAACTGATTCCAAGATTATATTAGAAGATTTGGAATAGGGGAGAAAGGTAAGAAATTGGAGAATTAGCCCAATAGTCAAGGACATTGAGGTACCAAAAGGAAAATTTGAGAAGTGTAAATTTGCTTTGTTTAATAAAGAATTAAATGTTGTTGCATATTGGGTAGCCACTCAATTCAAAAAGAAAAAGTGCTTGTCAAAATTGGTTACAATTGCTCCCTTTCCCTTAGTGCATAATCTTGATAAGGATGGGTTACCGGCCCTATCTTTGTAAATAATATTTTTGATACTAGATATTATGAGATATATTGTTATAATATCTTAAGAATAATGTCTAGTATGTGGATAGTGTTTGTGTAATGTGTGATATAAAGGTACTATTGTAATTCTTTTGAGGAAATAAAGAGGTATTCAAGTTTCTTGGCTAAAACTTTTTTTTTGATATGAGGATATTCATTTAAAATATAAATTTTATTTATATTTCTATTATTGTCAATATTTCAAGGTTTTAATTTTAAGAATTAAATGAAAAAAGTAATCAATACAATATCATAACTGCCTAAGGTCTATGTTTTAAAAATAATTTAATATAATTTTATCAAAATTTGATATCAACTGAGCTAACAATATCTTACCTTATATATATATATATATATATATATATATATATATATTATTATTATATTCATATAGGCTAAATGCTCAATTTAGGATCTAATCTTTGGAATATTTCTTGATTAAGAATACAATCTTTTAATTGAGTAAAATCAAGACTAAACATTTTCAAGATTTATCAATTAAAGACTTTTGAAAGAATTGAAAGCCACAGGACATTTAAGAAAATTATATATTGGATACAATTTTGCAATTTTCATCAAATTCAAATAAAAGTTATATTATAATCTATTGAATCCAAGTAATCTATAAACAAAAGTCAACTATGTCTAATTTGAAGAAATTGAAAATGTACTCATCTTAAGTCAATCTCATTAACAATTTTTTTGAATTGGTGATTCTTTTCTAGGTTGTTGTTATCTTGAAGATGTGACCAATAATTCTTAAATATTTCTTGCTATCTTTGAATAAGGGGTCATATTACTTGAGATCTAAAATATTTCAAAGATGGAGATAACATCAATATGAAATTTGATAACAATTTTAGTTATAATTTAAGTTTTAACAAAGATAGTTATTATAATAAATTTATACATATTTCTTCTAGTTACTCTTGACATTAAACATAGGATCAAAATGATGCACTTTAGAGACTATTTAATTTGCAGACTTATCTCAAGATTATACTTATCTTCCTTTCAAACAAAAAAATTTTACCCTGAGATCTTCAAATATATCTCTTGAATTTTATAATTTTCATAATCATAGTTATAGACATATTATTCAATTAAATTGAATATTGAACAATCTTGAAATTATTATTAATTGATCAATACCTTGACATAAATTTAAAATAGATTTCAACAATATATTATGCATAGAAATAACTATCAATAAATTACAATATAAGTTTGAAATTACATACTCTCTCTAATTGGTAATCAGTATATGAGCTTTACGTTTATACATCATTATTAATTAAAAAAAGAATACTTCCAAAATTTTGAGTATAGTAATTTTTGAAGGAAATTCATACAAACAAACATATAGGATCTTATGTTCAATCATCAAGAAAAAAGTAATATACGAAAGCGTACCCGAATCCATTGGAATTGATTTCTTGGGGTTAGAGTCCTCCACGTCTAAATCTTCTTAGAGAAACTGTATCTCACTCAATGATTGGATTTGAGAATGAGAATTACGTTACGTTTAGACTAGGGACCATAACCTATTTATACTTAAAGTATATTTTATTTTATTTTGGCTCATCATAAAAATAAAATAAAATATTAGGTCTCTACATATTGCAAAGCTCATACTAATTGAGATGCCCTAAAGTCCAATAACTTAAACTTTATTTGATCACTTTTAAATGGACGAAACACATCAGATAGCCTGTAATGTACAATTAATTGATATATGTAGGCCCACTTAAAAAATTTCCCCACAATCTCCCACTTGGGCCATATGTGTCACCTGATAATTATACATTTTAAAATAACTTTATGAGCTTTAAACTTGCTATCTTTGCAAGGCAACATCTTTAAACAATCTGATCCATTAATTATATTAACATAGGATCAAAGCGATCTTTGTTACATATATTCCGTAACTAGACCCAATGGTCATGTATATTAATATAACCAATGACATAGATTAAGTATAGATGTGTAGCATGGAAATTACATGCAACATGATCCCTTAAACATGCTTATTTCCAACTAGTCTTACTTTAAAAAAACTTTATGCTCAACTACAATTGAAAGAATAAAAACTTTATTTTAGAGTTTTAGCAATAACAACAATACTTTATTCTAATCAGAAAAATGTCTTAATAACAAATGAATATAAATAAAACAAGCTCTTACTATACAAGCATATCATCAAAGCGAACCACACCCATACGAGCTATATGCTCATGAAACACCTTAGGTGGTACACCCTTAGTAAGCAGATTCGCAACATGGAGTTCGTACTGATATATTCAATAGATATTTGAAGACTCTGAATTCTCTCCTTGACAACAAGAAACTTGATGTGAATATGCTTTGACTTCAACGAGCTTCTGTTGTTCTTAGAATATAAATTGCAACTTTATTATCACAATAAATCTTCAATGGCCTTTCAATACTATCGACAACGCATAGCCCAGTGATAAAATTCCGCAACCATATTGCTTGGTTCGATGCCTCATAGCAAGTTATAAACTCTGCTTTCATGGTGGAAGAAGCTGTGAGTGATTGCTTTACACTCTTCCAAGATACAACTCCTCCAACTAACATGAAAACATAACCAGAACTGGATCTTCTGCTATCAGGCAACTAGCAAAATTGGGTTTGAATACCAACGATCTCTAAATGATCCAACCTCCAATATGTGAGCATGCACTTTTTAGTTCTCTATAGATACCGCATAACCCTCTTTACAACTTTCCAATGATCCATTCCAGGTTACTTAAATATTTGTCAAGCATTCCAACTATATACACAATATCTGGACCGTACAAATTTGAGCATACATGAGACTCCCTACTATTGAAACATAAGGAATCTTTTGCATCTCTTCCTTTTCAATATTATATCTTAGGCATTGAAGCAAGTTGAATTTATCATCCTTAGCAATGGACTTGTCTCTTGATGCATAATTTTTCATGTCAAATCTGCTAAGCTCCTTATCGATATATGCTTTTTGTGATAAACCAAGTATTCACCGAGAACGATCTTGATGGATCTGTATGCCTAACACAAAAGATGCATTCCTAAGATCTTTCATCTCAAATTTATTTGAAAGAAATCTCTTGGTTTCATGTAATAGGCCTATATCGCTACTTGCCAGCAAGATATCATCGACATATAACACCAGAAGAATAAACTTGCTCTCACTGATCTTGTGATAAATACATTGATCAACAATGTTCTCCATAAAACCAAAACAGGTGATCACTTGATTAAATTTCCTATACCATTGATGGGAGCTTGCCTTAAACCATAGATGGATTTCTTTAATTTGCACACCAGGTGTTTCAAAACATTCGACACAAAATTTTTTTGTTACACCATATAAATCGTTTCTTCAATGTCACTATTGAGAAATGTTGTCTTTACATCCATCTAATGTAGCTTCAAATTATACTGAGCTATAAGTGCCATAATGATTCTAAAAAGTATTTCGATGAAACTTGAGAGAATCATCAAAAGTCTCTTTATAATCAATGCCTTTCTTTTGAGTGAAACCTTTGGCAACTTGATATGCTATATATCTTCGATATTGCCTTTTGAATCCCACTTGGTTTTTAAAATCCATTTACAACCAATTGGTTTCGCTCCTTTAAGCAATTCAACAAGAACCCAAACGTCATTGTCCTCTATTGTTTCATCTCATCTTTCATGTCCTCAATCCATTTATGAGAGTGAACACTTTGTTTGGCTTCACTAAAAGATTTTGGATCATTTTTAGTCTTATATCAAACTCGTGTTCTTGGAGATATACGATATAATCATCTAGAATCACTGATCTCCTCTCTTTTAAGGATCTACTTAATGGCACTTCCAATTGAGGTCGTTGTTGCTTCTCTAATTGAATAGGAGTAGGCTCTTCAATATGAGTAAGATGTAACCCAAGAGTGTCTTGATAATCTAGATTTGCATCTTGAGCAATGATCAGACAATGTCAAACATAATTGTCTAATCATTCTCAATTGCAACTATAGGAACTATAACATGTTCTTTCTTAAAGACAATGTTGGCTCTATAGGCTATACTGAGAGGGGGGTGAATCGATTTTTCGCTAACTTTAAGTTCGTTTTTCGGTTCCTCTAAATTCTCTAGCTTAGATTGATATTTTCTAAGTTCTCTAAGCTAGGCAAGCATGCAATCCAAGTTCAATGCAATAAACACAATATAATCGCAAGTAAATAAAGAGTAGGGAGAGAGAGATTTACACAATCGATTTATAGAGGTTCGACTACCTTGCCTACGTCCTCTACCTTGAGACGCTCCCAAGGATTTTTCCCAAATTCACTATCTTTGAATTTGTATTACACTCCCTCTTTTTCAAGGCTCAAGAGAAACCTCTCTCTTTTTTTAAGCTCAAGAGAAACCTCCCTTTTTATAGGCTCAAGAGAAACCTCCCTCTTTTTCTAAGGCTTAAGAGAAACCTCCCCTTTTTACAAGGATTGAATTGGTTTACAATGTGTAATCAAAGAAGACCTCTAAGTAGGCAAGTGATTACAAAAATTAAGCACAATGAAAACCTATACAAGATTTGTGCTAAGCACTACAAGGAATGAGAGAATGATAGATGATGAAGACTTTGAGCTCTTGAATTGTTGTTTGAGGCTTGAGGATTAGAGAATATGTGTTATGGAGTTGCTGAGTAGTTCCTCTTACTTTCTTTAGCTTCTAAGCCTCTATTTATAGTCCCTTGGATGTATTCTAGCCGTTGGGTGGAGCCAAAACTTGAATATGACCGTTGTCTCACAAAAACTAGCCATTACAGGCTATTTTCGAGCAAAGGGATCGATCCCTTTCCATAGGGGATCGATCCCAAGCTTCCAGATTACTTATTCTGGGCCTGAGGATCATTCTGCCTTGAAGGGATCGATCCCTTCCCTTAAGGGATCGATCCTATGCCTCCAGAAAGCTATTTCCTGCACTTTTTGGGTTAGAAATGATGTGGTCTTTGATCCTAATTCAACCCAAAACATTTTGGCATTTTTGTGGGAGTTTTTCTTGACTTTCTCTGATGAAAACATGGTCCAAAAATTCATCAAGTGATTTTCTAAAATATTCAAAACATTTTATGAAGTATTAAGACCAATAAGAATATGTAATTAAATCATGGTCTTAATGTTTGATATGATCACTTAAAAATGGATTGATAAAATCATGTGTGATAAGGCAAATTTACAATATGAATTATAACATTAAATCTTACTTAAGTTTTTGTCATTTCAAAATATATATGGCAATTTAAAGCTAACAATCTCCCCCTTTTTGATATGACAAAACTTGATGTAAATTTGCTTTGAAAATTCTTTGATAAAATACTCCCCCTCAAATAAAGCAGGATTTGACAAAGCTCCCCCTTAATATAAGCATGGGTTTTGAAAATGAATTTTCAAACTATTTCTCCCCCATTATCTCTCCCCCTTAATATCTCTTCCTTTTAATATCTATCTCTCCCCCTTTTTGTCATAGCAAAAAGAGAGAAAAATAATAACAAATATGCTCCCCCTAAAATCATGGCTATGTGAGAAGAGATTAAAAAAAATATGCTCCATCCAACAGCAAACATGTTAGTACATGGGACTCATAGCACAAATAAATAAGTCAATATTCACAAAGAGTATGAAATATTCAGCAAAGAGTATGACTTATGATCCTAAACCAATCGTTTATAAATAATTTTGCAATAAGTTCTCAATTGGTAAGAAATGAAGCAAGTTGAGTATAAATATCTACTAAGGTCTATGACTTGCTTATTTCAATCTATTAAGCACCTAAGTGTATCAATTGTTCTCTAAAGTCCAACTAAGGTGCATGTCAATACATCATGATTATGAGCTAAAATTATATAACATATCATATGCATGTGCTCATAAATCATTTTCAAGAATATTGTGCCTAGAATTAAGATATATAGCAATTAACTACAAATTCTAGCACACAAGAGTTTTATGCAAAAATATCCTAAGAGAATTCTTCTCTATTTGTCATTTCAAACTAAAGAGCACAAGAAGAATTGTCAATTTAAAGCTCATAGCAATTGGCAATTTAGTTTTGGCTTACCAATTGTTGAAAATATGGTTGCCAATGATACTAATTGTTATTTCAATCTAAATACCAATTGTTACTAATGGTTGACTTTGATATTTTGCATGAGTCCAATATTTATGTGTAGTGTGTTCATGTCAAGAGAAAAAAAATCATTCTAAATATGCAAGAACACAACACATATCATTAAATATGCATAAGGATTAATTGAACATTAGCACACTATCATAAAGTATTAATCCATATTCATATTCACAAAATTATACCATATGGAAGATTCAACAATAAGTTATTCAAGCAAATACATTTTCTTCCATGGTTTCAAGCACAAAAATCCTATGCTCATTTTCCAATTTAAGTCTTTAACCAATTATGAGCAAGGAAAAATTCAAAATTACCATTTTAATCAATTAAGAGCTATATCCCTAGTTGTTATCATCATTTAACATTCTAGAGGGTATATGCTATTTTAACTAAAATGGCTTCACCTAAGTGAATCAATATTATCAAGCTAAAATATATTTTATCATTAAAATTCATAAACTATGAATGAGGTTAAGCACATAATATCATGAAAACAACTATTCTCATCTCATAGGCATGATTATTGATTCAACTTAAGTAAACATGCATGTTCAACATCAAAACAATCAAGATACAATGCATGTATATCAATAGTTGGTGTTGTCATTAAAGCTCAAGTTCTTTACTAATTTGGCCATAAGAAAAATTTAAGTACATGGATGATAAAGTTTCATGCATTTGAACATTTAGGATCCATTTACTATCACAAATTATAAGCCAATGACCATTACCAATTGTTGAATTTACATTTGAAATCAATCCACTAGATGTATAATTATCATGAAACCTAGTGTGGAATAGATAAGTCAAGCTAAGAGATTTAATCCTATAAGCATGCTTGACTAAGATGAACAAAAGGAATAAAGAATATTCATTATGGACAAATTCATCAAATTCTCAAATATATCCATAAATCATTGAAATAAATCTTAAAATTATGTCTAAGCATTCATTGAAAATATATTTCAAGATTATTTCAAGATTTATGCCATTCATGACCATTTTCAATGAGAAAACTGATTTTGCACTTGTGAGCTCAAGAAAAATGATATGATTGTTGAAAGTGATACCATTTGTTGGAAATGATACAAATTGATGGAGTTGAGGCATAATATCAATGAAAAATGAGTTTTCATATATTAAAGATCATCAAAAAGAAGTTAAAACAATGAATTTTAAGTTGAGAAGAGATAAAGTATCAAAACAATGAAAAGTTCTTCTCAATTTCGGTTGAAAACATGCAGAAAAGCCCTTTTGGCCTGGGGGGATCGATCCCTATAGGAGGGGGATCGATCTCTTAACTCCAGAATGCAAATTTCCTGCATTCTGCTCAAGGGGGATCGATCCTTCTTATTGAGGGATTGATCCCTCATCCTGTTTCTGTAGTTTTTGACAAAAAAATCCAACCTTTGAGGTACCAAAACTTCGTTTTTGAGTATTGTAAATCAATAAAAGTGACATTGTAAAACATGATTTTGGACTTGTATGAATGAAAAACATGAATGAAAAAACCATTTTACAAAAGATTTTGCAATTTTGGAAGAATTTACGCAATAAAATGCATTTTTGGCCTCAAAGGATGTCATTTTGAGAGTTAAGCATATTTTGACAAAACCAAAGCATTAGAAACCACAAATATGCAAAAACAAACTTGTTCACATAGATTTTAAGCACATATAACATCAAATCATCATACTTGTGAACATTATGCCATGATTTCCAACATACAAGTTCTTCATTAATGCACATGATATGGCATTTTGCATATATGACATATTTGGCAATTTGAGGCAAGTAAATACATTACAACACATAGAAGACTCGCTCAAAATGCAGAAATCCAATAATCATTTCAAAATCACAAATCATGATTTTCATTCAATGCATCAAGTACTATTCATCAAACATTCAAAGATCATTGTCATCCCTTTTTGTTCAATCATTCAACTCATAATGCAATCATTAACACATTCTTTCATCAAAGCACAAAAAGTTTAAGGAGTAAGGAATTAAGCTTACAATACTCCTTTGCTAGAGAGTGCTTGCCATGATGTGTTGGATCCACCATTAGCCATTCTTTGAGAGATTGTTGTCACCTTGCTAAAGACGGATTTCCAAGCTCTTCCTTTTTCTCATTAGCACAAGCAAACTCCATGAGGATGTGTTGAGCATTTAAACTCCATTGTTCCATTGTATCCCATGCTCTAACACTCCTACAACAAACAAGTTCAAACATGCTTTGGTACCCAAATTTTCTTGGGTCCATGAGAGTTAGTGCAAACAATTTTTGATCCTTTTGGGATCCACTTCAAGCACAATTCATCATTATTTATAGCATTCTTTGGCACCCATATTTTCCTAACTACTCTTCCTCTAAATGCGGTTTTCCTATATGTGCATGCTTGTGAAGAGTGTCCTATTCTATTGCATAGTGAGCATGTAAGAGATAGATCATGCATAGTATTTTGCTCACAAGGAAATTCTTTAGATGAGTTTCTTTTTGTATTGCATTATATCCTAACCCATCTTTGTCAAAGAAAGCTCTTTGGGTCTCTAACATGTGATCTAGCTTTTGTTGACCCATATAAAACTTAGAAAATGAGTTATGCAAATTTAAGTTCTTTTTATTCAACTCATTTATTTCTAAGTTAGCCTCTTCTAACTTCTTTTCAAATTCTAGCTTAGCATTTATCAAGGCTTCATTTTCTATTTTTAATTTAGCAATGATTTTCTTATATTTGGAGTTCACGCATTGAAATTCATTTGCTAAATCATTAAAGGCATTTTGTAGTTCACTAAAGGTATAATCATTATCTTCACTAGAACTACTACTAGCCTCATCATCACTAATAGCCATAAAGCATGAGTAGGCTACCTCTTCATCTACATTTTCCTCATCGGAGCTATCACTATCGCTCCATGCGCCACAAATGCTTTCTTCTTAAGTTTCCTATGCTTTTCCTTCCTAAGTAAGGGGCAATCTAACTTAGTATGACCCGGTTCATTACACTCATAACACACTAAGGGGTCTTTTTCTCTTCTACTTGACTCTCCCCTATGATGTCTCCTATTTTGCTCTCTCTCATTCATTCTCATGAACCTATTGAATCTTTTGGCAAACATTGCCATTTCCTTTTCTTCCTCATTTCCACTCTCATCACTATCATCTTCAATGACCTCATGAGTGGAAGATTTAAATGCTACTCCTACTTTCTTTGAAGGTTCTTCATTTCTTTTCAATTTCATCTCATATGTAAGTAGGGAGCCCATAAGTTCATCTAGAGACAAGGTATTTAGATTTTTAGACTCTTCTATTGCGGTTACCTTTGCCTCCAAAGATTTAGGCAAGCTATTCAAAATTTTCTTTACCATTTCAACATTGGAATAAGCCTTGCCTAGAGCCTTAAGTCCATTAATTATATCATTAAACCTAGTGAACATTTCGCTAATGGACTCATTTTCTTTCATCCTAAATAGCTCATAATCATGTGTGAGCATTCCTACTTTGGTCTCTTTCACTTAATTGGTCACTTCATGTGTGATGGCTAATTTGTCCCATATTTGCTTGGCATTCTCACATAATGATACTCTATTATACTCATTGGGACCTAAAGCACAAAATAGGGTGTGCATAGCCTTCGCATTCATTTGTGCCAATCTCATGTCATTTGTGTCCCACTCATCCTCACTCTTAGGGACATCTTTTCCATCTACTTTCTTCATGGGAATTCTAGGACCATTTACTATAATTCTCCACACTTCATAATCATTTGATTGTACAAATAACATCATTCTAGTTTTCCAATATGAATAATTCTCACCATTGAAGAGTGGAGGTCTAACTAATGATTGTCCCTCTTCGCCTAAGGATGTGCCTACATACAAGTGAGCCATTTAAGATCGTTTTGCTCGATAGAGGTTAGTCTAAATCAATCTCGAGCCCAAGCTCTGATACCAATTGTTGGCTCTATAGGCTATACCGAGAGGGGGGTGAATCAGTTTTTCGCTAACTTTAAGTTCGTTTTTCGGTTCCTCTAAATTCTCTAGCTTAGATTGATATTTTCTAAGTTCTCTAAGCTAGGCAAGCATGCAATCAAGTTCAATGCAATAAACAAAATATAATCGCAAGTAAATAAAGAGTAGGGAGAGAGAGATTTACACAATCGATTTATAGAGGTTCGGCTACCTTGCCTACGTCCTCTACCTTGAAACGCTCCCAAGGATTTTTCCCAAATTCACTATCTTTGAATTTGTATTACACTCCCTCTTTTTCAAGGCTCAAGAGAAACCTCTCTCTTTTTCTAGCTCAAGAGAAACCTCCCTCTTTTTATAGGCTCAAGAGAAACCTCCCTCTTTTTCTAAGGCTTAAGAGAAACCTCCCTCTTTTTCTAAGGCTTAAGAGAAACCTCCCCTTTTTACAAGGATTGAATTGGTTTACAATGTGTAATCAAAGAAGACCTCTAAGTAGGCAAGTGATTACAGAAATTAAGCACAATGAAAACCTATACAAGATTTGTGCTAAGCACTACAAGGAATGAGAGAATGATAGATGATGAAGACTTTGGAGCTCTTGAATTGTTGTTTGAGGCTTGAGGATTAGAGGAATATGTGTTATGGAGTTGTTGAGTAGTTCCTCTTACTTTCTTTAGCTTCTAAGCCTTATTTATAATCCCTAGGATGTATTCTAGCCGTTGGGTGGAGCCAAAACTTGAATATGACCGTTGTCTCACAAAAACTAGCCGTTACAGGCTATTTTCGGGCAAAGGGATCGATCCCTTTCCATAGGGGATCGATCCCAAGCTTCCAGATTGCTTATTCTGGGCTTGAGGATCATTTTGCCTTGAAGGGATCGATCCCTTCCCTTAGGGGATCGATCCTATGCCTCCATAAAGCTATTTCCTGCACTTTTTGGGTTAGAAATGATGTGGTCTTTGATCCTAATTCAACCTAAAACATTTTGGCATTTTTGTGGGAGTTTTTCTTGACTTTCTCTGATGAAAACATGGTCCAAAAATTCATCAAGTGATTTTCTAAAATATTCAAAACATTTTATGAAGTATTAAGACCAATAAGAATATGTAATTAAATCATGGTCTTAATGTTTGATATGATCACTTGAAAATGGATTGATAAAATCATGTGTGATAAGGCAAATTTACAATATGAATTATAACATTAAATCTTACTTAAGTTTTTGTCATTTCAAAATATATATGGCAATTTAAAGCTAACAGACAAAGTTCTTGAGTTTGGCACTCTCATCATATTCAACATCCTTAATAAATTTAGCATTTTTCGTTTTAAAAAAGATCTATTTGAGGGATCATAAAATTTGAAACCCCTTGATCTTTTTAAGTATCTAACTAAGTAGCAGCTTATTGTTTTTGAGTCCAAATTCCTTTCATTAGGCTTATATGGCCTAGCCTCAGTTGGACAACCCCATATATGTAAATGCCTAATACTAGGCTTCTTGCCTGTCCATAACTCATATAGGGTTTTAGCTACTGCTTTGCTTAGAACTCGATTAAGAATGCACACTATAGTCTTTAAGACTTTTTGCCAAAGTGACTTTGGCAAAGAAGAATGATTAAGCATATTTTTAACCATACCTTTAGGGTTTGATTTCATCTTTCAGCCACACCATTTTGACTTGGAGTCCTTGTCATGGTGTATTGAGGAATGATGCCACGTTCTACTAAATACCTTGCAAAAGAGCTTGGATGTTGTTCACCTGATCCATCATATCTACCATGATATTCACCTCTACGGTCAGATTTAATAGATTTAATTTTCCTACCAAGCTGATTTTCAACTTCAACTTTATAGGTATTGAAAACGTCTAATACTTGGGACTTTTCATGAATCAAGTACAGGTGCCTATAGCGAGAATAATCATCTATGAAAGTAAAATATTGTTGACCATTCCAAAAGGTTGTAGGGAATGGACCACAAATATCATTATAAATTAAATCTAAGATTTTTAAACTCCTGTTAACACCACTTTTCTTGATATTTGTTTGTTTTTCCTTAATACACTCAACAAAGATTTTGAAATCTGAAAAATCAAGGGAATCGAGAATTCCTTCTGACACAAGCCTCTTTATTCTTTGTTCAAAAATATATGCTAAATGCCTATGCCATAACATGGAAGAATTCTCATTAATTTGCTCTTTATACCATAATTACTTACATGCAAGGATTCACTAATGTGTGAGGCATGAAGGTCCAATTTATATATATTATCAACTAAAGAACTTGTGCCAATAAGCTTTGAATACTGAAAAAGACTAAATTTTTTCATTTCCAAATGAACAAGAATATCCTGATTTGTCTAAATAAGAAATAGAAATCAAATTTCGTCTAAATGACGGTACATAAAAAGTCTCTTTCAAATCTAAATAGCAACCATATCCTAACTTTAATCTAAATATAATAATAACCTCAACAGGAGCACTTTCACCATTTCCTACATAGATGAATCTTTCAGCACAGTTGGCTTTCTACTCCTTAAATAACCCTGCATAGTTACACTTATGTGAGTAGTTGTACTTGTATCTATCTACCAAGTGTGATTGGGTATTGAAGCCAAGTTTAACTTCAAAACAAACAAAATTGAGAAGTTTACCCTTTTCAACAAGCTATTTAGCATACTTAGAACAATCCTTCTTCACATGACCACTTTTACAGCAAAAGAAACAAGTGATCACCTTATCTTGTTTCTGTTGCCCCTTAGGCTGTGAAGTTCCAGTATTTGCAGTGCCTTTTCCTGTGTTCCTTTTTCTTTTTCCGTTGGCAACATTGTCATTGGAAGGAAATACTAAGTGAGCACTTTTTATCTTTTCTTGTTTCAACCTCTCTTCCTCTTGCACATACTAAGCAATGAGTTCATTAAGAGTCTATTTCTCCTTTTGAGTGTTATAACTTATTTTAAAAGGACTGAATTGTGCAGGAAGAGATATTAAAACCAAGTGCACGAGAATGTCCTCAAACAACTCTAACTTTAGTGCCTTTAATCTTGTAACAAGATTAGACATTTCCATTATTTATTCTCTTATGTTTCCTTTGCCATTATACCACATTGAAACAAGCTTAGATAGGATAGTGCTTGTTTCAACCTTTTCATTTGCAGCGAATCTCTCTGCAATCTGCTATAGGAAATTTTTAGCATTTTCTTCCTCAAGCATTGTGCCCTTGATGGTATCCAAAATTAAGTGCTTCATGATCATCAGACTCATGCGGTTTAAACGCTCCCATTTTTCATAAAGTATCCTTTCCATAGCTGTACTATTATCAGCAGGGGCGGGAGGTTTGTCAGACCTAATCGCATAGTCTAGATCAATATGCCCAAGCACAACGGTAACGTGTTCCTTCCATTTCTCGAAGTTAGTGTCATTAAGCACTGAGATATTGTTCAAATTGGTAGATATAGAAGAAACATTTACTATAAGCAGAAAAATAGCAATAATATGCTCACAATTAACAAATAATAATTTTGGGCCATGTAAGATACCAAGCACAATATTGAAATTTAGTCTTTGGACAAAAATTTCAATTTGTAAGCAGTTCTCTTAAACTTTATTAGTAAATATTGATAACCAAATCCTGCAAACAACATGCCTTCTTTTGGGCCAACATATTGCATGTATAGTAAAAAATAATATTATCACATATTTATTACCTTATTGAGTTTGTGTTCCGGCCAAAAAATAACCTTCCTTTGGGTCGATTATTTTCCATATGGGTTAAAAATACAGTCATTTAAATTTTTAAATGACAACCTTAATTTTCAAAATAAGTAAATTAACATAAAAGAGGTCACTTAGGTGCATTTTATATTAATTTAATTTATTTTGAACCTTTATTTTGCACCAAATATGCACATGTGTATATACTGAGACTACACAAATTTAATAATAATACTATGGGTACAATCTCAAAAATAAGAATATCCTAAGATCCCCATAATATAACCTCAAATATTAAAATAATAAATATTTCAGGATATCCAATCCCGGTAGACATAAGCCCAATAAAAAATTACTTATAAAGATGAGAGGTTTAATACAATATTCAAATAAAATTTTAATACCCCAAAGTTCAAGTTTCAACAATTGAATAAAACATGACATACTAAATATACCCCAATACCTTAGGCTTTTCCCCAAAGCTTAAGGTTCCAACAATTGGCCTAAAACAAAATTTAGCACTTTCAAAAGACTAATCATAAATACCTCAATGGTTGTACAAGCTTATCTTTATAACCCAAATATGTTTTCTTGATTTCTTTCAACAAAAAAAAAATTCCTTAAATTTGTAACTTGATTCAACTATTATAAGTTACAAAAAACATTTATCTTTCATCAATTTGAATCAAAACATACAAAACATAATTGCTTATGGTTGAATATTTAATTCGGGATTTAAAAAACTCAAAGAATAAATTACTTGAATCATAAAACAAAATTCATAAAATTATTTATATGATTTTAATCATTATTTTATAGGGAATAAAAGCCCTATGGTTTCAAAGAAAAATTTTTAATTCTTAATGATCAAACATGAACACGCTTTGATACTACTTGTAGGAAATTCATACAAATAAAAACACAAGATCTCATGTTCAATCATCAAGAAAAGAGTAATACGGAAGTGTACCTAAATCTATTGGAATTGATTTCTTGGGGTTAGAGTCTTCCACGTCTAAATCTTTTGAGAGAATCTGTATCTCACTCAATTATGGGATTTGAGAATGAGAATTACGTTATATTTAGACTGGGAACCATATCCTATTTATACTTGAAGTATATTTTATTTTATTTTGGCCTATCATAAAAATAAAATAAAATATTAGGTCTCTATATATTACAAAGCCCATACTAATTGAGATGCCTAAAGTCCAATAACTTAAACTTTATTTGATCACTTTTAAATAGACTAAACACATCAGATAGCTTATAATGTACAATTAATTGATATATGTAGGCCCACTTAAAGAATTTCCCAACAATTTTCATATATTTATTTATTAAAAATAATTTTAACCAAATATTAGAATAATTAAGTCAAAGTTTAAATATTTTATTAAAAAAGTCAGACTAGAGTCATATTTATAAGGCATAATGAAAATTATTAGGAAATAAAGGGCGATTATGAATTTTAATTTCCCAAAATCTAAATCATCTTAACTAGTAATAAGTGGAATATTAAACTTGCTACTAAAGCTTGATCGTGCAAGTAAAAAAATCAAACAATTTTCAAAGAGAAAAAATGTTACTAATTATGAAATTTTTTTTTATAGAGAAGTACAGAAGGGAGGGCTTTCGAAACCTAATCCCTCCCAAAGGTCAACCATGAGGCCAAATTTTAATTATTAACTAAATATAGCGAATTATATCACATTATATCAACCATCTGTTTCAACGTAGAACTCATAATCAAAGCTAATCTCACAAACAATCCCAAGCCTAAAGATAGATGACAATCTTGCCTGATCTCAATATACACAAATCCTCACAACCCTTGCCCAAACACAAATTTACACGCATTAACATCATCGTTTCGGTGGACTCGAACTCCCTCAGCTTTGATATTGATTGATTTACTCGTTCTCAAAACCATTTCAATTTCTAGGTAACCCCGGGATAATTTCTCAGAAAATTCTAAAATTTCATTTCACATTTCTTGGTAATCTGAAGGTCAATTTCAAAACTTTTGGCAAACCTGAGATAAGTTTTTTTTTTTTCTATATTGTCAAAATCATATTCATCGTAATGTTGTGCATCAGACACACTTATAGTAGATATGCTTATTATTGTTAAATGCTAGTTTTTTAAATATATAGAGCTAGTTATATACCATTAATTCAGTTTCAGTTATTTAACTAAATTTTATATTTACAATATTAAATTGAAATTGGCAAGCATAGGTTATCATATAGGTAAAAATTATTTTATTGACCAAGAAGTAGTTGGAAGAAATGATAGTAGATTTTTTTTTCAGGTATTTAGACACAATTCGAATTTCAAAGTTGTTGCTATTGGAGAGCTTTATCGTTTACAACTCTCGATTCGAATAGGATTAATATCAAATTGTAAAACAGATAATAATGTTTGTGATAACACAAAAAAATATATTTTATTGATTAAAAAGAAAACAGAAGTAGCTAGGATAATCTAAACAAAACGTCTACCTAGCTCTTACCTTACCTAATCAATCAAGACTTGAAGAGGGCGGCTAAAATTAACTAAATTGAATAAAGTCTAATCGGCAATTGACATGCATAGAAAAGCAAGCTTTCTAATTCTAATTAGCGTGGAAGTTGGCGTAGAAATTTATCGATAGGGGTGCTTTCTTTTTCAACTCGACTGGGAATTCGGGGCAAAGGGAATGTCTCTCTCAAGTCTTAAACTAAGGAATCTTTTCCAAAATAAAGCATCCGTATCCCTTAATTAAACAATAAATTTTGTAAATAGTGCTAGAAGGATCCTATATTTTATGATTGAAAGCCATGTTCCTATCCATTTGCTTCGGAGAAAAGTCAGTTTTCACAACGTGTTTAGCATGTACCAGTACATGTTACTTGCATTGTTTTACAACGCCATTCTCTTTCTATGTCACAATTTAGGGTGAGTGATCTTTTTTTTTTTTGTTTCTGAAGTTGGTGAGTGATCTTAACTTTGAAAGTTACAAGCATTCTATGTATTAATTTTGGAAGAAGACGAGTGGTTGGAGTCTTCGCGTGGCACCTTTTTTTTTTTTTAACTAATTTAAGTCTCAGCCTTCACTTCAACATCTCTTTGCTCTCTCTTTTTACCAAAAACTAGAAATCAAATCTCTAAGTTTTGAAATCAAGTAAAAATCTCTCTCAAATCACTCTTTCAATTAGAAGATTTCAAGCTAGCTTCCCTAGTATTTGAAAATAATACCCTTACTTTTAATCTCAAACAAGTTTTTCCTTTAGCTTGATAACAGATTTTACACTGTCTTCGACAATGCAGAGCAGATTTGGTGGAGCCGTGTCTCAGGACTGGGAGTCCTTGGTGCTTCACAAGTCCAAGTCCAACGCTTAGGAGCTACGCGATTAGTGGACGGGTGCACTGGTCCAGACAATCAATAAGTTCGATGTCGAGTGTACAAGAAAATAGCAGGGCCGGTGGTAAACTGTAGTAATTGATGTTATGAAATTTCAGCTTCGATTTTTGGTTTGATTTGTATATGATTTGTCAAGTAATTTCTTTCAAAAAAAAAACTTTTGAATCTCAGATCTCAGCATAGTTATCGTCATCGTCATCTTCGCCACCATCGACTCATGATCTTATCACCGTGACCAACGTTTCGTCAGCAAGGTAATTTATTGAAGATTTGGCTTCTGATATTTTCTGAATCTTCCCCTTCCTGCTCCTTATTACTTTGAAGAGAATGTGCCTTTATTTCTTGCTTGTATATTTTATTTGGGATTACATATAAAATTAGGGATTTTTTTCTGAATAGTCAGAAATTGGAAGGCTGTTTGGTCAAATTAAATGCCGTATCTTACATATATGTATGGACTATATATCATTTGATCATATTTAAATTAAGATTTGTATATAATGAAATTAAGGATTATTAATTTCTCAAAGTCCATGGGCTAAAGAACTGAAACTAGTAAATGGTACATGCTTCATAAGGGGTTTCTCTTTTAAATAGCTAAAAGCAAGAGGAATTTCTGTTTTATTCTGGCATTTATATGTTAGTGATGGAGTTTATAGTTCTTTTTTTGTTGGGGGTACGACAAATAATTAACTTAAATGCCTTTGACATGAGCAAACATTAATAACTTTGCTTTCTATATTTACAGTAAAAAAGTTATTAGAAATGTCGTGGTGTGGGAGTTTTGAAGGAGGCTTATGTTTAGATTGTTTTGTTCATTTGATCTCTGACAGTCATCTTGTATGAGATTAACAATAGCAAGCTTCTTTGGAATGTTTTTTGGATATTTTTATATTGAAGACAGTTTAAACATGATTGACGAAGTGGGCTGCCAAGTGCAAGGTACACTTGATGCTATTTCTATCTGATTTACAGAGCTATTCGTCTCTGACTTACAGGAGCTACATTTGCCTTGTCTTAAAGCAATGGTGTTGAAGTTTTAGAGTCTTAATTAAAGCTCTTTTTTTTTTACTGTAGGTGACTCAAAGTTACATTTGATCACTTTGAAGAAAAAAAAGAGAGAAAACGAAATTTTTGGTTAAACTGCAGCTTACATTCCCAACTTATGATGATGCTATTTCACATGTTTATAACTTGTGCTATCAATATTTCACATGATTAACATCAGCAGGCACAGAATATTTCTTTCCTTGCCATTGATATTTATGCAAAACTTGTGTTGTTAATCCTTAATGTCTCATTATATGCAAAAGTTGATATTTATGCAAAATTTGAGAGAAGAGATTGAATCAACTCACTTTTAAAATGCTCAATTAGTTTACGTATCTTTGCTGCTATTGAAAGTGCATTTTGAATTTCGCTATTTTCTCCTACTTGAATGATATATTGACCAATATGTGATTTAAGGTGCCATATTCTTTAGAGGATTTGATCTATGTGAAATAGATTGAACATGTGTTTTTTGAACATTGATTCTCAAATAAATTGAACATCTGTTTTAATCTTGCAGCACTAGCAGCAATCCTATTATGGAAGAGCTTTCAGACTTACTCATTGGTAATTATCACACTGCTTCATCTTACATGTTTCCCTCTCTGGCTGATTTTTCTTTCTAGCGCTATAATTGCATGTGGATGCAGACAAAGAAGACTGAGAGAAGAGAGCATTTCGGTCTCCTTAAATTCCATATGTTATATTCGAACAGGTATACAATGTGACCAAATTCTTGGAAGACCATCCTGGTGGTAATGATAGTTTATGCAGTCTCTTGAATATGTAATTGTTACTGTGTAAATTTGGTTCCCTTTGATGTAGGATAATATCGATTTTTTGATTACAATGTTCAAGACAAAGTAGATGACTTTGTTGCTGCTGCAATATCGTAGGTAAGTGAAATTAAAGTGCAGTGAGGAGTTCTATCTTAGTTTCCTTTCTGTCTTTTTTGTTGGAAATCTGACTCTGTACATAACCTTTTTAAGTTCTCTTCTTTTGCTTCTCATGCTATTTGGTCTTAATTTTCATAGGTATCATCATATAGATTAATCCTAAGAGTTTAGCACCAGTTTTTATTTTGCTCTAATTGGAATCAAATCTCTGATATGTTGTTTTCTTTTCCTCCTTTTTCCTTCTGTTGCTCTTTTTGGCAGGGGACATTGCACATTTTGGTGCTGGGTACATCACAGATTCCTGTTATAAATTCCTCTGTATAAAACATGTACAATCCTATTGGATAGTGTGTTCGGGAAACCGATGATGCTTCCTAAGTTACACTCCAGTCAATCTTATTGTTAAATGACTTTCTGCTTATCCTTTTCAGGGTCTTTCTCCTAGTTTAGCTAGTAAGCGTAATCGGTTTCAATTTTCATTACATGGCTGAATGATTGTTGTCAATCAGATAAAAATGCAGAAAGATGGTAAGGCTCATCTCTCGGTAGAACTGATTCTGAACTTGAGATAATGAGCATTAATTCTGCTTTATTAGATAATTTTCCCAAGTAAAAAACATTATTTTTCATGTTCTTTGTGGTTTCTCTTAAATACATGATATTTCCCACAATTGTTTCAAGTATGGCTAGCACACATTTAGCAATGGAAACCTCTTTTCTGCGGCGCTCAAAGAGATTTAGTGATATACATTTTTGGTATGTATTTTGGGTTGCTGCAGACACATCCATGTGATGTTACTTGCAACTGCTGCATATGTTATATGCATAGTGGGGATCATCATGATGAACATTTGGTATGCACCAGAACCGTCCTGTCTCCTTAACATTTTCTTCATCACATGGACTCTGGTACTCTTGCAGCTGATGACCAGTGTTTCCCTCCACCCTAAAGTATGTTCCAATCAGCCCTCGCCTTTCACTTCTTAAATGCTATAGCATGATTTGTAATCAAATGCATGATTTCCTTCTGAAATAGCTGAATGCTGGCTTCTTGACTCTAGGGCTCATGGGGCTTTATGTGGTATTCATCTGTTGGTGTGCCATTCGAATGCATGATTTTAAGCATTTTGGATAATACTTTATTAGTTTAAGACTTTTCAGAGTGCATTTATTAATATTTTATTGTTATGAACTGCGACCACTAAAACCAATGCTCAATCACAAATCAAGAAATAATAGGATTGAGGTGATTGAACACTGGTTTTAGTGGTTGGATATGTAAGTTTTTAAATCTCTAAGTTTGAGAGATCTGTAAGTTATTTTTCTAAATAGATCTTTACTTTGGTATACTTTAGGCTTATTAAGCTTTAAGTTTATTACATTTATGTTTTTGCAGTGAACCAACTGGGGAAAGTTGCAACAGGAAGGCGAAGGCTTCAAACAGAACAGACTGGCTCACAATCATAGTGATATTTCATTCTTTTGAAATCTGTTAAAAGTTTTGAACCAAGTATTAGTGACTGCTTATCTAACTATTTACTATTGTAGAACTTTACCATGAATATTCTAAACAGGCTTTATGACAAATAACCATTCATTGTAAAGTTTACATTTTAGAACTGACTTTTGATATGAAATAAATCTGGGTTTCTGTTCATTGCAGAACCAGCCCTACTAGTGCAATAGGCAGGTTTGGTTAGTGCTACTTTTCGATAGCCAGAGAAGGTTTTGAGGAGCCAAAAGTTGATGCAATGCCTATTGTGGATCCAAGTGTTTCTCGAGGATGCAAGTTTTTTAACTTATTTTTCATTGGACTATCCGGAAAAAATTCATTGATTCCTTCCTTTCTTTGCATTTTCTATAGATTGTTATAATAAATTTTGTAACATTATCTACTTTTATCTTATAGAAAATAAATTTTGTTCAATTTGGTGCTTCAACAATCAAATTTTAATATTTTGTTAAATTGTAGATATTGTTTTTACGTAGTCAAAAGCAAACAACGCCATGCATCTTATTTTCAAAATTTAAAGTAATTTTGAGGCTTTTTTCATTTAAAAAAAAAGTTAGGATAAAAAAATTTAATTAATTTAATAATTAAGTTATACTACTAAAAATTTTAAATTTAAAATAAAATTTAATAAATATAAAAATTTTAAATAGAACTTTTATCGGCACTTAAAAGTATCGGTAAAAGCTTTTAAATTTAAAATAAAGCTTAATAAATATAAAATGTGAAGACCGAGAATTTTCTAAATAAATATAAGATATTCGAGAAAATTTAATTTGGACAACTTGCAATCCAAATTAAATAAGGAATGAAAATGGAGAAATTAATTGGATATTAAGAAATCCAAAAATTTAAAAAAATGCGTATATTATATATTTATATAATTAGATTATATAAATATATTTTGATATGTTTTTATATAAATACATATGTATATATATGAAATATAGTATATATTATAAAAGAATATATATACTATTTTAAATTAAATAAATACATGTGTATATTTTTATATACAATTATGTATATAAATAAATAAATATATGAAATATTTATGTGTTAGTTTTAAATTAAAGAGTATATATATATATATATTGTTAAAAATAAAATATATATTCTAATAATATAATTATAAATATAATTATGTTATTATTAAAAAAAATTAAACTAAAGAAGCGAGAATCGGGATAACCCGATTCCCAGCTTCTTTCTCCTCTGTTATAGACAGAGGAGAAAGACAAGCAACAAACGGCCCCCTGCCGGCCGAGAGAGGAGGAGGAAGGAGAGAGGGGCATCGCCGGCGAGACGAGGGGGAAGAGGAGAAGCGACCGGCGGCGGCCTGAAGCGGAAAAAGAGAAGAAAATCGAGGAGAAACCGAGAGGAAAAGAGGGAAAAAGAGAAAAGGAAAAGTGGCGGTGCTGCCGATCTGGCCACCGCCACACCACCCACGTCGATGGCGGAAGGTCAAGGAAGAGGTGAGGAGGGCCCGACGGTGAAGGAAACGGCGGAGGAAGGAGAAACGTGGAGGAGAAAATAGCCGAACCACTACCTCCAAATCCACCACCGTCGGTGCCGTCGTCTGGGAAATGGAGGCCAGATCCGGCTTCGTGGCAACCGCGAGGTGCTGTTGGGTGGTCGAACCGCCGGAAATGGTGGCCGCTGGTGACCGAACCGACCAGCAAAAGCAGATCCGACCTGGTCAACCCGACCCGACCCGATTTGACACAGTCAACCCGACTCGACCCGACCCGGCTAGAAAAGAAAAAGAAGAAAAAGAAAAAGAAAAAGAAAAGAAAGGAGAAAAGAAAAAGAAGAAAAAGAAAAAGAAAGAAAAAGAAAAGAAAGGAGGAAGGAGAAAGAAGAGAAGGAAAGGAAAAAGAGAAAGAAGAAGAAAAGAAAGAAATGGGTAAGGAAAATTAGAAAATTTCGATATATTTCTATAGAATTTATTAGAAATTGTTGAATTATTCTCTAAATGAAAATATGTGTCAATTATTGAAATTGTAGCAAAACGGAAATGAGACGAATGGTGGAGTTCGGCAAGGCTCGAAAATCGAAAAGTGCGCTAAGCTTTGGCGAATAGGTAAGATACTTTTATAAAGCATTAGTAGCATTATATTGTATGAGGGATTATAATTTTATATAATGCATTGATGGAACGATTTTTAACGGAATTGTGATTTTTTTATATGATGCATTAATTGAATTGATGTTAAAAAATGCTAAGAGGACCTACAACTGATGGTGGGGGTCTTAATAGAGACATAGGAATTGTGAGAATCAACGGTTGTGGTATAAATTGTGTTTTCCTTGCAGGAGGTTTAGTGAAAATTAAGCCGTTATGCTGCCGAAATTCCTTGGAAAACGTTGAGGAAAAAGATTTAAGTTTCTCAAGTAAATGGAATTTTGGAAATAATTATTGAAAAAAAAATAAACATTGAAAGGACTTTATGGTATTACCGGAAAAGTTTGATGTTGAAATCGATGAGAAGATAGATCATTGATCATGGATAAAAGTGACGATGATTATATGATACAACTTAAAAGAGAAAAAAATCAAAGTTGTGATTTAGATAGTCAAATGATAGAATTGCGGAATTATCAATCGAGTGATGATTATAGAATTGATAGATTCAAATAAATGGACCGTCTTAGTTGTATGATTGAGATAATGATAATAAGAAAGTAGATTGTGATATCTTATGGACATTTGATAGAACATACATTGACATAAAAATGTACTTGTACATATCGATGTTAAATAGATGTGAACTGAGATTTTTACAATAATATGGATAGTCGCAAGGTGACTTAAATGATTGAAACACTGTTGATAGTGGAAATTGGCAAATTCTTTTAAGTGGGTAAATTGCCAATCAAAAATTGAATTGATGATGTTTTATAGATAATCCTAGCATGATATTACATTCTACAGGCCATATGAAAAGTGAATTGAGAATTGTGATATGATTTTATGATAGTGAATGAAATTGAATCGCAAGTCGAAAATTCTGAATATGTACCAATGGGTCAAACCATAAATGGATTTGATAAGCGATTATTGATCTTGTGGTTCTATGATCCTCGATGTCGACTCTGGAATAGATATCGAATGAGGATATTAGTATTGCATAATTTCAGTATCATGATGGCTATATGGAAACATGGTATTTAAATGCTCATAGATACTAAGAGGATTCACACTGATGATGTGGTTCTAGTATCGATAATGAAATGTACAAATGATTGTTATAGTCGATAATTATCGAAAAAGGATATTGAATACCGAATGGTTTGAATACCAAGTGATCTGATTATTAAATAATTAGAGTACTGAACAATTTGAATACTGAATGAAATGAATCTTGAATGATTTGAACAGTGATTTACTGATTGGATAGAAAGAAAGTCTTGAAATCGAATAATTGATGGTGATAAAGTTTAATGAATCGATTCACTGTATTTGATGAAAATATTACCGAAGTTGCATACTGAAATGTTTTATAGCATCACATTTAAGCATGCCTTCTTACAACTTGAAACATTATAATAATGTTTATACGAATACTGAAAAGTATTGATTTGTTTTGAAATGAAAGTATATGGTAGATATATATATTTTGATATATGAAGTCTCATACAGAATTTAACCATATGCTTTACATGATATTGAAAAGAAAGCTAAAGATTTAAATGTTTTATGAGACTGTAGGCACCCTAAAAGAATTAAATTCAATAAAGCATGGTGGAAGCCGCCTAATTGGAGCTTTGCTCATTAGGCAGAGATGCTTGTCCGACAATAGTCATGGATAGGTCTCAGTCACGCCTAATCAGTGGGGCTGAGAGAGATGAGGTCTATGGCCATAGATAGCGCCCTAGTTGGTTTCCAGGGGACGATGACATGATTTTCACTGCTAGCTACAGTGATTTAAGTCTTTATTGATAGAGATGATAGGGATCTAGCCTAGTCTCTAACCGATATGATATGAGGTCTAGAGTATGATTTTATTGATATGAATTCTAGACTTAACATGATTTATAAAATACATGAGACATGTTTGAAATGAAATATATTTTGAAACAGTACATGTTTTAAACATGTTTTTAAAAGTCCATGAGATATGATTTTGACACATATATGATTTATATATGATTTTGTGTCGAACATGGCATGATATGCGGTCTAGAGTATAGTTTGATTTGATATGAACTCTAGATCTGATATGACTTACAGTATATGTTTTAAAAGTACATGATAATTTATATACGATTTTGTGTCGAACTTGAAATGATATGCGGTTTAAAGTATAGATTTATTTGATATGAACTCTAAACCTGATATGATTTATAGTATATGAAAAATGTTTTAAAACCGCACATGTTTTAGACATGCTCTAAAAACGAATACATGAATTGAAATTGAACATGTTTTTATCATGCCGTAAAGGAAAATTTGAAATGAATTGAAAATTCATACGTTAAGTATGTTCTAAAGTATATATGATATTTATATGAAATGATAGCGGTTTGTACAGTAAAGTTACATAAATTGCATATTAAACCCTGACATGATAATATGATTAGTACATGAGAATTCCATGGGGAATGTCATGACTCAACGTTAATGATGTTTCATCTATACGATGACATGACATGATATGATATGATATATGAACATAAGATTGATATGAAGAGAATTCTGATCTTACTCTATCGTGATCATAAATTCCCATACGATAAGTAATATGAATTGATGTAATACGGGAATATGATTGTTAAATGTAAAGTGACTCGATAGGATATCTCAATTAAACATGAAGAATATATGAGTATCATGACTCGGTGGTAACGATATTTCATCTATATAATGTCATGATATGATATGAAACATGAATATAGAAATACACGAAGAGAATTATGACTTCGTACCACCGTGATCATGATCCACAATACGAGAATTGATAAGGGATGATAGAATACAGAAGTATGATTATGAAATGAAAAGTGAATATGAGAATTGATATAAGATGATAGAATATAGAAGTATGATTATGAAATGAAAAGTGAATATGAGAAGTGATAATGAGATGTTATCGATGAGAAAGGATTAACTGTAATTGCATCCTTGCAAGTTTTAAGCATTGCAGTTAAGACAGTATAATCCCACTCTTGTATTTATATTAGTATCTTACTGAGCCGTGGTTTTGCTCACCCCACTAAATTTCATCTCTTTCAGACTATTGAAGTTAACATCTGTCATGTGAGCTGCTAAGTGGGCATCGGAGACGGTGTATGGACTTGGTGCTAGTCTTCTGAGGTATATGTTCCTTATAAAATACTTGTTTACATGTAATACTTAAATTGATGCACAGTACATATTCTGTTTAACAAATCGGGATGTAACTAAGAACCGTTTCCTTATTAGTTTAATATTTAAATGAAATGATTATAGGTCACCTAGATAGTATAGTAACTACACTGGCACCGAATACAAACCTTAAAATGAAAAAAGAAAAATTTAGTCCATAAATTTGTAGACTAAGAAAAGTATAAGTATTAAAGGAAAGTCGCCGCCTTCGAGTTGTGACATAAAATTTTCAAATTTCAAATAGGACTTTTACCGGCACTTATTTTTAAAGGCATTTAAAAGCGCCAGAAAAAATCATACCATAATTTGTCAAACTTTTGCCAGCATTGGAGTTCATCACCACTGGCAGACCTTTACCTACATTCACCTGGCCAGCGGTCAACGAACCGCCGGTAAGGTTTTTACCGACGTTTTGTTGGTCTTTTATAAGTGCCGGTAAAAATAAGTTTTTTTGTAGTATAGCTTCTTTTTATTGTTGTTGTTGTTGTTGTTATTATTATTATTATTATTATTATTATTATTATTATTATTATTATTATTATTATTATTATTATTATTATTATTATTATTATTATTATTATTATTATTATTATTATTATTATTATTATTATTATTGCCAAAACACTTTAAGTTCTCTTTATTTGAATATTTTTAAAATTATAATTTACTTAAAATAAAAAAAAACTTATCTTAAATATGTATGAAAAAATTAATGGATGGTAGAATATCAAAAACAAATTATTTATGAAAAAAAAGGAGCCATCTTTGAAAAAAAATAGCAAGAGAGAGAGAGAGAGAGAAAGGAAGTCAAAATTAGGTGCCATGCGACACTACAATTAAGCTTCATTTCTTGTAAAATCATATATATATATATATATATATATATATATATATAATGAATAGTTATTTCATACACCGTTAATGGAGTTTTTTTACTCCACATGCAAGGTTGAGATCATGACACATGTATTATTTTATTTTTTTATTTTTAATATTTTTATAGGATATATGTCATGATCTTAATATCGCTTTTGAAATAAAAAAACTCTATTGACGGTGTATGAAATAATTATCCATATAATATTTTAGAAAACATGCTTAGCTATCTAAATTACTTACATGGATGCTGATATGTAGTGTGTCACGGGTCTAACCTTTGCCCCAGATTTTTTCTCCACCCCGTGATGGCACTAAGCTCTCCGCGCGCCTAGTTCAACCACTCGATCTATGAGTAATCGATACTCACCTGACAACCCACTGGCGTACAACAGTGCGCGCACCACCACCCAAGCATGCGCACAAGCTCAATAACAAAGATAAGCACACAAACACAAAGCCAAGCACACACGTTTACAGGAACACCCTTGCTCCCAACCTTTTATTCACTCTTAAAAGGAATTACACAAGTCTGCTGCGTGGACTCTCTTACAAGGCCAGAGTTCCCTAACTCTGTCTATTAATTCATGAGAGGTCCACTGCTGTACACGACTATATTTATAGGCAATACTGTGGCTGACATCCCCAGCCATTAGGAACTCTAGTCTATCTAAAATTCCAAGGAGATCAAGCTCAACAAAAACTCTTCACCCGCCAGAGTCCTTGTGGCACAATGACTTTGCCCAGTCTGTCCAGTACTGGCAGTCGCCAGCTCATATCTTAAGTGCCAGGTGTGCGCACTCATCCAGGGCCTTTCCTCAGCTATTAGAATCCTACTTGGAGTCTAATTAGCTATCAGCGCATCTCAGATCATGCTTCTAAGAGTCTGGTACGAAACTGACTCTTCCACTCAGTCCTGGTCACATTAGAACTCTTAGCTGCGTCTGCCTCTTCTCCAGCATCCGCGCGCGCCCATCCAGTCCAGATCTAACTTCCCTTTCAGGGTCCTGGTCGGACTAGACTTCTGGTCCGCGTCTGCTTCCCTCATCAGCATCTGCGTGCGCATCTGATCACCCACAAGTTGTCCTGGTTCCGCGCACCTGCACTCTGCCCAGACATGTGCTGCGCTGCCTCCTACCACAGCGCGTATGTCCTGCACGCCTCGATTGCCATTCGCGCATGTCACCCTCATGCTATTGCTTCCGCAGCCAACGAAAGCCTGTCCCATGCCCGCTCTCAAGGCATGGCTAGTATTGGCCCGCACCAGCTTGCGCATGGGCGCGCCCCAGCTCATAAGGGCGTGACAAACCCTCCCCCGCCTGATGAAGCTGACGTCCTCATCGGGAGGTTGTCTAAACGAGCCCACTGCTTCTTGCATCTAAACACTGTCCCATAGTGCTGCAAGAGTTTCTCAAACGAAACATTTCTCCAATTCTGACCTGTACCCCAAGCATAACGATCACTGTCTAGCATCTTCACCATTTGCTGACTTGATAGCACCACCCTCACTATCTTGGCAATGCGGGCACGAGGAACAGCCACCAGCATTGCCCACACATCAAAACGATTAGCCACTACAAAGATAGATCCCCATCTATCATGCACGTGCAATCCAACCTGAAACAAAGACTCCCCCAATCTGCCTGGAGTCGGTAGTGGTTGAAACAGTCCCGTCTGTCTCAATAGCTCGATCATCACAATGGTACGGACAAACCCCATGTCTCCGGGCCAGAAAATAAAATCAAATACACCTCCTATGCTTGGATGTTCCGCTGTCATCTCTGGATCGTGCACTAATGTGCGCGTTGGTTCTCCACTCATAGGAACCCACAACCTGCCCCAGTGAGCATACAACAGGCTGCATACGACCCAACTCAATCGAACCAAGCCTTCCCTGGCCTGCTGCCTATCACGACAGGGGCTAGTGTCTACCTTGAACACCTGCCTAATCCGATCACAAATGTTAGAGTGGACAAGAAAATCAAGAGCATCATATGAGGGTACCTCAATTCTGTCTACCACCCGCATGTCCGTGCTTGATCGGTGAAGACTGTAATGTGCAAGGGACTCCGCTGACCTTGCATCCAAGCAACCGACTGCGCTCATATGTCTCCCACATGCTGTCTCAAGCTCACCAACAACTAGCTCTCGTTCCTTGCTAGCAATCCCAATGTCAATGGGGTGTCCCCCCTGGACCATCACCCCTTCATTGCCTCTGCCCGATACACCCGCGTGCACCACCACAACATCATCAAAAGAGCCATTGATCTAGAAAAGGGCCTCTAACCTGACTGTCCCACCCTTTTTCCCTTCTGATTTCGCTGACATCGAGGTCTTTTCTATCTTAGTCCCTTCATTCTCCATTGGGACAAAGCATGGGCACCTCTCGTCACCAATCCATAAGCCACCCAAATGAGGTATTGGTGCTGCCTTCGCATCATCGAAAAATTCCAACCCGAGGATCAGCTCAAAATCATCAAGCGACAGTGCTATAAGCTTACACTTCTGTTCCCATTTGCCCACCTTCATCGTCACAGTGGACACGCCTAGGACAGGCTGTGCCTTCGTGTTTACAGCCTTGATCTGACTTGAGCACTTGGAGACGGTCAATCCAAGTTGCTGCACCATCCGCTGGGAGATGAAATTGTTGGTAGCTCCTGTGTCCAACATGGCATGCACACTCTGCCCATTCACCTCTGCCTTCACGTACATCAGCCCTTGGTTAGGGCCTCGCTTGCCATCCGTGATAGCATTCAGCAAATACATAGGATTGAGTTTAGGATTCGCCTCTTTTGCCTCACTTTCAGAACCAGCCTAAGCAATAAGAGCAGAAAGCTTTTGCCTACGAGGACAATCCTTCGCACGGTGAGGGCCATTACAAAGAAAACAACCAGTTTTAGTTTTACCTCTGGGCGCATCCGGTTCCCCTGAATCAGATGACTCACTGTCACTTTGCTTCTTGCCCCGCTTTCTATCCTTGCCACGCTTCCGATTCCTCTTATCCTCCTTGGACTTCTTTTTGTCAGTGTTGGATGGAGAAGATCCAACTCGATAGTCACTCAAACTATCCGCAGCAGCAATAGCCGAAGGTAGATCCGTCACCTTCAATCGCCTTAGCTCCACCTGAGCCCAAGGCTGCAGACCTGACAGGAAGTTGTGTTCCTCAGTCATGTTCGTGATCTCCAGCATCAACGAACTGAACTCCTTGACGTAGTCCCGCACAGAACCCGTAAGCCTCAGTTTCTTTAGTGCCTCTCTAGCCTGCCAAGCCATGTTCATGGGAAGAAATTGCTCCCTCAATTCCTTTTTCAACGCATCCCAAGTCTGGATCGCTTCTCGTCCAACACTTGCATCATCATCCAACCTTGTCCGCCACCACAATTTAGCATCACCGGTGAGGTACATGCTAGTAACCGACACTTGGTCGCCAGCCGCGACACGAGCAGCCTTAAAGTATTGCTCCATATCCCAGATGAAGTTCTCCAATTCCTTAGCACTTCGACTCCCACCGAATTGCTTAGGCTCCGGGACTTTCAGCTTTGTGGGTCTATCACTAGCACCGCTATTCGATGAACCTGCAACAACCATCTTTAGCAAACCAACATCAGTATCAATGTTAGATATTTTACCTTCCAATCGATCTGACACAGATTGGATCCGCGCGAGCAAGTCATTAAACCGGACCATCATATCCTTCTGGTTATCACAGACCAAACGCTGCAGCTCAGCCAAGGCCTGCGACTGAAGCTCTGCTTGCTCCGACAGGGACGCAACATCAGGGGTTGGTGCACTAACCAGTGCCTCCAGAACACCAACTCGTTCACTGAGAGATCCTGCCATCGAGTCGCCAGCAAACGAACGCCGAACGCTAGCTCTGATACCAAATTGTCACGGGTCTAACCTTTGCCCCCATATTTTTTCTCCACCCCGTGATGGCACTAAGCTCTCCGCGCGCCTAGTTCAGCCACTCGATCTATGAGTAATCGATACTCACCCGACAACCCACTGGCGTACAACAGTGCGCGCACCACCACCCAAGCATGCGCACAAGCTCAATAACAAAGATAAGCACACAAACACAAAGCCAAGCACACACGTTTACAGGAACACCCTTGCTCCCAACCTTTTATTTACTCTTAAAAGGAATTACACAAGTCTGCTGCGTGGACTCTCTTACAAGGCCAGAGTTCCCTAACTCTGTCTATTAATTCATGAGAGGTCCACTGCTGTACACGACTGTATTTATAGGCAATACTGTGGCTGACATCCCCAGCCATTAGGAACTCTAGTCTATCTAAAATTCCTAGGAGATCAAGCTCAACAAAAACTCTTCACCCGCCAGAGTCCTTATGGCATAATGACTCTGCCCAGTCTGTCCAGTACTGGCGGTCGCCAGCTCATATCTTGAGTGCCAGGTGTGTGCACTCATCCAGGGCCTTTCCTCAGCTATTAGAATCCTACTTGGAGTCTAATTAGCTATCCGCGCATCTCAGATCACGCTTCTAAGAGTCTGGTACGAAACTGACTCTTCCACTCAGCCCTGGTGGCACTAGAACTCTTACCCGCATCTGCCTCTTCTCCAGCATCTGCGCGCTCCCATCCAGTCCGGATCTGACTTCCCTTTCAGAGTCCTGGTCGGACTAGACTTCTGGTCCGCGTCTGCTTCCCTCATCAACATCCGCGTGCGCATCTGATCGCCCACAAGTGGTCCTGGTTCCGCGCACATGCACTCTGCCCAGACATGTGCTGCGCTGCCTCCTACCACAGCGCGTACGTCCTGCACGCCTCGATTGCCATCCGCGCATGTCACCTGCATGCTATTGCTTCCGCAGCCAACGAAAGCCTGTCCCATGCCCGCTCCCAAGGCATGGCTAGTATCGGCCCGCACCAGCTTGCGCACGGGCGCGCCCCAGCTCACAAGGGCGTGACATAGTGCCTGTATGAAAGATACATGTCATTATGTTCATATCCCTCCAAGTCCTTTTTGTATTTTCAGTTTTTTTATGCTTTATAACAATAATCCTAATCTATTTATGAAAAACTGTTCTTATCATAAACAGCTAATTCAAATAATGGTTTTCAGTTATTGATCCACTAAACCGATATGGTTATTCAAATTTTAAACATGATCTAATTATCTATTTAAATAAATTAATATGTTCCAAATATTTGTTATTTTAAATTTGACCATTATTTACTTATCCTGTCGAATTGTCTACACAAATTATACAAACTCTTCAATTTTCAACAACGTTAAGTTAGTTAACATTCTTCAAATCTTTATCTATTTTAAATAATTTAATATTTTTCAAATATTTGTTATTCAATAAATTAATATTTCTCAGATATTTATTATTCAAAATTTAATCATTATTTACTTATTCTATCAAATTATCTACACAGTTTATACAAACTCCTTAATTTTCAACAACGTTAAATAAATTAATATTTTTCAAATATGATCAATTTATCTATTTTAAATAAACTAATATTTCTCAGATATTTGTTATTTAAATTTTAACCATTATTTTTTAATTCTATCAAATTATCTACACAATATTATCTCCATAGTAAACTCCTTAATTTTCAAAAACATCATCTGCAGTTGAAACGTGGTCTAAAGTTGAAGTTGGGGATCAACAGTTCAAGTTGCGGAAGTTGTGGAAACTAACAATACATTGCAAAAAGTAAATTGACAAAAATAATAATAAAATAATTGAAATTAATAAATTTAAAAAAATAAATATAATAAGTTAAACATTCTATATTCTTCATAATCTAATAAATTTATCAATCAAAAAAATAAATTTAAATAAAATTTTATCTAAAAAAATCTGTTTAATAATTTCTAAAAGAATTCACAATGTTATTCCATTTTAAAATTTAAACTATCTCATTATTAACTAAAAATCATTACACTTTAAAACTCTATCACTTCTATGCTTCTCCACACCTATTACGTTTTTTAATGCAAATTTTGTCATTTTCAATTTCTAACTCTTTCATCTAAGTTTTTACATACAACCATGTCACCATAGTTTTCCTGTTACGATTCTTCATCCACAAAAGTATCACAACAAAGTAAGTTGACAATGCACAGACAACAGACACAGGGATTCTGTCTGATTTAACGTATGAAACTATCTGCCTATACATTAATGCAAATTTTTTTGTCATTTTCAATTCTTAACTCTTCCATCTGAGTTTTTGCATGCGAACAAGTCACCATTTTTTTTTCCTCTTACAAGTCTACAAGCTGGCAAAGCACAAATAACAAAACAGGCCTTCATTTTGATTTAAGGTATAAAAATATTTTCTTATACCTTGATCTTACATTTTTCAATACACATTTCCTATCTTACTAATCTCAATTACCAAATTTACATCTTATTCCTATTATTACAAGTCTACCTCCAGAAAAGCATTATAACAAATCAGTTTAGCAAAGCACCAACAAACCTCCATTCTCAAATCAGGTATTAAAATAATTCTTTATGTATTACATTTAATGTTTTTAAATTATTTGCATTATTAATAGCAAATCATTCCACTCTAAAGTTTTGTCATTTCTATACTTAATTCTATGTATGAAAAGATGTTGGTTATCTCATTTTAGGTTCATATTGTAAAAGAATCAGAACAAAGCATCAGAAGACAGCATAACAGACCTTCATTATCAATTCAGGTATTAATATGTTCTTTCAAAATATAACTTTGTCTTACATTATGTGTCTGAGGTTATCATATTTGTATGTGCTTATCTATAATTAATAATGTTTATTCATTAATTAGTTGAATTCATTTTTTTTATAATAATTAGTTGACTTCATTTTGTCTTATAAAATAGATAATATATATATATATATATTTATTTATATGATTTAAGCATAATTGTAGGTGTATGAATCGAACAGAATCAATCAAAGATTCTCATTAAGTGAAGACAATTTTTTCCACTGATCGAACTTTTAATTTTTAATTAGATAGTTGAACACATTTTTTTGGATGTTATTATTTCTTATATTTGAATGCATTATTTGTATGTTTCATTACTCATCATTATTATTATTTATAATTTCTTATAAGATTTTATATTTATATATTAATAAATTTATTTCTAAATACTTACTTTCATTATATTATATATGATTATATATTTTTACCAATTAAATAACTAAACTGTAAATATAATTTATTTTTATTAACAAACACTTTTAAGTATACAAAATTTTCATACATCACACGAGTCATAAACTAGTTTATCTATATATAAAAAAAAAAAAGACCGATGAGGATGATACATGGAAACCCCTAATAGATTTGAAAAATGGATAAAAATCAAATCGAATTCGTTGTTGGTTGTTGCGAAAAATTGAAGCAAAAAGAAATAAATGAAAAATAATAAACAAGAAAGGTAGGAAAAGAAATAAGTAATAAAAGAGATCAAAAAAATTAAGTTGGGGATAGGTATTTCAGATTCAAAGTCCTTAAAACTATTCATCTCCAAATCAATGTTTACAAACACATATAACCCTTGTGGTATATCATTTCTCACATTGACCCTTTGAACTTATTTTTTTGTCTCATTCGTAATCCTGTGGTCCTGTTTCATCCCCAAAAAGGTGTAATGTCATTAAAAATGGTTAAAACTTATTGAAAAATCGAAAAATACCCTTATGCTACTATTATTAAAAGAAGTTTGAGTTTAAATTCAATATAGAGTGAAAAAAAAAAAAAAAATTAAAGAATATAACAATGCGATGGCTTCTTCTTTGTCTTCACCAACCCATTTATTAGAGATTTCAACAAATTCTCATGAAAGTTTAACAATTTTAACGGTTTGTTAATATGGGTGAGTTCTCCTCTTCGAACAGTTTGAACACTGACAATGTTGGTAGAAGATTCCTTTGATGTGCTTCGTTTTGTTTCAAGTGTGATAAATCTAGGTTAACTTTTGAAATTTTGGGTTTCCTCTTCGTTCAGACCATTGCAGTAAGATTACTCTAGATTTATTAAATTTGTTATTTCTTTCATTCTAATTTTGAAATTTGTTTTTTCCCTTGTGAAGAGAAAATAGTAGATTTCTAGAGTGGCATGGCCCACTGACATGTGGAAGGGAAAAAGAAGTTCTCAACCAACTAATGAAGATGATAGGAAAAATGGAAGATGAAATAATTGAGAAAAAGCAAATCGAAGTAGAATTGAGCTAAAAACTCAAAATATGTGATTTGAAGAACAAAAAATTAAAGAAGGAATTGTACTGTTCAAGGATTCTTGTCACGACTCGAAAGCTTTGACGTTCACTTGATACTCTTACTTTTCTCAGTCTACAAATTTATGGGCTAAATTTTTTTTTTTCATTATAAGGTATATATTCGGTGTCAGTGTAGTCACTAACTATTTCCATTTATTGCTTAATTCAATTATGATTTAAATTGTTCTTCAAGATGAGGAGAAATCAATTATAGTCCACAACTAATCACCGCATACTTATGATATAATATCAAAATATTATATCGACTACTCATTATCCTAGTTTACATCTCATCCTATAGTACCATACAAAAATCTGCCTGAAAATAAAAGTGTATATCCAAGAGTGCATACCTCAAAAGCAACCAAGTAGTTTCGGAGGACAGGGACAAGTATCAAGCCTAGATACCGTCTCCGAGTCCCACTAAAAAAACCCTCCCGGTGAAGTTCAACCCAAGTAATCTGAAAAGATATGAAATTGAGGGAGTGAACAAAACCACAGCTCAGTAAGTCATTTATATAAGTGCAGAATTAGACTTATACTGTCTTAATGCAAATGCATGAAACCTTTAAGTAAGGATTCTCACGTCATATTCACTCTATGATCGTTTATCAAATGACTCAGATCATGTCATAAAGGTTTCTTGGTGTGTAAGGGCTCAATGTATCCATAGGGGAGAGTCTCTTCATAGTACCTCATTATACTCATCCCGATACCTATCTGATACATTAACCTTTAATCATAATCGATCAACCATTTTCAACCTTTTTGTCATTATATGATAATGAATACATAATTCCATCATCATGTGGTACTAATTTGCACTCATATCAGTCTCATATCATATCATATCATATCATATCATATCATATCATATCGTGTCATATTTCATGAGAAGTTTTGTTCAGACACTATTAGATCATATCACTTCTCAGCAATAAGTACATTTTGTACTGTATCAAGTCATAATAATTTCAACATAGAGAAATATAGTCACATATAGTATAAAAGTCATGATACCTTTTCCTATACATCTCATGTTCAAAATACAGCATAAGATCATTACATACTTCATGCAGAATGTATATCGTTCTATCATGATTCCACATATAACTTATACAAGTTTTACTCTATAAAACGACTATCATCTCACATTTCATTACATTTAACATATAGTCGTATATGAATCATATGTGATATTGAAATCATATCACGTGTACTTTTAGAACACGTTCAAAACATGTCAAATCTCAAATCATCTCTCGTTTTTTTTTAAGACATGATTGAAAGCATGCATATTTCTCTTTTCATATCATGTGTGATAAAAAGCATGCAAATTTCTCTTTTCACATTTTGTGAAATCAAAACATGTACTTTTCATATCGTTTCAAATCAAAACGTGCACATTTCTCTTTTCATATCATGTCAAATCAAAACATGTCTTTTCATTTCGTTTCAAATCAAAACGTGCACATTTTTCTTTTCATATTATGTCAAATCAAAAACATGTCTTTTCATTTCGTTTCAAGTCAAAACGTGCACATTTCTCTTTTCATATCATGTCAAATCAAAACATGTCTTTTCATTTCGTTTTCAAATCAAAACGTGCACATTTCTCTTTTCATATCATGTGTGATCGAATACAATATCGAAACACATTTCACATACTGTAAAATCATATCAATTTAGAGTTCATATCAATCTAAAAGCATACTCTAAACTGCATATCATATCGGTTGAGACTAGGTTAGATCCCTAATACTCTATCAATAAAGACTTAGGTCACTGTAGCTAGTAGTGAAATCATATCATCGTCCCCTGGAAACCAACTAGGGCACTATCTATGGCCATAGACCTCATCTCTCCCAGCCCCACTGATCAGGTGTGACTGAGACCTGTCAACGACAATTGTCGGAGAAGCATCTCTGCCTAATGAGTAATCTCAAATTAGGCAGTTTCCACTATGCTTTATTGAATTTAATTTTTTAAGGTGCCTATAGTCTCATAAAACATTTAAATCTTTCACTTTTCTTGTAAAAATAGCGTAAAGTATGTAACACGTTTTTCTTTAAGATCATTTACATATATATGAATACATACATTACACTATATGTTCAATCTTTTCAAAACAATTTAAGCATTCAAAACATTCATGTGAGTATTGTATAAATGAATGTTTTCAAATCTCGTGCATAAAACGAGGCATGTTTAAGAGCGATGCAATTAAATAATGGAATTAAAACAGTGTTGAAACGAGGCATGATTATGAAATGTATTAAGGTAATATCACTCAGTATAGTGCTAACTATAATGCCAATTCTTCCTTAGATTATCACCTCCAAACATCTCGAGTTAGCACCTATACCTAACTCGTCATCATTTTACATTTCTTTTTAACGTCCTTGATTCAATCCATTCTTTTTCAACAGGAGCACATCAAATAAATCATCCAAAATTTTCTGTTGTCCAATAACGTATAATATCATTTCATAGTGTTTGTAAACTAAATCACCTTTACTTTCAATATTAAAACTAAGACTCATCCATTCATATCGGTCTTCTTAGTATTTCATGTATATTCGCATATTACTTTAGCGACTTCCACTATAACAGTAAAATCATTCAATGTTAAGAAGTTCATTCGAGATCTATTCTGTAGATAATTTACTCACAATACCCACATCATTGAGTCATTTCCTCAATTTACCATATTACCATGGGTATATCATTCCTTATGCGTCACTAAACCTTAAACCTTTAATTACCACCATTATCATACAATTTAACTATATCTATACAATATAATTCTAACGCTGAATTATATAAATGTCTTACCAACTCTTCATTTAGTGCACGAGTACTCCGCTTCCACTAATCTCGTGTTCGTTGCCTTAGAGTCGTGCTGCATAATCAAATAGCATTAAATTGATTTAGTATCCATTTAATGTGTCGCTAATTGATTTTTACGAAATCAAAATGATGTGATTCATTCCTCTTGCCAACCTTCTTACACTATTCCAAACCAAAAATTATATATATATATATATATATCTATATATATTTATGTATTTTATACTTGTGCTTATTCATTTGACATACTATACATATACATGTATATATATATATATATGTATTTCTTTCCTTCTCTCTTCTTTCTTTCATTTCTTTCTTTTCATATCACATGTAGTTTACACATCGGAAAAAATTTCGATGATCTCATTATCACCAATTTCCATAACATGAATATTTTTAATTAAAATTCAATATATTCATGTTTTTATGAAAAGTACTAAATTTCTCATTTCCGTGGTTGGAAATTACTTCTCGTGTAATAAAATCGTTTAAAAATGATTTTTACGTAATTTTTCTAAAATTTTCGGCAGCATAACGACTGCCTATTGACTAGCCTCCCTGCATAAAATAGACAGTTTATAACCTTTTTACAGCCAGTGAATCTCCACAATTTCTAACCAATTGATTTTCCACAATATTTCCATAAAATTCATGCATAATTAAATCATGCAACCTAGATATTCTTACCTGTCCCGGGCTAGCGACTTCCTCATTATGTCTCGCCCGTAATCACCTTTCCCGGTTTCCATCATCTCGACTCCCGAGTATACTTTTCTACAAGTCCACATTCATATTAAATTTTAGAAATTTTATACAATTATTAAATCAATCAATAATAATGAAATTCTCATAATTTCCTACCGTATTTCCTCTTTCTTTCTTCTTCTTTTTCTTCCTCTTCTTTTTTTTTTTTTTTTTTCTTTTTCTTTTCCTTTTTTCCTTTTTCTTTCTTCTTTTTCTTCCTCTTCTTCTCTTTCCTTTTTTTTCTCTCCTCTTTTCCTTTTTCTTTCTTCTTTTTATTTTTCTTTTCGTTTCTTTTCTTTTTTGGTCTGAACCGGTTCGGACCGGTTCGTCTAGTTCGGCACCTCACCAGCCGGTTCTCCGCCGGTGAGGCCACTCCGAAGCTCACCGAGGTGGTGCTGACACCGGATCTGGCCTCCCTTTCCCCCCACCGATGGCGACGGAGCCGAATCTGGGACAGTGGGTTTCGGCCTCTTCTCCTCTCTTTTCTCCCTCCTTTTTCCTTCATCACCGGCGATCCCTCCTTCAAATCTGGCTTAGCTGATGTCTAGCCAAGCAGCGGTGGCACGGGGTTCGACCGGCAGCCACCTCCTTTCCTTTTTACCCTTTTTTCTGTTTTCCTTTCGATTCCCGATTCTGCTTCCGCCTCGTTTCTATTCTTTCCTTTTCTTTCCCGTCGTCGGTCGCCTCTCTTCCTTCTCCTTCTCGGCTCGCCGGCGACATTCCTTCCTTTCTCTCTCCGTCGACAGGGGGTCGGCTTCCTTAGCTAGGTTCTCCTTTGTTTGTAACAGAGGAGAATGGAAACAGGGAATCGGGTTATCCCGATTCCCATTTTCTGTTTTTTTAATATATATAATATATATAATTTCAATTTTACATATATATATTTTATATAAATCTTTTATATATATATACACATATTGTATATAAAAAAATCTACATATGTATTTATTTATGATATAAAATCATATATATCAATATATAATAATCATATATTACATTTCATATATATACATGTGTACTTATATAAAAACATATAAAATATATTTATATAATATAATTATATAATTATATAAATATACACCTTTTTTATTTCTTTAATTTTGGATTTCTTAATATCCAAAATAAACTTCTTAATAAACATTTTTATTTCTTATTTAATTTGGATCTTAATATATCTAATTTAAATTCCTCCATATAATTTCTCAAATCCGACACTTCATCAATTACGGAAATTCCAACAGTATTCCATCTTGTAAATAATTTATTTATTTACTTTAATTTATTTTTCGCATTAAAATTAACTTTCCGAATGATTCATATCAAAATGAAAAATTTTCGGTTAACACAATTCTAGAAAAGAACCTAGAGGCTGAAATCATTAAGTTATATTATAGAGAAAAGATTTACAAATTTGTTGCAATTGTGCTTGGGTTTACTATTAGGTTTTACATAATGTTGTTGATTTTGTCCTTATCACTACAATCGAAAGGATCATCCCATATGTTGAAGTTAAATGGAAAATAAGTCTGTAATTTGTTTGTTATTGAAGTTGTATTTTGGTTGGTTGAATTGTAAAGTCAAATAATGATTGTAATGCTTTTTTGTTGTACAAGGAAGCGTTGTATGTAAAAACTTCAAATAGCATAAGGGGTTTACATGGGAAAGTTAATTAGCACAAGGGGTGTTTCGTGCTTTACCATTTCCAATATAATGAAAACCTTTTCTATGCTATATATATACATATATATATGTATATATTTCAATCATATACAGAATAAATTCATAACCAACTTGATTAAATAACAGCTTCACTAAAAAACAAGAAAATAATATTAATAACAACTTCGTTGAATACCATTTTCATTAAAGAACATTCAAAATTCAACTTCATTCAAGACTACTTACAAAAAATATTGCCATATTTGACATCTGCTTACAAAAAATATTGTTATACTTGATCATACTTTATCAACAACAATTCTGTATATGTTCATCAGCTATCATCAAATATTGTGGCCATAATTACAGCAAAATATATATTCATACCTACCTTACAAAAAAAATGGTCATAATTACATCCAAATATTGATTTTGCAAAAAGTTTCCTAATCTATTTAGCCTTTGCCATTAGTAATGCCAGGTAAATCCTTTTGAGTTATGAGTTCCCTTCTCCTTCATCTTGCTAACACTGTTTCTTTGTGAAGGTTGTGATTACAAATTAAGAATTAGGAGTTAGTATATAAAAGACTAAAAATTTTCAACATAATAAAAGTTTTTAAAGCAGTTATCATTGTTAAGCAATACCTTTAGAGCATTTGGTCTTGTTATGGGCACTGAATTAGAGAGAGAAGTATGTATTATAGCAGATGAAGGTTTAATAACAGGTTATGTTGTTTGTGTCTGTGTTTGAGTTTTAATGCTTGGCTTTTTAAATGGTCTTAATTGAATCTGCAATAAAAAATGTTATAATTAAAAAATAGTTTTATAATATATTGACAACTAGTGTTATATTTGTAATTTATGAGTGATGTGATCATTACCTTTGAAGGCTTGTTTGATGGCCTGTCTGTAGTAGAGGAACTCTATTTGACCTTGATGGGGATGAGGTATTTGCAAGAAAGAGAGCCTTGGTTGACCTTGATGAGGGTGGCGAATTCGTAGTATAAGAAGCTTTGGTTGACCTTGATGAGGGTGGCGAATTCGTAGTATAAGAAGCTTTGGTTGACCTTAATGGTGCATTTGCAGTAGATTTTGGCCTAGTTGAGCTAAATGGTGCATTTGTAGCAAACCCTAACCAAGAAGTCTGTTGGCATCTCCTGAAGCAACTGTTGTGAATTGTACTCACTCTTTTTATTGCCTTTATCTTTTTTATGGGTTCTTCTTTTATCACACTAGCATGGCATCCTCTGGCATTATGCCCCTCCTAATGACATTTATCATATTTTACTTGTCTATTTGCCCTTGACGCTTTGTAAGGTTTGTTATGCTTATCAGGGGCTATTTTCATAGCTTTTGAGGCCTTCCTAGTGGTTTAAAGATAATTAGAGCTACAATTGGACCATTTAAACTAGTTGGCCATTCATCCCTACTAGGCATTAGGTGTATCACATTTTATGTCTTCAAATATGTCTTTTTACAGTAGTAACCTTGCATGTACTGCTCTAGCTTCTCCCTCCTTATGATATGCAATCCACAACATGCTTGCATGGGACACCATTAAGGTCTCAAATCCTACATGAACAAGTTCTACTACCTAAATCTATAATACATGACTTGTTAAAACAATACACTTCATATGTCATCCTACCAGTAGGAGTGGCCCAACAGGTTCTACTAGCTAACTTATTTTTCTTAAGCCTTTGTTGTACGGTATGAGTGATTGGGCCTACATAATTCTCTATATCCTTTCTTTCCTTCACATATAGTTTCTTCATAAATTTCCTCCTAATCATCTTCAACATTGATATAATTGGCTTGTCCATTGATACTGAAATATATGCAATGAATGACTCACACATGTTTTTTACTACAATTTCAAACTTAATCCTAGTGCTAAAATGTGATTTTCTCTAACATTTATGGTTATGTTGCATCAACCATTCATAAGGCTTACCTTTCTCCATACATTTTAGCTTATTCACGGCCTTTTCCTATTCTTTTTGAGTTGAAGCATTAGTAGTTGTCCAGAAAGCTTTTTTGTATTCTACCCTCTAAAACTCTAATCAAAATTTTCATACATATGTTTTCTGCAAAACCTATGTTTTGTACCTAGACATAGCTCATCCAACTTTTGTTGCAGACCTTGAAAAAATAAAACATATCAATATATAGTACATTGGAATAAAGCATAAATTCAAGGTTTGTTGGATACCTTTTGTTGATTTGAAATAAATACTCATCCTTGAGTTTGTGGTTGTCTAATTTATCAAATAAGACATTTAGAAACCAAGTCCATGTCCCTCTTGTTTCTTGTTCAACAACTGTTATTGCAATTAGAACCATATTTTCATTATCATTCCTTCTAATAATAGTGAGAAATTAATGATTAAGAGCACCCTTCAAATGTATCCCATCTAGACTAATGATTGTCTTAAAATGGTTTCTAAACTCCTCTTTCAATGCATGGAAACTAAGAAACAACCTCTAAAACCTTAGTGGCATCACCTTTCGTACCTTATTCACCACCACTAGGGGTTGTGGCTTAATACTAATTTTAACAATGCTTTCAAGATTTGTTTTTTGAATCATCTCACAATAATCCCTTAAAATAGCAAATTAACCACTATAATCCCTTTTATGATCCCCAAAGCTTTACTTTTGGCTATCTCGTCTAATATTTTCATTACCATCCCTTTCAATAATAGTAAGCAATTGACCACCAAGAGCATCCTTCAAATGTGTTCCATCTAGACCAATGATTGGTCTAAAATGGTTTTTAAACCCTTTTTTCAATACGTGGAAACTCAGAAACAACCTTTGAAACCATGGTGGCATCTTCTTGGGTACGCAATTCACCACCACTAAGGGTTGTAGCTTAGTAATGATTTTAATGCTTTTAGGATTTGTTTTCTCAATCATATCACAATAATCCCTTAAAATAGCAAATTGACCCCCTACAACCCCTTTTAATATCCCCAAACCTTGCTTTTGGTTATCTTTTCTAATATTTTCATTACCATCCCTTTCAATAATAGTAAAAAATTGACTTAAGAACCATTCAAATGTGTCTCATTTAGACCAATGATTGGTCTAATATGGTTTCTAAACCCATTTTCAATGTATGGAAACTAAGAAACAACATTTGAAACCTTGGTGGTATCTCATTTGATACCTCATTCACCATTATTAGGGGTTGTGGCTCCGAACCAATTTTAGCAATGCTTTTAGGATTTGTTTTCTCGATCATCTCACAATAATCTGTTAAAATAGCAAATTGACCATTATAATCCCCACTGTGATCCCCAAAGCTTTGCTTTTATCCTATATATGGCTGATTTACTAATCTTGCATCCTAGTTATCTATATATTTTATTTTGGAGAAAGGACACTTTTAGCTATAGATCTTCTTTGAAAGATGCTAAATGCCTTTCTGGCAGAAACTTTAAATCAACTTGCAATATCTTAAAAGTTTTAGCACACATGTGTTGGGTCCTAAATGTCTTTATCTAAAATGTTTTCTCACAACCTACCTAAGATCCATGAACTATAAATGGACAATTTACTATATCAGTGTTGCAAATCATCAAGACTCTTGAGCTCTAATTGTCACGCACTAGGTACCAAATATTCATACTATTTTCTTTACTTCAATCACATTTGGCTAGGTTATCTGCAATGCCTACACACACTTAATAATAATTAAGCATTTTCATTTAAACTTGCTTTCCTAGGAACCACATATTCAATTTAAGATTCATAGAAACATATACACTACCTCCATTTATACTTAATAATTTACATTCAGTTTACATCCCAACTATATTTTTACATATATAACAATATTGTACAAAATCAGTCTGAACATATAAAAGACAAACTCGTATACCTCAACAGAAAACAAGTAGCCACCTGAGGGATACCAAAAGTAAAGATCCTCGTAAGCAAATATAGGATACTATTGCAAATAATTTGGAAGGAAGATAAGGGGTGAGCTTATGCTTAGTAATAAATATATATATATATATATAAAAGAGCTGATACTATGCATAACTATATGCAAGTATCTCAAAATATGCTCTTCACACAGAAACCAATGATCACACAAAAACCAATGATTACACAATCTTTGGCACCAATACCGGAAAGGATACTATAGTCAATTAGATAACCAGGTTAAGTACAGAAGGATGCCTTAAAGCACTTCACTTGTCCCGACATCTAATTCTAACCATAGGGAGTTTAGTGAAATTGATTTAAACATAGCATTCAATAAAAATCTCAAATAATTTCCATTATATAGTTTACAAACATTCAGATGATTAGTTCTAAAGTACTCCATAAACAAGGAAAAATCACTTTCGGACAAACAGTGGAAAGATTATAACACATATTTAACATAAATTTATGAAAAACAAAAATAGATAAAATCTGGAAGTGCCTGGATTAGCCAGGGATTTACCATCCTAGTAAAACAGTAGAGTGGAGACTAGGCTTTACCCAATAGACTCTTGCACTATAAATATACGTGCAGGGAATGATAGATGGCCATAGTCAACGATCCACAGAGTGCACTAATCAGACGACAATTGTGGTTGTTAGTGACGTGATCAGTGTCAAATAGCAATAGTTCACACACACAAATAGCATGTACCCGCAGGTAGCTATGCGGCCAACAGTCTCAAAACAGTTCATAAAGCATTTCAGAATTGTTTATGGAGGTCAATTTAGTATATCATATCTTCAATCAATCTATAAAGCATTAAAATCAAACAATCACTACACATGAAGAATAAAAATTCACTGAATATTCTCAGTTCAATAACCAATGCTCAAAGTATTTTATTTGCATATAATAGTAACCTGGAAACATGAATATATCATGAAATGTGTAAAAATGATTGAAAATCCTTTTGAAAACTGAGTTACAAATTCGGTATACGTTTATTGTATTTAGAAAGCTTAACTCTAAAAACATGTTGTATCTTCCTTTTTACTCATAAAACCACACTGAGTGATGATTTAGGAGGTTTAGGTTCATTTAGGAAAATTTTGACAACATAATAGTACTGCCTATCCTAACATCCTTGCACGAAAACACAGTTTATAATCCACAATTCCAGTTTCACATTTCAATTAAATAATCAAGTTCAATCTCATAAAATTCAGTTCCAACATTCCTAATGCAACACAGTATCCCTATGCCTTCTACACATATTCCTTATCACTTAGATTTTCGCAGTGTTGCTCAATAACACCAATATCTCATTCTGATTTTTGAGCTGTAATTAACCACACAAACACAGTCAATTCACTTGACTTTAGTTGTAAAGAATGTTTAGCTCATTGAGACCTAGATCATTGTCTAGTGCAACCCTAAATTCAATCTACTTCATACCGGTGCTAACACTACGACTATTGTCAAAACACCTTCGTTTTCGGTTTTGATTTCACTTACAATCTTGTTAATTTATACATTATTCTAGAACCCAAAACACTTTAAATTAAGCACTCTTTCAGTCTCCCCTTGTCATGGCTGAATAAGGTTTTTCTTCCTACACACTTCATTTCTTTAATTTAAGCCTAAATTCATGTTCTACACTTGTTCTACATTGATTCTACATCAAACTCACATTGAATCACATCATGTTCATGCATGAAGGGTAGTGGTTGAAACCCTAGGCTGATGATTCTCTTGGTTTTAATTCAATTTAAGCTTAAATACAAGCTTAAACCCATTAAACACATGACAAGAAATCATAAAACCATGAAAAATCACAAGCTTTCTCCCATTTTCACCTTGGTCGAAACTTGAAGGATACCCCACACTATGCAAATGGCCACTTTAAGGCTTGATTTGGATGCTAGGTTATAAAGCTTTGAAAACTAGATAGGGTTATCGAAGACAGTTTTCGGTTTCAGTATGTTTTTCTAAGGTTTTCAAGAGCTTTCTTTCTCTTCACAGAATGGAGCAAGGTGAGAGAAGAAGAAGATGGTTGACCTTGATGAAGGAGGAGTGTGGAATTTTCTAATTTTAAAGTATCTTTTATGGCAAATTACGAAAATGCCCTTATACTTAACAAAATTTTCAATTTTGCTCTTCGCGATTTGATTTCGTTTAAAATAGTTAGTCTAACCTTCAACATATTTCATTCAATCATAAAACACCTCTATTGGATGAGCTTTTGTTGGGGTTTGACTAATCAAATGAGCGAAATTACCAATATATCCTTAACCGTCGAGTCACATAAATTTCTACTTTTTCACACGATTCAATCTATCAGTTTCCATGGCATAAAACTTTATCACCTAAAAATTTACCTATGACTATAATTTAGTCAAAAATCAACTCAGTTTGACCATTATTCACAAAAATTCTATCAATATACAGACTTAATCGTCATTTTCATAATTGTTGCACACTTTTCAAAACATGCATAAATAAGTGAGTTTGAGGTGCAGATTCTTACCATCACAATGTTTGGCTTTAAATATCAAGTCTGCCAAGTTTCACCTCCATTAGAACACCGAAAGGCTAGTAGGGCCCACCATCCACCTCCCTTTCATTCTTACAAAGTAAGTGGCATTTGAATAGTTATGAGACATCTATTATTCCTAACTTCATGAACAGTGAATAACAATAATAGGAAGTGTGGATCTCAGATCCTCCCCACTTTAGGAAATTTGGTCTTCTAAATTTGATCAGACCTATTTGACAAATAACTCTGGATATTTTTTCTTTCATCAAGCTCTCCAATTCCCAAGTAACCTCTTCTACTGTGTGGTACTGTCAAAGAACCTTTACCAGAGGAATCATCTTAGACCGTAGTACCTTCTCTTTTCGATCCAAGATCCGCACTGGTTTCTCCACATAGCTCATATCTTCCTTAATCTCCAACGGTTCATACTAAATCACATGAGACGAATTTGGATGATACTTCCGAAGCATTGATACATGAAAGACATTATGTACATCGGATAGCTTTAGTGGGAATGCCAACCACTATGCTACATCTTCCACGCAATCTAAGATCTAAAAAGTTCTGATGAATCGAGTACTCAACTTCCCTTTCTTCCCAAATCTCATAATACCCTTGGATTGTGAAACTTTTAGAAATACTAAATCTCACACAGAGAATTCCAAATGTCAGCATTTAGTATCTGCATAGCTTCTCTGTCAACTCTGAACAATTTTCAACTTGTCACAAATAAGTTGAACATCCTTAGATGCCTGCTCAACTAGATCGGGGTTAGAATCTTTCGGTCACCCACTTCTTCCCAACCAATAGGGGAACGACATCTTCTACCATACAGAGCTTCATAAGGTGCCGTGCTAATACTGGACTAATAACTATTATTATATGCAAATTTTGCTAATGGAAGAAGATTCTTCTAGTAGCCTTTAAAATCCAGTGCACAAGTTCTCAACATATCCTCGAGTGTCTAAATTGTGTGCTCGGAGTGCCTATCAGTTTGTGGATAGAAGGCTATGCTGAAATTCAGTCAAGATCCCATAGCATCCTAAAAACCCTTCTAAAAATGAGAGGTGAATCGAGAATCTTTGTCAGAAGTAATGCTCACTGGAACCCAATGCAGTCTGATAATCTCCCTGACATAAAGATCGACTAAGGCACTCACAGAATCAATAGACTTAATAGCAAGAAAGTGGGCTTATTTCATTATTTGATCAACAATCACCCAGATCACATCATAATTCCTTGTGGTCTTCGGTAAATCCATGATGAAATCCATGGTGATATGCTCCTATTTCTACATCAGTATCGATAGAGGCTGAAGAATCCTGCTGGTTTCTGATGCTCTACCTTTACCTGTTGACAAGTGAGACACCTTGCAACAAACTCGACGATGTCTCATTTCATATTAGGCCACCAGTACACATTACGCAAATTATGATACATCTTATTACTACCTAGATGTAAAGTGTACTTTGAGGTGTGTGCCTTTGTCAAAATCAATTCCCTGAACTATCTATCTTCAAGAATACAAATCTGGCCCTTGAACCTCAGAATACCATCTGTGCTAATCTCATACTCTGACTGAACACCCAACTGTATCTAACTGGCAACCTCAATACACTTAGTATTCTCCAGTTGAGCATTTCTGATCCGACCCATCAAGTCTATCTCAATTCGAAGACTAGCCATCCAATCATACCTCTCAAAAGGAGTAACATTTAGATTGAGGCTCGCAAACTGCTCTAACAGATCATATTCTTGAACCATCATGTAAGAGATCATACCCAAATGTTTTCAACTCAAAGCATTTGCCAACACATTTGTTTTCGCCGGGTGGTATAATATGTCACAGTTGTAGTCTTTTAACACCTTCATCTATCTACGCTACCTCATATTCAGTTCACGCCGTGAGAACAGATACTTGAGACTTTTGTGATTAGTATACACCTAGAACTTTTCACCATACAGATAATGCCGCCATATCTTTAAAGTAAACACCACGACAGTAAGTTCCAAATCATGGGTAGGATAATTCTTCTCATGCTCCTATAGTTGACGAGAACCATAAGCAGCCACTTTTTCATTTTGCATCAACACACATCCTAAGCCTAATGAGGAGGTGTCACTGTACACTAAAAACCTCATGAACCACTTGGAATGTTAAGGATCAATGTTGTAGTCAATCTTCGCTTAAATTCTTGGAAACTGTGCTCATAGGCATTAGTCCAATCAAACTTAACATCTTTGCGCGTACGACGCATTAGAGGAGCAACCAACCGTGAAAAACCCTCAACAAATTGACAGTAATATCTGCTAGACCCAAAGAGCTCCGAATCTCTGTCACTGACTTGGGCCTTTCCCATTGTACAATCACTTCTATCTTAGACAGATCAATAGACAATCTATCTTTAGACACCATGTGTCCCAAAAATATAATATAATCTAGCTAGAATTCACATTTATTAAACTTAGCATAAAGCTTCAAATATCTGAGGGTCTGTAGCACAATGTAGAGATGTTACTCGTGCTTTTCCCGAGATTTGGAGTATACAAGAATTTCATCAATGAACACGATGACAAACTTATCTAGATACAGCTTGAATACCTCATTCATCAAATTCATGAAAGCTACAGGGGCATTAGTCAATCCAAAAGGCATAACTAGAAACTCGTAGTGGCCATACCAAGTTCTTAGTACCTTTTAAGAGATATCTTCTTTCGAAATCTTTAATTTGTGATATCTCAATCTGAGATCAATCTTAGAGAATACCTGTGCACCCCTGAGTTGATCAAACAAATCATCAATTTTGGACGGAAGATATTTATTCTTGATAGTAGCTTTATTGAGCAATCGATAGTCAATGCACAATCGCAGGCTACCATTCTTCTTTTTGACAAATAGGATTGGTGCACCCCAAGGAGAAACACTAAGACGAATAAAAACCTTGTCCAATAACTCCTTAAACTGCTTCTTGAGCTCATCAAGCTCCACCAATGCCATTCAATGGGGCTTGGAATGGGTTCAGTACCAGCACTAAATCGATAGTGAATTCTATTTGTCAGTCTAAAGGAATTCTCGATAATTCATCGGAAAGCACGTTTAGGAAATCCCTGACTATAAGAATCCCGTGTAACTCCAAACGTTTCGTTTTTACGTCCTCTACATAGGCAATGAACCCTTCAATCACAAACATAATTCTTCATATTTCACACTTAGAGAAAATTCTTAGCAAAATATAAATACTCTACTTTCATTATTACTTAGAAAGCTTTACAATATAGTTTTCAGGGTAAAGAAAGGTTACATACTTAGTGTAATAGTCTAAACTAATATTTGTAGCTAACCAATCTATTCCTAGAATGACATCAAAATCATACATATTAAGCACAATCAGGTCAGCTATTGTATCTTTTTCTCTTTCCTTCAATGTATAATTCGGTATATTACATTAGTCATTTGAGATTCTCTAAAGGGTGTGTTTATCTGTAGTATGTGTTCAGACTCTAATGGTATCTTAGCAGTAAACATCAGAGATACAAAAGAATACATAGGACATAGATCAATTAATGCAAATGCATCAACATCAAAAATAGAGATTTTACCTTTAATGACATCAAAAGAAGTGTCAGTAGACTCCTTATCAATAAGGTACACTCTAGCCTGTGTCACAGCCTTCTTCCCTTTCTCTACGACCGTAGCTCTCTTATGCACAGGCGGTGTAGCCTTTTCTGGTTCTATAGCTGTTAAGGGTGCAACTGCTGCTGACATTATTAATTTCTCATTAGGGCAATCCTTTACCAAATGCCCTTCCTGTCCATACCTAAAACATGCTTTAGTAGCTAGAAAGCAAGGTCTGCCATTGTAGGACCTCCCATAATAATCACACTGGGTCGTAATATCCTTCTGAGTAGTAGTGGTGCTATTAGGACCTATAGGCTTAGCAGCTTTATCTCTAGTAGTTCTACCTCTGATAACAATACCTTTAGCCTTTTTAGCTGACCTCTTATCTAATTGGTCCTCAAAACCCCGTTTCACTTTCTCTTTACCTTTAACTTTAGCTCGAGTTCCAAACTCTGCCTGGTGAGATTCATAATCTTGTTCGCACAACTGAGCTTGGCAAATAGCCTTGTCATAGGTAGATATATCAAATGGAGCCAACTTACTCTGAATAGACGACCTCAAACTAGCCATGAACCCCTCAATCTTATGCTCCTCGCTTCTGATTGTCTCTAGATCAATGCGGCTCAGTGTAGTGAACTTGATTTATATTGATCCACAATCATATTCCCCTAATATAGATTTTGAAACTCAAACTGAAACCTCTTCTAAGCGGTACGGGGGATATATATTGTTTATTAGAAGCCTCAAGAAAAATACCCCACGTGACTGTAGGATGTTTGGTATCAAAACTGTCTTGGTGGACTTCCACGAGTGTCCGGCCTCGCCTACCAACAAAAAAGTGGCCCATCCTGCTTTTTTTTGTCTTTGTACAAGTCATATAAGCAAACGATTTCTCCACCTCATTCACCCAATTCTTGTAGCCATAGGATCCTTCTCACCCTTAAACTTGGGTGGATCTAGTTTCTTAAATTGTTGGAGTAGCGTCACATCACAACCTTTTTCTGAAACTAGCCTTCGTTGCATTGGAACCTGAGACTGAGGCTATAGTGGGGCAAAACTAGTCGTGGTTGAGGTGCTAGTAGGACATTTATTGGAGGCGAAGGAGGCTATACTGCTTCTTGTACTATGCTCTATTATAGTTCGCTACAAAATTGGTGAACATATGCTCCAGCCTGGATGTACGAGTATTAAGGCTTTCAGGTTATGAAGGAGGAGTTGCTTCCGGCATTAGCTCTAGAAATGGTTCTAGGGAGGGTTGATTCCTTCTACATCCCCTTCCCCATTGCACCCCTGCACTTGTCACTCATTTTGTCAAAACAGAACAAACACAGAAACGTTTTCAATCACACTAAACAATAATATATTCTAACAAGTACAGTATTACTTGAGATGTAGCCCATTGTTAATCTTAAGACATCGATAGACATCATGCCAACCCTATTCTGATACTAACTTTACTATCGCATACTAGGTACCAAATATTCATACTATTTTCTTTACTTCAATCACATTCGGTTGGGCTGTCTGCAATGTCCACACACATTTAATAGTAATTAAGCATTTTCATTTAAACTTGCTTTCCTAGGAATCACATATTCAATTTAAGATTCATAGAAACATATGCACGATCTCCATTTATACTTAAAAATTTACATTCAGTTTATATCCCAACTATGTTTTTACATATATAATACTACTGTACGTAAACAGTCTAAACATATAAAAGATAAACTCGTATACCTCAATGGAAAACAAGTAGTTGCCCGAGGGATACCAAAAGTATAGATCCTCCCAAGCAAATATAGGATTCTACTGCAGATAATCTAGAAGGAAGATAAGGGGGTGAGCTTATGTCTAATAAGAAATTTATATAAAAGGGTTGATACTATGCATAACTATATAAAAGTATCTCAAAATATGCTCCTCACATAAAAACCAATGATCACACAATCTTTGGTACTAATACCGGAAAGGATACTATTGTGAGAACCATAAATTTTCGTAAATCGAATATGTATTCATTGTGTAATTTAAGTGAATATAGGGATTTCAAATATAAAATCATGGTTTATATCGCTAGAACAAAGTCCTCGAGAATAATGTGGAACGTACACTTTGGCAAAGTACGCTAAATGGATACAAAAAGAGTTAAAATCATATGCACATATATATGGCTACATAGACCAACGAACCAAGTTTAATGGGTGTTACGTGTATCCATGCAACATGCCAGCATGCATGGGTGCGTACTCACGGACATACATGAATACACACGTATAATTAAATATAACACATATACGATCAAATGCAGTAATATATATATATATATATATAATACATATAGGTGTTTGTACATATATAATTACGTGTATAATATATATATATGTATATATTTAAAAATATACATATATAAGTATAGCTATATTTGAAAGATGAAGGAAATTTAAATACTTATAAGTATGGATATATATATATATATATATATATATTTATATTTTAAAACAATAAGCATGTTTATATATGTATGAAATGAATTTAAATGTAAACAGATAAGTATATAAAAAAATAAAAATAATATATGTAAATATAGCTATAAATAAAAGCAAAAAGGTATTTAAGTATATTGCTATATATACATATATATATATATAAAAGTATATATATATAAACACACATTTATTATTTATATAATATATATAGTTATGTAAATAGAAAATTATATATTATTAAAATAATATATATAATATAATATAATATGATATATAAATATTTTTAAAGTGAGGTTTGGTGGGAGTTTTCCCTCCAAACCGATGGGACGGCAGACCATCCCATCACAAGAAAAATAAAAAATAATAATAATAAATAAAGTAAAAAGAATAATAATAATAATAAAAAGTAAGATGGATTGAAAACAAAGAAATGGAAAATTTGAGGATTACCGAGAAAGAGAACTTGCAGAGAAAAGGAAGAGTGAAGCGATGAGGGGGTTTCATGCTTAATGTCCAGGTTGTTTTGGCGTGACTAGCGGTGGCTAGAACAGCTGGGTTAGAGCTCCTGTTGGGGGTCAGTTTAAGTGGGCATTGAGGGCTTGAAACCTGGTGTTGAGACGGCTTAGAACAAGGGCTGACTCAGGCACTGCAGTAAGCGTGATTGGAGGCAAGTTCGGTGAAGGAGTGAAGTGTGTAGCAGCCCACATGAGGAAGAAAAGAAAAACAAAGGCTGTGTACTAGAAAGGGGGCAAAGGCGTACCGAGACAAGGCTATGGTGTGGGGTTTGGTTGCTGAAGACAGCATCGAGCTAAGGTAGCAGAGGCGTTGATCGCTGGGGTTTTGGTCAGGGCTGGAAGTGTGTTTTCTGGCGGCATTTTTAGTGCCAGTTCAGGGGTTCGAATAGGGGTGATTCCGTTTCTGGTTCAGGTAATATATAGGCTGAAACATAGCCGGCTAAATGGTGGCTGTTTTGGAGGGCACTCAAAAAAAATTGTGGCTTGTAGGAGTTTAATTGGCTAGTTTTAGGTAGCATTTAAAGGACCGAAAAGGGCTATGTTGTGAGCTGAACAGTAGGGCAAATTGTTGGCTGTATTGGGAACAGTTCAAGGTTGGTTGGTGCTTGTGAAACAGGGGTAGCGTGAGCAGTGTAACTGAAGGTATTTGAGTTCGTGGAAGGCAGCCATTCCTTGATGAGAAAATCGACTGAACAACGAAGCAAACAAAGGTGCATTTAGGCACTCACCAAGCCACCATAAGGGGTGCGTTTCCCTCAACAACCAGGAGGCCTCTCGGCACAACAGGGAACACAAGGGAGGCTTATTATAGCTTCGGTTCAAGAGATTGTCAATGGGGGCCTGTTGCATCATTGAAGAAACTGACGCTTGAATCATGGACAACAAGCCCGTAGAGGAGGCTCGGTTTTGAAGAATATTCAAGGTTAGAATATCACTTTGAGTTGGAAGATATATATATATATATATATATATATATGAAAAGAATGTAACGAAATGGTTGGGAATGTGTTGTTTAGAGGTGAAAGAATGTCAATATATTTATATATATGTATATGTATATATATTAATATATGTAGATATACAAAAATATCAAATTAGTATGAGGGGAATGATTGAAACATAGCTGAATATATACACCGAAATCTTGAGGAGGAAGAATAATATGGGCTCTAGTCCAAATAGTTGTGCTTTGATGCCAATATGTGTGTATTGAGTACTTGTAGATATTTAAGCGTTATTGATATAATATTGAAGGATTAAATCTTGGTGTAGGAATTACTTGGAAATATTAAGGGGAATGAATGGTACAAAGATCGGCTAAGGAGATTCTTTGAAGTGCAATGGCTAGCAAAGATTTTGTAAAGGGTAAGTGACATAATTCTTGGTTTAAGACTAATGAGTATATATACATATCTCTCAGTTTAAAGTTAATGTGTGCTTATATATAAGTACATATATATGCAAAATATATATAAACATAAATATATATATATATGTGCACCTCATCCTCATGATAAAGATGAGTTGATGTCCATGGTGTAGAAGTGAACTAGATTAATTGCGGTTTTATGATACATGGCTTATAGTGTGAACTAAGTATGATATGAGTATATGATTCAGATGGTATTAAAATGTTTGTAGTGACTTTGATTGGAGTGGAAGAGTGGATTTTAACCAAGGACTCGAAGAAAATATTGACTAAGGGTATAAGCTAAGTGGGTTAAATAAGCCTTACTAGTATCATCTCGTGAGAGACGAATGAATTCTTATTAAAATGCTTATCTAAATTCATATCAAGTTTGGTGGAATATTACAGGTAAGACCATAAGAGTAAGTATGGTAAAATACAAGTTGGGCTTGATGTGTCGTGAATAGTTTTCGAATTTATCGTGATTTATGCGTGGTTTGTTATAACCTATTATGCTCGATGAGAATACAAATTGGTATAAAATGTAGGTGTTTGTATCATGTGAAATGTATGTGATTTAATTAAGTTGCACCTAGTAAGCATGCCATTACATTGTTACACTTAAAGAAATGTATATACGCACTAGTGTACAATATGCATACAGCCTATGATCTGTAATTCATGGATCTCGAATAAAACCTAGTTGCATTTATCAAAAACTAGGATAATGGAATCGTATGATGACTGAAGTACTCATGTGACTCGAGGAATTAAACTATTTTAGAGCCTTATCTCTAGAAATCATGCGCCATAGAGGCCAAACCCGAGTAAAACACATGTCTTTTGTACCGTGTGAGCCACCTCTAGAGAACTCAAAGGAACTACGTGCTACATAGATTCTTCGAAACTGTGGGAGCCACCTCTATAGTCCTTTGAGAGCTAAGTGCTACACGAGTTCCGATGAACCATTAGAAAGCATAAGCCATAGAGGTCATCCGAGTAAAACTCAATATTTTGTACCGTGTGAGCCACCTCTAGAGAACTCAAAGGAATTACGTGCTACAAAGATTCTTGGGAACTGTGGGAGCCACCTCTAGAGTCCTGTGAGAGCTAAGTGCTACACGAGTTCCGATGAACCATTAGAAAGCATAAGCCCTAAAGGTCATTCGAGTAAAACTCGATCTTTTGTACCGTGTAAGCCACCTCTAGAGAACTCAAAGGAACTACGTGCTACATAGATTCTTCGAAACTGTGGGAGCCACCTCTAGAGTCCTTTGAGAGCTAAGTGCTACACGAGTTCTAATGAACCATTAGAAAGCATAAGCCATAGAGGTCATCCGAGTAAAACTCAATCTTTTGTACCGTGTGAGCCATCTCTAGAGAACTCAAAGGACTTACGTGCTACATAGATTCTTCGAAAACTATGGGAGCCACCTCTAGAATCCTTCGAGAGCTAAGTGCTACACGTGTACCGATGGCTCATGAGAAATCACATGCCAATGAGATAATGGGTAAATGATTGTGAACTGTGAATATGACAACTATCATTAGATAGGTTAGATACTATACATTTGATAGAGAATTGAAATAATTATTGAATTTTACTTACATTGTGCTATAGAATCATGTACTATTTGAAATGGTTGTGTCTTTCATGCCTAACCATATCGATAAAAGAGATAAAAAGAATGATATTTTGTGAGTTAAAGAAATGAAGAAAAGCATGAATGAGCTTATGCAATCTGTTTTACATACGAGTTGGTAACTAATCATGATATAATGCATACATGCTATTTTTATAGAGTTCATGCATGTATGATCGTGTTTTACGATATGAGCCTAGTATGTACTTATTTAAGCTACTTATTGAGCCGTGGATTTGCTCACCCTTTAAATTTAACATCTGCAGATCATACGGGTTGATATCCGGCTCAGGCATTATATAGGCTCTCTATTGGGAACTGTACCTAGTAGTGGTACTCGTTTACGTTCTCCGGGCCTAGCTTTTGTGCTTTTGAGGTATACTAATTGTATATCATTCTGATAATTATACGAACTTTAATTTCACAGTATTAGGAAGGAATATGGGATGTAGCTTTGGATCGCACTAGATTATTATGTAAGTCTAGGTGATTATCGAGTACGATCCGAGTTAATATATATATTTTGAAGTATGTATAAAAATGCAAAATGTTGAATTTCTAGTGAAATGAATCTTGAGATATATGAGATGCATGATTGTGTGAATTGTGGGAAATAAAAGTTGGTTGTATTGTGAAGTTTAGAATGTGTTTTAATGCAGGTGATTTTACTGGGGAAATTGATAAAATACAAGGGGAAGGTTTTCGACCCGTTTCTTTTGGATAAGTGAAAATAAGGCTAAAATGATTAAAATCACTTTGAGAAGTGTGACATAGCTAGAGAAATAATATTATTAAGGCAAGATCTGATTTAGTTACTACACTAACACCGAATACAAACCGTAAATAAAAAAAGAAAAATTTGGTTCGTAATTTTATAAATGCAATAAGGTAAGTGTTAAGTGGACATCATTGGCCTTCGGGTCGTGACAACTATAGTCGGTTAGATAACTAGGTTGAGTACCGAAGGATGCTTTAAAGCACCTCACTTGTCCCGACATCTAATTCCAACTATAGGGAGTTTAGTAAAATTGATTTAAACATAGCGTTCAATAAACTTTTCAAATAACTTCCATTATATAGTTACAAATATTAAGATAATTAGTTCCAAAGTACTTAATCACTTTCGAACAAACAGTGCAGAGATTATAAAACATATATAACATAAATATATAAAAAATAGAAATAGATAAAATTCGTGAGTACCTGGATTAGCTAGGGATTTACCACCCCAGTAAAATAGTAGAGTGGAGATTAGGCTTCACCTCATAGACTCATACAATATAAATATCCCTGCCAGGAACAACATATGGCCATAGTCAATGATCCACAGAATGCACTGATCAAGTGACAATTGTGAGTGCTAGTGACGTGATTAGTGTCAAACAGCAACAGTTCATACACACAGAAGGCATGTATTCGCAGGTAGCTGTGGGGCCAACAGTCTCAAAACAGTTCATAAAACATTTCAAAATTGTTTACGAAAATCAATTCAGTATATCATATCTTCAATAAGTACATAAAGCATTAAAATCAGAAAATCACTACACTTGAAGAATAAAAATTCACAAAATATTTTCAGTTTAATTACCAATGTTCAAAATATTTTATTTGCGTATAATAGTAATATGGAAACATGAATGTATCATGAAGTGTGTAAAAATTATTGAAAATCCATTTGAAACTGAGTTACAAGTTCAATATGCATTTATAGTATTCAGAAAGCTTAACTCCAAAAACATGTTGTAGCTTCCTTTTTATTCATAAAACCACGCCAAGTGATGATTTTGGAAGTTTAGGTTCATTTAGGAAAATTTCAGTAGCATAACAGTATTACCTATCCTAACCTCTCTGTACGAAAACACAGTTTATAACCCACAATTTCAGTTTCACATTTCAATTAAATAATCAAGTTCAATCTCATAAAATTCATTTCCATCATTCCTAATGTAGCATAGTATCCCTACGCCTTCTACATATATTCCTTACTACTCAGATTTTCGTAGTGTTGCTTGATAGCATCAGTATCTCCTTCTGAATTTCTAGCTACAATTGATCACACAAATACAGTCAATTCACTTGACTTTAGTTATAAATAATGTTTAGCTTATTGAGACCTAGTTCATTGTCTAGTGCAACCTTGAATTTAGTCTACTTTATACCAGTGCTAACACTGCAACTACTGTCAAAACATCTCCGTTTTTAGCTCCGATTTCACCTACAGTCTTGCATTAATTTATACATTATTTTAGAACCCAAAATACTTTAAATTAAATACTCTTTCAACCTCCTCTTCTCATGGCCGAATAGGGTTCTTCTTCCTACACACTTCATTTCTTCAATTTAAGCCTAAATTCATGTTCTAAACTTGTTCATTGAATCTACATCAAATTCACATTGAATCACATCATGTTCATGCATGAAGGGCAGTGGCCGAAACCCTAGGGTGATGATTCTCTTGGTTTTAATTCAATTTAAGCTTAAATACATACTTAAAACACATTAAACAATGACAAGAAATCATAAAACCATGAAAAATCACAAGCTTTCTCCCATTCTCACCTTGGTTGGAATTTGAAGGATACCTAACACTATGCAAATGGCCACTTTAAGGCTTGATTTGGGTACTAAGTTATAGAGCTCTAAAAATTAGACAAAGTTAGTGAAGACAGTTTTCGATTTTGGTATTTTTTTAAGGTTTTCAAGAGCTTTCTCTCTCTTCACAAGCTTTGTAGTGGAGGAAGGTGAGAGAAGACGAAGATGGCTGGCCTTGATGAAGGAGGACTATGGAATTTTCTAATTTTAAGATATCCTTTATGGCAAATTATGAAAATGCCCTTATACTTAACAAAATTTCCAATTTTACCCTTTGCGATTTGGTTTTGTTTAAACAGTCAGTCTAACCTTTAAAATATTTCATTCAATCATAAAACACCTCTATTTACAATGCTGTAATCATTGGTTGAGCTTTTGTAGAGGTTTGACTGATCAAATGGGCGAAATTACCAAAATACCGCTAATCGTTGAATTGCATAAATTTCTACTTTTTCACATGATTCAGTCTATAAGTTTCCATGGCATAAAACTTCATCACGTGAGAATTTACCTATAACTGTTGGTCAAAAATCATTTCAATTTGACCATTATTCACGAAAAATCTATCGACCTATGGACTCAATCATCATTTCTATAATTGTTGCATGCTTTTCTAAACATGCATAAATAAGTAAGTTTGAGGTGCAAATTCTTACAATCACAGTGTTTGGCTCTAAATACCTAGTCTGCCAAGTTTCACCTCCATCGGAACTCCAAAAGGCTAGTGGGGCCCACCATTCCCCTCTTTTTCATACCTAAAAAGTAAGTGGCATTTGAATAGTTATGAGACATCTATTATTCCTAACTTCATGAACGGTGAATAGTAGTAATAGGAAGTGTGGATCCACACTCATTCTTTTAGAACTTGTAATCAAATCCTCTATCTATAGCCCAATTCCTTAATGCAACCATAAATTGCACTGTTGATGAGAAAACCATACCTTTCTCCAAATTCCACTTTAGAATTATCCTCAGGTGACTTTGTGTAGGGTACTCTTCCATCCTCATTGTATGAACCTTTCATACTATGAAACTCATCTTCATCGTCTATTAGATCCATGAATTTTCTCATATCCTTCTTTGTCAGATCATCAGAAGGTTCATGTTCAAGCCCTTACTAGGCCCTATCTCATGCCCTATTCTAGGCTATTGCCCAAGCCCTTGCTCATTCCCTATTCCAAGCCTTTCCTTATTCCTTGTTCCAAGCCCTTACCCAGTCTTATCTTCACTAGGCCCTTCTCTAGGCCTTTCTGCAGTAGGCCCTTCTCCAAACCTTTACCCAAGCCATTACTCATGCCTTGCAGCTTTTCATCATCATTTGATAAAACATCTAACCCACCATCATCTTTCCGCATTGGATCATCAAAATCATCATTCTGCTCAGCAAATCTATCCTCTTGTGTAACTATCCTAGGCCTTTCATTTTCCACAACAATTTTAACTTTTACGGGCCCCTCATCTTCCATAAGCCCTTTACGTTCATCTAGTCCTCCATTTTTTCTCTCTTGCTTGCTATAAGAAAAATGTTTTTCTCATGTTTGTGATCTTTTTTTTTTTTTCTCATGTTTGTGATCTTTAAAAGATTTAGAAAATTATGGTCAGTTCTTGAAACTCAAACCGTTGTGACGAGGTGACGATCATGATACAATCCAACCTTCTGAAAGGTTCTGTTGTTGCTTGTGTTGATTACTGTTAAAGGCTAGACACTTGTATAATTTACCTTTGTGATTCAAGATAAGAAAATCAAGTATCATCAACAAAGAGTATGCTTTAGATTACGACATCTAAATCTTAGGAATGTTTCTTCAAACATCTCTCTGATTCTTGATAATTATTTACATGATTTGAATTTTCAAAAAGATCAGTTGGGATCGATTTCTTGAAGTAAAATTTTTAATTTCCTCTAAGTTTAACCTTTGTGTGATCATATCTGATACACCTATGTATGTATTATGAAACCTACATCTATGGCACAGTTTAGTACAAGAGACATTAACTAAAATCAGATTTTCCTTGACACGTGTGATGGCAGCAGTTAATGTTTATTGAGTTTGCGGAAGTATAAAAATTTTAACCATCTAATGCATGAAATGGTTATGATAAATCATGATGTTCCTCCTCTATTTACACTATTAGATCATCATAGCTATGTGATCATAACTATTTCTTATTGCATGTGATTTTTGAATGAGAAACTATTCCTTGTCAATGGAGTTATAAACTATTAATTTTATTTTAGAAATCGATTCTGATGACAAATTTATGTTATAATCAATCTAAGTTTATGAAGACAATGGCATTGATTTCTCTCTATTTGTATATTTTTATGCTAAAATTAACTGATGAAACAAGTTAACATTTATATATTAAAGTGCCGTCCATAGGTTGTTCTTTTACTGCTTTCCATGTTCTTGTAGTGTCCATAATTTTCCAGTTATGTCACTGTTGCCTTTTTAGACTATTTTTTGAAGTTTTATTCATTAAGTATTCATTAAGTATCAATAAGGCATTTTTCCTCTAGTGTATGTCAAAGAATGAGGATGGCTATCTTTTTAGGGCACAAGAACCAGGCATTCTCAAATGCTAGACAAAAGGGGCGAGTTGTATGATACAAGATTTTTCATTATTAAGAGTTTGGACAACCAAAATATCCAATTACCGATTGACAAAGGAATTTGTGCTACTCAAGCCACGGATGAATCCATCCTAGAAGAAGCTTTTCATGTAAAATCCTTCTTATTTCGATCTTACGTAGTTTTTCAAGTCTGGATTGCAATGCATTTATTTCTAAATTCTACTATCTTACTTAAAGGATTGAAGTCTTATGTTAGTGGTTTCTTTGTCATTATTTTCTATTGTCACTGTGTTATGGTAGAAATATAAATCTCTTCTAATGGTCTTTTCTCATGTTTTTGCTACAGCCCATGGAAATTTGCGTTGATGATAAACCAAATTGACTCTTCATTGTTTGGTACAGGTATGCTTACCACTAAGCCAATGCTTTTCTATGGACTTTGTTTCAATTGTGTTGTTGCACAAAACAACAATAAAGATATGCTAACGTCAATGGTCGTAATCTGTCTCCGTGTGTCTCCCAAGAGCTTCTGTAAAACAAGAAAAGTCAGAGAGACGCAAGGGTGGTTCCCTGTGTAGACACTCCGATGCTTAAGTCAGCAAAAAGATTCTTCAGTATTGGGAAGCGTAAAAGCCAGTAGTCAAAAATTAGAGAATAGAATTATACTTGGGACCTATTTATAGACGAATATTTGAGATTAAGAGTTTGTTTCCCAATAGGATACGTCTTCCGTGGATCTCGGAGTTAGTACGAGCCTGTCGCCGGCGAGAGATCCTGAGGTGCAACACCTTCCAGGCGGCGGCAGGTGTCGTCGCTATAACATGTCGAGAGAGCCACGTGTCGGCAGGAGATGGTCTGTGGAGTCTGTCGCAGGCGTAGCTTCTCTCGCCATAGGCCAAGTGTCCCAATGACCGTTTGCCGCGTGGGACCTCTGATGATCTTTGGGCTTGGCCCAGTGTAGATAGACTTTTGCCATATCAAATTGAAAGAAGGAAAAGTAATAGGTTTCTTTTAGTTTGGCTACTCGTCATTATCAATGATATTTTGTTCTTCTACCATTAATTTGCTTGATTTTTTTCCCCCCCCCCCCCCCCCCCCCCCCCCCCCCCCCCCCCCCCCCCCCCCCCCCCCCCCCCCCCCCCCCCCCCCCCCCCCCCCCCCCCCCCCCCCCCCCCCCCCCCCCCCCCCCCCCCCCCCCCCCCCCTTTGACAAGATTTACATATATGGTTTTATCTTGGCGGATTGAGTATTGAATATAAGAGGTGTTTGAAGGATTTTGCGAGGGATCTTTTCAAAAATGAGAGTCAATAAATTGCTTTTTCCTTTGCAGCTGAGGCAGTTTTGAACAAATCAGTTGAGAGACCACAGTCTGTGATGGGTTTCTGTCTCAATGGTAAAAGGTTGAGTGTAGTGCCTGGAGGAGGTTGACTTCTCTGGCATATGCTATTGGCTGCAAATTAATAATCTCCCTTTGGAGATGTTCACAAAGCAAAGTGCAAATTCTTATACAAAAGAAAGAATATTATATATGTAAGTTCCTTGTATTTATCTTTCTGCTCCTTTTGAGGATTAAAATCTCATGTAAATTCTTCCTTCTCTCGTATATGTAAAAAACTAAAAACCTCGCTACAACGTGCAAGTAATACACTAGTGAACATAATTATAACAACACTAATTTCATAAAAGAGAAAGTGACACGGATAACTAGAATTTTTTTCGCTTAATTCATACTTGTTTCTTTCTTTTCGTACACCCATTAATTATAAGTTATTAAATATATTGTCAACGAAACTTTAAATCTGACCTGTCAATTGCAAGTGGTGTATTTTTCTTCCCATAATCAACATCAAATTCTTAATTTATTATCCACAAAATCAATGCACATTTTATTTTATTTTATTTTTTATTCTGATGGATAGTGCCGTAATATTTCTCATCCAAAATCATTTTCAAACACATTAGATTGCTTAGGCTTAGAAACTTCATCAAATTTGAGTCGAAGGCAAGGTGGCAGAATCGGCCTCCTTCCTTGGAGGGATGTTTAATAAAATTAGAAAAAGATAGGGGTCGTTAATTTCTTGCTTGTGCAAGGGAGCAGAGAGCTACTGTTTTTTATTTTATAATAAAGAAAAAGCACGCATACATCATACGTAAAAGATAAAAAAAAAAAATTCTCTACTAAAAAAAAAGATAAAAAATTATCTGTGAATCAAATTCTTGACCAACATTAACCTGTTGATGACTTGGTTAAGTCTACGTTATGCAGCCTTGTTAAGTTGCTTGATTGATAGTTTTAAATGTGACCGGGCTTCAAGTCTGAACAAAATAGCTTATGATTGACTTGACAATCTTAGACGCAATACAATAATACAACATAAATATAAAATGCAAGTTAAAATTAAATAAAAATTGTATATGAATATGATAAAAGTTAAAAATAAAATTTTGTGTTTTTTACGTCGACATGAAATGTCAACACGAAATTATCATATTTTGCACAGTTACAAACATAATTTTACATGATATGAATACAAATTAAAAACACAAATTGCCATATACATTTGAATCCAATAAAAATTTCTTACAAATTACAATCAATTCAAAGTGGAACCTTATTTAACTGGTTGCTTTCAACGTATCATATTTATATTCCTTTTGTTTGCGGTTTGCCAGCTTTCTGTACACCTGCAATCACAATGAAATAACCCTAGCCCAAACAATTGCACACCAAACTCTCCCCGGCCCCTAAGCTTAATTAAAACGAAGTGGGATTTCAACCAAACTAATTAACACTCTACACATTCCTAATTGACACCTAATTCTTCCAACTCATTCCTCTTTAATCTACCTTTCTATGTCCATAACTTCATAGCCCCTTCCCATACGAATAAAGCTTATTGGCTCTCCATGTTTGCTCCCCTTTTGAGACTCAACATCATCGGAATCTTGCTCAAGTTCCAAGTCGTCTTCCTTTGTCAATGCCGAATACTTAGCCTTTTCTCCATATGATTTAACCAAAACCAAATAGAAAGCAATGGAAAAAATGGCGACTGCTATCAAGGCCCAGCTAAATTGAATATTTACTAATGATTTAGCTCGGTGGAGTGCCTCATCGCTCGAGCACCTGACAACCTGGTGGCCCTCTTCAGAGTGGATGAAGCAGCCTTTGGCAATCAAGCCTGGAGTCCAGAGCGTGTAACCCATGACTATGAGCCACAGACCTTGATACAAAATACTGAGAGACCGAACGAAGCTGACCATGAAACTCTTGGGAAGCCCAATTCCCATGAGGGTGGTGGCTAAAGACACAACTATGGCACTCTGTAAAAGCAAGTGATATTGACCCTCAACTCCCATATGATCAGCTGAATGAAGGTGGAAGAGAAAGAGCTGCTGGGCAAAGGCCACTGCTCCAAGAAACTGAGTTAGGCTATACTTAGCTTTGGGGTTAATTTTATCAAGGACTATAGCAAAAGCTGCATAAGTAAAGAAAGTCATTGATATGGCAGCGTGCTCAAAGTTGTGCAGATGGTTTGATGGGATGGTTCCATCAGGATCAAAAGGCTGGTGCCTTTCAGGGCCAATAAAGAGCTCCATGGCTATGGAGATGGAGGAGCCTACCATGATCAGGATCAGCTCTATGTACCTTAATTTTGCTGTGGGGAACCATGGGGAAGCTGTGTAGGAATCTGGGTGGAGAGAATGGAGCTTGATGTGATTGAATAGATGCCAAAAACCAAGCGCAAAGAAGGCAAAACCAGGCGCAACATGCCCCACCAAAGTACCCATGTCTTTCTGTTTCTGTATCGAGAGAGGCAGAGGAAGAGAGGAAAAAAGGAAGGCTTGTTTTCAACGTTGAAAGGGCAGGGGACAGGGAAAGAGAGAAGACTTCGGTGAACAAAATGGATGGGTTTAGGAGGTCCTTTTATGGATGGGCTTGGTTGAATTTCAAAGGACTCCAGAGCCTTCTATCGGAGCTTTCATTTTGAAAGTTTGAAGTTTGAACATTTTGATGAGTTAGGGAATGAGATTAACCAGTTGACCATAGATGGCTAGACAAATGACTCTTAGGCTTGGCCATTGCCAGCGGCCCCATGTTTTCTAGAAGACAGTTTTCCTAATGAAATTCGAAACTTCTTTACGACACAAATAGCCCTCCCCTTTGAAAAAGGTTTGGGAAAATGATTTTTGAATTTTATGAGAGGCATGTGTTTCATGCTTGCTCATTTATGAATGATAAAACTCACAAAAGAAAAAGAAAAGTAGAGGTTTAGGCTGCTTGCCTTCAATGCTTCTGGATTAAAAATTTAGGTTTAATTTTCAAATATATTTTTAACATTTATCACAAAATAAAATTAAATATTTATAAAAATCAATTTATTAAATTTTATTTTGAGCAGGTAAAATTTAAACATTTTAAAATAATAAAATTAAATATATTTTTGCTAAATCTCTGCCACCAAGTTTTAACTCCCTCAAAGTATAGAATGCGAGCCGCCAGAATTTTTAATATACTTTATTAATATTTCCTGTTTGTAGGAGCATAGGATAGAATGATTTTTAATTTTTGGCTGCTGACCACGCTGTATAATACGTCATTCATTATTTCTATAAAAATTATATTAAATGAATCTCATTCACGTTGAAACACCAGAATTGCATCTACAAAGGAATTTTGATGGAAATTATAAATTTAATTAAGTTAGCACTAACTTAAGTATATTTGTATTTTCAGGATAAATTATTTTTCTTCAAAAAACATATTTTTTATTTTATAATTGAAATTACCAAAAAATAATATTTAAGTATTGAAACTAAGAATTTAATATTTTATTAACAAATACTATATTGTGAATTTCGTGATCGATAAGATAGAGAAAATGAAGGAAAGGTTACAGATGTACTAAAAAGGAAATTTCCCAAAAGCAAGTCAATTATGCTTATCTGGGTAAAAATACCTGGATATAATTCTTTAGGATTACCTTACCATATACCTATACGCATTAATTTTAATTTAAAGTTATTTAACCTAAATAATTACACAAAATTTTCTATCTATCGAATAACATAGGATCGTTTGATATTGTTTTCGTTTTTTATTTTTTATTTTTGTTTTTAATTTTTTTAACATTATCAAAAAAAATGTTTGGTAATATTTTCTATTTTCAAAAAACAAAGTTATTGAAAGTAAATAAATTTTTTTTTCATTTTTTTTGAAAATATGTTTTCATTTTATACACTGTTTATCAGTAACACTATGTTTGATTGGGATAGGAAATGAAAAGGAAAGGAAAAGAAACATGAAAACCTTTGTTTGCCTTTCTTTGTTCGGATAAGATTTTAAAAATAATAATGTATCAAAAATAATGTATCAAAAAAAGATTTTAAACATGATAAAGGAAAGGGTGGGGTGCGCCTGAGAGTCCTTCCCTTTCTCTTGGAAGTTCTAGTTTTCATTGACCTCAGTTTAAGAGAAATCTTAAGGAAAGAAAATGAGGAAAAAATTAATTGCAAAATAAAATTTATGTTCTTATTTTTTTTAATTTTTAAATATTTATTATAATCGTTTACCTTTTATAACTTATTTATTAATTTTTTATATTTTTACTTCAATCAAAAATATGATTTTTTATTTTACTTTATTTTTTTCGAGTATAGTTATTTGAATACTCTGTAAGTACATTGACTTTAAAATTATCACTTTGACCACAGTGAAGGCAAAATATAAATATTTTTTCCAATAAAAAATAAAATATCTTAATATAAACAAAAATTTTATTTTTTAATCGAATAAATAATCAATATAAATTATTATTTTATTTTATAAAATAATACAAATTAAAACAAATTTTAAAAAATAAAAAGAATCCCAAATGTCCCTTTAGCATTTAATTTTAATACAAGACAGGATGTCCAAGGAATTAAGAAGTCTTCAAGCTGTCCTGTTAAGTCAGAGAATTTTTTTCCTATAATAATCAATTAGTTTCCAACAAGGATTTTCTTCGCCCTCTTTTGCCTGTTATAAAATTAAGAAAAAGAAAATTTCTGCGCACAATTTATTTAATAATCCATTGTAAGAAATTTTTTCCTTTTTCATTCCTAGTTCCGATTATACTTGAAAACTAGATTTAGATGGAAATGATATCCACGTATACCCGAAAAGAATTTATAATGTCATGGGCCTTTTTATATTTTAAGCATTAATCTACTTAGTATTTTTTTTTTAAAATTTGCTAACTTAGCTTACTTGATTATTATAATTATTATACATCAATTATTTTTTTTGGAGAAAAAATTAATTCAAATTTCAATTTATATTTTTTTTTTGTGTAGACAATAGGTATACTCATCCGTTTTAACGGTCTGAGATTAATCTTGTTCAGAGTTTAGTCACAATTACAGCTCTTCATCCCTCTCTAAAGATGTGTTTAGTAGGAGTCGAATCTGAGAGTTCTTCCCACAAACTCAGCTTACGTTGTCAACTGAGCCACAATCTTTGGGTCGAATTTCAATTTATTAAAAAAACTAATAAATTTTTCAATAAGAACTATCAAAGATAAATCATTGAGCAAAGATTTTATAAGTTATAGTGTGCCTATTTATGCGTAATTTTTTTTCCATATAATTTATTTGATATGATATTTTCCTTTTCATCCAATTAAAATAAAAAAATTATTTTCTTTTTATTTTCCTTTTCCCTCAAATTTTTAATATATTCCTTTCCTTAACTTCTCCAAGCCAACTCCACATGAAAAGAAGGGAAAAAGAATTTCTTTATTCTTTTAATAAATATATATATTTATATATATTTATGTATATTTATATAACACATGAAAACGACAATTTTGGATGCGTGGCTATTTGACTGGGTGTCTTTATCATGTCATTGCTTTGCTCGGATCGTGACGGGCACGGCAGCGGCGTCTAAGAAATTGAAAATAACCTAACTTGTTAATTTGTTTATCTTAGTTTTTGCTCATAATTTAAGTTGTACTCAGCTGGCAGGATCAAAGTGATAAAATTAGTGAGGAATCATGATTTAATTTGTTGCAGTCAGCATATTGCTAAGCAAAATCGGACTTTTTTTTTTCGGCCAAATGCAAAATCGGACTTTGCTCATTTGAATAATACATTAGTTTTGAACTGAATTTTGATTCTAATTTGAAGTCAACGTCGGGTTGTGTTTGTACTTGCTTATGCTTGCACGCAATTTCCTCCGCTAATTGCCGGCCTTGTTTTACTATTCTCCTTTCTTGCCTTCGAAATTGGGAGTCCCTCGACTACAACAATATTTTTTAGGGTTAACGTATCATTTGACTTTTAAACTATACTATTTTTATCATTTTGATACTTAATGAATTTTTGTTATCACTTTGGCACCTAAACTTTTTTCCGTTAGATATTTTTGTACTTAAGATTAACATCGTTTGAAATATGCTGACATGGCTTGGAATGTGCAATAACACTCTGACATATGGCACTATGTCAGTTTTATCTCTTTTTTTCTTTGAAAAATATTTTAAACAATTAAAAAACATATAAAAATATGTAAAAATATTTAAAAAATATTTAATAAATATTTATAAATATTAAAAATATTTTAAAATATGTAAAAATAAGTAAAAAATATTTTAAAAATATTTAAAAATATGTAAATATTTTAAATAATATTCAACATAAAATAAAAAATAAAAGACATGATAAATACAAATAAAAAAGAACTTGAAATTTATCAAAACCCAAATTGGGATAAGAAATTCAATAAAATTCAATCTTAACCCGGCATAGTAACCCCACATCACTTACCCTCCAACAAAGAGAGTCTGTTGATCCATTGCATTTTTAGTTTAGATGAAATACTCGACCCAGGAACGAGATTCTTTCAGCAAGCCAAGTGGGATGAAAGTAAAGAAGAAGGTAAGCTCTTCGATCCTAACTTCTTCCATCGCTTTTTTTGATAGCAACTTCACACAAAACAGTTTCAAATCCCACCCTAAATCACGTCTACCAGAGAGATTCAACATTTACCAACAATTCTTTTACAAACTTTTAGCCATTATCAAAATCATACAATTTAACCCATAATCCTACCCGACCTCAAATCAGCCAACATCAAAAGCTAAAACCCAACAATGCTGAAATAAACCTATACCTAAAAACCAATTGCAAAACCCATTCCCAACACCCCGCCAACCTAGATTTGAATCCCTAACCAACAACAATTTCAAGACAGAGAAGAAGGAAAACGAGACACAATTGTGGATGCTGAAAAAGGAGCATGACTTCTTTCTAATGCAAACGCCGATGAAGACCATTGTCATCCACCTTATGTCGCTGGTGACTACTGTCGAGAATCTTAAGAACCCAAACCTAACACTTTATTCTTTTTCTTCTCTCTATTGTGTATATTAGCTTTGATTCATGTAAACTTTTTTTTTCCTGATGATTCTTGATTTGTGTTTGTGGGTATTTCTGAGTTTCGATTGGTTTTCTTTGAACGTTTCTTGTGTTTTGACAATTTTTTAATATATAAAAAATATTTTTACATATTTTTAAAATATTTTTATATATTTTTACATATTTTTAAATATTTTTAAAATATTTTAAATATTTTTTAAAGAAAAAAGAAATAATATTGACATATTTTAAATATTTTTTGACCATTTCTTGTGTTTTCATAATTTTTTAATATATAAAAAATATTTTTACATATTTTTAAAATATTTTAAATATTTTTTTAAAGAAAAAAGAAATAATACTGACATGGTGCCACATGTCAAATTATTATTGGACATTACAAGCCAAGTCAGCATTTTTAAACGGCATTAGCTGCAAGTACTAAAATGTCCAACGGAACTGAAGTTTAGGTACCAAAGTGATAACAAAAATTCATTAAGTACCAAAGTGATAAAAGTGGTATAATTCAAGGAATAAATGATACATTAACCCTATTTTTTATTGGTTACACAACTACAACGTTATTGTAAAAACTAAAAACTCAAAAACCGTTCCCAGGAGCTTCTATTATTATTATTATTATTATTATTATTATTATTATTATTATTATTATTATTATTATTATTATTACTACTACGTCTCTTTTTAGTTTCGAGTTTTTTTCTTATTTCCGTTTTTTTTCAGATTCGGTTATTTTCAGATTCGATTTGGTTTTAATCGGACGAATTTAGCAGGCTTAGTTCAAATTATTTTGAAATTTTATAAGCTATAAATATTTTTATAATTTTGAATGTAATAAAAATTTAATTTTTTTATACAGTTAAATAAAAATATAATACAAACACTAAACTAAAGTTAAAATTTAATAAATATTTATATAAATATAAATTTTTACATTTTATTGTTTTTATTACTTGATAATGATTTTTTTTAATTTCATACGATATTCATATTTGCTATAAAATATATAATTATGTACTAATTATTATATAAAATTTATATTTTAAGTGAGCCAAAAATATATATAGTAAAACTGAAGGAAAGTATAAATCCCAAAGTATTGGCTACAATGCATAAAAAACATAATTATTTCAAATAAATAACTAATAAATTATAAATAAAACACATTAAAAAATTAAAACAATAACTCATTAGGTCATTGTGTGTTTTTTTTTTTTGCCAAAGCTAGGCCATTGGAATTTAGACATTCTTAGTCTAATAAATTTTTATTTTTATTTACTTTGTTTTATTAGCTTTTTTAATAATTATATTATATTTTTAATAAGATTTTAAATTTTTAGGAATTTTTCTTATATTTATTTTGTTTTTTAAATACCAATATAATTAGTAATTACATTAAATCTAGCTGAATAGCCGGTTAACTAATTGTTCAATTATAATGTTGAATAGTACTATAATATACTGTCATGAACTGAATACTGAATATTCATATCATTTTCTTGCATTCAATCACATTTGGTTGGGATGTCTACAGTGGCCAAACACACATTTATAATTTGGCATAGACATTTCCACAGGTAACCCAAGATTCACCTATTCGATTTAAAACTTATATGAACATTTACACCAATTCAAATTTATTTCTAATACTTTACATTCAATTTACATCCCAAATAAGTATTTGCATACCAAATAATGTTGTACATAAACAGTTTGTACATATAAAGGAAAACTTGTATACCTCAACGGAGATCATGTAGCTGTCACACCAAACACCCAGGAAGGGGTAGGCAGGGTGAACTCAATCCCATATTGGATAGCCAAGGATGGATCATGGGCTATATAAGCGTTGGCGCTGCATACCCTAATAAGCCGATTTTGCGAAGAGAGGGTAATGGCCATGTGATAAGTGGTATCAGAGCCAGCCCCTTGCTGACTCTAACTCACGCCAAGTGCCCCAATAGCGGGTAGGCAAGGTGGCCAGCTAGCACGCCAAGCGCCCTAGGGAGTGGGTAAGTAGGGTGCGCCCCAAGTGAGGTTTGCGTGATTAGGGCATCACGAGGCTGGGTGGGGGAGAATGTCACGCCAAGCGCCTAGAAAGGGGTAGATAGGGTGAACTCAATCCCACATCGGACAGTCAAGGGTGGATCATGGTTATATAAGCGTTGGCGCTACACACCCCAATAAGCCGATTTTGTGGGGAGAGGGTAATGGCCACGTGACATAGTCGCTTGAAGGATACTAAAACAAAATCCTCCTGAGTAGTACAAATATCTATTGCAGATAATCTGGAAGGAAAATAAAGGGGTGAGCTTACGCCCAGTAAAAAATATGTATACAAGAGTGGATGTAATGCATAACTATATGCAAGTATCTTAAAACATGCTTTTTCACACAGAAACCAATGATCGAACAATCTTTGGCACAAATACTAGAAAGGATACCATAATTGGTTAGATAACCAGTTTGAGTACAAAAAGATGCTTTAAAGTATCTCACTTGTCCCAGTATCTAATTCCAACTATAGGGAGTTCCTTGAAGCTTATTTAATCACAGAGTTCAATAGTTATTCAAAAATAATTCCCATTATACAGTTCACAAAACCATTCAAATAACTAGTTCCAAAACACTCTGTAAACAATAAAATAACCATTTTTAATAAACAATACTAAGATCATAAAACATACTATATGAATATATCGAAAATAGAAGTAATGAAATTTGGGAGTGTCTGGATTAGCCAAGGGTTTACCACCGTAGTAAAACAATACAATGGAGACTAGGCTTCACCCAATTACTCATGCAATAACAATAATAAAGATATATAGCCATAGTCAAAAGATCCACAGTGTACACTACCTAAGTGACATCTGTGGGTGCTAAAGACGTGGCTAAGGTCCAACAACAATGGTAATCAGTAATATTAGTAATAGGAGCATGTGCTGATAGGCAACTATGAAGCCAACAGTCTCAAAACAATTCAAAAATCAAATCAAAATTGTTTACGGAGATCAATTCAGTAAATCACATCTTCAGTCAGTTCATAAAGCATCAAAATTAGAAATCATTACAGTTAAAGTATAAAAATTCACCAAATATTCTCAGTTCAATAACCAATACTCAAAATATTTTATTTGCATATGACAATAATATGAAAACATGAATATATCATGAAACATGTAAAAACTAAGAAAAATTACTTCAAAAACTAAGTTACAAATTTACCATACATTTATAACATTTAGAAGCTTTAACCCTAAAACATGTTTTCACTTCCTTTTTATTTATAAAACCACACCAAGTGATGAATTTGGAGGTTTAGGTTCATCTAAGAAAATTTTGGCAACATAACGGTACTACTTATCCTAACCTTCCTGCACAAAAACACAATTTATATTTCACAACACCAGTTTCAAAATTCAACCAAATAATCAAGTTCAATCTCACAAAAGCCTATCTTTAGTATTCTCAATGCAGCATAGTATCCATACGCCTTCTAAATATATTCCTTACTACTTAGACTTCGACAGTGTTGCTCATTAGCACAGCATCACCTTCTAGCTTCCGAGTTGTAATTAACCTCACAAACACAGTCACTTTACTTTAGTTACAAAGAATGTTTAACTCCTTGAGACCTAGTACATTGTCTAATGTAGCTCAAAATTCTATCTACTTCACACCGGTGCTAACATTGCAACTACCGTTAAAACACCTCCGTTTTCAGTTCTAATTTCGCATACAGTTTTGTATTAATCTATACGTTATTCTAGAGCCTAAAACACATTAAATTGAGCACTCATTTAGTGCCCCCTTCACTTGGCCAAACATGCTTCCTCTTCCTACACATCTTACTTCTTCAATTTAAGCCTAAATTCATGTTCTACACTTGTTCTATATTGATTTTACATCAAATTCACATTGAATTGCATTATGTTCATGCATAAAGGGTGGTGGCCAAAACCCTAGGGTAGTGAATTTCTTGGTTTTAATTCAATTTAAGCTTGAATACATGCTTAAACACATGAATCACATGACAAGGATTCATAAAACCAGGAAAACATAAACATTCTCTCACCACCTTACCTTGGTTGAATCTTGTTACTGAATTTTTGATGAGTGTACTGCAAGTGTACAGATTGTAACATATAATAAAGTGATAAGTACAAGATCGTTTCCACGAGGATTGATTCTGAGAATTGTTTGCTAAATACTAAAATTAGACCACCCTAATTTTATTCAAATGTTAATAATTTAAAGTAAATTTTAAATAAACATGCACAAACTATAGACTTATAAATTAATTTATTACTAAACTAAACTACCAAATTTTAAACTTATTTGTAAAAGATGCTTAACTAAAATAAAAGAAAGAATTATAATAAGTCTAAACTAAAGCATGCACATTCCAATGTAAGGATACATTATATGCACTAATGAATGCCTTCATAACCACATTTTCATGCAAAACCATTCTCTGCCACGTCTCAATGTTCCAATTTTCATTTCACAACAACATTAAACAAACCCATAGCCATGCTGAAGAGAAGTGTATCACGTAGTCTGAAACAGAACAAATGAATAGTATTAAGAATGAGTTGTGTAAAGATGTTGAAAGTAATTTAATGGGTAAAATAATACAAAGCTTGAAACGGTAACTCCCTTTTGTTTATGGCAAGTTCTTGCAGGAGGTGAACAAGTTTGACATAACCCAATCACTCACGCAAGATGTGGCTTCAATCAATATTGTAAAGCTCGAATAGCACCAAAAGAACAAATAAAAATTGAAAAAAAATTGTAACCAAATAGACTATGGAGAAAAGAAAATTTTATTTATTTAAAGCTAAAAAATAATTCTGTCTGAACATAAAAAAATTTAGAAAGACTAGAAATTTGAAATGAAAACTTTTAAAATAGAGCTACTACTTCTATATCCCCTAGTGGGATTGGATGATCTTTCATGGTGTTGAAGCTTGTTATTTATAGAGGCAATGACAATGATGATTAGCTCAAAATCTTGACTGATAAGGCTCGATCTTTATCTTCAAAGAAAATTTATCTCTATCAACTCTCTTATTTATCTCTATCCTTGGCAAGAAGTCTATCTTGATAATTTATCTTCATAAAAGATAAATGCAACAATTTATCCTAATTGGTAGCAAGTAGAGATAAAGTTTTATCAACAAAGTCTTGTGTTTGAATGGAATTTAGAACTAAAGTCCTTCACATATTTGACTTCTTTATGAATTGGAGTTCCTACACCATTGAGGAAAATTCAATAAACAAAAGAGGAATTTTAAGCTGATAATAATAATTTAGGGATACATTTTATCATTAAGTTCATGATAATTCTATAAATTATAGAATTATCACACCCTCAAACTTGAATTTTTGCTTGTCCTCGAGCCAAATAAAATTCAATAAAAAAAATGTACATAGAGGTTATATACACTTGCAAGAATGATTTTCTTTTAATTTTCCCAATGATTTTGTAAACATTACAACTCCATGAAAGTCCATAAACATTAGCTAAATATATATAAATTCATTCAAACGCGAGTATCAATTCAGTTGAATCTTTTCGTGTATGTGTGAAATGTTTCTTCATTTCAGTGCATGCAATCTGGATAAATATATACAAATATGAACATAAAAAGAAGATCTCAAAGAATAGTTATCTTCCATAAGTTTGCTTTTCTCATCTTCTTTCCACTAATGTAGACACATATAGCCAAAGATCAATAGGACTTTATTAACTTGTAATGTATGGCTAGGGTAAAGGTAGGAGAAAAAGGATATTTAGGCTCAACCCTAATCATGCATTCATTTTCTTAGACTTTTTAAGAGCTCTCAAATAATTCCCCTAACTTGATTTCTTTTTTTTTGAATTTCTTTTTTCTTTTTTTTTTCAACTTTTTTTTTGAATTTCTCCCTTTCTTCCTTATATACGTAGCTCTAAATACATCTTGACATAGTCCTCATGCAAATAATGGGGTATGGGAAATTTTTTTTATAGGCTAGGCTAATTATTTGTGTATGTAGAACAAGAAAGAAGATCTATTTAAGCTCAAGTTGGGTGACTAAGGATAAAATATATCATGGTAGTCTTGAAAAGCTCAAACGGTCCAAAGATGGCCTAAATCACCTCTTTAGCTAAGTGTGTTCTAGGATTTCACCTTGAGAGATGATAGAACAAATTCTAGACAAATAACAAACTTTAAAGACTAATGTTTATTCCTATTCACATAAATCTTCTCTAAATATGCATGACTTCAATAATAGAAACATAGTGCATTCAATTTTTGGAAAAATCTCAATAAAAAAGATAATTCACTAAAGATTTCATTCACATACTTTGCTCATGCTCATGAATTTCATATTGCTTTAACATTTTCAATCAATGGTTAATATCAAGGAATTATCAAACAAGCATATAATCACTTCAATGTAAAACCATTTTAAAGCACAGTAATTTTGCAAAGATTTCAAAAGAAAATTGAAAAAATTTTGCTCAATTTTTGAAAAGAAAAAATTTGCTCTTCCCTCCTAACTTGAAACATACATTGTCCTCAATGTACAAAAACAAGAATGAGAACAAAATACTTCCCTGACTTGAGATTAAATTGCAACATGCTTACACCATGAAGAATGCTTATACACAGCCACAACATCTCCAGCTTATGCTACACGCACAAGCTTATTGTCCATGCACCATCCAAGTGCAACGGCTACATGTTTCGCACGCAAGCACATGCAGCCAACATTTTATGTAGCAACCTCTTGCGTCAGGCCATCATGCATCACTTCAGTCCAGGCTTCCACACCACAGCTGCTTTAGCAAATCGTCCCTACAACAGCAACTTAGTAAAGCAATGTCCAGGTGCTTGCTCACACTGTAACGCACGTCCAGCAACAGCAACCTCATCCTGCTACACGTATCTGCAAATCCACGCTATGTAGCCACGACACAACTCCATTGCTTCACTTACACAGTCACGGCTAAAGTTGCCACCTTTGCCTCACTGTTCAAACCTTACTGCACCACACAAACTATGGTGGCAGCATCTTGTTAAACCATAACGTAGCCCGTGACTAGCTTCGTGCAGCGTCCAGAGTTGAGATCATTACCTATAAATAAATAAACAAAAACAAATGAAAAAAAATAATAACAAAATCTTAAAAGGAAAGATTTGAAAACTAGGGTTGCCTCCCTATAAACGCTTGAGTTATAGTCTTCGACTTGACTGTCTTTATTAATTTCAAGTTGGATCAATAAGATAAGTGATCGATTTTTGATGATTGATCACTCTTCCCTAGTAATGTTTCAATCTTTGACCATTAGCCTTAAACAGTTCCTTAGAAAGCTCACCTCTTATTTCCACAGTTCCATATGGAAAAACTCGAGTAACAATGAATGGTCCAAACAACCTTGATTTCAACTTACTTGGAAACAGCTTCAAATGAGAATTATAAAGTAAAATCTTGAACGTTTCACTGTCTTCTCTAAGATTCTTTTTATCTCCTTATTGGAGATTTCTGCTTGGCCACTTGTTTGAGGGTGATAGGTTGTAGCCACCTTGTGTTTGACACCATACTTAGCAAGCAAAGCTTCAACGGACTTGTTGCAAAAGTGAGTCCCTTCATCACTAATCACCACCTTGGGAGTGCTAAAATGAGTAAAGATGTTCTTTTTCAAGAACTTCATAACTACCTTGGCATCATTTGTAAGTAGGGCCTGCACTTCCACCCATTTGGATACATAATCCACTACTACAAGGATGTAAAGGTTATGTAGGAGGAGACGAATGGTCCCATGAAGTCTATTCCCCAAACGTCAAAAATTTCAAACTCCAATCTGGTGTTTAAGGGCATCTCATGTCTTTTGAAAATATTGCCAACACTTTGGCATCGCTCACATCTCAAGGCATATAGATAGGCATCTTTGAAAAGCGTAGGCCAATAGAGTCTGAATTGAAGCACCTTAGCAGTTGTTCTTTCCCCTCTGAAGTGTCTTCTATAATCTGAAGTATGACAATGATGGAGGATATACTCCGTCTCTTTCATGGGTACACATCCTTTTAAAACCTGATCCCTACATTGCTTAAACGAATATCATCCCATACAAAATATTTGACATCACGCAAAAAATGTTTCTTTTGTTGAAATGATAAATTAGGAGGAAGCACTTTACCTACTATAAAGTTAACATAATCTGCATACCATGGTAAGTTATTATACCTAACCTTGAATAGTTGCTTATCAAGGAAAGGCTCGATGATGATAGTTACATCTCAACACCACCATTCTCTAGTCTGGAAAGATGATATGCCACTTGATTTTTTGTCCCCTTTCTGTCTCTAATCTCAAGGTCAAACTCTTGTAAAAGGAGAATCTACCTAATCAATCTTGGCTTGGCATCCTTCTTGGTAATTAAGTACTTGATGGTAGAGTGATCGGTGTAGACTATCACCATGGTGCCAATGAGATAAGGAGGAAACTTATTGAACGCGAAGACAACAACCAACTTATCGAACGTGAAGACAACAACCAACAGCTCCTTTTCAGTAGTTGCATAGATAAGTTGTGCATCTGTCAAAGTTTTGCACACATAGTAAATTGCATGAAAAATCTTACCTTGTTGTTATCCTAAAACTGCACCAACTGCATAATCACTCGCATCACACATTAGTTCAAAAGGTAAATTCTAATAAGGTGTTACAATTACTAGAGTAGAAATAATTTTTCTTTTAAAGTTCGAAATGCTTCTAAACAAGAATGATCAAATGTAAAAGTTGTGTTTTTCTCTAAAAGATTACACAGTGGTTTGGAAATCTTTAATAAACCTCCTGTAGAAGCCTGCCTGTCTAAGAAAACTTCTTACCCCTTTCACTGAAATTGGTGGTGACAACTTCTCAATTACCTCTATCTTGGCTCTGTCAACTTCGATCCCTTTGGAAGAAACCTTATGGCCTTGCATAATACCTTCTTGGACCATGAAATGACATTTTTCCCAATTTAAGACTAAGTTGGTTTCTTCATAATGCTTAAACATAAGAGTTAGATTTTTCAAACATAAATCAAAATTATCACCAAAAATAGAGAAGTCATCCATAAATACCTCGAGAAATTCTTCCACCATGTTTGAAAAGATGGCCATCATGCATCTTTGGAATGTGGCAGGAGCATTGCACAATCCAAATGGCATCCTTCTGAAAGCAAACATTCCATATGGACAAGTGAATGTGGTCTTCTCTTGATCTTCTAAAGCGATGGCAATCTGGTTGTACCCGGAATATGAAGGGAAATCGAAACAAACACACAGCGGAATTTAAATCATTCGGCCTCCACCAGGATCGATTCGGAGGGTTGCCTGATTAGGGTTTCGAGATTTTACCTAACGTTTTCTCTGATTTTTTCTGTCTTTGGTCGAATCACAAGCAGCAACTTTTCGTTCCTGCCTCTATGGTATCTACACGAACGGATCTCACGACTCTTGAACGTCTCACGATCAGAAGCCTTAAAGAGCATTTTTGATTCTTATAATCGATTTGCTAGCTTTGATTAAAAGAATACCTTTTCTGTTTTTTAATTGTGCGGCTCTGTTTTAGAAAAACATCCTTTTATAGGCAGTAAATTTTACCCTAAAATTTGCTGCCAAACAGAACTCTAATCCTACTTAGAATAGGATTAACTATATCCTTAATCCAATTCAGAATAGGATTAGATATATCCTTAATCCAATTCAGAATAGGATTAATTAAGCTCCTCATTGATTCGTTCTAAGTGTGCGACCCAATAGGTTCTCAAAACAATGGCAATGACAAAATTGTCACAGGCAATGAGCGGTATCTAGCAACACATCATTGCTACCCATGTAACGAGAAATGTCAATGACTCGACATAACCTTACTCGTGATAGGATGTTACTGTAGTTAGTCTAATTCCTTTATCCTTTGATGTCTTGATTTAGACACAAGTCATGGAATGTGTCACACTTGTATAGTCTAATCAGCGTTTCTTGATTCCTGAGTAGACTAATTAAACAAATAAAATCAATATCTCATATTGACTTATTCGAGCACAGCCATGCATTTCTTAGTCTCACTCTATCAAAGGACCCAAGACATCACTCTTGTTATATAATAAGGGATAAATCCTATCTTGATCACTCAACATCCCTCTACATAGATCAAGGCATACCCAATTACTACCTTTATAGTCCATCCTGTTACGAATGACATCTAGCAGCATTAAAGTATGCAATTCCTATGTTGAGATCTCTGATGATCTCAAGTCAAAGGATCACATACACCATCATCACTATGAGAATCGCTTATGACACTCATATAACAATCCATGTAGCGTTCTCATGAAGGGTCGATCCAGTACATAGTTCTCTAACATGTACCTATGTGATGACTTGATATCCTATATCCATGACAATGGTCATCAGTCAACCACATCTAGTCTTATCGTACATTGTTATCCTTGTTCACAATAATACTTGACTAGGGATATTTTAAGAATAGTGTGTTATTACTATTCTAAGGACATTATCATATAAGATACATTACGCAGTTATAAGACAAATATAATAATGAGCTATAATAAATAAAATGCCATGATACATAAAAAAAATGCCAAAGTCAATCATCTAATGAATGGTTCTAAGGGCATAATCCAACAATCTCCCACTTGCACTAAGACCATTCACTTCATGTATCTAATACCTAGTGACCTAGTGTGACGATCATGTCTCTGCTGTCAAAGGCTTCGTCAGTGGGTCGGCGATGTTATCGTCAGTTGGTACTTTGCATATCCTCACATTCTCCTCTCTCGATGATATCTCGAATGAGATGGAAGCGCCGTAGTATATGTTTGGATCGTTGGTGAGATCTAGGTTCCTTAGCTTGTGCGATGGCTCCATTGTTGTCACAATAGAGCTCAATCGGATCTATAATGCTAGAAACAACTTCAAGCTCAGTAATGAACTTCCTGATCCAAACAACCTCCTTTGCAGCTTCAGAGGCAGCTATATACTCAGCCTCTGTTGTAGAATCGGCCACTGTCGCCTGCTTTAAACTCTTCCAGCTCACAGCACCACCATTAAGGCAAAACACATAACCAGACTGCGATCTATAGTCATCTTTATCAGTTTGGAAGCTAGCATCAGTGTAACCTATTACAATAAGCTCTTCCTCACCTCCATATATCAAGAATGTATCCTTAGTCTTTCTCAAGTACTTAAGAATATTCTTGACAGTGATCCAGTGACGTTCACCAGGATCAACTTGATATCTACTCGTCATGCTCAAGGCATATGAGACATCGGGACATGTGCATAACATGGCATACATAATGGATCCAATAGCAGATGCATATGGAACTTTACTCATACGTTCTCTCTCTTCTTGTGTTTTAGACACTGTTCTTTTGAGAGAGTAATGCCATGTGTCATAGGCAAGAATCCTTTCTTGGAATCCTGCATGCTAAACCTTTTTAGCACTTTATCTATGTATGCACTTTGACTTAGGCCAATTAATTTCCTTGATCTATCTCTATAGATCCTTATACCCAGTACATAGGTAGCTTCGCCCAAGTCCTTCATTGAAAAGCAATTCCCTAACCAAGTCTTTACAGACTGAAGGGTAGGGATGTCATTCCCAATGAGTAGTATGTCATCTACATACAACACCAGGAAGACAATAGTGCTCCCACTGACCTTCTTGTAGACACAAGGTTCATCTTCGTTCTTGATGAAACCAAACTCTTTGATTGCATCATCAAAACGAAGATTCCAACTTCGAGAAGCTTGCTTTAGTCCATAAATAGAACGTTGCAGCTTACAAATCTTTCCAGCATTTTTTGGGATCAACAAAACCCTCAGGTTGTGTCATGTACACATCCTCGAGTAGCTTTCCATTAAGAAAAGCGGTCTTGACGTCCATTTGCCAGATTTCATAATCATGGTATGCAGCTATCGCAAGCAAGATCCTAATGGATTTGATCATCGCGACTGGTGAAAAAGTTTCATCATAGTCAATACCATGAATTTGTTTAAAACCTTTAGCAACCAATCGCCCTTTATAGGTATGAACATTTCCTTCCATGTCGGTTTTCTTCTTAAAAACCCATTTACACCCTATAGGTTTTACCCTTTCGGGTAAGTCAACCAAGGTCCAAACTTGGTTGGCATACATGGATTCCATCTCAGATCTCATGGCTTCAAGCCATTTCTCAAAGTCTGGCCCTGTAATAGCCTCTTGATAGGTAGTAGGCTCATCTTGGTCCATGAGCAATACATCACCGTTCTGAGTCATTAGAAATCCATATCTTTGTGGCTCACGATGTGTTCTAACTGATCTACGCAAGGTTTGTGTCTCTTAAGCAGGCGGTTGCTCCACAACAGCTTGTGGTTCTGGTTCCACAACAACTTGTGGTGCTTGCTCAAGCTCCATCTCAACATCGGGTGCGCTATCTTGTAGCTCTTGAATTTCTTCAAGTTCTACTTTTCTCCTACTAGTTCTTCTAGAAATGAATTCTCTTTCTAGAAAGACACCTGTTCGAGCTACAAACACTTTGCGCTCAGTGGGATTGTAAAAATAATATCCTTTAGTTAGTTTAAGATATCCCACAAAATAGCACTTATCAGATTTAGGTGCAAGTTTGTTAGAGACTTGACGTCTTACATAAGCCTCATAACCCCACATCTTCATAAAAGACATACTGGGATGTTTACCAGTCCATATCTCATATGGTGTCTTTGGAACCGATTTAGATGGAACACGGTTCAGTGTAAAAGTAGCTGTTTCTAATGCATGTCCCCAAAAGGATTCTGGAAGATCTGTATGACTCATCATTGATTGAACCATATCTAATAAAGTTCGGTTTCTCCTTTCAGATACACCATTCCATTGTGGTGTACCTGGAGGAGTGAGTTGTGAGACAATCCCACACTCTTTAAGATAGTCATAAAATTCTTGGCTTAAGTATTCACCACCTCGATCTGATCGAAGTGCCTTAATGCTCTTGCCAAGTTGGTTTTGTACTTCATTCTTGAATTCTTTGAACTTTTCAAAAGATTCTGACTTGTGTCTCATAAGATACACATAGCCATATCTACTGAAATCATCAGTAAATGTAATAAAGTACATAAACCCACCTCTAGCCTGTGTGTTTAAAGGTCCACATACATCTGTATGTACTAAGCCCAATAAATCACTTGCCCTTTCACTATGTCCTTTGAAAGGGGCTTTAGTCATCTTACCCATCAAACAAGATTCGCATGTCTCACACGATTCAAAATCAAATGAGTCCAAAATTCCATCTTTATGGAGTTTGGAAATGCGATTCTCATTTATGTGTCCCAAGCGACAATGCCAGAGATATGTTGGATTTTGATAATTAGATTTAATCCTTTTAGCATTTATGTTATAAATAGGCATATCAAGATTTAGAATGTAAAGACCATTAATTAGTTGTGCACTACCATAAAAGATATCATTTAAATAAATGGAGCAACAGTTTTCCTTTATTATAAATGAAAAACCCTTCTTGTCCAAACAAGAAATAGAAATAATGTTTTTAGTGATGGAAGGCACATAATAACAATCATCTAATTCTAAAACAAGCCCTGTGGGCAATGTCAAAATATAAGTTCCTATAGCTAATGCAACAACCCTTGCTCCATTTCCCACTCGTAGGTCGACCTCGCCCTTAGTCAACGATCTACTCCTTTTGAGTTCCTGCACATTTACACAAATGTGAGAACCACATCCAGTATTTAATACCCATGATGAAGAAGTAGATAGATTAACTTCTATAACATAAATACCTGAAGTAGAAGTCTCACTTCCTTTCTTCTTCTTTAGCTCTTTCAGGTATTTGTTGCAGTTCCTCTTCCAATGTCCGATCTCACCGCAATGGAAGCATTTCCCTTCTTTGGCAACCCCACCTTTAGGCTTCAGTGCAGTATCATTGGGCTTGAACTTGCCATTGGCTTTATTACCCTTTTTCTTGCCCTTTGCATTAGCCCTGCCCTTAGCTTTCTTAACTATTAAGACATCTTTGGGCTTGGCCTTTTTCATGTTGGATTCCGCTGTTTTCAACATGCTAAGTAACTGTGGCAGAGTCTTCTCAATTTCATTCATATTGTAATTAACAACAAACTGACTGTAGCTGTCTGGCAACGATTGCATAATCACATAAGTGGCCAACTCTTGGCTCAAAGGAAATCCCAATCTTTCAAGGTTTTCAATATACCCAATCATCTTGAGCACATGAGTACCAACGGGAGTCCCCTCTGCCATCCTACACTGGAACAATGCCTTAGAGACATTGTACCTTTCTTGCCTAGCTTCCTCTTGATAGAGTTGCTTGAGATGCTCGATCATATCAAACGCATCCATTTCCTCATGTTGCTTTTGAAGCTCAGGATTCATGGAGGCAAGCATAAGGCAACTAACATCCAATGCATCATCTTGATGCTTCTAATAAGCATCTCTTTCTGCCCTTGGAGCATTAGAGGGTGGTTCCTCAGGTAAGGGAATCTCAAGGACATACAACTTCTTTTCTTGCTTGAGGACTATCCTCAGGTTCCTGTGCCAATCCAGGAAGTTTGTCCCATTCAACTTGTCCTTCTCAAGGACAGATCGTAGTGAAAGTGTGTTATTTGTGTTTGATGCCATGGTAATCTACAACAAAATATGCAAAATATAAGTATCATGAATGCATTCATTTAATTAAATATTTATTAAATGATGCTCCCACTATTTTTATCGAATCAACAACCCTCACTATTAATTCGGAAAAATTATCACATAATTTCTCTAGTGGGCCAAGATCCATATTTCACCTTATCCAGAGTTAGCTTTGGCTAATCGCCCAAGATTTGGCTATTTAGGTAGGCAACACTTACCAATTACATCTCATGTAACTCTTGGATAGTTGGGTGAACAACACCTGTTCTAATTCATCTCATGAATGGAAGCCCAACTTTATGCCTCTAAATTCCCAATCCTATTGAGGAAATCTAGTTAAGTCAACCCAATTTATAGCCTTTGGATATCACTATTATCCCATCGCGTCTTACTAAGATAGATATGATATTTTGCTTTGGCAAACATAACAAAATCGATTCTAGTCTTGACGAGTGCTATTCATTGGTAGGCATCTATTATTTACTTAATTTAATTTGAGGGATTTTCTTAGTTTATTGAATAAGATCTCACCAATTTTACTTTTCTAAAATTATCATATGATTTTCATATCATAAACGTACAAAATAAACCATGCATCTCATGCAATTAAGTAATAAAATAAACGTGACATAGTTATAGCCCAAACTAAATGGATTTCCCAAGCCAATGAGAAACCCTAAGGGTTAACCTAAGGGTAATAGCATCTTCTCCAAGTGCCTCTTTGGTCATCCTTTGCATGGTTGTCAGCTCCATTAGTGTTGATCACCATCAACTCATACTTAGCTAAATTCTAACCCTATACTACATTACAATTACATAGTTTAAGAGAAACCTCGAGTTACATTCGAGGGGAGTAAGATGAGAAAAGAATGTACAACTAGAATTTCAAGAACAAGGCATGACACGCAGGTCGTATTTATTAAAATTTACAACCACCAAAATACAATCATATTGGGCTAGGGTTATAACTATGCACCATGCTCAAACAACAACCACTGTGTTTATACAAACAAGTGTAATGCAATTTCAACTTTTAATTTTATTAATGAGGCACATTTGAAAAGAATTATGACCCGACTGCAAGGTTCCCAGGGGCGGCAGGATGTTCCAGCCAGTATTGACATTGCCAACGCCCCTTATCCGAAAGTGTCCTAATCTTATCAGGATGTTCCAGCCAGTATCTCATACTGACTATAATTTTAGTCGCATTAGAACACTTTCGACATTATTCTGTTTCTTCCATAACGTTTATGCAGAACAGAAACCGCCATTAATAATTCGCATCACAGATTATATCTCATATATAAGTTGAATCGAAATTGATATATATCATATATATAATTTCAACAATTCGATTTCTAGCCTCTGAATATATCATATACATTCTAATCCGTATTAATCTCATTAAAACGATTGCCTGTAATCATAAACAGAAAGTAACCAGAGATCATGCTATAATCAAAACAAATCAGGGACTCCGAATCTGGCTCTAATACCAGTGAAGGGAAACCGAAACAAACACACAGCGGAATTTAAATCATTCGGCCTCCGCAAGTATAATGCAATTTCAACTTTTAATTTTATTAATGAGGCACATTTGAAAAGAATTATGACCCGACTGCGGGGTTCCCAGGGGCGGCAGGATGTTCCAGCCAGTATTGACATTGCCAACGCCCCTTATCCGGAAGTGTCCTAATCTTATCAGGATGTTCCAGCCAGTATCTCATACTGACTATAATTTTAGTCGCATTAGAACACTTTCGACATTATTCTGTTTCTTCCATAACGTTTATGCAGAACAGAAACCGCCATTAATAATTCGCATCACAGATTATATCTCACATATAAGTTGAATCGAAATTGACATATATCATATATATAATTTCAACAATTCGATTTCTAGCCTCTGAATATATCATATACATTCTAATCCGTATTAATCTCATTAAAACGATTGCATGTAATCATAAACAGAAAGTAACCAGAGATCATGCTATAATCAAAACAAATCAGGGACTCCGAATCTGGCTCTGATACCAGTGAAGGGAAACCGAAACAAACACACAGCGGAATTTAAATCATTCGGCCTCCACTAGAATCGATTCGGAGGGTTGCCTGATTAGGGTTTCGAGATTTTACCTAACGTTTTCTCTGATTTTTTCTGTCTTTGGTCGAATCACAAGCAGCAACTTTTCGTTCCTGCCTCTATGGTATCCACACGAACGGATCTCACGACTCTTGAACGTCTCACGATCAGAAGCCTTAAAGAGCGTTTTTGATTCTTATAATCGATTTGCTAGCTTCGATTAAAAGAATACCTTTTCTGTTTTTTAATTGTGCGGCTCTGTTTTAGAAAAACATCCTTTTATATGCAGTAAATTTTACCTTAAAATTTGCTACCAAACATAACTTTAATCCTACTTAGAATAGGATTAACTATATCCTTAATCCAATTCAGAATAGGATTAGATATATCCTTAATCAAATTCAGAATAGGATTAATTAAGCTCCTCATTGATCCGTTCTAAGTGTGCGACCCAATAGGTTCTCAAAACAATGGCAATGACAAAATTGTCACAGGTAATGAGCGGTATCTAGCAACACATCATTGCTACCCATGTAATGAGAATGTCAATGACTCGACATAACCTTACTCGTGATAGATGTTACCGTGTAGTCTAATCCCTTTATCCTTTGATGTCTTGATTAGACACAAGTCTTGGAATGTGTCACACTTGTATAGTCTATTCAGCGTTTCTTGATTCCTGAGTAGACTAATTAAACAAATAAAATCAATATCTCATATTGACTTATTCGAGCACGGTCATGCATTTCTTAGTCTCACTCTATCAAAGGACTCAAGACATCACTCTTGTTATATAAGAGGGATAAATCCTATCTTGATCACTCAACATCCCTCTACATAGATCAAGGCATACCCAATTACTACCTTTATAGTCCATCCTGTTACGAATGACATCTAGCAGCATTAAAGTATGCAATTCTCTATGTTGGGATCTCTGATGATCTCAAGTCAAAGGATCACATACACCATCATCACTATGAGAATCGCTTATGACACTCATATAACAATCCATGTAGCGTTCTTATGGAGGGTCGATCCAGTACATAGTTCTGTAACATGTACCTATGTGATGACTTGATATCCTATATCCATGACAATGGTCATCAATCAACCACATACTAGTCTTATCGTACATTTTTATCCTTGTTCACAATAATACTTGACTAGGGATATTTTAAGAATAGTGTGTTATTACTATTCTAAGGACATTATCATATAAGATTACATTACGCAGTTATAAGACAAATATAATAATGAGCTATAATAAATAAAATGCCATGATACATAAAAAAATGCCAAAGTCAATCATCTAATGAATGGTTCTAAAGGCATAATCCAACAGAATATCCATCCAATAGGCAATAGAATTCATGCCCAATTAGTCTATCAAGCATCTGATCGATGAATGGCAAAGGAAAGTGATCCTTTCTAGTGGCCTTGTTGAGCTTACGGTAGTCCATGCACACTCTCCAACTAGTGATTGTTCGGGTAGGAATGAGCTCATTATTTTGGTAAATACCACAGTTATTCTCCCTTTTTTGGCACATACTGGATAGGACTAACCCACGAACTATCTGAAATTGGGTATATGATACCTGCATCCAACCACATGATAATCTCTTTCTTCACTACCTCTTTCATGGTTGGGTTTAACCGTCGTTGGTGCTCAATAGTGGCCTTGTGATTTTCCTCCAACAGAATCTTGTGCATGTATATGGATGGGCTTATTCCCTTGATATCAACTATGGTCCATCCTAGTGCTTTCTTGTGCTCTTTTAAGACATTCAACAACTTTTCTTCTTGTTCATTAGTTAGAGCAGAAGAAATGATAATTGGTAAAGTAGAAGACTCACCCAAATAAGCATACCTTAAATAAGGAGGTAAAGATTTGAGTTCTAAATTTGGAGGTGTTTCAATCAATGACTTGAGAGGTGAAAATCCAGAAGCACCTAACCTTTTAAATTGTTTATTGGGAATCGTTACAGCTTTTATTTCACCACAATTGGACTTCTCTTCATCAAAAATTGCTTTAATGGTGTCCATTGGTTGTTGATTAACAAACATTCCCTGAACTATATTCTCCTCTTCATTCACTTTAAAACAATCATCAATCTCACTTAGGAATTTAATCACAGAAAAAAGATTAAATGTTACCTCTTGATCGTTGACCCGCATAGTGAACTCTTTTTTTTACACATTAATAAGAGCTTTACTAGTTGCCAAAAAAGGCCTTCCCAGGATAATTGGGACTTCATGATCTTCCTCCATATCCAACACTACAAAATCAGCTGGAAACACAAATTTTTCAACTTTCACTAGCACATCCTCAATAATCCCTCTGAGATACTTAAGAGATCGGTCTACTAACTGGAGTGTTATCTTGGTTGGTTTAGTCTCTCCTAATCCAAGTTTCCTGAAAATAGAAAAAGGCATAGATTAATACTTGCACCAAAATCACATAAAGTTTTATCAAAAAATAAGTTACCAATAGTGCAAGGAATAGTAAAACTCCCTGGATCTTCAAGCTTAAGTGGTAAGTTCCTTTACAAAATGGTGTTGCACTCCTCAGTAAGAGCAACAATTTCAAAATCCTCAATTTGCCTTTTCTTGGAGATGATGTCCTTCATGAACTTGGCATAAATTGGCATTTGCTCCAATGCATCTGAGAAAGGAATGTTGATATGGAGCTTTTTTAATATCTCTAGGATCTTAGCAAATTGCATGTCTGTCTTCTTTTGCTTGAATCTTTGAGGAAAAGGAATAGGTTGAGGAGGTGATTCCATGATCTTACCAGATTGAGATGAAGTCTACTTAATGTTCTTTTGTTGCTTATCTTCTTCTTTTACCTGAACTTCAACCCTAACATCTTCTTTTGATTCTTTAGGTATGTAACCCACTTCTTTTCCTTTCCGCAAGGTGATTGATCTACAGTGTTCTTTACCTTCCCTTCTTAGATTAGGTTCAGTATTACTAGGCAAGGTACCTTGAGGATGGTTGCTAATGGCATTGGCAATCTGACCTACCTTAATTTCAAGGTTCTTTATAGAAGCTGCTTAATTTTGTAAGTGCTGGTGAACATCTCTTCTAAGGAAGGCTTTTTTTTCTTATGGTAAGGCTCATGGTGGTGGGTTTTATGGAATTGGTGGTGGTGGTGGTTGAGTATAGAAACCAGGAGGATAGGTAGTCTTAGGTTAGATGGTTACCCTTGATTATTGTTCTAAGAGAAATTTGGGTGACTTCTCCAGCCAGGGTTAAAGGTATTTAAGAATGGGTTATGGTGCCTATTTGGATAGGAAACATATTGGACTTGTTTAGCTCGGATAGGACACATATCACTAAGGTGATTAGCCCACAATTATCACAGTTTATAAAAGGGTTTTGAATGGAATGGATTGGGTTAGGTTGTTGACTGATTCTGAGAGAATCAACCATTTTAGTCAAGGCTGAGATTTGAGAGGTAAGGGCGTTGACTGCATCTAGCTCATACATACATGCTGTTCTCTTTGGTGTAAGCCTCTCAGTTAACCATTGATAGCTGTTTGCAGCCATGTCTTCTATCAAGTTGCAGGCATCATCTATAGACTTGCTCATTAGTGCACCACTTACAGCTATGTCTATAGTAGTCCGGTTTGGCCTTTCAACCCATTTTAGAATATCTGCACTTGCAACCAATTTGGAATGCCATGATGAGGACACCTTCTTAAGAGCTCTTTGTACCTCTCCCATGCTTCATAGAGTGACTCTGAATCGTGTTGCATGAAAGTGGTGATGTCGTTCCTCATCTTAACTGTTTTGCTTGGTAGGAAGAATTTTGCCAAGAACTTTTGGACTAATTCCTCCCATGTTGTGATTGATCCTGGTGCCAATGAGTTCAGCCAATCCATTACTTTATCCCTGAGAGAAAAAAGAAATAACCTCAATCTTATTGCATCATCAAAAACACCATTACTCTTAAAAGTGGAGCAAATTTGCAAAAAGTGTTTCAGATGAGCATTTGGATCATCATTGATTAAACCCCTAACTGTACAGAAGTTTGGATCATTCGGATGATGGTTGGTTTGATCTCAAAATCATTTGCTTGAATAGCTTGATTTCTTATGCTCATTTCGATTCCATTCACTATAGGCATTGCATAATCCCGCCTTGGTATCTGCTTCTTCCATGGTGTTTGTTTCAACAAGGTCTTCTTGGTTCTCCTTTTTGATTCTTCGTAAAGTCCTTTCAATTTTAAGGTCAAGGGGAGCCAATTCACCACTCCTTGCTCAGCTCATGTACTAGGCTGATGTACCTCGCAAGAAAAACATGAGAAGATATTAGTAACAAGGAAGGACGAAAAAAATAAAAAAAATATTTTAATTAAAACTAGGTGTGCTTGGTATTAATATTAACAAAACAAATCCTTCAATCCCCAGTAACGGTGCCAAAAACTTGTTACCAAATTTTATATGTGAAATCCCCGATTTCCTGTAATTTTCCCCTTATTTGTATAGTATTTTAACTTAGAAGAGTTAAATAAATATGATAAATGGATGTATGAAAGGTATATGGGACATATATGGAATAAGAGGAACTAAATGGTCAAATGGTCTTTAGTTAAAAGTCAATGGCTGAGATATGTGAATGAGATAGGGATGCATTAAATGAGAGGAAGCTTGTCATCATCTTCTCCCAAAAAAAAAAAGAGGTCGGCAGCCATTTGCTCCTTCTCTCAAAATTTCTTCAAGTTCCCATTTCACTTACCTTGTAGAACAACCAATTCCTGTCATCGAATCATTAAGCTTGCTTAACGAAAATTACTCCCCATCACTAGCTCTAGCTATATGTATAATATGAAAGGCTGAATCAAAGGAGTTGAAGAGATCTAATTGCTGTTATATTGGTGATTACTAAAGGTAAGAGTAGAAGTTGATTCTTTCAATTTTGTCCATGGTATAGAGTTGTATAAAGTTGGTATAGCTTACTTATGAAGGTTTCTTAAAGGTTTAAATCAATATGATATTCGCAACTTTGAAGAAGTGAAGAGGAAATCATTGCTACAACCAAGTGATTGCAATTTCAGAGTTATTTGAGGTAAGGAATATGTGTAACGGACGTAGGGTAGCTATGTTTATTTTGCTTGCATGTGTTGGTATGAAGCAAAGGCTGTTTTAAGTGCAGGAAATTTAAATTCTCGATTTTACTCCTAGTAACAATTTGGCTAGGGGAAGTCGACTGCCTTAAATAGCAGCTGACTGCCTAAAGACAGCCAAAGCGTAATATTTTTTGACATCGACTCAAACCAGTCGACTGCCTTACATAGCAGTCGACTGTTATTTTCAAGAATGCACTCTGTTTCATACCATTCGACTGCTAAGAAGCCAGTCGACTACATTTTCTTCAAAAAGTATTCTGTTTCAAAACCAGCCTACTACTCATGGGACCAGTTGACTGCCCTGTTTTCAGAAGCTTTCTGTTTGCGAAACCAGTCTATGTTAGGGAGCCAGTCGACCACCTTTTTTTTGTAAAACATTATGTTTGAAAACCAGTCAATTGCCCTATTGGTTTTTCAAAAAAGAAATATTTAAATTTTAAAAAGAAAATAAATTCAATAAAGCAATTTATGCCATAGCAGCCGACTGCCATAAAGACCAATCGACTGCCTTATTTGAAAAAGAGGTTCTCAAGCCCAAATCATACGAGTATATTTGTATTTGCAAAAAGGTTATATGATAAATGTTTTGGAGACCGTGGATTCCTTTGGTGATCATGCATATTACGTGTATTTGTACTTGGCTGAGGAACCTTAGTCCGGTCCTCAGTGCCATAGATGTCACCTGACTAGTGTTCACTGTGGTTTATAGACAATGGCCATATGTCTCTTATGTGTATTTGGCTTTAGGGAGGATCCCTGGCCTATATGTGGGTACGCCACTTATTTCACATCTCTCGGGATTATCCCTTATGGGATATATGTGTGGTATCCCTTATGAGATTTATTTGGTGCATGATTCTATTGGAAGCTAATCGTCTCCCATATATTTGAAAGTATGTAAAGCTATTTGCATTTGAAGTTATTTGTATTTGTATAAGTGATTTCGAGTGAATCGAATTATTTGAAAGTATTTGAATTATTTGATTTTATGTGTATATGTTATTTGAAGAAAGTATATGATATACATTTTATAATGATTTTACATGACATTATAGAGCCAAGCAGGAAAATTGCATATAATGGCATAGTACGCTCTTTTACATATGTTTCTTACTGAGCGTAAACTCGCTCCTTTACAACATTTTTTCATCCAGATTACTTGAAGTGAATCCCAACTCTCGATAGAAGAGCTTATTTGGATCGTAAAGTATTCCTTCGAGATACGCTTCCCAACTTTCCTTGAAGGTATACCCAATTGTTATGTACTCCAGACTATTGTACAGTACAGTGCTATAGTAATGTCTAGTAGATCATTTAGGAATATAGGTTATGTAAGATATGTGAGATTCTGTGGAGTTGACAGATATGAATATAAATAAAATAGTTACACTTTACCTGAAAATGAAATCGTTAAGTAAAACGATTGAAGAAGAACTATAAGTTAAGTGAAGGATGACATTAATAAACAGACTAACTAACTTTATGTGAAAGAAAAAGATAGTTGATATTTAATTGTTATTTGATAAAAAGTAGAGGTCGCGGGTTGTGACCAAGATTGGTATCAGAGCAGGCTAGTCTAAGGTTTGTCAATGTCATTAGGTTAGAAATAATTAATATCCCCAAAGTATTGTACTTGTCTGAATAATTATGCGTAGTATAACTATTTAAAGTTATACTGAATCGTGTTATTTGGTGGTGATATTGACAGAATGATACTCGAAGAAAGGGTACTAATAGGGGACGAGGACGAGGACGAGGTCGTGTGGAACCGCACTCGACACAGTCTCCTCTTTCTTCTCTACTGCATAGCCCGAACACTAGGTTAGCTAAAATGGAGAAGCATATGGAAACTATGGCCATGATGTTCACACAGTTTATGTCGAACTTTCCTAATGTGGCCACTAGTGCACCACAATACCTCCTACTTCTTCTAATCCTCCAATACAACCACCACCGGTACAGCTTGAGTTTCCTCCATCCGTCCAGACTACAAAGAGGTGGGATCCAAGTGCTTATTGTAGCGTTACCTTGATCAAGGAATTTAAGAAGCTGGATCCGCCTAAGTTTAAGAGGGATAGTGACCCGTTGACCACGGAGAATTGGGTGAAGGCGGTCACTAAATCATTTGAGTGTATGACTTGTACCGAGAGAGAAAATGTGGGATTAGCTGCCTATTTGTTAGTGGATGATGCAGAACCCTAGTGGCAAGCCACTCAAACGGTGTTTAAGGCTAGACATTCAGAAGTAACGTGAGATATATTTTTAGAAGCATTCAGTGAACAGTACATCCCACGCACTACTCAGAAGAGGTTGCAGGTAGAATTTTTGAACTTGACTCAAGGGAATGTGACAGTTAGTCAATACGAGTCAAAGTTCATTATGTTGAGCAGATTTGACTCGGAAGTGATGAAGAGAGAGGATCACAAGACCTACAGATTTATGGAAGGATTGAGACCTTTTATTAGGTCTAAGTTATACCCCATGGATACCACTACATATGGAGAAGCAGTCCGTAAGGTTCAACTGTGTGAGCGGGACTATGAATTTCATCAGGCTGACTTCCGAGCTAAGAGTAAAGGCAAAGAACCGATGAAATGGAAGTCAGACAAGAGAGCCTCGAGTGACAATATCCATCTAGGAGAAGTAAACCATATGAAAGATCTTCGATAGGTAAGAAAATAAATTGGAAGAGAATGATTTTAATTTTGATTAATGGTTAAATGGAAATATGCTGAAATTTAGGAACTCTATGATAACAGCGGTATAGGGACTCCTAAACCCACCGGGATTAAAATAAGTAATGAGAAATCTCGATACTCAGCTGGTAGTACCGCTAGCTCGCCGAGGAGCATGATGCAAAGATGTGAATATTGTGGGAAATTTCATGGGTCACAGACCTGCCGCATGGCTACTGGGGCTTGTTATTGGGGTGGGGAGCAGGGACACTGGATTAAGGATTGTCCTAAGATGAATCAAGGATGCCCGAGGAATCGGAAAAGACCACCCAACGTACACCTAAGGCCACAGCTGCAGAAAAGGGAAAGAAAATTGTACTTATGATACATATGTCCTTGCATTATTTGATCTAAGCTCCACGCACTCTTTTGTTTCTCCTATGGTTGCTCTGAAATTACCTGTTGACCCTGAATCTTTAGGACAATTGTTACAAATAAGTACACCATTTAGAGAATCCCAAATGAGAGACAAGGTGTATCGTAGTTGTAAGCTACGGGTAGGAGAGAGAGAATCGATAGCTGACCTAATCCTACTAAATATGCACGGATTTGATTTCATACTAGGAATTGATTGGTTAGTTAAGAATCATGTAATATTAGATTGTAATGCTATGAATGTGATCTTCTCTTCTGCCGTTAGCTATATTGTAAATTTTACAAGTGTTTAATGCAAATGAATAATTGTTATTTGAAATATTTGAAATTAAAGTTAATAGAAGATATTTGTTATGTGAAGGATTTATAGCATAAGTGGTGGATGTAGAACAAAAATGTCCCGAACTCCATGAAATTCAGGTAGTCATGGATTTTTCGAATGTGTTTCCGGACGATCTTCCTGGACTTCCTCCGGATAGGGAAATAGAATTTTCTATCGATTTGGTGTCGGAAACTAAGCCCATTTCGAGATCACCCTATCAGATGGCACTAGTGGAATTAGAGGAATTAAAGAAACAGCTTCAGGAGCTACTTGATAAGGGGTTTATACGACCAAGCGTATCCCCGTGGGCTGCTCCTGTGTTATTTGTCCAGAAGAAAGATGTAAGCTTGAGGCTTTGTATTGACTGCCAATGGTTGAATAAGGTGACAATCAAGAATAAGTATCCTCTTCCCAGGATCGATGATCTTTTTGATCAGTTTCGGGGTGCACAAGTCTTTTCCAAGATAGACTTGAGATCGGGATATCACCAATTGAAGATTTGGAGTGAGGATATCCCTAAAATAGTATTCAAGACACGGTATGGCCATTATGAATTTTTGGTGATGCCGTTTGGTTTAACCAATGCACCCGCAGCATTTATGAACTTGATGAATGATGTGTTCAAACCCTATTTGGACCAATTTGTCATTGTCTTTATCGATGATATATTGGTGTATTCAAGATCCGAGGAAGAGCATGAGCAGCAATTGCGAATAGTTTTGCAAACCCTCAAAGATCGAGGATTGAATGCCAAGCTGAGTAAGTGTGATTTTTGGCTAGATCAAATCTCCTTTTTGGGTCATATAATCAGTAAAGATCGAGTTTCGGTCGATCCATCAAAGATTGAAGCTGTGGTACAATGGGAGAGACCGAAAACAGTTACGGAGATTAGGAGTTTCTTGGATCTAGCTAGCTACTATTGAAGATTTGTAAAGGGTTTCTCAAGGTTAGCTGCTCCCTTGATGCGCTTAACGCACAAAGAGGTGAAGTTTGAATGGAATGATGCTTGCAAGCGTAGTTTTCAAGAGTTGAAGCGCAGGTTAACGACTGCACCTATTCTCACCATTCCTAATGGTTCCGAGGGATTTTCTATATATAGTGATGCCTTGGGACAAGGTTTGGGTTGTGTGCTAATGCAGCGTGGTAAGGTAGTTGCATATGGTTCTCACCAATTAAAGGACCATGAGAAGAACTACCCAACTCATGACTTGGAGTTAGCTGCAGTGGTATTTGCTCTAAAGATGTGGAGGCATTACTTATATGGTGAGAAATTTCAGATTTTTACGGATCATAAAAGTTTAAAGTACTTATTCTCTCAAAGAGAATTGAACATGAGAAAGAGGAGATGGCTCGAGCTTTTGAAGGATTATGTAAAAACTACAAATTTTGTACCATGTTAGTGAATAAATAAGCGACATAGAATAAGCTTGGTATTATGATGCACCTTGTAGTTAGCATTATTTCAAGTAATGAGAATGAAGTTGCAAGTTTGGTAAAGTTAACAATAAATGATCCTTGAGATAATTTAGAAATCTTATATAAGTTCAAAAATGTTATGAGAACAAATAGATACATGTATTCCAATATATAAGTATATTTGTTTTAAATAAAACAAGGACACAAGTATACTAAAAGAAATACAGTATACTTGAATATTAATATAGTCAAAATAAAATAAAAAGGAATACATTTACATTTATATATTGAATGTTACATATGTATACATATATATATATATATGTAAATTTTAAAAGAAAGGAGGAATACACACACACACACACACACACACACACACACACACACATCACTAAAAGTATACTAGACATGAAAACATATATATATATATATTATATATATATTATACATAATATAATATATATATATATATATATGGACATGTGTATGTATATATTTTATAATTAAGATTTGAAGTGTAGATAAATATATATTACATGTAGAAAATATAATAAAATAAATAAATTTCATATGAATATATGTTGGAATATATATATATATTATTATTAAAGACAATTATACATTATGTGAATTATAGATAATTAAAAATAAGAATAGAAAATATAAAACAAAAACAAAATTTAAATAAATTAAATAAGAGTTAGTGGAGTTTGATGGGACTTTCTCCCATCAAACTCCACTAGCAATTCTAGGGTAACAACAAAAACAAAGCTTCTTGAGGAAGCTTTGAAAACCACAGAAGAGAAAGTGTAAGTGAAGGAAAGAAAGGCTCGGGTAGAACCAGAAAAGAAGAAAGAAAACTGAAACCGAGAAAAGAAGGAAGAAAGGAGAGGTGACACCGACAAGAAAAGAAATAAAGGAAAGGTGAAGGCCGAAAGGAAAAGGAAAGAAGGGAAGAGAAAAAAGAGGAGCAAGTGTACAGCTGCTTCCTCCATCGTGAACAGCCATCGGAAAGGAGAAGAGCTACTGCTGCGAGAAGAAGAAATGCTTGTTAATTGAGGAGGGAATTAAGGTGTTGGCTGATGTGAAGGCTTGTTGTGTAGGGGCTGGAATATTAGGTTGATCAGGAAATGGGACGGGGAACGTGAGGCAGCCAAGGAACCTTTCATTTTGTGTCTCTCGGTGCTAGAACAGGGCAACAAAGGGGAACGCTCGGCTGGGCAAGATGGTTACAACAACAGACCATGTGGTGCAGATAAACCCCTCCCCTCAGCATGTACGGGACAACATCAAAGAAGCTTGCTGGCTTCTACCTTTTGGTCCAATGAAAACCTAGAACAAGGGTGGTTCGGTGGAAGGTTTCTCATGGGTAAGGATTGTCCATTTAGTAAGCTTAATGAATATGTTTAATAGACATATAGGAATGTGAAATAAAAGAATGTTTTACTTATTAGGTCAATGGGTACATATATTATATTTATATAAATATATACGTATATATATCAAATAATATGATGAGAATGATTAAAGCATACTTGACTAAATACATATGCATGTATATATATATATATATATATATATATATGCATGTCCGTAGTAATTGTGATGAGTTGATTTTGAATAAAGTAAAGTGATGTGTGTGTGTGTGTATATATATATATATATATATACATATGTATATATACATACATATAGGTATATATATATATATATATATATATATATATAAAATCAAGAAAGGCTAGAAAGAAATATCTAAGCCACAAAAAGGAAAGCTTAAAAAGAGGTAAGAAAATATACATTAATATGAGAAGAATTGTTGACGGTTGGTACATGGAAAAATATGACAGAGAATGATCGGTACGAATTTAGCTAAGGAAATTTTAAGTAAGGACTAAACATTGGTTCAAGATTAATATGTGCACACACAACCTTCTAAGGATGAAGGTTATATACATTTAGAATGATAAGGCGAAGTCAATCTTAGCATGATAGCAAATTTGAATATTTGTGCGTAGTTTAAATTATGCACTCTAAGTTTAGTACTTAACATGCTGTGAGTAGTTGATTGAGATAGTATTAGAATGATTGTAGTGACTTCGATTGGAGCAGTGTAGAAGCTAAGCTCGAGTTGAGGATCGAGGAAAAGTAACCTACTAAGCATCGAGGTAGTGGGTTAAGTAAGCCTTACTAGTATCATCTCGTAAGAGATGAAAGAATTCTTATTAAATACTTATTTAAATTCATATCAAGCTTGGTAGGACATTACGGATAAGACTATAGAGTAAGGATGGTAAGATATAAATTGGACACAATGTGATCGTGAATAGTACTTGTTTGGAAAGAAATCTTGCTTGTGACTTGTGTGTTATGCATTATGGTTTGTTTGTGTTTACTGAGTATATAAATTGTATAAATTTTGGTGCTTGCATTATGAGGAATGCATAGGAATTAATTAAGTCGCACCGAGTGAGCATGTTAACATATTGTGATACTTTGAGAATGTATATGTGATTTGTGTGCAGTATATACAGCTCCCAATGTTGAATTCATGGACCTCGATTAGTACTTAGTCGTGTTTGTCGAAAACTAGGAAAATGGCAACTAAGCAATACTTGACCTTTTGTACCGTGTGAGCTACCTCTAGAGAACACAAGGGAACTAAGTGCTACATAGATTCTTCGGAACTGTGGGAGCCACCTCTAGAGTCCTTTAAGAGCTAAGTGCTACACGAGTTCCGATGAATCACTAGAAAGTATGTGTCATAGAGACTAATCCGAGTAAAGACTCAATCTTTTGTACCGTGTGAGCCACCTCTAGAGAACTCAAGGGAACTACGTGCTACACAGATTCTTCGGAACTGTGGGAGCCACCTCTAGAGTCCTTTGAGAGCTAAGTGCTATACGAGTTCTGATGAATCACTAGAAAGTATGTGTTATAGAGGCCAATCCGAGTAAAGACTCGATCTTTTGTTCCGTGTGAGCCACCTCTAGAGAACTCAAGGGACCTACGTGCTACATAGATTCTTCGGAATCTGTGGGAGCCACCTCTAGAATTCTTTGAGAGCTAAGTGCTACACGTTTATCGATGAACCATTTGAAAACATAAGCCATAGAGGCAAACCCGAGTAACATTCGATCTTTTGTACTGTGTGAGCCACCTCTAGAGAACTCAAGGGACCTACGTGCTACATAAATTCTTTGGAATCTGTGGGAGCCACCTTTAGAATCCTTTGAGAGCTAAGTGCTACACGTGTACTGATGAATCATGAGAAATTCTATGCCAATGAGATAGCGGATAAACGATTGTGAACTGTGAATGTGTTGAATATTATTAGATGAAATAGATCCTACACATAAGACAGAGAATATGTATAATTGTTGAATTATACTTATATGATGCTATAGAAACATGTGCTATTTGAATGTTTGTTTTCCTTCACACTTAACCATACCGATAAAAAGGGATTAAAAGAATGATATTTTGTGAGTTTAAGATGGAAGAAAAGCATGAATGAGTTTATGCAATCTATGTACATACAAATTAGTAGCTAATCTTGATATAATGCATACATGCTATTTTATAGAATTCATGCATGTATGATCGTGTTTTACGACATGAGTCTAGTATGTACTTATTTAAGCTACTTATTGAGCCGTGGATTTGCTCACCCCTTAAATTTAACATCTGCAGATCATACGAGTTGATATCCGGCTCAGGCTTCGTATAAGCTCCCGGGAACTGTACCTAGTAGTGGTACTCGTCTACATTCTCCGGGCCTAGCTTTTTTGCTTTTGAGGTATACTAATTGTATATCATTTTGATAGTTATACGAACTTTAAATTTCACAATACTAGGAAAGAATATGGGATGTAGCTTTGGATCGCACTAGATTATTATGTGAGTTTAGATGATTATCGAGTACAATCTGGGTTAAGATGTATATTTTGAATTATGTATAAACTGCAAGATGTGGATTTATTACTAGTTAAATCCTTGAGAAATATAAGATGCATGATTGTGTGAATTGTGGGAAACAAAAGCTGGCTATATTGTGTAGATTTGAATGTGTTTAAATGCAGGTGATTTTACTGGGGAAATTGATAAAATATAAGGTGGAGGTTTTCGACCCGTTTCTTTTAGAATAGTAAAAATAAGGCTATAATCATAAAAATTACCTTGAGAAGTGTGACATAGCTCGAGAAACAATATTAGTAAGATAAGATTTGATTTAGATACTACACTAACACCGAATACAAACCGTAAGTAGAAAAAGAAAAATTTGGTTCGTAATTTTTCAAAGGCATAAAGTAAGTATTAAGTGGACGTCATTGGCCTTCGGCTCATGACAGATTTAATAGTATCAGAGCTTGGTTTGTCTAGTATATGTTAGTGTAGTTTAGACCTTCTGAAGTGTTACATCTCATGTACTGTGAAATTTATGTTTGAAAGTTTTCCAATTTTGACTTATACTGAGATTGATCTGCTTTTGGTATAGGCAATTGAAATTTGATTAGAATGAGGAGAACGAGACGTAGAGGTGGACTCGGGAGACCATCTCGGGGGTCGGCAGTACCACCCTCGACTCTTTCACCTTCTACACCTCCATCGCCTCCACATCCGACTCCTCCACCCCCGGACAGCATGGAGGCAAGGATGGCTAGAATGGAGTAGAATTACGAGGTTATGATAGCTTTGCTACAACAATTAGTGGCAAACCAAACTAGTGTACCTCAGACTCCGCCACCTCCGCATGCACCTCCGGAACCTCCAGTGCCTCCATCTGCACCTTTAGTGCCTTTGCCTGCACCACCACCACAGGTGCCACCTCCACCGATTCCCGTAGAGCCACAAGATGCTCCTCCTCCGATTATACCTCAAGCAGCTGTGCCTCAGCCAGCTACTACTCAGGCTGGGGTTCAGTAGATCGAAACATGTCCCTTCTAAAGCAATTTCAGAAGATGAATCCTCCGCAGTTCAAGGGGGAAAAAGATCCATCCAAAGCAGAAGAGTGGATAGAGGAGATGGAGTTCCTCTTTAAATACATGGGCTGTAATTCCACCGAGAAGGTATCACTAGCTGTATACATGATGAGAGGTGAGGCTCAGAAGTGGTAGAAGACTAATGAACCCTTGGTTTTGGCCAAAGATCCCATTATAACATGGGAGAAATTCGTTCAGACCTTCATGGGTTACTATGTGTCTGCAGTGGCAAAACAAAAGAAGAAGACAAAGTTTCTTGAATTAAAGCAAGGGTCTATGAAGGTTGATGAGTATGAGACCCGATTCACTGCCTTAGTCAAATATGATACGGATTATGCCAACAATGATGAGAAGAAGGCAGAGAAATTCACATCGAGCTTGAGGTCAACTATTAGGGGTAGAGTTAGCCCCTTTGAGCTTACAAAGTATGCTGCGATTGTGAGGAAAGCATTGACAGTTGAGTAAGAACTTGAGACTTCACAGGCCGAATATGATGCTAGGAAGCAGCCTAAACCTAGACAGCCCACTGATAAGAGATTTGATAGAAGAAGGCCAGAGCAAAGCAAATATCTGGGCCCTAGTAAGAGGCAGAAGTTTGTTGCGCCTCGACCACAGGCTATTAGGCCTATTGCTACAGCTGCTACTACTACTTGAGCCATAGTTGCAGCGCCCATTGATGCTTCTCAGCCGTGTACTACTTGCAGCAGATTCCATAGAAATCGACCTTCTCATAGAGCTACGGAAGCTTGCTTTAAGTGTGGTAAGATAGGCCATGTGGTTAAAGATTGCCCTCAACTTAAGGCCACTGAGAAACAAGATGATAGACAAACGGTGGCACAACAGAGAAAGATTCAAGATAAGGGCAAGAAACCCGTGGAGCATGGAAGAGTGTTTACTCTCGACCAGGAGACGGTTGATGCTTCAAGTTCGGTCACTAAGCGTAAGCTTACTATCTGTGATTTAGAAGCATTTGTACTTATTGATCCAAGCTCAACGCACTCTTTTATTTCACCTAAGTTTGCTAGCAAATTGCATATAGAGTCTAAGCCCTTAGGTCATCTATTACATGTTATTACTCCCTTCAAGGAATCTCAAATGACCGAACATGTGTATCGTAAGTGTAAAGTAAAGGTGGGAGATAAGTACTTAGTAGCGGATTTGGTATTATTAGACATGTATGACTTTGATGTAATACTAGGAATGGATTGGCTAACCAACCATCATGCTAGTGTAGATTGCTATAAGAAGATTGTTACTTTCTCCTTACCTGAAAAGCTTGTATTACGACTTGGAAATAATAAATAGAATGTTTGTGATTTTATTGGTGTCTCACTAATATGAGATTGATCTGTTTTTGAAGGCTATCTCGTGTTTTTCAAGGATGCCAAAAAGAGCCATTCGGAATTGTCTGACATCCCAATTGTCAAGGACTTCACCGATGTGTTTCTAGATGAGCTACCGGGGTTACCTCCGGAAAGAGAGATGGAGTTCGCTATAGTGCTACTCCCAGGCACTCAACCTATATCTAAGCCCCCGTATCGAATGGCCTTAGTAGAATTGGAGGAGTTGAAAAAGCAATTGCAAGAGCTATTGGACAAAGGGTTCATAAGGCCGAGTGTGTCACTGTGGGGAGCTCCGGTGTTGTTTGTGAAGAAGAAGGATGGCAGTTTGAGGCTATGTATAGATTATAGGCAGTTGAATCAAGCAACGATGAAAAATAAGTATCCATTGCCTAGGATTGATGATTTGTTGGATCAATTGAAGGGTGCCCAAATATTTCAAAGATTGATTTGAGGTTGGGGTACCAACAATTGAGGATTAGAGGGGAAGATGTACCAAAGACAGCCTTCAAGACTCGATATGGCCACTACAAGTTCCTGGTTATGCCATTTGGCTTAACGAATGCACCTGCAGTATTCATGGGATTGATGAATGAAGTGTTCAAGCCTCGCTTAGATAAGTTCGTCATCGTATTCATAGATGACATATTGGTGTATTCCCGATCCCAGGAAGAACATGAGCACCACCTCCAAATAGTACTCCAGCCTCTTCGAGAGAAGGAGCTATATGCGAAGTTCAGCTGATGTGAATTTTGGTTGGAACAAATCAGTTTTCTGGGGCATGTGGTATTGAAGGATGGTGTCACAGTAGACCCAGTTAAGATAGAGGCCATGATGAATTGGGAGAGGCCTAAGATAGTAACTAAAATTCGTAGCTTTTTAGGGCTTGCGGGTTATTATTGGAGATTTGTAGAGGGATTCTCCAAGCTTGCTGCCCTATTAACCCAACTCACACGTAAGGATGTCAAGTTCGGGTGGAATGATGCGTGTGAGCGCAGCTTTCTAGAACTGAAGCAAAGGCTAACTACGGCTCCTGTGTTGACGATTCCAAGTGGATCTAGAGGATTTGCAGTGTATAGCGATGCCTCTCTACAAGGTCTAGGACATGTGTTGATGCAGAATGGTAGAGTAGTGGCATATGGTTCGAGACAGTTGAAGGACCACGAGAGAAACTACCCTATTCATGATCTGGAGTTGGCAACGGTAGTGTTTGAGCTAAAGATATGCCGCCATTATTTGTATGGTGAACGGTTCCAGATTTACACCGATCACAAGAGTTTAAAGTACTTATTCTTGCAAAAAGAGCTGAATATGAGACAGAGACAATGGATGGAGCTATTGAAGGACTATGACTGCGAGATTCTCTACCATTCGAGTAAAGCAAACTGAGTAGCTGATGCATTAAGTAGGAAGAGTGTGGGTTTTGTTAGCTACATGATGGTCCGAGAGTGGGATTTGATGGAGAAATTTTCGGAACTGAATATAAACCTAGAACCAGATGGTGAGTGTTTGATGGCTAGCTTGAGAAATGAGCCTAGCATTATCGATCAAATTAGACAAGCCCAAAAGGAAGATCCTAGACTTGTGGAGATTGTTAGTAGAATACAACCGGACCAAAACTCAGAGTTTGAGATTTCAGATGATGGATTGTTGAGACATAGGGGCATGTCCCAGATGACGAGATGTTGAGGAAGCAAATTTTGGAAGAGGTACATAGCTCCAAATACACTATGCATCCAGGCAATACAAAGATGTACCAGAACTTACTGTGATAACCGTAAATTTTTCATTTATTGGAAATTATAAATATTGAAAATAAATATTGGAGAAAATAAATCAGAGGAACTAAATAAAATTTGCGAGAATGGGACATTGGTGAAAATCCCGAGAATTGAGGAAGTGAAAGAATCGGGAAATTCGTGTAAAGGAAATTAAATTGGAAGTGAAAATAAAAATAACAGAGAGAGGAAAAATTAAAATCCAAATTAAATAAGGAAAATGAGAAATGAAAATAAAGTATGTTTATATAATTACAAATTATATAAATGTATTTTATACAAATACATATGTATTTAAAACACTATATAGTATATTTTAATATACGTTGGTATATATATGGAAATATATATTATTTCATAAATTTAAATAATACATATGTATATAAACATAATATTTTATGTGCATATATAATTATATAAATACATATAAAAGAAAGGTAAATGTGATTTTATATTAAAGTTTATATGTATATATGTTGTATTATAACATTTATATAATTTGTATATGTAAATGTTATTTATTTTAAAGTATATAAATATACATATATATATATACTAGATATATGTTTTGTAATATACAATCTATAATTTATATATAATATATATTGTATTACATTATATATGAAATAATATATGTATAATATATAGTATATATTATACACTATAAATATTTTATAGTATATTATATACTAAAAAGGGAAAGGAAATAAAACCAAAAGAGGAAAGAAACAAAATGAAGGAAAATCGGGGAAGGACCCTATCTTTCCCAGCCAAAGGGCCGACGGCGGCGGAGCTGCCACTGCTGGCGAGGGTGGAAGGAGAAGGGCGAGACGCCACCACCAGAGAAAGGAAAGAAGCTGCCGACGGCATGAATAAACGGAAAACAGAAACGAAGGAAAACGAAGGAAACATGGAAGAAAGGGAAAAATGGCAGACGGCGGTGCCGGCTGATCCAGGCACCGCCACTACCATCGAAGCACCGCCGGAGGTAGAGGAAGAGGATGGATGCCACCGGAGGCGTGGTGAACAGCAGAGGAAGGCCGACGGAGGAGGAAAAGAAACCGAAGGTAAACCGAGTAGATCCGCCGTCGTGTCGCCGATCCAGGCCGAGCAGAGGCCACCAGCAAGTTTGTCTCAAAGCCGGCCAGATGCTGAGCCACCGAGCCTCCGAAGAACCGGTCGCCGGCGAGGAACCGGTAAGGAAGGGAACTGGACCGGTCTGACTTGGAAAGGAAGAGGAAAAAAGAAAAGAAAAAGAAAAGAAAAAGGAAAAAGAAAAAGAAAAAGAAAAAGAAAAGAAAGAGAAAGAAAAGAAAAAGAAAGAAAGATAAGAGGAAAAAGGAGAATTTCGGGAATTCGGAGATTTCCGAAAATTCGACAACCCGGAAATTTATGGAAATTCGATAAGAAATTCGCGAAAATTAAATTTCAGAAAAATTTAATAAATTATGGAAAAAATTCTAAAATTTAGAATTTTTATTTCCAGAAATTATTCTCAGCGATCGGGATGAGGAATCGGGAGAGATGGAGTGCGGGCGCGACTGATAAGAGGAAGCTGCCGACCTAAAAAAGGTAAAGGATGCATGTGCAGCACTGTAAGGATATTCAGTCTGCATGTTTTAATTTCAAAATATTTTATGGAAATATTTTATGAAATTATTATGATGAATGATTGGTTGGAAATTTGGTATGAAGTACTGGCTAGAAATTATAAACTGTATCTTTCGTGCAGGAGATTAGCCAATCGACAGCCGTTATACTATCGAAAAATTATCGAAAATTACTGAAAATCATAATAAATGATTTTATGTCACGAGAAATGATTTTTAACCACGAAAATTGAGAAAATGAATATTTTCATAAAAAACATGAATAAAATGAAAGTGATTTTAAAATATTCATATTTTCGAGTATGGTGATAATGAAATCACCGAAAATTCTCTTGATATGTAAATTACACGTAATACGAGATAAGAAATGAAAAGAACTAAAGTGAATATTTTTATATATAATTCTTAAATATTCATTAAATGGTTTTTTAACCTTTACGGTTTTAAATTATGAAATTATATTTTTATAAATTCCATAAAGGTTTATTAATGGTAAAAAAATACTGTTTTCAGACTAGTAGGCATCCTATCATGCTGATGTATGATATGTGATATGTTTAGTCCCGATCGACACGTGATCAGTGATCCACCGAGGATAATATAGATTACGGTCATAGATTTGATTTGTTTATTTCTTTGCCCTCCGGGGTCTATAGCATGATACGATTGATGATTGTCTTAGACTCTATATATAATGCGTGACAAGTGAAAAGATTATGTTTTATATGATATGAGAAGAAAATCAATTGATTTATAGTATTTTTACAAAATGCTCATTACGGTACTGATTATAGTACTGTGAGATAATTTTCATAAGACATGTGATACGAACATGTAGTATGCTTTCAAAAAGGAAGAAGTGATAAATCTAATATTCTTACCATGATTTTAAATGGAATATTAGATTATACGTGATACACGTGTGTCGATGAACCATTGAAAACATAAGCCACGAAGGCCAATTCGAGTAAAGACTCGATCTTTGTACCGTGTGAGCTACCTCCAGAAGACTCAAGGGACCTACGTGCTACATAGACTCTTCGGAAACTATGGAAGCCACCTCTAGAATCCTTTGAGCACTAAGTGCTACACGAGTTCTGATGAGATAGTGGAACGTATAAGGCATAAAGGCCAATCTGAGTAAAGACTCGATCTTTGTACCATGTGAGTCACCTCTAGAAGACTCAAGGGACCTATGTGCTACATAGACTCTTCGGAAACAATGGGAGCCACCTCTAGAATCCTTTGAGCACTAAGTGCTACACGAGTTCTGATGAGAAAGTGGAAAGTATAAGGCATAAAGGCCAATCTGAGTAAAGACTCGATCTTTGTACCGTGTGAGCCACTTCTAGAAGACTCAAGGGACTTACGTGCTACATAGACTCTTCGAAAACTATGGGAGCCACCTCTAGAATCCTTTAAGCACTAAGTGTTACACGAGTTTTGATGAGATAGTGGAAAGTATAAGGTATAAAGGCCAATCTGAGTAAAGACTCGATCTTTGTACCGTGTGAGCCAACTCTAGAAGACTCAAGGGACCTACATGCTACATAGACTCTTCGGAAACTATGGGAGCCACCTCTAGAATCCTTTGAGCACTAAGTGCTACACGAGTTCTGATGAGATAGTGGAATGTATAAGGCATAATGGCCAATCCGAGTAAAGACTCGATCTTTGTACCGTGTGAGCCACCTCTAGAAGACTCAAGGGACCTACGTGCTACATAGATTCTTCGAAAACTATGGGAGCCACCTCTAGAATCCTTTGAGCACTAAGTGCTACACGCATTTTGATGAGATAGTGGAAAGTATATGGCATAAAGGTCAATTCGAGTAAAGACTCGACCCTTGTAACGTGTGAGCCACCTCTAGAGAACTCAAGGGACCTACGTGCTACATAGATTCTTCGGAAATTATGGGAGCCACCTATAGAATCCTTTGAGAGCTAAGTGCTACACGTGTTTTGATGAAATATGAGGAATCGTAGGTTATTGTGACAATAAATAAATGATGGTGATTTGTGAATGTGACAAATGTCAGTAGATGGAATAGATCTTATACATAAGACAGAAAATGTGTATGATCATTGAATTATGCTTATATATGCCATACAAATATATGCTATTTGAATGTTTGTCTTCTTTCACACTTAACTCCATTGCTAGTTAGGATGGATGTCGTAATTGAACCAGTGAATTAGGGCTTACGCCTAAAGTAATTAAGTGATCGGTTATTTTGAAACTGTTTTCAGTGAGTTAAGCTATATGCTTAAAGTTTATAAACTTACGTTTTGTGAATGGATTGATTTATTAACTTGCATAGTAACCGATTTATTGACGTGTATAGTAACTAATCTACCGAAGTGCTTGCTGTTTTGCTAATGTGATAAGTGGAATAGATTTTAATAGCTTACTTTGCTATTTAAAGTACTGTACTAATTATGATTGTACAGTAAAACATGAAATGAGTTTTAAAGGAAAATGATGATGATTTTAACTAATATTCTTTTCAAAGAATATATGAATATTAGTTACTTTATTTAAATGCTTTATTTCATAAAAGCATTATTTTGAAAAGAATATGAAAATGATATGAAATAAAAAGGAAAATTATTTAAATTTCATGTGAAAAGAAATTTATTACTCTCTACAGTTGCTTCTAGATTCCGGAACAAGATAGGTATTTCAAAATACCTACCTTACTCCATCCGAATCCCTAGCCGACTGTAGTATCCTTCCTACACGCGAGCCTAGAGCCCATAGGAAAAAAAATGAAAAAGATTTTTAGCATATAGATAGCTGAGTATCAAGTGAGGCATATAATTCCCTTACTGAGCCGTGGTTTTGCTCAGCCCTTAATTTTAAACATTTCAGGTTTTTTGATGATTGTGAGATCAGTTGATTGTGGATCATGGTTGTACATAAAGGACAATGTGACAGACCGACTGATTTATTTGAGATACGATCATTTATTTTCTGTATTTAGACATGTCTATAGTACTACTTATCTAATTAATTAAGTAGGGGATGTGTATAATATAAACAACGTTATGTAAAATTGTTTAACAGTTAGTACAAGTGAAGTATCATAGACAGCACAACCGGTTAAGTTGTGTAAAATAAGGTGAAAAATGTGGTAACAGGTCGTTACAGATTTAATGGTATTAGAGCATGGTTGGCCTGATGTCTGCAGATACTTTTGGAAGGAAAAGAGTTAAACATCCCCTGTAGCACTGTGTAGTTTGAATACATAGAGAAAATAAATGATTGCAAACTGAATTAAGTGTTTAGAAGGGAGTGAGCAATTTTGGAATAAGGAATGCTGAAAAGGGAAAATGGCTCGGGAATGTTACCTGAAATGGTGATCTTATGATCTAAATGAAGGTTGATCGGTAAGGAACAGAAATGGACTTGGTGAGGGCCCCACCAGTACTTTTCTGTTCGAACCGAACTGAGACCTGAAAGTGATGGTATAAAGGAGGGCAATGAAATATCATCATTAAATAGACTTTAAGATCACCGATTGAGGGTAATTTGAAGAGAGAGAAAATTTTTGGCCAAAATGACCAAAATACCCCTGACTCCAATATTTTACAAGGTGTTAAAATAAACCAACAAAGGTTGGAATTGATTGATCTGAGAGAGAAATTAATGATATAAAGCTAAATTACAAGCAAAATAATCCAATTGTGGATTTTAGTGAACTTCTCTATCAAAATCGAATGAGATCTAAATTACTGGTATAAGTATCAGAAAGGATACTATCAACATATAGATGATCAGTTCATTGATTTAAATGTATATTGAGGAGATAGAAATAAATGTTGAAATGATGAAATCGCCCCTATGTTGGGTGATGTTCGGAATAGTGTTAAAACCGAGCTGAATTGGAATCCATTTATAGAAATGGAGTTATTAATGGCATAGAGGATGTCATATGGATATAGATATCCCTATTACTGATTCCGCTGACACTTAGATTTCAAACGCGACTATGAGTGACCTAGTGAATGGGCTGGGCCTCATGATAAAACCTTGAGAGGTAACCCAGTGAACGGGATGGGCATTCTCAAAGGGTACAGTACACATATGTAAAGGCGAACGACGGACGGGCCGGGGCCTCATATGATGCGATCCAAAAAGTGTAGTGGAATGTCATCAGATGATTGGCCCGGTTATTGACTGTAAGGGCCGAAAATTAAGAGTGTATTGAACGAGATTGTTGAATACTATGAAAAGTGAGATGATTACAGGAATTGACTGATGAGGTGAATAGTACAGATAATGAAATACATACTGGTGTGGTTACTTATGGTTCTATACATTTTTACCACTTTGAGGTATCAAACAAATAATCTTATATAGAACCGACATATCTTGAAATATGTGCTATAGAATGAGGTACTGTGTGGAGTACTGTGAATTGGAAAATAATTATAAGAACAGTGAAGTGATAAAAAGAAGTGATAGCTAACCTAAGTTCTTCAGGACCATTGAGACAGAATTGTGATGGGCGACCCATAGTGGATCATATGTTGTGAGATACAGGCGAACTATGTTATCGCCGACTCACTAGTAAGGGTAAACCTGGGGCGAAAGGATCGCCTAGGGGATGCTCGCCGACGGCCGATACGAACGGGCGGGGCTCTTACAATTATCTCAATGGTAACACGAGTGTAAGAAACTAGGTACATAGCGGTGCCAAGGTTCAAACCTCGTGGAGAATATACTCAAGGGAATTAAGCTTGAATTCATTAAATGGAAATGATTTTAAAGTGAATAACTGAATTGAAACGGGTAGCTGTAAAGTGTGTTGATAACCATTGTACTTGATACAGCTTACCAGAATGAGATTCGTAATGCTGTAAAGTATGACTAGGTAATGAAATCAAGGTAGAGTATGTATCAAAATGATTTTAATATCGAATGTCTTTGCCTTGAGAATACACAGTGTAAATGAAAGGACACAAGGATGAAATGTCCAAGATAATAAGAAATGTATGATTAAAGAAAGTATCGGATTTGATTTCCGATAGAACTTCCAGAGTTATATAAATTAGAGGAATCGAGATAACATTGACTCGATTTTGAATATGAAGTTAAATTCTAAGCTTATATCGGAGGATATAGAAAGAATCCTAAAAGCTTAAAAAATATAAATATATAAAAAAAATAAAAAAAATAAAAAAATAATAATAAAAAAATAATAATAACTCTGGAAAATGTGTGAATAATGAATTTCACGTGTAAAGGTCTGGATGACGAAAATACATAAAATGAAAAGTCGAGAATAATGAAATTATCTGTATAAGTGTAAATGAGAGAAATACAAATGATATTGAGATGTAGATGAATTAAAAAGGATGTATTAATTTCCCTATCATTAATAAAGTTTTGGTGAAGAACAAGTATTCATCTACATGAAAATAGACACTTTATTGATCTAATTAGAGATATGTGAGGAGTTAATAAGACTAGAAGCGTCCTTAGATAAAAGATTGAAGATTGGTGTCCATGAGATGATGATTTGAACTCGGAGTGAATTTTACGAGTTCCTATTGAAGTTACAAGGGTAATGAGTTGCCTTGTGAAGTATATAAGCCTAAAGAATGAGGCATCCTTACATGAGTAAATTGATGAAATACTGATAGAGTCTAAAGTATAAATGGAACATGAGCAGTATTGTGATATGATCCTTAAACTCTTAAAGACTGTGGAATTGTGCTAAGATTAGCAACTAAGAGATTTGGCTAGACAGTATCTCCTCTTAAGACATATGATCTCGAGATGACAGGATGACAGCGAACCTGTATATGATATAAAGATAATGATTGAGATACGAAAGTAATGAGTCTAGCTAAATACTACTGCCAGCCTATAAAAGAGTGATGAGATTAGCTACTCTATAGATGAGACCTAATTAAAGAAATTAAAGTCGGTAGATGGATAAGTGTAAAGAAAAGATGGTATGCAAGATTTTAAAAGATCTTAGCAGTATAGTACCATACCAATTGAAAAAAAAAATATGAAGAGATAAAAGTGGAAATATGAAAACGAAAATGAAGGTGAAATAAGGAAATAAATTGCATGATGAGAAGGGAACATCAATATGAAACAGTTCCCGAAGGTAAGACGGGAGGTGATTTGTGTTGGTTATCGCATAACTGTGGCAAGATGTAAAATCAAGCCAACTTTGATAAGCGCAATAAATGATACTCAAAGGAGTAAGATAATTGATATGTTTATTGCCAGTATATAAATAGGAAATGTTTGTACATATAACCACCTCAACATGATAGAAATGGTAGAACCGTATAGATGATGTGATGACTAAATGGATGATTGGAGGATTCAATTGGGGAATCTAAATTATGAAAATAGATTTAAAGACCATACTACATGAAGAGAATATGCTAGTCTCATGAATTATGATTGTAAGAGATGATTTATAGTAAAGTCAGCAAATGAGATGCAGCCTTGGTGGAATAAGTGTGAAAATGAATATTGTAGACAATAAAGAGTCCAAAAGAGAAATGATGATATGGAAGTAATTAAAGACTGATGATCTAAATAGAATCACTTTCCATTATCAGACTTTTAGATTCTCTAGTGCCTTAGTCGAAGTATAAGTGTTAAACAGTGTGAATGTGTATGTACAGTTCCAATGAGCCTTACATGTGATGGGAGTCTCTGAGTTGCCATATGCTAATGAGAGATAGCAAAAGGCTTTGAGATTCCAAGTGTATTGATAGCACTGCTCCATACTGATATATATATATATGAGCGTGAGATGTAAACGCTCCATGATATTGAGAGAGCGTGTGCATGAGATGTGAAAGCTACTGGGACACTTACATATAATTGATTGACATGAGTACATGATAGTATCAAATTATGTCGACTCTGCACTAAGTGAGAAGAATGGATGATGAACAACATAGATCAGCTGTAATATGAAAAATATTGTGTATGGACTCTTATATGAAAAGAGTAAAAGTGAATAACTCCCGATTTGAGAAATGAACTTACAGGAGTATAGACATATATGATGAAAGACAGCATGTAGTGGTCTAAAGTACTCTTGATGTTGAAAGTGTACTGGCAGTATTACTTGGAGGATGAATTAGAGATCGGAAGTCGTAAGTATACGACATGTACCACCTTTAGACTTAAGTTAAATTCGGAGGACCGAATTTCTTAAGGTGGGGAGGATGTGATAACTGCAAATTTTCCATTTATTGGAAATTATAAATATTGAAAATAAATATTGGAGAAAATAAATCAGAGGAAATAAATAAAATTTGCGAGAACGGGATATTGGTGAAAATCCCGAGAATTGAGGAAGTGAAAGAATCGGAAAATTCGTGTAAAGGAAATTAAATTGGAAGTGAAAATAAAAATAATAGAGAGAGGAAAAATTAATTTGGATAAATTAAAATCCAAATTAAATAAGGAAAATGAGAAATGAAAATAAAGTATGTTTATATAATTACAAATTATATAATTGTATTTTATACAAATACATATATATTTAAAATACTATATAGTATATTTTAATATACGTTGGTATATATATGGAAATATATATTATTTCATAAATTTAAATAATACATATGTATATAAACATAATATTTTATGTGTATATATAATTATATAAGTACATATAGAAGAAAGGTAAATGTGATTTTATATTAAAGTTTATATGTATATATGTTGTATTATAACATTTATATAATTTGTATATGTAAATGTTATTTATTTTAAAGTATATAAATATACATATATATATATACTAGATATATGTTTTGTAATATACAATATATATAATTTATATATAATATATATTGTATTACATTATATATGAAATAATATATGTAGAATAAATAGTATATATTATACACTATAAATATTTTATAGTATATTATATACTAAAAAGGGAAAGGAAATAAATCCAAAAGAGGAAAGAAACAAAATAAAGGAAAATCGGGGAAGGACCCGATCCTTCCCAGCCAAAGGGCCGATGGCGGCGAAGCTGCCACCGCAGGCGAGGGAGGAAGGAGAAGGGCGAGACGCCACCGGCCAGAGAAAGGAAAGAAGCTACCGGTGGCGTGAAGAAACGGAAAACAGAAACGAAGGAAAACGAAGGAAACCGGGAAGAAAGGGAAAAATGGCAGACGGCGGTGCCGGCCGATCCAGGCTCTGCCACTACCATCGAAGCACCGTCGAAGGCAGAGGAAGAGGATGGATGCCACCGAAGGTGCGGTGAACGGCGGAGGAAGGCCGACGAAGAAGGAGAAGAAACCGAAGGTAAACTGAGTAGATCCGCCATCGTGCCGTCGATCCAGGCGGAGCTGAGGCCACTGGCAAGTTTGTCTCAACGCCAGCCAGCTGCTGAGCCACCGAGTCGCCGGATAACCGGCCGCCGGCAAGGAACTAGCGAGGAAGGGAACTGGACCGGTCTGACTGGGAAAGGAAGAGGAAAAAAGAAAAGAAAAAGAAAAGAAAAGGAAAAAGAAAAAGAAAAAGAAAAAGAAAAGACAGAGAAAGAATAGAAAAAGAAAGAAAGAAAAAAAGAAAAGAGGAAAAAGGAGAATTTCGGGAATTCGGAGATTCCCGGAAATTCGACAACCCGGAAATTTACAAAAATTCGGTAAGAAATTCCCGAAAATTAAATTTTAGAAAAATTTAATAAATTATGGAAAAAATTCTAAAATTTAGAATTTTATTTCCAGAAATTATTCTCAGCGATCGGGATGAGGAATCGGGAGAGATGGAGTGCCGGCGCGACAGATAAGAGGAAGCCGCCGACCTGGATATTCAGTCTGCATGTTTTAATTTCGAAATATTTTATGGAAATATTTTATGAAATTATTATGATGAATGATTGGTTGGAAATTTGGTATGAAGTACTGGCTGGAAATTAAAAACTGTATTTTTCGTGCAGGAGGCTAGCCAATCGGCAGCCGTTATACTGCCAAAAAATTATCGAAAATTACTGAAAATCATAATAAATGATTTTATGTCACGAGAAATGATTTTTAACCACGAAAATTGAGAAAATGAATATTTTCATAAAAACATTAATAAAATGAAAGTGATTTTAAAATATTCATATTTTCGAGTATGGTGATAATGAAATCACCAAAAATTCTCTTCGACAATGGTGATAATGAAATCACCGAAAATTCTCTTGATATGTAAATTACACGTAATAAGAGATAAGAAATGAAAAGAAATAAAGTGAATATTTTTTTATATAATTCTTAAATATTCATTAAATGGTTTTATAACCTTTATGGTTTTAAATTATGAAATTATTTTTATAAATTCCATAAAGGTTTAATGATGGTGAAAAAATACTGTTTTCAGACTAGTAGGCATCCTATCATGCTGGTGTATGATATGTGATATGTTTAGTCCCGGTCAACACGTGATTAGTGATCCACCGAGCACAATATAGATTACGGTCACAGATTTGACATGTTTATTTCTTTGCCCTCCGGGGTCTATAGCATGATACGATTGATGATTGTCTTAGACTCTATATATAATGGTGACAGGTGAAAAGATTATGTTTTATATGATATGAGAAGAAAATCAATTGATTTATAGTATTTTTACAAAATGCTCATTACGGTACTGATTATAGTACTGTAAGATGATTTTCATAAGACATGTGATACGAACATGTAGTATGCTTTCAAAAAGGAAGAAGTGATAAATCTAATATTCTTACCATGATTTTAAACGGAATATTAGATTATACGTGGTACACGTGTGTCGATGAACCATTGAAAACATAAGCCACGAAGGCCAATCAGAGTAAAGACTCGATCTTTGTACCGTGTGAGCCACCTCTAGACGAATCAAGGGACCTACGTGCTACATAGACTCTTCAGAAACTATGGGAGCCACCTCTAGAATCCTTTGAGCACTAAGTGCTACACGAGTTCTGATGAGATAGTGGAAAGTATAAGGCATAAAGGCCAATTTGAGTAAAGACTCAATCTTTGTACCGTGTGAGTCACCTCTAGAAGACTCAAGGGACCTACGTGCTACATAGACTCTTCGAAAACTATGGGAGCCACCTCTAGAATCCTTTGAGCACTAAGTGCTATACGAGTTCTGATGAGATAGTGGAAAGTATAAGGCATAAAGGCCAATCTAAGTAAAGACTCGATCTTTGTACCGTGTGAGCCACCTCTAGAAGACTCAAGGGACCTACGTGCTACATAGACTCTTCGAAAACTATGGGAGCCACCTTTAGAATCCTTTAAGCACTAAGTGCTACACGAGTTCTGATGAGATAGTGGAAAGTATAAGGCATAAAGGCCAATCTGAGTAAAGACTCGATCTTTGTACCGTATGAGCCATCTCTAGAAGACTCAAGGGACCTACGTGCTACATAGACTCCTCGGAAACTATGGGAGCCACCTCTAGAATCCTTTGAGCACTAAGTGCTACACGCGTTCTGATGAGATAGTGGAAAGTATATGGCACAAAGGCCAATCCGAGTAAAGACTCAACCCTTGTACCGTGTGAGCCTCCTCTAGAGAACTCAAGGGACCTACGTGCTACATAGATTCTTCGAAAATTATGGGAGCCACCTCTAGAATCCTTTAAGAGCTAAGTGCTACACGTGTTTTGATGAAATATGAGGAATCATAGGTTATTGTGACAATAAATAAAAGATGGTGATTTGTGAATGTGACAAATGTCAGTAGATGGAATAGATCTTATACATAAGACAGAGAATGTGTATGATCATTGAATTATGCTTATATTTGTCATACAAACATGTGCTATTTGAATGTTTGTCCTCTTTCAGACTTAACTCCATTGCTAGTTAGGATGGATGTCGTAACTGAACTAGTGAATTGGGGCTTGCGCCTAAAGTAATTAAGTGATCGGTTATTTTGAAACTGTTTTTAGTGAGTTAAGCTATATGCTTAAAGTTTATAAATTTACGTTTTATGAATAGATTGATTTATTAACTTGCATTGTAACCGATTTATCGACGTGTATAGTAACTAATCTACGGAAGTGCTTGTTGTTTTGCTAATGTGATTAGTGGAATAGATTTTAATAGCTTACTTTGCTATTTAATGTACTGTACTAATTATGATTGTACAGTAAAACATGAAATGAGTTTTAAAGGAAAATGATGATGATTTTAACTAATATTCTTTTCAAAGAATATATGAATATTAGTTACTTTATTTAAATGCTTTATTTCATAAAAGCATTACTTTGAAAAGAATATGAAAATGATATGAAATAAAAAGGAAAATGATTTAAATTTCATGTGAAAAGAAATTTATTACTCTCTACAGTTGCTTCTAGATTCCAGAACAAGCTAGGTATTTCAAAATACCTACCTTACTCCATCCGGATCCCTAGCCGACTATAGTATCCTTCCTACATGCGAGCCTAGAGCCCATAGGAAAAAAAATGAAAAAGATTTTCAGTATATTGATAGCTGAGTATCAAGTGAGGCATATAATTCCCTTACTGAGCCGTGGTTTTGCTTACCCCTTAATTTTAAACATTTCAGGTTTTTTAATGATTGTGAGATCAGTTGATTGTGGATCACAGCTGTACATAAAGGACAATGTGACAGACCGACTGATTTATTTGAGGTACGATCGTTTATTTTCTGTATTTAGACATGTCTACAGTACTACTTATCTAATTAATTAAGATAGGGGATGTGTATGATATAAACAACGTTATGTAAAATTGTTTAACAGTTAGCACAAGTGAAGTATCACAGACAGCGCAATCGGTTAAGTTGTGTAAAATAAGGTGAAAAATGTGGTAACGGGTCGTTACACTTAAGCAAGGTGTATTAGTGGGTTGGTATGAAGAAGGATATAGCGACCTTTGTGTCCAAGTGCCTAGTGTGCCAAAAGGTTAAGATTGAACACCAGCGGCCAGCGGGCCTACTAAAGCCCTTACCCATACCTACGTGGAAGTGGGAGCATGTGACTATGGACTTCATTATGGGGCTCCGAGGACTCGTAGGAATCATGATGTGATCTGGGTGATAGTTTACAGATTGACAAAGTCCACTCATTTCCTAGCTATGAAGGCTACCGATTCGCTTAGTGCCTTAGCAAATATGTATGTCAAAGAGATTATGATGTTACATGGAGTTCCAGTGAGCATAGTGTCAGATAGAGATTCTTGGTTTACTTCCCATTTCTGGGAACACTTTCAGGATGCTCTGGAAACTAAACTGAGTTTTAGCACAGCCTTTCATCCCCAAACTGATAGGCAATTAGAGAGGACTATTCAGACACTTGAGGACATGTTGAGGGCATATGTTATGGATTTTCAAGGCTCATGGGATGATCATTTGGCACTAGCAGAATTTGCATATAACAATAGCTTTCACTCTAGTATTAGGATGGCACCTTACAAGGTGTTGTATAGGCGTAGGTGTAGATCCCCTATTAGCTAGGAAGAGGTAGGCGAAAGAAAGATATTCACCCCAGAGATTGTAGAGAAAGCTTCCGAAGATGTGAGGTTGATATGTGATAGATTGAGGACAGCCCAAAGTAGACAAAAAAGCTATGCCGATTGTTGGAGAAGGCCTTTGGAGTTTCAAGTTATTGATAAAGTGTTTTTGAAGATCTCTCCGTCTAAAGGCATAATGAGATTTGGCAAGAAAGGGAAGTTAAGCCCTCGATACATTGGTCCGTTTGAGATACTAGAGAGGATTGGTGACATGGCATACCGACTAGCATTACCACTAAAGCTATCGTGTATGCATAACATCTTTCATGTGTCGATGCTGTGGAAATACCATCCGGACCCATCCCATGTTATTGAGTATGGGCCCTTAGAGATTAGGGAGGATTTAAGTTATGTCAAGAGACCTATTCGGATTTTAGACAGAAAAGATAAGATATTGAGGTCTAAGACAATTCCTTTGGTTAAAGTACTTTGGCAATACCACTCTTTAGAGGAAGCCACATGGGAGCTAGAAAGTTTAATTAAGGAGAAGTACCCTTACCTATTTCAGATGAACATAGAGAATTTAGACGACCAAATTTCCTAAGGTGGGGAGGATGTAAAAACTACAAATTTTGTACCATGTTAGTAAATAAATAAGAGACATAGAATAAACTTGGTACTATAATGCACCTTGTAGTTAGCATTATTTCAAGTAATGAGAATGAAGTTGCAAGTTTGGTAAATTTAACAACAAATGATCCTTGAGATAATTTAGAAATCTTATATAAGTTCAAAAATCATATGAGAACAAATAGATACATGTATTCCAATAAATAAGTATATTTGTTTTAAATAAAACAAGGACACAAGTATACTAAAAGAAATGTAATATACTTGAAAATTAAAATAGTCAAAATAAAATAAAAAGGAATACATATACATGTATATATTGAATGTTACATATGTATACATATATATATATGTAAATTTTAAAAGAAAGGAGGAATATATATAAATATATATATATATATATATATATATATATATATACACAAACACATACCTACACTAAAAGTATACTAGACATGAAAACATATAAATATTATACATATATATATATACATATGGACATGTGTATGTATATATTTTATAATTAAGATTTGAAGTGTAGATAAATATATATTACATGTAGAAAATATAATGAAATAAATAAATTTCATATGAATATATGTTGGAATATATATATATATATATATATATATTATTAAAAGACAATTATACATTATGTGAATTATAGATAATTAAAAATAAGAATAGAAAATATAAAACAAAAACAAAGTTTAAATAAATTAAACAAGAGTTAGTGGAGTTTGATGGGACTTTCTCCAATCAAACTCCACTAGCAATTCTCGGGTAACAACAAAAACAAAGCTTCTTAAGGAAGCTTGGAAAACCAAAGAAGAGAAAGTGTAAGTGAAGGAAAGAAAGGCTCGGGTAGAACCAGAAAAGAAGAAAGAAAACTGAAACTGAGAAAAGAAGGAAGAAAGGAGAGGTTAAGCCGAAAAGAAAAGAAAGAAAAGGAAAGGTGAAGGCCGAAAGGAAAAGGAAAGAAGAGAAGAGAAAGAAGAGGAGGAAGTGTACAGCTGCTGCCTCTATCGTGAATAGCCATCAGAAAGGAGAACAACTGCTGCTGCGAGAAGAAGAAATGCTTGTTAATAGAGGAGGGAATTGAGGTGTTGGCTGACGTGAAGGCTTGTTGTGTAGGGGCTGGAATATTAGGTTGATCAGGAAATGGGACAGGGAACGTGAGGCAGCCAAGGAACCTTTCATTTGGTGTCTCTCGATGCTAGAACAGGGCAATGGAGGGGAAGGCTCGACTGGGCAAGAAATCTACAGCAACAGACCATTTGGTGCGGATAAACCCCTCCCTTCAGCACGTACGGGACAACATCAAAGAAGCTTGTTGGCTTCTACCTTTTGGTCTAATGAAAACCTAGAACAAGGGTGGTTTGGTGGAAGGTTTCTCATGGGTAAGGATTGTCCCTTTAGTAAGCTTAATGAATATGTTTAATAAACATATAGGAATGTGTTTACTTATTAGGTCAATGGGTACATATATTATATATATATATAAATATATATGTATATATATCAAATAATATGATGAGAATGATTAAAGCATAATTGACTAAATACATATACATGTATATATATATATATATATATATATATGCACGTCCGTAGTAATTGTGATGAGTTGATTTTGAATAAAGTAAAGTGATGTGTGTGTGTGTGTATATATATATGTACATATGTATATACACATACATATAGGCATATATATATATATATATATATATATTCAAGAAAGGCTAGAAAGAAATATCTAAGCCACAAAAAGTAAAGCTTAAAAAGAGGTAAGAAAATATACATTAATATGAGAAGAATTGTTGACGGTTGGTACATGGAAAAATATGAAAGCGAATGATCGGTAACTATGGAAATTTTAAGTAAGGACTAAACATCTGTTCAAGATTAATATGTGCACACACAACCCTTTAAGGATGAAGGTTATATACATTTAGAATGATAAGGCGGAGTCAATCTTAGCATGATAGCAAATTTGAATATTTGTGCGTAGTTTAAATTATGCACTCTAAGTTCAGTATTTAACATGATGTGAGTAGTTGATTGAGACAGTATTAGAATGATTGTAGTGACTTCGATTGGAGCAATGTAGAAGCTAAGCTCGAGTTGAGGATCGAGGAAAAGTAACCTACCAAGAATAGAGCTAAGTGGGTTAAGTAAGCCTTATTAAAGACTTATTTAAATTCATATCAAGCTTGGTAGGACATTACGGATAAGACTAATAGAGTAAGTATGGGAAGATATAAATTGGACACAATGTGATCGTGAATAGTAGTTATTTGGAAAGAAATCTTGCTTGTGACTTGTGTGTTATGCGTTATGGTTTGTATGTGTTTACTGAGTATATAAATTGTATAAATCTTGGTGCTTGCATTATGAGGAATGCATATGAATTAATTAAGTCGCACCGAGTGAGCATGTTAACATATTGTGATACTTTGAGAATGTATATGTGATTTGCGTGCGGTATATACAGCTCCCAATGTTGAATTCATGGACCTCGATTAGTACCTAGTCTTGTTTGTCGAAAACTAGGAAAATGGCAACTAAGCAATACTTGACCTTTTGTACCGTATGAGCCACCTCTAGAGAACTCAAGGGAACTACGTGCTACACAGATTCTTCGGAACTGTGGGAGCCACCTCTAGAATCCTTTGAGAGCTAAGTGATACACGAGTTTCGATGAATCACTAGAAAGTATGCGTCATAAAGGCCAATCCGAGTAAAGACTCGATCTTTTGTACTGTGTGAGCTACCTCTAGAGAACTCAAGGGAACTACGTGCTACATAGATTCTTCGGAACTGTGGGAGCCACCGCTAGAGTCCTTTGAGAGCTAAGTGATACACGAGTTCCAATGAATCACTAGAAAGTATGCGTTATAGAGGCCAATCTGAGTAAAGACTCGATCTTTTGTACCGTGTGAGCCACCTCTAGAGAACTCAAGGGAACTACGTGCTACATAGATTCTTCGGAACTGTGGGAGCCACCTCTAAAGTCCTTTGAGAGCTAAGTGCTACACAAGTTTTGATGAATCACTAGAAAGTATGTATCATAGAGGCTAATCCAAGTAAAGACTCGATCTTTTGTACCATGTGAGCCACCTCTAGAGAACTCAAAGAACCTACGTGCTACATAGATTCTTCAGAATCTGTGGGAGCCACCTCTAGAATCCTTTGAGAGCTAAGTGCTACATGTGTATCGATGAACCATTTGAAAACATAAGCCATAGAGGCAAACCCGAGTAACACTCGATCTTTTGTATCGTGTGAGCCACCTCTAAAAAACTCAAGGGACCTAGGTGCAACATAGATTCTTCAGAATCTATGGGAGCCACCTCTAGAATCCTTTGAGAGCTAAGTGCTACACATGTACTGATGAATCATGAGAAATTCTATGCCAATGAGATAGTGGATAAACGATTGTGAACTGTGAATGTGCTGAATATTATTAGATGAAATAGATCCTACACATAAGACAGAGAATGTGTATAATTGTTGAATTATACTTATATGATGCTATAGAAACATGTGCTATTTGAATGTTTGTTTTCCTTCACACTTAACCATACCGATAAAAAGGGATTAAAAGAATGATATTTTGTGAGTTTAAGATGGAAGAAAAGCATGAATGAGTTTATGCAATCTGTGTACATACAAATTAGTAGCTAATCTGGATATATTGCATGTGAAATCCCTAATTTCAGGAAATTCCTCCATAATTATAAAGTATGTTAGCTTAAATGAGAATAAGTAGATATGAGAATTATGAAGTATGAAGGATGTATGGAACATGGAAGAAGTAATGAAATGGAAGGTCAAATAGTCAAAGAAGTAAATTATGATATTATGAGAATGCTTATAGTATGGAAAAATAAATGTAAGATTTTGTACAATTAAATACCAGAAATTAAGTGTAATTAAAGACAAGTGTTATATGGAAGAAAGAAGACCAATTAAGTGAATGGTCAAATAATGATGGTCAAAGGTTAAGATGAAATGATTTAATTTGATGATGATAAAATTTATATCAAATTTTAATTAGTGTAATGAGATGTGGCTGATATGAAAAGGGTAAAAGAGAATTAATGGTCAAAGAAGGGTCAAAAAGCATAGTCAAAAGGAAACATGGTTGAGATGAGATGATTGGGATAGGGGAGCATTAAATGAAGCTGCATGAGTCATCATCTCCAGCCATCCCCCACGGCAGCAACCCTCTTTCCAGCCCTCTCCCTCTCGTTCTCTCCATTTCTCCAAGTTTCCATAAGCTTCCATTCTTACTCCCCTTGACAAACACTCTTGTTTAGTAACCAAATCGTTTAGCTAGTTGAACGAAAATGATCCTTGTCACTAGACTAAATGATATCCAAAGTTTGGTGGATTGATTCCAAGTATTGGAAGAGATCTCAAAGTTTGAGATTTTGGTCACTAGTAAAAGGTAAGAGAAGAAGATGATTTGTTCAATTATGTTCATGGTATGGTGTTGTACTGAATTAGTATAACATGTTTATGGCAAATTCTTAAAGGTTTGCTTTGATATGATGATTTTATATTTGAAGAAGAAAAAGGTTAGGGTTGATGAACCAAGTGATTTCATGTTCTCAAAGTAATCGAGGTAAGGAATTTATGTAACGGACGTAAGGCGGCTATGTCCGCATGTTTTATGATGTTTTGATGTGGTTTGGAGAGATGTATTAGTTGTTTTGTGCAGGAAAAATGACATTTTCGGACTTGTCTCCTAGTGCCAATTAGGTTAGGAGCAGCCGACTGCCTTAAGTAGCAGCCGAACGCCCAGAGACAACCAAAACACCGTTTTTTGAAAAACTGATTCAAACTAGTCGACTGCTATTTACCCAGAAGCATTCTGTTTCAAACCAGTCGACTGCTATATGGGACAGTCGACTGCTATTTACCCAGAAGCATTCTGTTTCAAACCAGTCGACTGCTATATGGGACAGTCGACTGCTATTTGCTAAAATGCATTCTGTTTCAAAAACAGTCGACTGCTATATGTACCAGTCGACTGCTATTTCTTAAGAAGCATTCTGTTTGAAAACCAGTCGACTACTATATGTACCAGTCGACTACTATTTCTTAAGAAGCATTCTGTTTGAAAACCAGTCGATTGCTATATGGACCAGTCGACTGCCCTCATGCGTTTTCAAAATGAAAAATATCGAAATTTTAAATAAAAAGAATTTCGATAAATGAAAGTATGAAGCAGTAGCCGACTGCCCTATGAGGCCAGTCGACTACCTTGTTTTGAAAAGAGGTTTTCAAACCTATTTCAAGAAAGTATAAAATGTCATGGCAAAAAGCTATATGGCATATGTTTTGAGATTATGCATTTTTATGTTTATAGTAGGGGCTCTGGTCAAGTCCCGAAATGATGTATGTTTGGCTGAGGAACCATAAGTTAGGCCTCAGTCGCTACAGAAGGACACCTGACTAGTGTTACTGTAGCCCCCGACAGTTGGCCAAATTTGTCTATGTTTCATGTTCGGCTAAGGGAGGATTCCTGGCCCAACAGGGTACACCACATGATGATAATGATGATGATGATGATGATGATGCAGTGCATAACTTCATAAAAGTATAAATAGTTTTTATGTTATCAAAAACTATATGTATATACGATTTCTAAGGATAAAGAAATCGAAAGTACTTGGTTTACTTGTATAAGAAGTTTTAAAAGAAGTATATGATGTATGATTTCAAGAAAGTATAAGATGTTTTAAGAGAAGTATGTATGTATGTAAATGATATTTGAAAGAAGTATATGACGTATGTTTTCCATGATGATTTAAAAGAAGTATACGAAGGGTGTTTGCATATGCTACTTTAAAGAAGCACATGATTTACTTGATTTATAAGCATATGCTATTATGAACTTTCTATATTTGATGAAAGTACATGAATATGCTTTATAATGATTTTACATGACATTATAGAGCCAAGTAGGAAAAATGCATATAGAGGAATAGTACGCTCTTTTACATATTTTTCTTACTGAGCGTAAACTCACCCTTTTACGACTATTTTTCTTACAGATTACCTGAAGTGAGCCTCGCTCAGATTTAAGGAGCTTGATTTTGAAAGATTGCAGTGTACCTTCTCGATACGCTTCCCAGTTAGCATAGAAGGTATACTTATATACTTATGTACAGTAAATTGTAATTCAGATACAGTACAGTACAAGTTACAATTATATATATAAGATGTCGGGGATGTAAGATAAGATTATGTATGAGATCCTGTGGAAATGGAATGATATTTATATATATCATTTTTATGCTTATGGAAATTGAATAAAATTTGTATGAGCTATTAAATAATTAGCTTAAAGGTAAGGAATGATTGGCATTGATGAACTAAATCAATTAATGTCAGATAAGATAATAAGAAAAAGTAAGTGATAAGATGAAGTGGCGGGGACGTCACAGATTGGTATCAGAGCGAGTTGATTGGTAGTTGTCAGTGTCAAGAAGATAGAAGTAGAGTATATCCCCAATTGTACTGTACTTGTCTGAATGCATATACGATGTATAACTGTTTGAAGTTATACTAAATAGCTCAATTTTGTGATTTTATCGACAGAATGAGCTTAGATAGAAGGCGTGTTAGTAAAGGAAGAGAAAGGGGTCATGTAGAACTACCCCCAGTACAGTCTCCTTTTCCATCTCCACCACATAGCCCGAATACTAGGTTAGCAAAGATGGAGAAGCACATGGAGAATATGACCACGATGTTTACGCAGTTTATGACAAACTTTCCAAACATGGTCACAAGTGTACCGTCTGCTATTCCCACAGTACAGCCCCCATCGGTAACGATAGAGTTGACCCCACAAGTCCCAACAACTGAAAGGCGGGATCTCACAGCTTATTGCAGTATGACCTTGATTAAGGAATTCAAGAAGCTAGATCCGCCTAAGTTTAAAGGGGATAGGGGCACGTTGGCCGCAGTAAACTGGGTGAAGGCGGTCGCTAGATCTTTTGAGTATATGCTATGTTTCGATAAGGAAAAGGTGGATTTGGTTGCTTATCTGTTAATGGACGAGGCAGAGCATTAGTGGCAGTCCACTCGGGCCTTTTTGGAAGCCCAACATGTTGAGGTTACGTGGGATAGATTTTTAGAGGCCTTTAATGAGCAATACATCTCACGCTATGATCAGACTAGGCTAAGGGTCGAGTTTTTGAACTTGACTCAATGGACAATGTCAGTTAATCAATATGAATCGAAGTTCATTTCTCTAAGCAGATTCGATTTAGAGACCCTCAGAAGTGAAGGATATAAGATATACAGATTTATGGAAGGATTGAAACCTCCTATCAGATCCAAGTTGTATACCTTGGGTATCACTACTTATAATGAGACAGTCCGTAAGGCTCAGTTGTGTGAGCAGGACTATGAGCTTCATCAAACTGATTTCCAAGCCCAAGGTAAAGGTAAGAAACCGATAAAGCGGAAGTCAGAAAGGAAAACCTCGAGAGATGGATGCTCATCTGGGAGATGTAAGCCATATGAAAGAGCTTCGATAGGTAAGCAAGTAAATTATAAGAAAATGATTATTAATTAAATTAAATGGTTATGTGGAATATATATTGAGTTGGGAGTATTAGGATGATTATGGTACAGGGAATCCTAGAGCTACTGAGATCAAGATAAATGATGATAGATTCCGATATTCAACTAGTAGTACCGCTAGTTCATCTAAGAGTATAAGACAAAGGTGTGAACATTGCGGAAAGTTCCACGGATCACAACCATGCCGGTTGGCAAGTGGCGCATGTTTTAGATGTGGTGAACAGGGACATATGATCAGGGATTGTCCCAAGAGGGACTTGAGGACACCCAAGGAATATGAGGAGACCCCTCAACCACAGTGCAAGGCCACTGCTGAAGAGAAGGGAAAGACACCTGTTAACTATGATGTAAATGTTGAAGATGTATAATGCAAAAGTATGTTGTATTATCTGACTAAATTGTAAATGAAGTTAATAAAGGGTATGTATGGTTATGTGAAGGATTTTTAGCTTATGTTGTGGAAGGAGTAAAGAAAAGTCCTACACTTAATGAAATTATGGTAATCATGAAAAATTTTGATATGATTCCGAATGATCTTCCAGGACTCTTTATGGATAAGAAAAATAGATGTTACTATCGATTTGGTGCCAAGATTGAGCCCATTTTGAGATTACCATATCAGATGGCATTAATAAAATTTGAAAAACTTGAAAAGCAATTTCAAGAGTTGTCATGAGATAATGTTTGTGACTGAAGTTACTATGGTGTGATTTAATATAAGTTGGAGTTTTAATGAATATTTAATAAATTCGATTTCTTATTTATTGCACTTTTGTTAAGAAGTAAAGTGTGAAATACAATAATTGACAAGAAACGATAGTTAAGTTTCTGAAGTATTCATTGGTATGAAGTTTTATGATATATATAGTGATATGTGAAATAAGCTTAAGTGAAACTGATGATGGACTTAAATTGATATTTATATCGACTTATTTTACTTAAATGCTTTATCCTATGAAAGCATTTCTCTGAAAAGAATATGAATTAATATGAAGAATGAGTTGTCTCAACAACGGTAATTATTCCCTATAGTCACTTCTAGGTTTTGGAACAAAACAGGTATTTCAAAGTACCTTCCTTACTCTATCCGGATCCCTAGCCGACTATAGTATCCTTCTTGTTTGGTTCCTCGAACACCATAAGGGAATGAAGATGTTAATTTGATTTGTCTTAAGCTTAAAACAATGCGGAGTAGACAAAAGAATCATAAAGATGCATGAAGGAGACCATTTGAGTTTTTGGTTGGAGACTATGTGTTCTTGAAAGTTCCTCCATCTAAAGGGATCATGAGATTTGGCCGACGATGTAAGTTGAGTCCTTGCTACATCGGTCCATTTGAGGTCTCAGACCAAATTAAAGTTGTTGCCTATAGTTTGACCTTGCCTCCGAAGCCATCGGGAGTGTATAATGTATTCATATGTCGATGCTTCGGAAGTATAATTCAGAATTCATCTTATGTCATAAAAGATGAAACCTTAGAGATTCAGAAAGACATAAGTTATACGGCAAAGCCATTTAGGAATTTGGACAAAAAAGATAAGGTATCGAGGTCTAAGATGATTTAATTAATTAAAGTCTAATGGCCAAACCATACTATGGAAGAAGCTATAGGGGACTAAAAGCTTGATGAAAGAGAAGTATTCAGAACTGTTTAAGACATAATTTGATTTAAATTTGGAGGACCAAATTTCTAAAGGTGGGGAGAATGTGAAATCCCCAATTTTAGGAAATTTCTCCATAATAATAAAGTATGTTAGCTTAAATGAAAATAAATAGATATGAGAATTATGAAGTATGAAGGATGTATGGAACATGGAAGAAGTAATGAAATGGAAGGTCAAATAGTCAAAGAAGTAAATTATGATATTATGAGAATGCTTATAGTATGGCAAAATAAATGTAAGATTTTGTACAATTAAATATCAGAAATTAAGTGTAATTAAAGACAAGTGTTATATGGAAGAAAGGAGACCAATTAAGTGAATGGTCAAATAATGATGGTCAAAGGTTAAGATGAAATTATTTAATTTGATGATGATAAAATTTATATCAAATTTTAATTGGTGTAATGAGATGTGGCTGATATGAAAAGGGAAGAAGAGAATTAATGGTCAAAGAAGGGTCAAAAAGCATAGTCAAAAGGAAACATGGTTGAGATGAGATGATTGGGATAGGAGAGCATTAAATGAAGCTGCATGAGTCATCATCTCCAGCCATCCCCTACGGCAGCAACCCTCTTTCCAGCCCTCTCCCTCTCGTTCTCTCCATTTCTCCAAGTTTCCATAAGCTTCCATTCTTACTCCTCTTGACAAACACTCTTGTTTAGTAACCAAATCGTTTAGCTAGTTGAACAAAAATGATCCTTGTCACTAGACTAAATGATATCCAAAGTTTGGTGGATTGATTCCAAGTATTGGAGGAGATCTCAAAGTTTGAGATTTTGGTCACTAGCAAAAGGTAAGAGAAGAAAATGATTTGTTCAATTATGTTCATGGTATGGTGTTATACTGAATTAGTATAACATGTTTATGGCAAATTCTTAAAGGTTTGCTTTGATATGATGATTTCAGATTTGAAGAAGAAAAAGGTTAGGGTTGATGAACCAAGTGATTTCATGTTCTCGAAGTAATCGAGGTAAGGAATTTATGTAACGGACGTAAGGCGGCTATGTCTGCATGTTTTATGATGTTTTGATGTGGTTTGGAGAGATGTACTAGTTGTTTTGTGCAGGAAAAATGACATTTTCGGACTTGTCTCCTAGTGCTAATTAGGTTAGGAGCAGCCGACTGCCTAGAGACAACCAAAACGCCGTTTTTCGAAAAACTGATTCAAACCAGTCGACTGCTTTGTAAGCCAGTCGATTGCTATTTACCCAAAAGCATTCTGTTTCGAACCAATCGACTGCTATATGGGACAGTCGACTGCTATTTGCTAAAATGCATTCTGTTTCAAAAACAGTCGACTGCTATTTCTTAAGAAGCATTCTGTTTGAAAACCAGTCGATTGCTATATGTACCAGTCAACTGCTATTTCTTAAGAAGCATTCTGTTTGAAAACTAGTCGACTGCTATATGGACCAGTCGACTGCCCTCATGCGTTTTCAAAATGAAAAATATCGGAATTTTAAATAAAGAGAATTTTGATAAATGAAAGTATGAAGCAGCAGCCGACTGCCCTATGAGGCCAGTCGACTGCCTTGTTTTGAAAAGAGGTTTTCAAACCTATTTCAAGAAAGTATAAAATTTCATGGCAAAAAGCTATATGGCATATGTTTTGAGATTATGCATTTTTATGTTTATAGTAGGGGCTCTGATCAAGTCCCGAAATGATGTATGTTTGGTTGAGGAACCATAAGTCAGGCCTCAGTCGCTACAGAAGGACACCTGACTAGTGTTACTGTAGCCCCCGATAGTTGGCCAAATTTGTCTATGTTTCATGTTCGGCTAAGGGAGGATTCCTGGCCCTACGGGGTACGCCACATGATGATAATGATAATGATGATGATGCAGTGCATAACTCCATAAAAGTACAAATAGTTTTTATGTTATCAAAAACTATATGTATATGCGATTTCTAAGGATAAAGAAATCAAAAGTACTTGGTTTACTTGTATAAGAAGTTTTAAAAGAAGTATATGATGTATGATTTCAAGAAAGTATAAGATGTTTTAAGAGAAGTATGTATGTATGTAAATGATATTTGAAAGAAGTACTTGAAATATGTTTTGAATGAAGTATATGATGTATGTTTTCCATGATGATTTAAAAGAAGTATACGATGGGTGTTTGCATATGCTACTTTAAAGAAGCACATGATTTACTTGATTTATAAGCATATGCTATTATGAACTTTCTATATTTGATGAAAGTGCATGAATATGTTTTATAATGATTTTACATGACATTATAGAGCCAAGTAGGAAAAATGCATATAGAGGCATAGTACGCTCTTTTATATATTTTTCTTACTGAGCGTAAACTCACCCTTTACGACCATTTTTCCTACAGATTACCTGAAGTGAGCCTCGCTCTGATTTGAGGAGCTTGATTTTGAAAGATTGCAGTGTACCTTCTCGATACGCTTCCCAGTTAGCATAGAAGGTATACTTATATACTTATGTACACTAAATTGTAATTCAGCTATGGGTACAGTACAAGTTACAATTATATATATAAGATGTCGGGGATGTAAGATAAGATGATGTATGAGATCCTGTGGAAATGGAATGATATTTATATATATCATTTTTATGCTTATGGAAATTGAATAAAATTTGTATGAGCTATTAAATAATTAGCTTAAGGGTAAGGAATGATTGGCACTAATGAACTAAATCAATTAATGTCGGATAAGATAATAAGAAAAAGTAAGTGATAAGATGAAGTGGCGGGGACGTCACATTGCATACATGCTATTTTATAGAATTCATGCGTGTATGATCGTGTTTTAAGACATGAGCCTAGTATGTACTTATTTAAGCTACTTACTAAGCCGTGGATTTGCTCACCTCTTAAATTTAACATCTGCAGATCATATGAGTTGATATTCGGCTCAGGCTTCGTATAAGCTCCCAGGGAACTGTACCTAGTAATAGTACTCGTCTACGTTCTCTGGGCCTAGCTTTTGTGCTTTTGAGGTATACTAATTGTATATCATTTTGATAGTTATACGAACTTTAAATTTGACAGTACTAGGAAAGAATATGGGATGTAGCTTTGGATCACACTAGATTATTATGTGAGTCTAGATGATTATCGAGTATGATCCGGATTAAGATGTATATTTTGAATTATGTATAAATTGCAAGATGTGGATTAATTACTGGTTAAATCCTTGAGAAATATAAGATGCATGATCGTGTGAATTGTGGGAAAGAAAAGCTGGCTATATTGTGTAGATTTGAATGTGTTTAAATGCAGGTGATTTTACTAGGGAAATTGATAAAATATAATGGGGAGGTTTTCGACCCGTTTCTTTTGGAATAGTAAAAATAAGGCTATAATCATAAAAATCACGTTGAGAAGTGTGACATAGCTCGAGAAACAATATTAGTAAGAGAAGATTTGATTTAAATACTCCATTAATACCGAATACAAACCATAAGTAGAAAAAGAAAAATTTGGTTCGTAATTTTTCGAAGGCATAAAGTAAGTGTTAAGTGGATGTCATTGGCCTTCGGGTCGTGATAGATTATGATTATGAGATCCTATACCACCCAGGGAAGGCCAATGTGGTGGCGGATGCTTTGAGCCGTAGGCATGTGGGAATAGTATCTTACATGATGGTAAAAGAGTATGAGTTGCTTGAACAGTTTGCAAGCCTCAATCTAAATGTTGCATCTTATGAGCAATATGGGATGATAACTAGTTTGATGATTGAGCCGGAGTTGATGGACAGAATCAGGGTTGCTCAAAGGGAGGATTTTCAGTGTATTGAGGCTATGGATGGGATCCAGTCAGGTATGCTTTCGAAATTTGATATGGGTAATGATAGAATCTTGAAGTTTAAAGAATCGTATATGTGTTCGTGATGATAAGGAATTGAAAAAGTTGATCTTGACAGAAGCACATTCCATTAAATATACTTTGCATTCGGGAAATACTAAGATGTATCATAATCTACGCAAGGTATATTGGTGGTCTGGCATGAAAAGAGATATAGCAGAGTTTGTGGCAAAGTGTCTCACATGTCAACAGATTAAGGTGAAGCACCAAAGACCTGCTGGGTTGCTGTAGCCTCTACCAATACCTATGTGGAAATGGAAGCACATAACGATGGATTTTGTTATGGGATTACCCCGGACATGAAGAAGTCATGATAGCATTTTGTAATGGTGGATCGACAAACTAAGTCAACTCACTTCCTACTTATGAAGTCTACAGATACACTTAGTGCTTTGGCAGATTTGTATATGAAAGAAATTGTTCGGTTACATGGGGTTCCAGTGAGCATTACTTCCGATAGAGATTCCAAGTTCACTTCTCATTTTTGGGAACATTTCTAAAAAGCCATGGGATCTTGGTTGAACTTTAGCATGCCTTTTCATCCGCAGACTGATGGTCAGTCCGAGCGCACCATTCAGACGCTTAAGGATATGCTAAGAGCTTGTGCTTTGGATTTTAAAAGCTCATGAGATGATCATCTGTCATTGGCTGAGTTTGCTTACAACAATAGCTATCATGCGAGTATTGGGATGGCACCATATGAAGCTTTATATGGTAGAAGGTGTCGATCCCCTATTGGTTGGGAAGAAGTGGGCAAGCGTAAGTTGTTAGCTCCAGATTTAGTCGAGCAGGCTTCTGAGGATGTTAAGATGATTTGTCAAAGACTTAAGACAGCTCAGAGTCGACAAAAGAGTCATGCAGATGCTCGACAGAGGCCACTTGAGTTTTTGGTTGGAGACTCGGTGTTTTTGAAAGTTTCTCCATCCAAAGGAATCATGAGATTTGGGCGAAGAGGTAAGCTTAGTCCTCACTACATCGGGCCATTTGAAGTCTTAGATCAAATTGGAGATGTTGCATATAGGTTGGCACTACCTCCAGAGCTATCAGGAGTACATAATGTGTTTCATGTGTTTATGCTTTAGAAGTATTATTCGGACCCATCTCATGTCATAGAATATGAGCCCTTGGAAATTCGAGAAGACATGAGTTATGTAGAGAAATCGGTTCGGATCTTGGATAGAAAAGAGAAGGTGTTGAGGTCTAAGATGATTTCATTAGTTAAAGTTCTCTAGCAGTATCATACCACGGAAGAAGCTACATGGGAGTTAGAGAGCTTAATGAAAGAAAGATATCTTGGGCTATTTGAGTAGTAGCCAATTCAAATTTGGAGGACCAAATTCTCTAAGGTGAGGAGAATGTGAAATCCCCAATTTCCTGTAATTTTCCCCTTATTTGTATAGTATTTTAACTTAGAAGAATTAAATAAATATGATAAATGGATGTATGCATGGTATATAGGACATAGATGGAATAAGAGGAACTAAATGGTCAAATGGTCTTTAGTCAAAAGTCAATGGCTGAGATATGTGAATGAGATAGGGATGCATTAAATGAGAGGAAGCTTGTCATCATCTTCTCCCAAAAAAAAAAAAAAGAGGCCGGCAGCCATTTGCTCCTTCTCTTAAAATTTCTTCAAGTTCCCACTTCACTTACCTTGTAGAACAACCAATTCCTGACATCGAATTGTTAAGCTTGCTTAACGAAAATTACTCCTCATCACTAGCTCTAGCTATATGTATAATATAAAAGGCTGAATCAAAGGAGTTGAAGAGATCTAATTACTGTTATTTTGGTGATTACTAAAGGTAAGAGTAGAAGTTGATTCTTTCAATTTTGTCCATGGTATAGAGTTGTATAAAGTTGGTATAGCTTACTTGTGAAGGTTTCTTAAAGGTTTAAATCACTATGATATTCGCAGCTTTGAAGAAGTGAAGAGGAAATCATTAGTGCAACCAAGTGATTGCAATTTTAGAGTTATTTGAGGTAATGAATATGTGTAACGGACGTAGGATGGCTATGTCTATTTTGGTTGCATGTTTTGGTATGAAGCAAAGGCTAGTTGAAGTGCAGGAAATTTAAATTCTCGATTTTACTCCTAGTAACAATTTGGCTAGGGGTAGCCAACTGCCTTAAATAGCAGCCAACTGCCTAGAGACAGCCGAAGCGTAAAATTTTTCGACATCAACTCAAACCAGTCGACTGCCTTATATTGCAGTCGACTACTATTTCCAGAATGCACTCTGTTTTGTACCAGTCGACTGCTAAGGAGCAAGTCGACTGCATTTTCTTCAAAAAGTATTCTGTTTCAAAACTAGTCGACTGCTTATGGGACCTGTCGACTACCTTGTTTTCAGAAGCTTTCTGTTTGCGAAACCAGTCGACCGCCTTTTTTCGAAAAACATTCTGTTTGAAAACTAGTCGACTACCCTATTTGACCAGTCGACTGCCCTATTGGTTTTTTGAAAAAGAAATATTTAAATTCTAAAAAGAAAAAAAATTCAATAATGCAATTTATGTCATAGCAGCCAACTGCCATAAAGACCAGTCGACTGCCTTATTTGAAAAAGAGGTTCTCAAGCCCAAATCATACGAGCATATATGTATTTGCAAAAAAGTTATATGATAAATGTTTTGGAGACCGTGGATTCCTTTGGTGATCATGCATATTACGTGTATTTGTACTTGGCTGAGGAACCTTTCCGATCCTCAGTGCCACAGATGTCACCTGACTAGTGTTCACTGTGGTTTATAGACAATGGCCATATGTCTCTTATGTGTATTTGGCTTTGGGGAGGATCCCTAGCCCATATGTGGGTTTGCCACTTATTTCACATCTCTCGGGATTATCCCTTACGGGATATATGTGTGGTATCCCTTATGAGATTTATTTGGTGCATGATTCTATTGGAAGTTAATCGTCTCCCATTTATTTGAAAGTATGTGAAGCTATTTGTATTTGAAGTTATTTGTATTTGTATAAGTGATTTCAAGTGAATCTATTTATTTAAAAGTATTTGAATTATTTGATTTTATGTGTATATGTTATTTGAAGAAAGTATATGATATACGCTTTATAATGATTTTACATGACATTATGAGCCAAACAGGAAAACTACATATAGTAGCATAGTACTCTTTTTTACATATGTTTCTTACTGAGCGTAAACTCACTCTTTTACAACATGTTTTCATCTAGATTACTTGAAGTGAATCCTAGCTCTCGATAGAAGAGCTTATTTGGATTGTAAAGTATTCTTTCGAGATATGCTTCCTAACTTTCCTTGAAGGTATACCCAATTGTTATGTACTCCAGACTATTGTACAATACAGTGCTATAGTAATGTATAGTAGATCATTTGGGGATATAGGTTATGTAAGATATGTGAGATCCTATGGAGTTGATAGATATGAATATAAATAAAATAGTTATACTTTACCTGAAAATGAAATCATTAAGTAAAACGATTGAAGAAGAACTATAAGTTAAGTGAAGGATGACATTGATAAATAGACTAACTAACTTTATGTGAAAGAAAAAGATAGTTGATATTTAATTGTTATTTGATAAAAAGTAAAGGTTGCGGGTTGCGACATTTGATGAGTGTACCGCAAGTGTACGGATCATAACAAGTCATAAAGTGATAAGTACAAGATCATTGCCACGAGGATTGATTTTGAGAATTGTTTGCTAAATACTAAAATTAGGCCACCCTAATTTTATTCAAACATTAATAATTTAAAGTAAATTTTAAATAAACATTCATAAACTCTAGAATGATAAATTAATTTATTACTAAACTAAACTACCAAATTTTAAACTTACTTGTAAAATATGCTTAACTAAAATAAAAGAAAGAATTATAATAAGTCTAAACTAAAGCATGCATATTGCAATGTAAGGAGACATTATGTGCACTAATGAATGCCCTTATAACCACATTTTTATGCAAAACCATTCTTTGCCACGTCTCAATCTTCCAATTTTCATTTCACAACAACATTAAACAAACCCATAGCCATACCGAAGAGAAGTGTATCACATAGTCTGAAACAGAACAAACGAATACTATTAAGACTGAGTTGTGTAAAGATGTTGAAAGTAATTTAACAGGTAGAATAATGCAAAGCTTGAAATGGTAACTCCCTTTTGTTTATGGCATGTTCTAGCAGAAGGTGAACAAGTTTGACATAGCCTAGTCACTCATAACCCAGTCACTCACACAAGACGTGCTTCAATCAGTATTGCAAAGCTCAAGTAGCACCAAAAGCACAAATAAAAATTGAAAAAAAATTGTAACCAAATAGACTATGGAGAAAAGAAAATTTTATTTATTTGAAGCTAAAAAATAATTTTGTTTGAACATAAAAAAATTTAGAAAGACTAGAAATTTGAAATGAAAACTTTTAAAATAGAGCTACTACTTCTATATCCCTTAATGGGATTGGATGATCTTTCATGGTGTTGAAGCTTGCTATTTATAGAGGCAGTCCACATGACCTAAAACTTTATTACATGAGGATTTTCCTATAAATATCAGTTGGTCAAAAGTCAACTCAATTTAAATGTTATTTACAAAAATTCCAACGGCCTATGGAGTTAATCATCATTTTTAAATTGTTGCATGCTTTTCGAAACATGAACAAACAATTGAGTTTGAGGTGCAGATTCTTACCATCACAATATTTGCCTCTAAATATCTAGTTTGCCAAGTTTCAAGTCCATCGAGCCACTAAAAGACTAACGGGGCCCACCATCCATTTCCCCTTCATACCTACAACTCAAATAACATAAGAACAGTTGTGAGACATCTATTATTCCTAACTTCATGAATAGTGAATAACAATAATAAGAAGTGTGGATCTCATATCCTTCCCACCTTAGGAAATTTAGTCCTGCAAATTTATAAGGCCTGTCCGACGATAACTCTGGATACTTCTCTTTCATTAGGCTCTCTAACTCCCAAGTAGCCTCTTCTATTATATGGTATTACTAGAGAAACTTTACCAAAGGAATCATTTTAGACCGTAATACCTCTTTCTTTTGATCCAAGATCCACATCGATTTCTCCACATAGCTCATATCTTCCTTGATCTCCAATGGTTCATACTGAATCACATGAGACGAATTTGAATGATACTTTTGTAGCATCAGTACATGGAAGACGTTATGTACATCGGATAGCTCTGGTGGCAATGCTAACCGATAAGCTACGTCTCTCACTTGGTCTAAGATCTCAAAAGGTCTGATGAGTCAAGGACTCAACTTCCCTTTCTTCCCAAATCTCATAATACCCTTGGATGGTGAAACTTCTAAAAAAACTAAATCTCCCACAAAGAATTTCAAAAGTCGGTGTCTGACATCTGCATAACTCTTCTGTCGATTTTAGGCAGTTTTCAACCTATCACATATAAGGTCAACATCCTTAGAAGCCTGCTCAATTAGATTGGGAGCTAAAATCTTCCGGTCACCCATTTCCCCAACCAATAAGGGAACTACATCTTCTGCCATATAGTGCTTAGTAAGGTGCCATGTCGATACTAGAGTGATAACTATTATTATAAGCAAATTCTACCAATGGAAGATGATGTCCCAAGAGCCTTTAAAATCTAGTACACAAGCCCTCAACATATCCTCAAGTGTCTAAATTGTACACTCGGACTGCCCATCAGTCATGGATGAAAAGCTATGCTAAAATTTAGTCGAGATTCCATAACATCGTGAAAACGCTCCCAGAAATGAGAGGTGAATTAGGAATCTCTATCAGAAGTAATGCTCATTAGCACTCCATGTAATCTGACAATCTCCCTGACATAAAGGTCAATTAAGGCATTTAAAGAATCTGTAAACTTAATAGCAAAAAAGTAGGTTGATTTCATCAATCTATCAACAATCACCCAAATTGCATCATGATTCCTCTTGGTCCTTGGTAAACCTATGATAAAATCCATGGTGATATGCTCCCATTTTCACATCGGTATTGGTAAAGGCTAAAGCAATCCTGCTGGTTTCTGATGCTCTACCTGTACTTGCTGACAAGTGAGACAGCTTGCCACAAACTCGGTAATGTCTCTCTTCATATTAGGCCACCAGTACACTTTACGCAGATTCAGATACATCTTGTTACTACCAGGATGTAAAGTGTACTTTGAGGTATGAGCCTCTGTCAAGATTAATTCCCTTAGCTATCGATTCTCAGGAAGATAAATTTGACCTCTAAACCTTAGAATAGCATTGGTGCCAATCTCATAATCCGATTAGATACCCAACTATATCTGACTGGCAATTTCAATACACTCTATATCATCCTTCTGAGCATTTCTGATTTGATCCATCAAATCAAGTAAATGTGTGGAGACTGCTGGCCCTGTAGCTACCTACAGGTACATGCTTTCCATTCCGTTATAAATGTTATTGACTTCAGCCCCGTCATCTAGCTCCTATCGGTGTTACTTGGCTAGTATACACATTGTAGCCTCCTGGACTATTGGCTATATGTCTATAGCATGAGTTTACTGAGTGAAGCTAGTCTCACTGTTTTATTTATGCTGGGGTGGTAAATCCATGGCTAGCATATATCCAAGCACTCCCAGACTTTAATATATTTTCTGATTTTGGTGTTTTGTTAAATACATTTTCTTATTTCTGTACTGTTATGAAAAATGATTTTTTTTCAATTAAAAAAAAACTAGTTCTGAGTGTTTGCTAAACTCTGTAACCAAATAAGTCTAAATGAATTTTCAGCTTCAATACTGATTTTTAGTGTTGGCTTTAGCATCTTTGGCATCGGTTTTAAAATGGTACTTGCATATAGCTACATGATATCAGTTTTTTATATATGTTTCTTACTGGGCTTTCCCCAAGTTGACCGCCTTCTCTACCTTTCAGATTTATCTGCTGATATAGTCGTTTGATGAGAGAATACTTTGATAAGATGCCTACAAGGGTTCCGTTGTCGTACCTTGTAGGTATGATATTCAAACATTTATTGTACAGTACTTTAATATGTAAAGGGATGTAAACAGTAAATTGAAGAGATGTGTAACTAAATTATAGTATTTGTTTTAAAGTATTAGTGTTGGAAATACAATGCGTACTTTAATTATGTGTACTGGAACCTCTTGAAATAAATAAATAAATAAATATTACACCACCTAAATAAATTTTAGCTTAAAGTTAGAGTGAAGCCACTAAGCACTACCCAACCATTTGTGTGAAAAATAAAAAGTCAGTCCCGATTTTTAGGAATCGAGGTGTGACAGAAGTTAGAATCAGAGCAAGGTTGTGCTGAAGTGTGTTGGTGTCTGTAAGTTAGAAATGGTTTACATCGCTTGAGTACTGTACATGTCTGAATATGAATTTTGAATAACATTTGAAAAACACATTGTGACGATAGTTTTGTATAGGAAAAACAATAGTGTATAGCAATGATATGAAGGGATAGTGACACTGAAGTCATCAAAGTACTTGGTTTAATTTGGAGAACCAAATTCCTTTTAAAGAGAAGAGGATGTGAGAATCCCATTTTTCTCATATCAGATATAAGTTACAGAGTGTAGAAACTTAAAAACAATATTGATTGTTAAAATATTTAAATGAAAAGTCTGTTCAATAAGGTTCAAGAAAGTACTTGGTGTGGGCTCCGCCAGGATTTTCTCTGTCCAGATCGAAATGAGACCCTAGAATGATTATATTTGAGGTGAAATATGAATATAGCAAGAATTTGCATCTCAAATTCACCTCGATTGAGCATGTTTTGAAAAGCGTGCAACATTTTAAAAATAACGATTAAGTCCATATGCCATCAAAATTTTCGTGAATAACAGTCAAACTGAGATGAATTTTAACCAATTATCAGTGATGAATAATTTTTCATGTAACAATGTTTTAGACCATGTGGACTAATAGAAGAAATTAGGCGTAAAAGTAAAAATTTACGCGATTTTACGATTAGGGGTATTTCGTTAATTTCACCCAAATAAGCAACCGAACCCCAACAAAAGCTTAACCAATGATTAGAGAATGTTAAATAGAGGTGTTTTATGTTTGAATAAAATATTTTGAAAGTTAGATAAATTATTTTCAATCTAAACTTTTATAGAATTTTTTGGTCTTTTATCCTCCTTAGCCATGCCTCTCTTCTTACTCTCACTCCTCCATTGTTGCACCTTGAACTAAGAGAGAGAAAGCTTAAAAACCTTACCAAAAAGACATCAAAACTGAAAAATCTCTTCACCAACCCTATCCAGAATTCAGTGCTCTATCTTTTGACACTAAAATCAAGTCCTAAAGTGGCCAAAATCATGGTGAATCAAGCCACATCAAATCTATTCAAGAAGAAAGGTGAGAGAATTCTTGAAATTTTCATGATTTAATGGTTTTTAGCTATGTATTTAAGTGTTTAAGCTTGTATCTAGGCTTGGATTGAATCAAAACCATGAAATTCCCTCTATTAGGGTTTCGGTCACCATCCATTGTGCATGAAGATGATGTTGTTTGATGAGAATTTGATGTAGAATCAATGTAGAATAAATGGTAGAACATGAATTTAAGCTTAAATTGAAGAAATAAGTTGTGTAAGAGAGAGCAAAGCATTTAGCTAAGAGAAGGGGAAGGTGAAATTGTGCTCATTTCTATGTGTTTTGGGTTGCATGATATTGTATAAATTAATACGAGGGTGTAGGCATGATCGGAATTGAAAATGGAGGTGTTTAACGCTAGTTGCAGTTTTAGCGCCAGTAGAAATTAGACTGAATTTTTTAGAGCTGCAATAGACAATGTACCAGCATTTATTGAATTAAATATTCTTTTTAAGTGAAGTATGGAGAATTTTTTTAGTTGTATGGTAAATTGCAGCTCTGAGGTCAAAAGGTGTTACTAGTGCTAACAAGCATGACAACGAGTATGTAATAAGTAAGGGACATATATAAGAGATATAAGGATATCATGTTTTGCATGATGATTTGACTTCTGATGCTTTGATGTTTGAACTTTGATTTTCTGAAATGACATTGATTTATTTGGATTTTAATGACTTCTAAATCTTTGATGTCTGATCTTGGATGAGTTGAAAATGTTTTGATATTGAATTCTGATTCCGAATCCGACATTGGTTTTAATATTAAATTCTGATTATGAATCTGACAATGGTTTTGATATAGAATCTGATTCTGAATCTAACATTTGGTTTTGAAAGTGGCTTATATGAATTTAGAATTAATGAATAATTTTGACTCTGATTTAGTACGTATGAATTCCTTCTCTATTAGTTTACTTTCGATTCTCTATAGATAAGGAGTTAGGGAACCGAGGACAATTGAGGTGCTTTAAAGTATCCTTCCTAACTCACCCAACTTCCTAACTCACTATAGAGATCATTCCGTTCGAAATTCCTATATACATATATGTTACTTCGTTTAGGTATTTAAAAGCATGATTAATATTCTAATTAGTGTTTGGTTTTATAGAGAAAGAGAATTTTAGGAATGATAAAACCATAAGGATTATTACCTTTTTGAATGATTATGATTTGATTGGTGGATTTAAGGAATGCTTATTATTTGTGTATTTATTGGTAATGAATTGGATTGAGAATATATAGATTTCTCCTATTTGAATCTACAGGAGGTTCCGATCATAGAAATGTTATGCTGCTAAAATTCTTATAAATGGTTGAATTAAAAGTGTTATGATCTTAAAAAAAAAAGGTATTTCAACAATAAGTTTGGTGTTGATGGTAAGGATATGTTCTAAAGGTACTAGACTTGATTGATAGTAATGAGACATATGTTTAAAGAGTATAAGACTAAAATGTTGAAATATTTTAGAGGTAACTGAATCATGTCGAATCTGATAATTGAAAATATATGGATGAATTCTAATAAAACGAAGTTAATATTTGAAAGTATGTGACTGACTCTTGAAGAACGATTTGATAGTTTATTAAATGTATCGAAAAATCTGAGACCGACCCTATACGAAGAGGTTTGATTTGAAGGTGCATAAAATCATATATTCTATTATTTGATTTATGCATAAAGCATAGTTTTGCATACATGTCAGTTTTGAATATGCAAGATCTCATGAGTTTTAATTTATTGATATTTGAAACTAATGATTGATATTTGATTATTTTAAAATCTGTTCGATGCCATTGCATGCATTTTGGTTTATGAAATGTATTATTTATTATTTTGAATGTTAGGTTGAAATAATGTTTTGAATTATTTGGATTTATCTAAATATATTGAATGAAATGTTTTGTTTTCTGAATAATATGTTTTGAAATGAATCTTAGTTCCCGAAAGCTTTTATTTTGACTTCTAGGGTGGTAAATCCCTGGTCAATATAGATCTAAGCACTCCCAGACTCTGATAATAAAATGTATGTTTATATTATTCTATTTAGTTTTGAAAGCTTACAGAACTGTTTTGTTTTCTCTTGGGAATCAAGTAAATGTGTGGAGACTGTTGGCCCTGTAGCTACCTACAGGTATATGCTTTCCATTTCGTTCCAAATGCTGTAGACTCTAGCCCCGTCATCTAGCTCTCACAAGTGTTACCCGGTTAGTATACACACTGTGGCCCTCTCGATTATTGGCCATATGTCTATAGAATGAGTCTACTGGGTGAAGCCTAGTCTCCACTGTTTTATTTATGTTAGGGTGGTAAATCCCTGGCTAACATAGATCTAGGCACTCTCAGACTTTAATATATTTTTTGATTTTGGTGTTTTGTTAAATACATTTTCTAATTTTTGTACTATTATGGAAAATGATTTTCTTTCAATTTTAAAAAGAAAACTAGTTTCGAGTGTTTACTAAATTCTGTGACCATATAAGTTTAAATGAATTTCCGACTTCGATACTGATTTTCAATATTGACTTGAGCATCTTTGGCATTAGTTTTAAAATGATACTTGCATATAGTTGTATTATATCGGTTCTTTTATGTATGTTTCTTACTGGGCTTTCCCCTAAGCTCATCCCCTTTCTCTACTTTCCAAATTTATCTGCAGAAATAGTCATTTGATGAGAGAATATTTTGATAAGATGCTTATGGGGGTTCTGTTGTCGTACCTTGCAAGTATGATATTTAGACATTTATTGTATAGTACTTTAATATGCAAAGGGATGTAAACAGTAAATTGTAAAGATGTGTGTTGACCCATTTCTACCCTATGGGTGTCTACACGCAAGTGCACGTGGTCATACAAGTAATATAAGATTTGAGTCCCAAATTATTGTCCCACAAGGATTAATTAAATTGCTTTAGTTAAATACTAAAATTGGTCAACCTAAATTTATTCAAGCAATATACAATTTTTAAGTTAACTAACTATTAAAAATTAATAAAAACAAAACTTAAAAGAAAATGTAAATAAAATTTAAAAATTAAAACACAATAAATAAAATAAAATTAAAATGCATGAAATTAAAATAAAACAAAATTAAATCAATCAAAAAAATTCCAATTACTTAAAAACTAAAATATAATCTAAACTAAAATTTAAAGAAAGTAAATATTAAATATAATAATCCTACATATATGCAAAATAAAATTAAAATCTACTACTAATAATCAAACTGTATAAACTGAATGAAAACGACAATAATAACTGCTATTAGAATATTATCAACTATTTAAATTATTATTAACTTAATTACTTAAAACATTAAAACATTAATATATAAGTATAAAACTCAGCAGGTGTTGGCGTCCCATGCACAACCAAACTTTCTCTTGCAGCCACGCACAAGCTCGTCTACATGCCACCTAGCCACCAGCCTTGCTGTCCATGAATCCCTTACAGAACTCAGCCACGTCCAGCATCTATGCAGTAGCTTCAGCAAGTTCCAAGCCATCCAACAGTCAAGGCAGCACCAGCCCACGTCCTGCTTCTGCGTCGGACCAGGCAGCAGCCATCCTCACGCTTCAGCCCAGTCGACAGCAACCAAAATAAAAAAAATAAAATAAAATAACCAAAGGGTATATAACAAGAAACGAAGAAAGAAAAGAAACTAAAGATGCGGAAACAGAGATTGTAAAAACTTGAAGGCAAAATCAGAAAATATGATGCAAGACAGAATGCAAAATTTTAAAGCAAGAAGATGTAAACACTGAACACAAGAGATGAAAGAAATAATGCATCGAAATAATCTTAAATCAAAACATGAATTTTAAGCAAAATTATGGAGAAAGTAAATTAGAAATTAACAAAACATATGAGCAGTAAACTAATTAAGCAAAACAGAACATCTAAGGAAAAAAAAGAAAAGAAAGAGGGTAATTTCATATATTCTAAATTCAAAAATAACTTAAGTTTTAAAGTAGATTGAATAAACTGATACAAAACTTAAACTCAAAATCTGCAAACACCGAAACCTAAAGTATCTAAAAATTACAGAACACGCAGAACATAAACCAAGTGAAAAACTGCTGTCACCAGCCTTCCACCATCTTTTTAAGTCTATTCTATTACTGAAAATTAAAGCCTAAAACAACTAATCCTAAACTAGAGAAAGCAGTAAATAAATTTGCAGTAAAGGTTGAAGAAGAATGCTGCTGTCACCAGCCTCCTCCACGCCTTCCTCTTGCGGCAGCTTCCTCTTTTTAATTCCTTAGGGCTCACTTTGTTCTCGTTCCTTGGCAGCACTTTTCTTTGGGCTAGATTCTTTGTCATGTCCTTGGGCTGGACATCTCCAACAAATAAAGATGATGGCCCATATTTGTGGGTTGGATTTGGAGTGTTTTATTTTGGCTTATGAATTTTTGGGATTTAAGGTAGGCTTAGTGTATTTGAGATTTATTTGAGAATGGGTTTAAGTAGGTTATGGTAGGGAAGGGTTAAGGGTTTAAATAAAATTTTGGGTTTTTTTTTAAAGGTAATAGGAATAAGGTTTAGAGTTTGGAGAAGGCTAAGTCTATGATTTTTAGGTGTTAAACACCAAATCCAACCATTTTTCCTTGATTTTCTTGCTATTTTTTTATTTTCTCATTATTCTCGAAATTCCTACACATGAAGACAATTTAATTAAAATGGGAGGAAAGTACATTAAAATTTCAAAATTTAATCAAAATTGATGCAATAAAATACTCTGAAAAATGTATATTTTAGAGCCTTATCAATGTGTAAGTAAATCATACTATTTGTCATAAAGTGTTTGTGTTGGCAAAACAATGCGTACTCTGATTATGTGTACTGGGACCTATTTAAATAAATAAATATTGCATTAGCTAAATAAATTTTAATGTAAAGTTAGAGTGAGGACACTAGGCAATGCTTAACCATGTGTGTGAAAATAGAAAAAGTTAGTCTTGATTTTTAGGAATTGAGGTGTGACAGGTCACCTGTTCTTAACTAAAGATAAAGCTTGATCGACGTTCAAAAATTCTATGTTCGGGAGTACGGTTACATGTGGAGAAGGATTAACACCCCCACAACGCCCATGCTAAAACGTACCAAATAGTTTAAAGTTATCTTGATTTTGCCTTTTTTTTTTGCTTTAATTTCTCTATGATTAAATATTGAAAATCCCCTAAGTCTCCTGCATCAAGCTAGTTGGACAACTTGGAAATTCTTCTCACCTCAAGAGTATTCATGTAGAACCAATCACCTTTTTTGAAGAGGCTTTGTCGCTGGATAATTTAAATACATTATGAAAATTTTATCTTGACTCCAACCCAATTTTGTCAGTTATTATTTATTATTTCTTAATTTTATTTTAATTATTTATAATTTCCTTTGTATCATATATTTATTTTTATTTTTTATATCTTAAATAAACATGAATTATTTAATATTGAAAATTTCCTCTAGACTTTCCACCAAGCTAGTCAGATCTTGGAAGAAATCTCCTCACCTAGGAATATTAAAGAAAACTACTCAAGCGCAATTCCCCATTAAATTCCATCATCGGAATAATCCACATTTATTCGAGTAATTTAATATTGTTTAATTTAATTTTAATTCTTTTCTAATTATCTAATTATTTAATTCTAACTTATTAATTTAATTTTTATTCTTTAATTTTATAATGAATTATTAAATGTTGGAAATATCCTTTTAAGTCTTCCATCAAGTTGGTCAGACTTAAAAGGACTCTCCTTACCTCAAGATATCTAAAAGTACTATTCAAGCGTAGTCTCTTTAGAATTCCATCGTTAGAATAATTCATCTTCTATTTATCTTTTATTATAATTTTATTTATATAATTTCATTTTTATCTTATAAATTTTAAAGTAATTATAGTCCTAAACTAACTTCATCATTATTATTTTTACTCTAAGAATCTAAATACTAATACTTGGCCCCTATACTAAATCACGCCATTTGATATGAACCTCACCGAAAGAAGATGAGATTCAATGAAGAGCATAAAGAACATGCAAAGATAAACAAGAACAAGTTAAAAACACAGCAAAGTAAAACAAATGATATGAACCTCACCGAAAGAAGATGAAGTTCAACGAAGAACAAACGAAAAAAAAAAAGAATAAGTCAAGAACGCAGTAGATTGAACAAAAAATTAGAGATAAAACCAAGACCAGTTGTGTCGAAACACAAGAACCTATGGTATTGGATCATGACCCGTTACTTAGAAAAGCAAGAACCTATGGTATGAATTGGTGGAAGGTAGAAAAACGCCACAAGGAAGATCTTGATAAGTTCAAGAGTTCTCAAGAGGACCAAAGAGAAGAAGTCTCTCAATTTTATAACTCAAATCAATTGTGTTCTACCCAAGGGGTTTCATAGCTATTTATAGGAATAGGGTAAACTTGCAAAACAAGTAATAGGAATCCTACTTTCCTAACTTGCAGAACATGTAATAAAAATCCTACAATACCTATTAAATAAAAAGGAATTGGGTTTAAATTAAATTAAGACGATGTTCAGCCCAATAAGACCTAACTAAATAAAATAAGAATAGTATTTGGCCCAATTGCACTAAGCCGAATTCATGCATCCAACCCAATTGCATTTCGGCCCAGTACTTGTAAATCTTCAAGAAGGTTGAACTTGGGCTTGGATCATTGATAAGTCTCTAAAATATTCACTTTTCAGAGTATTTTATTGCATCAATTTTGCTTAAATTTTGGATTTTAATGTAATTTCCTCCCATTTTAATTAAATTGTCTACATGTGTAGGAATTTCAAGAATAATGAGAAAATCAAGAAAATGGCAAGAAAATCAAAGAAAATGGTTGGATATGGTGTTTAACAACTAAAAGTCAGACTTAGCCTTCTCCAAATTCTAAACCTTATTCTCATTACCTTAAAAAAAAAAACCCAAAATTTTATTTAAACCTTAAACATAAATCCTTCTCCACCATAATCCTCTTAAAACCTCATCTCATGTAAACCTCTTAAGCCCATATTAAACCCAAAAAAAAAAAAAACACCCAAACTAACGATTTTTTTTTTACTTGACATCTTGATCCATAAGAAATTTTTTTTTCGGAGCTAGATTTGAACAGCCCAAAAGAGAAGGCAGCCCATGGAAATTATTTGACAAAGCCCATGACACTTGAAGAGCCCTAACATATAGAAGAAGGAAGCTGCCGCAAGAAAGGGGGAAGAGGTTGGCTGCTGACAGCAGCCATCATTTTCAACATTGTTTCTCTATTTTCTACATCAACTCCGTTTTGTTTGTTTCTTGCTTGGCTGTGGTGGAGAGTTGGCTGGTGACAGAAGCCGATTCTTATCATCTTCGTTGGACATTTTTTTTGTTTCTGTGCTGTTTTCGTTTTGGATTAGGAGCAGTTTTCTTTCACTAGTTTATTGTACTGCCAGGTCTTGCTTAGTTCGAGTTTTGCATTAAATTTGTGCTTTAAACTTTAGTTTTTAGTTCCAGCACTGTTATTTATGTTTTAAAGTAGATAAGAGGTTATATTTAAGTTTGTTAAACAATTTTATATTACTGAACTCTTAAGTTTTCAATTTAGTTTGGTGCTCTTTTCAATTTCAAGCTTCTGGTTCTATTTCTTTACTGTTTTCACTGGTGTTAAAAAGAATCTTGCATACTAGATTTATAGCTTTAAGTCTAAGTTAAAGAGAGAAGAATTGCTGCGTAATAGGCTACAAGTTCTCATTTGTTTTCTGCAAACTATACTCTGTTTTGGGGGCTCACGATGGTTCCTACAAGGGTCGGTTGATGCTGCTCCTTAACTTGTTGTGCTGCCCGGTTTGTACTGTTTCCTGAAGCAGCTGCGTGTGTACTGTTAAACTTGGTGGAGAGTAGCTGCTAGTCGTGCGTGAAGAGGACTGGCTTTGCAAGAGATCAGTGCAGGAGCCGTGGACGTTGGCTGGCGTGAATGGGCTGGGGACAAGCAGAAGCTGGCATTCGGCAAGGCTTGTGCGTGGCTTGTGATCAGGAGCTGGCTGGCAGGTGCGATGCGAGGAGCGCAGGACGTGTTGATGGCTGGGTTACATGGCAAATTAAAGCGATTCTGTTTTGATCCTCGTTGCAGGTTTTATTGCTTTAAGTATAAACAGAAAATTTTTTTTACAGTAGTTTTTATTATTTTACTTTAGCTAATAGTGATTATTACTTAAGTAGATTAATATTTTATTATTAGTTTAAGCTGAATTTAAGTGAGTAGTAGATTATAATTAAGCTACATTTTTTTAGAATTGTCTTAGGTTATTTTATTTTATGATTTAAATTCTGTTTTATTTTATTTACAAGCATTTCAATTTTTATTTTGCAAAATTTAACTTCATGCATTTTAATTTTTTTTATTATTATTAAGTTTTAATTCTTAATTTCCTTAAATTTTATTTTAAGTCTTGAATTTATTAATTTTTAATAGTTAGTTGATTTAAAAATTACATATTACTTTAATAAATCTAGGTGTGACCAATTTTAGTACTTAGCTAAATAACCTAAACAATCCTCGTGAGAACGATACTTTACTCACTCTTTATTACTTGTCGCGACCCGTGCATTTGCGGTATAGGTCTTAGAGCGCAACAAGTTTTTGGCGCCGTTGCCGGGGATTAGTCTAGGTTGTTCTTAGTTAATATTAGAATCAATCATGCCTAGGTTTAGTTCAAGCCTTTTCTTTTTCTTATTTTTGTAAATATTTCTCCTTCCTAATATTTTAATTCGGTTACTTTGTGAGGTACTATGGCGAATCTGGCAGAGCCCAGAACCCTAGGAGACTACTTTATGCCTCATGTACCCACGATACATTCAAGCATTCGGAAGCCCGAAATCGAAGCTGACAACTTTGAGATTGAGCCGGACTTCATTTTAATGATCTTGAATTCAGTTCAGTTTGGAGGTTTGCCTAGTGAAGACCCATATGCTCATCTTGTCAAATTCTTGGAAATATGTGACCAATGCAAGAACGATGGTGTTTCTGAAGATGCCATTCGACTGAGACTCTTCTCATTCTCACTCCGAGATAGGGCAAAGGATTTGTTGTGGTCACTTCCTCATCATTCTATTTGTGCGTGGGATGATTTGGCTTATAAGTTCTTAGCTAGATTCATTTCACTTGAGCATATGGCAAAGATGAGGAATCAAATTTTATCCTTTGAGCAATATGACTCCGAGTCTTTTTGTGAAGCATGGGAAAGGTTCGAGGACTTGATCAAGAGATGTCCTTCTCATGGATTGCCCATGTGGCTACAAATTCAAAGTTTCTATAATGGTTTGGGTGATCCATCGAGAGCAGTGGTTGATAGGGCAGTGGGTGGAGCTCTTATGGGGAAGTCTATTGAGGAAGCATATAAGTTGATAGATTTAATGGCTTCCAATGACTTCCAATAGCATTATATAAGAGATACATCGGGGAATATCATCTACAATCAGGAGCTTGATCTTATTGAGACTTGGACTTCTCTAGAAGCCACCTCCCCCGAAAAAGCCTACCAAAGTCCTTTTATTTTTTGTGAGTTATGTGAAGGGAGTCATGCCACTGAAAATTGTCCTATCAATTTGAGTTGGGTGAGTCATCCGTGCTATTCCTCAAGTAACTACGAGATGCTTTCATCCCCAGCTTTGGAGTTCATGGAGACATGTGACCTTTCTCATCAAGCTCCTCTACAACCATTGCATCAAGAGGTGTTGAGTGAAAAAGTTGAAAAGTCTACACCACCTGAGCTTATTGAAATTGAAAGTGTGGATGATGAAAAAGAGATGGAGAATAGTAAGGGTGATGAAGAAGTCCAAGAGGAAGGGCTTAAGATTGAAGTTCAAGTTCCAGAGGTTGACAAGAAACATCAAGAGGTATCCTTCATTATTTCTTCATGGAACTTTCCACAAGAGAATTCAGTGGGTTATATCTTAGAAGATTGTGGAGTGAAGTTCTTTGAAGAAAAATATCTGATGGAGTCACCTTTCATGGTGGTGCACTATATGCATCCATCAATCTTCAGACCATTCAAACCACCTTGAAGGATGACAGAGATAATCAAGCTGATGACTATAAATCAAGCACTTCTGGGGAGGCAACCCCAGCTTTTTATTAGTTTATTAGTTGTGTTTTCTTTTATTAGTTTTAGTGTTAGTATTTCATAGCTTTGGTTTTCTTTTTCTTTCTATTTTGTAAGTTTGAATCTAAGTTTGGGGGAGCAGTAAAGATACCTTTTGGGCATGCAATTGAGCTTCAACAGAAAATTCAGGGGAGTTTCCTTCTATCTTTACTAAATTCTTGAATCACTTACACATTGAGGACAATGTGCACTTCAAGTTTGGGGGGAAGGAAATTTAAGCTAAATTTTTTTCAAAAAATTCCAAAATTTTTCGAACTTTTTGGGCTTTAAATGTTTTGCCTTGAGATATATTGTGCTTGATTTGGTTATTTCCCATGTCCCCATGATTGAGATTTGATTAAGTCTGATTCTGATTTTTGGAAAAGCATGATTATTGCGAAGCATAAGTTGAATTCTTGAATTTGCCTTGTTCTGATTATGATTTTTCCATCTTTATGCACTATGTCTTGATCATGGATTGGTATGCATGTTTAGAGAAGGATTATGTGAATATAGGATTGCATTTGTCTTTGAAGTTGTGAGCATATTCTAGAATTTGTTTGATCTTCTCTCAAGGCGAAATTTTTAGCTCATGCTTAGTTAGGAAAATGATTTAGGCCATCCTTGGATCGTTTGAGCTTTTCAATCTAACCTTGTATATATTTGTCCTTAATTACCTCTTTGTGCCAAATTAGCCTCTCTTTGCTTACACACCTACAAGTTAATTTCCTTTAGCCAAATAAATACACTTTCCTATCCCTTACCCCAAAAGCATGCAATTTACTAGGATATATCATGAGCTATGTACATATTTGGGTAGATAGATAGGATATATAAAAGAAAAAAAAAGAATGATAAAAAAAAAGAAAAATAGAAATTCAAAAAAAAAGAAAAAGAAAAATAGAAATTAAAGAAAGGAAAACAAAAAAATGAAAGAAAAATGAGAAAAATACAAAAATAGAAAAAAGTGTATAACAAAGTATGAAAAAAAAAAAGAGGTTGGGGGAGTTTATTGAAGCTCGAAATGTAAAGATCCTAGAGTATAATGCATGAGTAGGGTTGTTAAGCCTAAATAGTCTTTTATTATACCTTCACCCTAGCCTTACATTACAAGCTTAATGAAGTCTTATTGATTCTTGATTGAGTATGGCTGCATTAGTGGAGAGAGAAGTGAAAAGCAAACCTATGGGATTGTTCATGCTTTAGAGACTTTGCTTTTCATGTTTGCATAATCTTATCTGGATATGTATGCTTTGATATGTGATTGACATTCACACACATACGGAGAATCAATTAGGACTTGGGCATGTGATTGGTGGAAACTTTATGTTGATTAATAATTGTGACTTTTCTTAGATTAGATCGATACTTTTTCTATGAGGTGTATGTGGGGAATAAATCTATCAAGTAAATGTTATCTCTTGGCATGTTTTGAGATTGTTTTGCTTGAGGACAAGCAAAATATTAAGTTTAGGGATGTGATAAGTCTCTAAAATATTCACTTTTTAGAGTATTTTATTGCATCAATTTTACTTAAATTTTGGATTTTAATGTAATTTCCTCCCATTTTAATTGAATTGTCTTCATGTGTAGGAATTTCGAGAATAATGAGAAAATCAAGAAAATGGCAAGAAAATCAATGAAACTGGTTGGATTTGGTGTTTAACACCTAAAAATCAGACTTAGCCCTCTCCAAATTCTAAACCTTATTCTCATTACCTTAAAAAAAAACCCCAAATTTTATTTAAACTTTAAACATAAACCCTTTCCTACCATAATCCTCTTAAAACCCCATCTCATGTAAACCCCTTTTAAGCCCATATTAAACCCAAAAAAAAAAATCCAAACTAACCATTTTTTTTTACTTGACATCTTGATCCATAAGGAATTTTTTTTTTAGGAGCTAGATTTGAAGAGCCTAGAGGAGAAGGCAGCCCATGGAAATTATTTGACAAAGCCAATGACACTTGAAGAGCCCTAACATATAGAAGAAGGAAGCTGCCGCAAGAAAGGGGAAGAGGTTGGCTGGTGACAGCAGCCATCGTTTTCAACATTGTTTCTCTATTTTCTACATCAACTCCATTTTGTTTGTTTCTTGCTTGGGTGTGGTGGAGAGTTGGCTGGTGACAGAAGCCGATTCTTATCATCTTCGTTGGACATTTTTTTGTTTCTGTGCTGTTTTCGTTTTGGATTGGAGCAGTTTTCTTTCACTAGTTTATTGTACTGCCAAGTCTTGCTTAGTTCGAGTTTTGCATTAAATTTGTGCTTTAAACTTTAGTTTTTAGTTCCAGCACTGTTATTTATGTTTTAAAGTAGATAAGAGGTTATATTTAAGTTTGTTAAACAATTTTATATTATTGAACTCTTAAGTTTTCAATTTAGTTTGGTGCTCTTTTCAATTTCAAGCTTTTGGTTCTATTTCTTTACTGTTTTCACTGGTGTTAAAAAGAATCTTGCATATTAGATTTATAGCTTTAAGTCTAAGTTAAAGAGAGAAGAATTGCTGCGTAATAGGCTACAAGTTCTCATTTGTTTTCTGCAAACTGTACTCTGTTTTGGGGTCTCACGATGGTTCCTACAAGGGTTGGTTGATGCTGCTCCTTAACTTGTTGCGCTGCCTAAAGCAGCTGCGTGTGTGCTGTTAAACTTGGTGGAGAGTAGCTGCTAGTCGTGCATGAATAGGACTGGCTTTGCAAGAGATCAGTGCAGGAGCCGTGGACGTTGGCTGGCGTGAATGGGCTGGAGACAAGTAGAAGCTGGCATTCGGCAAGGCCTGTGCGTGGCTTGTGATCAGGAGCTGGCTGACAGGTACGATGCATGGCGATGCGAGGAGCGCAGGACGTGTTGATGGCTGGGTTACATGGCAAATTAAAGCAATTCTGTTTTGATCCTCGTTGCAGGTTTTATTGCTTTAAGTATAAATAGAAAATTTTTTTTATAGTAGTTTTTATTATTTTACTTTAGCTAATAGTGATTATTACTTTACTTAAGTAGATTAATATTTTATTATTAGTTTAAGATGAATTTAAGTGAGTAGTAGATTATAATTAAGTTACATTTTTTTTAGAATTGTCTTAGGTTATTTTATTTTATGATTTAAATTCTGTTTTATTTTATTTACAAGCATTTCAATTTTTATTTTGCAAAATTTAACTTCAAGCATTTTAATTTTTTTTATTATTATTAAGTTTTAATTCTTAATTTCCTTAAATTTTATTTTAAGTCTTGAATTTATTAATTTTTAATAGTTAGTTGATTTAAAAATTACATATTACTTGAATAAATCTAGGTGTGACCAATTTTAGTACTTAGCTAAATAGCCTAAACAATTCTCATGGGAACGATACTTTACTCACTTTTATTACTTGTCGCAACCCGTGCACTTAGGTCTTAGAGCGCAACAATCATGTTGTAGAAGACTTTGTCATCCTCCATGCTTAAGCTTTGTTGGGCTTTCTCTCTAGCAATATTAATGAAACCAGCCAAGGCTTGTTGCATTCTTTTCAATTTAGCTCTCATCATTAGACCTCCATGGATGCTCAAAGGATCACAATTATCACAAACATGACTTAGGATTTGTGAGCTTGATGGGCCTCCATCATTCCCCCTCTCCTCGAAAGGATTTGTCTTAGAAGATCTAACTTATAAGCATTATCATTGATCTTCTCAACCACTTGGAATGATCCATCTCCTCGAGGTTGCAACTGGGAATGATGTTGGATAGGAAATCTCTTTTTACGCATAAGTACCCAAACCCAATCACCAAGTTCAAAGACAACTTTCTTGCGATGCTTGTTGGCTTGAGCAGCATATTGCTCAGTCCTCTTCTCAATGTTTTGGCGTACCTTCTCATGCAGTTGCCTAACAAATTCAACTTTCTTTTTCCATCCAAACTAGCTGTCTCCTTCATAGGCAGTGGTAAGAGATCCAACGGAGTGAGTGGATTAAAACCATAGACGACTTCAAATGGAGAATAACTAGTAGTAGAATGCACACTTTTATTGTAAGCAAACTCCGCATGAGGCAAACAATCTTCCTAATTCTTCAAGTTCTTTTGAATAATGGACCTTAACAAAGTAGACAAAGTATGATTGACTACTTCAGTTTGACCATCGGTTTGTGGATGACAAGTAGTTGAAAACAACAACTTTGTTCCCAACTTTCCCCACAATGTTGTCCAAAAGTAGCTAAGGAGCTTCACATCACAGTCAGAAACAATGGTCTTTGGAACAACATGTAAATGAACAATTTCCTTGAAGAATAAATCAGTAATGTTACTTGCATCATCAAGTTTATGACAAGCAATGAAGTGAGCCATCTTAGAGAACCTGTCAACAACAACAAAAACAGAATCTTTATCTCTTTTTGTTCTTGGTAAACCCAAAACAGAGTCCATAAAAATGTCAGTCCAAGGAGTAGTAGGAATAGACAATGGAATATAAAGACAATGATTCATAACTCTAGATTTATCTTGTTTACAAGTAACACATCTTTCACATAACTTTTCAACATCTTTTCATGTTAGGCCAAAAGAAGTGATCATGCAATATGTCTAAAGTTTTCTTTGCTCCAAAATGTCCCATTAATCCACCATTTTGGGCTTCTCTAACAAGTAATTCTCTCAAAGAACTCCTAGGCACACATAATCTATTTTCTCTAAATAAGAATCCATCATGCCTATAAAACTTTCCAAAACAAGTTTTCTCACATGCATTGAACTCATTTTCAAAATCCTCATCAATATCATACAAATCTTTAATATATTCAAATCCAAGTAGTTTAGCATTAAGAGTAGTGATTAGAGTATACCTTCGAGACAATACATCAACCAAGACATTTTCTTTACCTTGTTTATATTTGATCACATATGGGAATGTCTCAATGAACTCTATCAACTTGGCATGACGCTTGTTCAACTTACTTTGTCCCTTCAAGTGCTTCAAGGACTCATGATTAGTGTGGATGATGAATTCCTTGGGCCATAAATAATGTTGCCATGTTTCCAAGGCTCTCACTAATACATACATCTCTTTGTCAGATGTGGGATAGTTAAGGGTAGCTCCACTTAACTTCTCATCACAGAAAGCAATGAGATGCTTCTTCTGTATTAAAACAACTCCAGTACCTATACTTGAAGCATCGCACTCAATCCCAATTGTTTTCTCTTTTTGCTTAACCTCGGCTTCACTCATTATTTTTTCCTCAGTCTCTTTTAATCTCAATTGATCCTTATCTTTCACTAGCACACGTAAAGCTTGATACGTTATAGATACCTTTCCATCTATAGGTAAGTACATATTATCCTCATCATCCTTTAATGGCGGCATAGAATCATCATTGGATTCTTCTCTATAGTTGCTATCCAACTTATTATTAGCAACATTACCACATGTATAAGAAGTATTACCTTGGTTTACCTTAGCTAGGATAGCATCATATTACTCCAACTTATCATATTTACCCAACTTTGACTCTATTCTCAAAAGTTGTTGTTACATGGCTTGGATCATGATTTCAATCTTACTCAAATCAAGCTTTTCATTATTATAAGACATGCTTGTAACATGCTAGAAACATTAGTAAAAGAAAAGGACCTCAAAAGTATGACCTCACCTGTTTACACTCAATACACACAAGAATGTAACACTCACACTTGTGTTTCACACAATTTTAATATGGCTTTTCTCTACTAATGTTATTCACACTCTTACCTTTTTCCCTCACACAACTTTTCTCTATAGATTCTATATTAAACTCAAGACTCAATAAAAAATCAACTTATGGAATCCAACTATCAACCAACAATAAACAAGATGACCACAAGACTTTAATCAAGGGAAAGCAAAATAATGAAGACTCAACAAGACTTAGCAAGGCTCAATAAGACTCAAGAAGGCTCCGATGAATCTACACCTTAAAGGAAATATGGGTGTTTTGGGGTGTTTGGTTAGGGTAAGGTTTAGCCAAAGGTAGGGTAGTTTTGTCCTTTTAGGTGGCAGGGTCAAAAGGTAATTCTAGGCAGTAGGGTAGAAAAGTAACAATAAATGTTCAGATTTAGGCAAACAAGAAATCTCAAAGCTCAAGAAAGAATGACTACCTCAAGAATTTGATGAAGCACACCTCTATGGATTACCTTTGATGTTGCACTTGCTATACACGATATAATGAATCACCTCTTGAATTAATTTTCTTTTCTTTTCTTTTACTTTTTTTTACTAAAATAAACAAATAATGAAGAAAAATAAAAATTTTAAATGACAAGAAGAGGTTTACTTAGAGAACAAGGCAACTTTTGAAAAAATAAGCTAGTTTTGGTAGTAGCTTGTATGGAAGAAACGAAAGGGAATGGTGGTGTAAGAGCCTCGCCCGTCTCACAAGGCCGTCGGCTAGCATCCCCTAGGCGACCCCTCGCCCCAGGTTTACCCTTACATGTGAGCTGGACGATCGCCCATTTCACTTATGTATTGTCCTCTTCGGCGGTCGCCTACCTCACGGCTTTATCCCAAGGGTCTTGAAGAACTCAAGAATAAATCCCCCGGGCGCGTTTTCACTGAGGCTCGAACCCTGGTGCTTCTCTCATAAGTAGCGGGGCCTTACATTCATGTTACCATTGAGACAACTTGTCTCAATGGTAACATGTGTCAAAGGCCCGGGTACTTAAGCGATAAGCACCAAGGTTTGAGCCTTAGTGAAAACGCGCCCGAAGGATTTATTCTTGAGTTCTTTAAGACCCTTGGGATAAAGCCGTGAGGTGGGCGACCGCTGAAGCGGACAAAACGTAAGTGAAATGGGCGATCGTCTAGCTCACGTGTAAGGGTAAACCTGGGGTGAGAGGTCGCCTAGGGGATGCTCACCGACGGCTTGGTGAGACGGGCGAGGCTCTTACATAAAAATGCGTATTTTTATGTAAGAGCCTCACCCGTCTCACCAGGTCGTCGGTGAGCATCCCCTAGGTGCCCTCGCACCCCAGGTTTACTCTTACAAGCGAGATAGGCGATCGCCCACTCTCAGTTACGTATTGTCTGCTTCGGCGGTCGCCCACCTCACGGCTTTGTCTCAAGGGTCTTGAAGAACTCAAGAATAATCCCTTGAGTGCGTTTCTGAGGCTCGAACCCTGGTACTCTTCAAGTACCTGAGCCTTACACTCATCATACCATTGAGACAACTAGGCCTAATGGTTAGCATGTCTCAACACTTGCAGGAGGTCAAGGGTTCAAGACATGTAAAATGCGCTCAAGGGATTATTCTTGAGTTCTTCAAGACCCTTGAGATAAAGCTGTGAGGTGGGCGACCGCTGAAGCGGACAATACGTAAGTGAGAGTGGACGATCTCCTATCTCATGTGTAAGAGTAAACCTGGGGCGTGTGGAGATCACCTAGGGAATGCTTGCCCACGGCCTGGTGAGACGGGTGAGGCTCTTACATAAAAACATGTTTTTATGTAAGAGCCTCACCCGTCTCACCAAGCCGTCGGCGAGCATCCCCTAGGTGCCCTCGCCCCAGGTTTACTCTTACACGCGAGATAGGCGATCGCCCACTCTCACTTACGTATTGTCCGATTCGATGGTCGCCCACCTCACGGCTTTGCCTCAAGGGTCTTAAAGAACTCAAGATAATTCCCTTGAGTGCGTTTCACATGAGATGCTTGAACCCTGGCACTTCTCATTAAGTACCCGAGCCTTACACTCTGGTAACATGAGTGAAAGGCTCGGGTACTTAATGAGAAGTGCCAGGGTTCGAGCGTCTCATGTGAAACGCACTCAAGGGAATTATCTTGAGTTCATTAAGACCCTTGAGGCAAAGCTGTGAGGTGGGCGACCGCCGAAGCGGATAATACATAAGTGAGAGTGGGCGATCGCCTATCTCGCGTGTAAGAGTAAACCTGGGGCGAGGGCGCCTAGGGTATGCTTGCCGATAGCCTGGTGAGACGGGCGAGGCTCTTACATAAAAACGCTCGTTTTTATGTTAAGACCCCGCCCGTTTCAATAGGTCGTCGGCGAGCATATCCTGGGCGATCGCACATGCCCCAGGTTTATCTTGACATGTGAGGTTGGCGATAGCCCACACTCACACGTATTGTCTGCTTTGGCGGTCGCCCACCTCACGGCATTATCTCCAAGGGCCTGAAGAACTCAGGATAATTCCCTTGAGCGTGTTTTCACTGAGGCTCGAACCCGGCACCCTTAGATACGCGAGCCTTACACTCATGTTACCGTCCCAATGGTAACATGAGTGTAAGGCTCGGGTATCTAAGGATGCCGGGTTCAAGCCTCAGTGAAAACGCGCTCAAGGGAATTATCCTGAGTTCTTCAAGCCCCTTGAGATAAAGCCGTGAGGTGGGCGACCGCCAAAGCGGACAATACGTGTGAGCGTGGGCGACCGCCAACCTCACGTGTCAAGATAAACCTGGGGCGTGTGCAATCGCCCAGGGGAAGCTCGCCGACAGCCTATTGAAACGGGCAGGGTCTTGACAGGTGGCTTGTGAAACAAGGTAGTCTTTGTGTGAAAGTAGAGCTTTTGAAGGCTTCTTGGTGAGCAAGAAAACCTTTAGGATTTGGTTGCTTGGAGAACAAGATAGGGTTTACTTGGTGGCTAAGTAAAGGTAGGTTATTTAAATGAAGACAACATGTCCGAGGTACAAACAATATTGGTAGTGGCTTGGAAATGGATTCAAGATCAAGATTTGTCCAAGACAAGGAGACAGAGAAAAAAAACACAAGAATGCAACAAAACGAGACTCCCACGAATTGAACCTAGGCCTTGATGCCAAATGATATGAATCTCACCGAAAGAATATGAAGTTCAATAAAGAACACAAAGAACACGCAAAGATAAACAAGATTAAGTTAAAAATGTAGTAAAGTAAAACAAATGATATGAACCTCACCGAAAGAAGATGAGGTTCAACAAAGAACACAAAAAAAAATAAATAAAAACAAGTCAAGAATGCAGCAAATTAAACAAAAAAATTAGAGATAAAACTAAGAATCGTTGTGTAGAAACACATGAACCTATGGTATTGGACCAAGACCCATTGTTTAGAAAAGTAAGAACCTATGATATGAATTGGTGGAAGGTAGAAAAACACCTCAAGGAAGACCTTGATAAGTTTTAGAGTTCTCAAGAGAACCAAAGAAAAGAAGTTTCTCAATATTTATAACTTAAATCAATTGTGTTCTACCCAAGGAGTTACATAGCTATTTATACGCATAGGGCAAACTTGCAAAATAAGTAATAGGAATCCTATGTTCCTAACTTGCAAAATAAGAAATAGGAATCCTACTTTCCTAACTTGCAGCACATGTAATAAAAATCCTACAGTACCTATTAAATAAGAAGGATATGGGCTTAAATTAAATTAAGACAATGTTCAACCCAATAAGACATAACTAAATAAAATAAGAATAGCATTTGGCTCAATTGCCCTAGGCCCAATTTATGCATTCAGCCCAATTGCATTTCGGCCTTGTACTTGTAAATCTTCAAGAAGGTTGAACTTGGGCTTGGATCATGTTGTAGAAGACTTTGTCATCCTCCATGCTCAAGCTTTGTTAGGCTTTCTCTTTAGCAATATTAATGAAATCAACCAAGGCTTGTTGCATTCTTTTCATTTTAGCTCCCGTCATTGGACTTCCATGGAGGCTCAAAGGATCATGATCATCACGAACATGACTTGGGATTTGTGAGCTTGATGGGCCTCCATCACCATTTCTTAAGTCACGTTATAAAAACTATACACACAAAATATATCATGCAATTAATGTGGTAAATTACTTACAATATTTAAATATATTATTAACTAGTTTATTAATTAATTAACTTTCATGTCATCAACTTATATTAATCAATTATAAACCAAATAATATACAAACATAATATAAAGGGTCAAGCTTCTTGTTACCTCTTTATCATTCGACTATTGAAGTACACTGAAGATGATGATACTCAAAGCAAGAATGCAGCAAATGTAGTGACCAGCAATAAAGGTGACAAGGCAGGGTAGTGATGTAGTAGTGGCTGATCGGGATGGATGAACAGGGCGATGGAGAAGGATGCTGGACAACAGATGAAGCAGCGAGCACAGTGTAGTAGAGATATAAAGATAATCAACAGAAGAAGCAGCAGGGCAGGCGGTAGTAGTCGGTTGTATAAGCGACGGTAAAGTGGTGCAGCAGTGTATAAGCGGCAGGCGACAGCATCTGGGCAATGGTACAACAACCGACAACACAAGTTGCGGACAGAACCTCTGCAAGCAGTAGCACAGGCGGGTAGCAATGGCTTTCTGTTTTGGAGCAACAGGCAGCAAGAATCGTAGTGAAGTAAGGAACGGTGCGGTTCAGTTTGAACAAAGGATGAAGTTGAAGTTGATGGTTCTGGCGAAGTTGATGATGTTTACAGCAAGGTGGAACAAGAAGGTGGCGCAAGGTGGTGATGGAGCACGATAGGCCTCGGCTCCAAGAGTAGAAATCAAAGACTGAGATGCTTCATTATTCCCCTGGCGCCATGAGATTCATCCCTTTTTATAGCCAAAAGTTTACAAAAGTCCTAATACAATTAAGTTCCTTTATATATTATCTCCTATTTTTTCATATTTTATCTATTTAATTCCTATGTTAATTCTAGTCTAATTCTAATTCCTCTCAATTAAATCTAATAATAACTCTCCTAATTTAAAAAACTAAAAAATTATCCTAACCAATAAATAAATCCTAATCTAATAAATAAATTTAATTATCCTAAGTTAATAATTATTTTACTTTCATAATCCCAAATACTATTTTATTTTTAATTTCTTAATTAATGTTAATTTTAAAAAACCTAATTTAATTCTAAGTTAACTCCAATATTAAAATAATTACCCTAATCTAATGTTAATTACAAGACCACCTAATTAATTAAGTTAGTTATTTATAACTTAGTACTCGGACAGAATAGATGTCTACAACAGGCATTTTGTAGGGTACCTGTCATCTCTAAATCGAAATCTCTTTTTCAAATTCTTTTCAAATCTTTTAAGATAGCCCACATAATAAAGCATTTAAAACTGCATCATTTCTCTAATCAATGCATAATTAAAGCGTGTGCTCAATCTGTACACGTTATGAATTATGTTAAAACAAGTATTAAACATCAAGGTTTGTGTGTCACATCCTGAATATATAGTATTTTACACTTTTTCACACTGTTCCATACACGTGTACTGGTTGGGCTATCTGCGATGTCTTTATTTCCCACTTTTAAATCAACAATGAACAGTATTTACTGTAAATTATTTTAATTTACATAAATCAAATATTTACAAAAATAGTATTTGTATCATCATATACATCCCCTATTTAATACAACACTGTAGTATTGTAAAACAAAGTCTAAACATATAAAAGAAAATGAATATACCTCCAGGATCTACAACAGCTGCCTCAGGGTGCTCAATACGCAGCCAATAATCCTTGGATGATATATCTCTTGTCACTGAAAATACTCTGGAGAGATAAAAATAAAGGGGTGAGCAAACCACGGCTCAGTAAAGGAGATGTATGCAATTTTGATATCATGAAAACTATATGCTATAAAATCCTTTATTGTCCTATCAGTATGCTAAGGACTCTATAAGGAAGGATACTATAGTCGGCTAGGGATCCGGATGGAGTAAGGAAGGTATTTTGAAATACATGTCTTGTCCCGGAACCTATAAGCGACTATAAGGAGTAGAAATTTAATTTAATGTGAAATTTATTCAATAATTCACTGTATATAACTATTTCACATAAATAAGTAAAATAACTCATTAAATCATATAATTCATCACTTGAAAACAATTTGATTTTCCACAATTGAAATCATCACTTTCACACGTGTAACAGTAAAATAAACTGTTCAATGTGGTAACAGTTCAGTGATAAGCACTTCAATAATCATTACGGTTCAGAAAATATCATAAAAATTAGTAATAACACGTGAAATAATAGTGGAGACCAGGCAACACCTTAATGATATCATGCTATAATCCCTGTAGGGAACCGTAATAATAAACGCGTGAGATCTATGGCCATAGTCTATAAATGTCATTGGTCGTACACTGAGCAGGTATCAACCGGGACGCTGAAGACAAGCTCAATGTCAGCAGCTTCACACAATAATAGTAACACATGAACACGTGACACATAAGTATGATATGCGGCCTATCAGTCTCAAAATAGTGTTCACACAGTGATATAGCCTTTATGGAAATCATTACACGTGGTAAAAATCTTCAGTCAATCCACAAAGGATAATTAATAAAATAATGAATATTATACTAAAAAATAATTATAAAATATTCAGTATTCAACATTTCACTTTACAAATCATATATTCCACTATAAAACACTTGGGATGAATTTTCGATAATTTAACTTTTATCGAAATCAATAGCATGAATATTTAATAAATGTTTTTCTGTAAATTCAAAATTTATGAAAAATAATAAACATTTCACTCTCAATGCTAGGAAAATATTTCACAATGCATTAAAATATTTCATGGAATTTTTAGAAATATTTCTAATAAATTCCGGCAGCATAACAGTTGCTAACACCCTAGCCTCTTGCAATTGCAAACAAAGTTCAAACCAGCTAAACAGCCATAATTTCATAGTATTCAAGGCAATTCACTTTCAAAATAATTTCATAAAATTATTAGCATGAAATCATGCATTTGGGATATCCTTACAAATTACACATGCGTCCCTTACCTATTTAGCGAATTCAAGCTCGCACCACACGAATACTGTAACTCCCAGGCTGCAGATAATTCCACCAAAATTATTAACTCATTTAATACTTATTTTTAATCTATGGTTCATATCAAAATGCAGCCACATTGGACACTGCAAACATTTTTGCAGTATAATTTCTACAGGTAGTATAACACAACTTCTTCATTTTGCGTCGGATTTTAAATCCAAGCCTATCGGCAGACTCCTCGTAATTACTCTAGTCTAAATTTACTCTTAATTCATCAAAAACAGCCATGAATCACAGTCCCCTTCATTAGGCCAAAATCTCCCTTAGTCATTTTTGGTTGTTTTTCAACAATTCAATCTTGGATTCATGTTTAGCCTTGCTTATCATTCATTTTAGTGCCATTTTCATGCTTGAAACACAATGAACCACTAAGATCCCATGCATGGACAAATGGTCGTCCAATAGCACATTTTGATTTTTCAACATTTAAATAAAATTAAGGCTAGAAACATGATCACCAAGCTTAAAGGATTAATTCTATATCATTGGAATTGAAGAAAGCTTAAGGAATGACATAATTACATTGCTTGGCCGAAACTTTGAAGAGCTCTTTCTCCTTGTATAGTGACTTATAAGATGAACTATGGGTATAGAAATGTAGGGGAGAGAGTAGAATATTTTTCTTGTTGAAATTTTAGTGAAATTTAGTATAGATAATGAGATATAAGAGTGGTTTTATTTTCTCTCTTTCTCCTTAGCTATGGCGTGGAAGACAATAGAGGAAGACAATGAATAGTGTCAGCTCTCAGCAGAAATAAATGTGTGAGAATTCTGTAAATGGGTAAAATTACCAAAATGCCATTGGTTATAAAAATTTCGGACAATTTTGCCCTTATGGTTCCGCTAGCATAAAAACCGTGTAAATGTACTCCAAATTTTTTGATTCTAGTACCAAATGATCATATTAAATGTATCTTGATGATTGGAAGTGGTTTCGTTAACGCGTGGTGCACGAATAGTAAAAAATTACGATTTTACCTCCGCAACCCGCCAGTGAAATTTTTTGTTTTGGCGGCTCTTTCAAGAAATCTATTGACACTGTGTTGAAGTACTTTTCATGTAGAATCTCATGATATTTTTACTTCGTCTCAATTCATTTTAGTTTGGGAAGAATTTACGAAAATACCCTCAGGATGTAACCGTCATTTTCCAATTTGTTTACCATACTTCACAAAACAACACCAATAGGGTATTTTGACCTCCAAATTTTCATAATATCATTATTATACCTTCCATACACTATTTCATCTGTCATATTCATATCTGGGCATTAAAATCCAAGTGAGGCCTACATTGTTACTCACTTGAAATTTACACAAATAATCAAAATAATTTATTTATTAATTAATAATTACATATCCGTACATGTACAGTACAAAATAATAGACTATGGCTATCTAATACTCCCTTGGATGGTTGTTAAAGCTTGGTAGAGCCTAAAATTGATTTTCCTTCACAAAAAAACTAGCCATTGGAGGCTTCCAGCGTGGAGGGAATCGATCCCATTAAGTAGGGGATCAATCTTGAGACTTTAGAAAGGCTTCCCAGGGTTTCTACCAATATTGTTATGCCTTGGGAAGTGTCTAAGCATATTGACGGTGTATTGAATATTGATTCAAATTATTATGTTTATGAAAAAGACAACATTTGCATATTTAATTTTTTTATTTGTAATTTATATATTACATGAACTAATATAAAAAGTTATATATTGAATATAATTATGTAAAACTTGTAAAAGTTAAATTAAACTCATATTGTAATTTATTGAATTAAAATAGTATACAAAGAAGATTTAACATTTTTTTATTTGAAAAAATTGTAAATTTTCCCATCTTAAAATTAATCTTAAAATCAATCACTTGTACAAATTTAACATGTCTTTGATTGATGAATGTATTCTGAGTGTTTTGTGTTTCTTGATTGGTTCTTGACTGACAGTTAAAGTAATTTGGCCCATCTATTGTAATGTTAAAAATATGTTTTGACTTAATCTGCGTGACATTATATGTTTCAAATGTTGCTTTTGAGTTAAAACTGACTCTATTTAATCTTGCATCTGCAATACATACATAATTCTTATTTTGTTAACATTAAAATATAAATAATTTATTAAATATTAAATAATCAACACCAAAAAACATAATTTTATACTTTATAAAATATGTGATCAATAAAAAGATTGATAAAAGATAATTATTTTGTTGTTTTATTTTAATATATATAGATGTTTATTTCTTAAGATATTTTATTGATTGTATATTTATTTAAGTTAAATGTTAATATGCTTAAAATAAATTGAAACAAAGATAAATTCAATTAAATAATTGGTGTTAGTGTTGGATTATGCCCTTATAACCATTCATTAGATGATTAACTTTGGCAATTTTTTATGTATCATGGCATTTTATTTATTATAGTTCATTATTATATTTGTCTTATAACTGCGTAATGTAATCTTATATGATAATGTCCTTAGAATAGTAATAACACACTATTCTTAAAATATCCCTAGTCAAGTATTATTGTAAACAAGGATAACAATGATACGATAAGACTAGTATGTGGTTGACTGATGACCATTGTCATGGATATAGGATATCAAGTCATCACATAGGTACATGTTAGAGAACTATGTACTGGATCGACCCTCCATGAGAACGCTACATGGATTGTTATATGAGTGTCATAAGCGATTCTCATAGTGATGATGGTGTATGTGATCCTTTGACTTGAGATCATCAGAGATCCCAACATAAGAATTGCATACTTTAATGCTGCTAGATGTCATTCGTAACAGGATGGACTATAAAGGTAGTAATTGGGTATGCCTTGATCTATGTAGAGGGATGTTGAGTGATCAAGATAGGATTTATCCCTATTATATAACAAGAGTGATGTCTTGGGCCCTTTGATAGAGTGAGACTAAGAAATGCATGGCCGTGCTCGAATAAGTCAATATGAGATATTGATTTTATTTGTTTAATTAGTCTACTCAGGAATCAAGAAACGCTGATTAGACTATACAAGTATGACACATTCCATGACTTGTGTCTAATCAAGACATCAAAGGATAAAGGGATTAGACTACACGGTAACATCTATCACGAGTAAGGTTATGTCGAGTCATTGACATTCTCGTTACATGGGTAGCAATGATGTGTTGCTAGATACCGCTCATTGCCTATGACAATTTTGTCATTGCCATTGTTTTGAGAACCTATTGGGTCGCACACTTAGAACAGATCAATGAGGAGCTTAATTAATCCTATTCTGAATTGGATTAAGGATATAATTAATCATATTCTGAATTGGATTAAGGATATAACTAATCCTATTCTAAGTAGGATTAGAGTTCTGTTTGACAGTAAATTTTAGGGTAAAATTTACTACCTATAAAAGGATGTTTTGTGTTTTCTAAAACACAGCCGCACAAAAAAAAAAAGAAAACAAAATATTCTTTTAATCGAAGCTAGCAATTCGGTTATAAGGAATCAAAAACGCTCTTTAAGGCTTTTGATCGTGAGACGTTCAAGAGTCGTGAGATCCGTTCGTGTGGATACCATAGAGGCAAGAACGAAAAAGTCGTTGCTTGTGACTCAACCAACAATAGAAAATCAGAGAAAACGTTAGGTAAAATCTCGAAACCCTAATCAGGCAACTCTCCGAATCGATCCTGGTGGAGGCCGAATGATATAAATTTCGCTGCGTGTTTGTTTTGGTTTCCTTCAGTTAGATGGTTGTTTCTATTTTAAAAGAACAGAACATATTAACACCATGAAAGTCAATTAAAGATTATTGGTTTGTTTTTTGAATTTTAATATAAGTTGATAAAAGATAATTGATTTATTGTTTAATTTTAATATAATCAATAAAAGATTATTGATTTGTTTCTTAAATTTTAATATAAATGGATAAATGAATTGATAAAAGATAATTACTTTGTTGTTTTAATTTTAATATATATATATATATATATGTTTATCTCTTAAAATATTTTATTAATAGTATATTTATTTAAGTTAAATATTAATACATTCAAAAAATAAATTGAAAAAAAAGATAAATTTAATTAAATGGTTGTTGTTAGATGGCTGTTACTATTTTACAAAAAATATAACGTGTTAGCACAATGAAAATTAGTGTGAACATACTACTTTTCAAAATTTTATTGATATTACATAAATTTAAGTTAAAAAATTAAAAATAAATAAATGATATTATTTTATAATATTAATATACATGGGAAAGCAACTGAGTAACAAATGCGATATTAAAAATATAATAAAACTTTTATTTTATAATAATAACAATTTTCAAAAGATTAATTTCGAAACTACTAATTGTTGTTTGTAAAATTATCATAAAAACATTCTGAAGGATTCTCATCAATTTCTTCAATTTTAATTTTTTTTGTTGTTGTTGTTGTTGCTGCTGCTGCTGCTGGTGATTGTCGCAATATCTCCAACTGTTTCTTTGTAAGTGTAGGTGCATTTTGTCTACAAAATGGAGGAAAATCTTGAATGACAGATAATTCTCTTCACTTATAATTTGGAAATGTTTTTTTGGAAAGATAATGAATCATAATAGTTTTTTTTTTACTTTGAGGAATTAGCTTCAAAATTGTTTTTAAGACAAATTTCAGTTTTGACTCATTTAAACCCATGAATACCTAGCATTGATAAAAAAATGATTATATGCAATTTATTTAATAACAATGGAAAAATTAAAAATTTTAATATTTATAGATATAAATGTTATCATTTAGACAATTAAAACAATTTAATTGATAAAAGCGATAGATATATATTATATTTTGTAATATTAATGTGAAAAAAATGATTACATGTTACTTATTACTTAAAAATTTAAAAAAATTAAAAAAAAAGATATTGGCTTTTAGAAAATTAAAAAATTCAATTGCTAATCTAATGATACATTGCAAATTGTTATATTAATATTGCATGTTATATTACATTGTCCATATTGATTTTAATATATATATATGTTTTCTTTTAAAAAATAGAAACATTATTGGTAAAAGATATAAATATTGATTTTATATTTTATAATATTAATATAAATAGAGATAAATGATGTATGATTTTTATTCATTTTAATTTATATATAGATATAGATGCCTATCTTTTATCTTTTTTTTAAGGACAAATCAACTTTCATTAATTAAAATAAGAAACATTACAATCATTATTTAGTAAGTCCTTTATAATAGAACAATCTTCTACCCATTACAAGTCAATACTTGACAATAAAGCACACCTTGTCAAAGCATAAGCTGCCTTATTGCCAACTCTTCTCACATGCTCTATACTTATTCTCCTAAATTTTCCTTTTAGAACGCTACCCTTTGCTATCAAATTTTCTATCACTGAGAGATCTTTAGCATCAGTTTTTAATGATCTTATCACTCCTAGTGAGTCTCTTTCTAGGATAATAGAGGAAAAACCCATCTCTATCCCTACTTCATAGCTTTAATTGTTGCTGTCACCTCCACCACTGCTGGATTTAACACATAAGGGACTGTGATAGAGGAGGCACCCAGCAACCGGCGCATTGAATCCCGAATCACAATTTCGATTCTCCCACTCTCATTTTCTTCTCTCTACGCTCCATTGAAATTGACTTTCACATAACTTGATTGCGATGGAACCCACTTACCTATCTCAATATTCCTCTGTCTAGCCTCCATTTTCTGAGCCTGTCCAAATTCCTCCAGATAACTAGAGACGAACTGAGCACATTCGCTAGGTTCCTTTGGAGCCTTCCTTTGAATCTCAAGGTTTCTGTTGTGCCATACAATCCATGCACATGTCATGACCTCCTCCAACTTCCTCTGGTCAGTAGATCTTAATAGCGTAAACATCCAGCCACCATCATTCACTTCCTCTGCATGCTGCCATGCCCCGTTAAGACCTAAAAATTCTAGACAACCCTTGATTTCTCACAAAAACTAATTACATGTTTGACAGATTCCTTCCCTTGTTTGCATCTTTGACAGCACTCATCTGCACTCATATGTCTAGGCTTTAGATTGAGAAGCAGCAGTAGGATCCCATGATTGAGTCTCCAGCAGAAGACCTTAATCTTGGTTAGAACTTTTGCAGTCCAAAGCTTCCTCCATGCACTCCGCTATTCATTAACCATATCATGATTCATGTTCTCGTTGGCACAACCTCCAGGCTAACCAGCATTAGAAAACATATGATAGGCACTTCTAACAGAGTAATGCCCATCCCTTTCTCCTACCCATACTAGCTGAACCTGTCTCACAACCATTCCTAGAGGGATAGTTCTTATTTTCCTTACATCTTCCTCTATAAAGAGGTTAGCCAGCATCTCTGTTTTCCAAGTTCTTATTTGTTCCTCTATTAATTGACTTACCGGTGCATTTTCTGACAACGGCAAGTCTTCATTCCATGGAAGCACTCTGTTCGGGTCCACCCAACTGTCCTTCCAAATCCGCACCTGCTCTCCTTTTCTTATTCTCCATATACAACCCTTTTTTACACCCTTCTTTGCTGCCTAGATGCTTTGCCATGAATATGATGGTTTATACCCCAATGTTGACTCAAGAAATGATGAGTGTGGGAAGTATTTCTTGCTCAGCACTTTATAAACCAATGAGTCTTTATTTTTTTAGAAGACGCCAAGCTTGCCTCCCCAGCATTGTGAGATTGAAGCTTTTAAGATCTCGAAATCCGATCCCACCATCTTCCTTGCTCAAAGACATATCTCGCCATATGGTCTAGTAAATGCCCTTCTTGTCCACCTTCGAAGACAGCCCAAATCTCCTAATCAAGCTACTGATGTCATTGCATAATACCTTTGGAAATAAGAATACTAACATCGCATAAGAAGGGATGGATTGAAGCACTGATTTTAATAATGACTTCTTTTCCTCCTTGTGAGAGGAATTGCTTACTCCAATGCTTTATTTTGCTTTACACCTGCTGAATAACTTCTTTGAACAATCTCTTTTTGTTTTTGCCCACCATTGTTGGTAAACCAAGATATCTCTCTCGGGAGGAAGTAGCATGTATCCCAAACAAATCTTTAATGGAATCATGCCTATCTTGTCCCACATTGCCACTAAAAACAGTGATGACTTAACAAAATTTATAGCTTGTCCTGAACTATTCTCATATTGCATCAGCATGTTCTTCACCTGTTCGCACTCCCTTACGTTAACTTTGACAAAAAGCATACTATCATTTGCAAAAAAAACAAGTGAGTAAATCGAGGACCAAGTTGGCATGCCTGAGCACCATGTATATCGCCATCCCTTTGCACTTTAGAAAGCAATGTAGAAAAAGCTTCTATGCATAAGAGAAATAAATAAGGAGACAGAAGATCTCCTTATCTAAGCCCCTTCTCAAGACAGAAACTATTGGTGCAATTTCCATTAATCATGATAGAGTAAGACACAAATGTGATACATTTCATGATTAAATTAGTCCACCTAGCATGGAACTCCAATCGCAACATTATAGACTCCAAGAAAGGCCATTCTACCGAATTATAGCTTTACTCATATCTAATTTAATAGTTACATGCCCTTCTTTTTGAGCTTTAAGGAATGTAAAAGTTCATACGCTATTAGCACATTATCCTCAATTAGCCTACCCGGAACAAACGCACTTTGATTTTCACTGATCCATGTAAAAGAACATTTTTGAGTTTATTAGCTAATATTTTTGCCATGATCTTATAAAGAGCATTACATAAACTAATAGGTCTAAAATGGCCTATTGTTCTTGGATTATTAATCTTTGGAATAAGTACAATAATCGTATAATTTATCGCTTGTAATGTTTCATCCCCATTCAAGAAAGATAGGTAGAAATTAACAACATCAGGACTAATAATGTGCCAATATATTTGATAAGAAAAAGGAAGCATACCATCGAGTCTTGGTACTTTATTTGGGTGCATTTGATTGATTGCTATTATGATCTCCTCCCTATGGAATTCTACAAGAAGAAACTCATTCATCTCATTTGACACTCAAGTATTTGTTGTCCTTAATACCTTATCCATCTCTAGTGGTCTTTGAGCCTTGAAAATTGTTTTAAAATAACCCACTATTACTGATCCCTTCTTCATCTTCAATCCAACATCCCCTTTCATCCTCCACTATGGCTATAAAATTTCTCTACTTAAGCTTAGATGCTTGTGAGTTAAAAAATGCTATATTTCTATCCCCCTCCCGTAATGATAAAACCCGTGACCTCTATTTCCAATAGTCCTCCTCCTTAGCTAACAATTCGTTGATCTTTTGATTGATCTCATCTTCCTTTTTTAAGCATTTATTTCTCGGATAATAGGATTTGATTTAAGTAAGCTCCTTATGTAGCAATTCAATTTTGTTTGCAACCCAAGAAAAGACTCTTGATTCCATTTACATAGTTGACCCACGACTGTGTTGATATTTCCTACAACATTCAACTGCCTATTTTCATTCCACCTTTCCTTAACAATATTCTCACAATTCTCCTCCTTTGTCCACTAGGCTTCAAAGAAAAACACCTCATTCTCCTTTCCCTTTACACTTGCTTAGTTCCTTTTGTGTCCACTAATATCGGCCCATGATCAGACACCGACATCGCCAAATTGGTGACCGAGTACTATGGAAACAAGTTGCACCAATTCAATAAGACCAATGCTCTATCCAACCACACCCTTATCAACCTCCTTTCATCCCTTCCTTTACTCCATGTGTACCATAGCCCCTTATAGCTTAAGTTTGTAGGTTCGGCATCCTCTATAGCTTCCTTAAATGCATGCATTTGGCCCTACGGTCTAAACGCTCCTCCACTCTTCTCCTCATCACATAATATTTCACTAAAATCATCGAAACACATCCATGGTGGTTGTGACTTCATTGACAACCTCCTAAACAAATCCTATGTCTCATGTTGAAGGTGTACCTTTAATTCTCCATAAAAACAAGTCATCCACCACTCTACCCCTTTCTCATCTCTTACTACCATATCAATATGGTTTTTTGAATACGACAGTAAATCTAAACTACAAGACTCCATCCACATACATGCAATACCCCCACCTCTCCCTTGAGCATCAACTCTAAACGCATAGCTCATATTACACTTTCTTCTTAACTGATCTAATTTAGTAACCAGTAACCTTGTCTCACTTAAGAACACTACTTCGAGATCTTCTCTCTTCACTAACCATTGAAGAGCACAAACTAACTGTGGGTTCCCAAGCCTATGGCAATTCCAGGCTATGAGTTTCATTATTTTCGGTGGGACTAGAAGCCAATCTCCATCGTTACATCAATTTCCTTCACACCTATACCTACCTCACTTTTGCTATGTTTACTATCATTATCAATATCCATAGGATCACCCACCTCCTCCTAATTATATTGTTTTCTTTTTCCCATATTGAGTTTTTCAACAGCCTCCTTGTTCCCTGATACCCTGGCCAACTTCTTCTGTGAGAACCATTTGCATCATTACTGTACATGTGTTAGACGATCGAGTACTGTTCAATTTCTGTGTAATTTGTAGGTTATAAGTGAAATAGTAAAGTGGACCCCACCGGCTCTATAATGTTCGGATGGATGTGAGACTGACCAAACAATGTACGAAAGGTATAATAAGCCTAAGGTAAGAATTTCAAATTCAAAATTCCCTATTTTGCCTATTTTTGAAAAGTGTGAATAAATTAGAAAATGACGATTAAGGACATAGCCCAATGGTATTTTGTAAATTGTGTCCAAATTAAAAGGAATTTGGAAAGTAAAAGTAGCATGATATTCTACATGAAAATAAGTCCTAAGCTATGTCAATAGATAGATCGAATCAACGGTTAAATCAGAAATTTATGCAATTGGCCCGATAGGGGTAATTTCATAATTTCACGATTTCGACGAACCACACGTCAATGAAACACCATGATTCATCAAAATATATCCAATAAGAATTTATGGAGATGAAATCTGAATTTTTGGAGTGCAATTACATAATTATAAAAATTACGAAAGCTTAAGGGCAAAATTGTCCAAAAATCTCAAATGGAGGGCATTTTGGTCATTTTGCACATCTCTAGAAAACTCCACATAAATCCCACCCAAATCTATCGGCCACTATTCATCTTCTTCAACCTTCAGCTCCCACGCCATGTGAGAAGAAAAAGAAAGAAAGAAAATAAACCAAGTGAAACCATACCAAATCAACCTTATCTCACCAAAATCATTTCACTAAAATTGTTCCTCTCTTCATGCTGTATCAACCTATACCAATAGCTTCATGAAAGAGTGACAAATTCAAGAGAAAAGTGAGCTGGAAGCATTCAGCAAAGGTACCCATTTTTCATGCATTTTAGTTCCTTAAATTTTAAAAGTAGATTTTGATGTTTTCAACCTTGCTAAGCATGAATCTAGTGATAGTTTTGGCTAAATCTCACTGAATCTTGCTATATGGATGCTTGAGCATTTTGGTTAGATGAAGGACACAGTGAAACTATGTTGAAACTTGCATGAAAATGGTGCCAAATTGCTTAGTGAGCATGGATAGACAAGTATGTGAGCTTAAGTTGTTGAAAAACCATAAAATGGCATAAATGTACCTCTTGGCCATGGTTGTTTGGGCAAGCTTAGGTGCTACATTTGATGAGTTTAATATGCTAAAATAATGTAGAAATTAAGTGGAGTCTAATGGTGTGATCAGATTTAAATTTCGACTTCAAACGGAGAAGTTAGGTTTTACTATTGGTATAATTTCTACTAAGTTGATATTATCAGTGTACAATGTGGCTGCATTTAATGGAGGATAATGGCTTAAAAAAATTAAAGGAAAATTAATTAAAAATTATTGGTCAAATTGTTTTACAATCGGGCGAAGTGAAGTACAAGTTGTGCTATCAAGAAGTTCGATATCACGAGACAGGTAAGGGATGAGTGTGTAGGTTGTAAGGATACTGTGAATTCATAATTTCATTGGAAATAATTTTATGAGAATATTTTGAATGTTTTCCGTGCATGAAGGTTAGGATTTAACTAACCGATATTCTGCCGAAATTTCTAAAAATCATCTAAATATTCTCAAATAACTTTTAAGCATGAAAAATGTGAGATTCAATACTTAATTTGAAATTTATTAATTAAACTGCATTATTTTATTATTTATCAAAAAATAATACTTTAATATTCGTGTTATCAAATTTTATTGATAAAAAAGTAACATGCTCTTCTAGTTTAATTACAGTGAAATAGAACGTTTCTAGAAATGAACACTAAAATGTGAATATTTTATGAAATTTCAATTACAAACTATATGTGTGATTTTATTTATGATTTTATTATGGAAAGTAAATATGATATTATTTATGGCAATTAAATGATTTCCTTTATGAAGTTTAAAATGTGATTAAACTATTTTGAGACTGTTAGGCCCCGTATCATGCTCATGTGTTTACCGTTACTATATTGTTACTGTGGTTGATAGCCTACCAAGTCATCAGCAGCTTCAAGGACACTTGGCAAGTGTACTCTGAGGACACTCATAGACTATGGTCATACGTCTCACGTGTTTACTGTTACTGTTATAGCATGATATACTTTGGGTGTTGCCGGGTCTCCACCTACTGTTATTGTTACTGAAGTGAAACTGTTTACTATTACTAAAGTTTTTACCGTTACTAAACTATTCACTGTTACTGATGTGTTCACTGTTACTTAAACTGTTTACTGTTATTGAAAACAGTTTTATTGATTCTAAAGTGTTTACAAAATCATGTAGACTGTAGGGGCCAACTCTTGAGTCTTACGGGAATAAAGTGCCACGCAATTGTTACATTTTTAATATCATTATAAAAAAAGGGATTTCTATCACTGGGATAAAAACGTTTTGCTATTGTTATTATAGAAGTGATAGTGTTTACCGCTACTGAAATGTTTACTGTACTGTTTTACTAAATTGTTACTGTTACCTTGCTGTTTTACTAAACTGTTGCTGGTACTCAAGATGTTTATTGTTACTGAACTGTTTCTTGTTATTGAAAAGATTATTTTTACTGAACTGTTACTAAAAGTGCTTTACTGAACTGTTAATGATTTGAAGTGAACATTTTTACTGTCTCTAAACCCAATACCATTTATTGAAACTGTTCACTTCAATGTGATGTTTACTGAACTGTGATTGAACTGTTACTGTTTACTGAAACTGCTACAGTTTACTGAACTGTTACAATTGAATAGGTTTACCAAAATAATTGTTAAAGTGAAATTGTTCACTGAACTTTTTACCCGTTGTTTTACTGAAGTGTTTACTGTGTTAATACTATTTCCACTAATTTTTGTACTATCACTGTACTGTTACTATTGTTCACCGAACTATTTACCGTACTGTCGTTGTTACTGTTAACTGTCATGTGTTTTAAATAATACTGAAGTGTTATTAAATGGTTTGCTTACCCTTTTATTTATTTAGAATTATTAAATTGTTTTATATCGACAATTTAACAATTACTCTCTATAGTCGCTTTCGGATCTCTGGGACATGACAAGATTTCAAAATACCTCCCATACTTCATCCAATTGCTTGGCCGACTATAGTATCCATCCTTTTACTGGCCTTAGTGTACTGTTAGGAAAAATAAACGCTTTTGTGCATATAGATTTCATAGTGTCAAGACTTACATATGATTCTCTTACTGAACACATTTCGCTCACCCTTTATATTTTTCCACTCCACAAATTATATTAAGTGGTTAATTGATATATCGTTCTGTGGATTGGTTACACTTTGGTTATCCCGAAGCAGTTTATAGTGGATCCTGGAGGTATCTTTTAGATGTCTATCTTTTAGAAATTGAAATGGACAATGAATTTAAAAAGATAATTAATTTTTTTTGTATTTTTAATATATATATATATATAAAGGGAGACATTTTTAGCTTTTTGAAACTTTAAAAAGGATAATTATTAATTTATAATAATAATTTACATGTGTCAAACATATAGACAATCCGCATAGCTTTGGCTTATATATATAAGATTTGTTATTTATGCCATTTTTTAAAAAATTTTTCCATTAATTTGAGTTAAATAGGTAAGTAAATATATTTAATGAGAGTTGATTCTTGGTAAATTAATTAATCAGAGTTGAGTTGGTGAGCATGAGTGGAAAATAATTATTACACGTCTTTAAAAACAAAAGAGGCCTCATTATTTCATTAGTGCCTAAAACACACTTTTTAAAATCATCTTAATATAAGTTATTCTCTTTAAGTATTTGATTTGGTGAGGATGAGTTTAAAATAATTATTACATGTTTTTTAAAAATATGAGATGCTATTATTTTATTGGTGCCTAAAACACCCATTTTTAAGAATGATCCTAATATATGTTATTCTCTTAAATTAAAACAATAATAATAACTACTAAAATAACCCATTTAACTACTAAAACACTAAAACACAAACCAAAACACAACAACAGTAACCATGCCTTGCAGGCCGGCTACGTTTATGCATCTCCAGCCCATTTAGAGCCCCACCAAGTGCACTGCCCATGCCAAACTGCAGGCTGCAGCCCACGCCACGTCCCTTGCTTCCTGCCACGCACAAAGCACAGCTATGTTTTGCAGTTGCACGCCACATAGGCCTGCAGCCATGCTTCACGGCCCAGAACAGCAGCAGTCCACGCATGTCCCTGGCGGTAAAGTAGCAGGCAGCCCAATTCGGCATAGACACGCACCAAGCAGTAACTCAGTCCAGCTACTCAGAAACAATACCGCCACCAACAGACCGAGGGGAATACAGCAACATGGCGTACAATTTATTTAAGAACTAAGCTAAGATATGGAAACCTTAAAATCATGTACTATAATGCATCAACTGAATACAAACTCGAAAAACAGAAAGTTGTACTATAATGAGAACTATTTTAAACTACTTGAAAATAATAAATAAAGGTGCTTGAAATACAAAAGACTAATTTTTTTTTTTGGTGAAATACAAAAGAGTAAATCTTTTTTTTTTTTGGTGAAATACAAAAGACTAATTCTTGAAACTAAGAAATAAATACAGAGAAACGTAGCAAAAACAGAGGAAATCTTTGGCTGCTGTCACCAACCAATCTTCCATCCCTTCTAAACCTATTCTTTTCTGAAAATTAACAACCTAAAACCACTCCATAATTGTAAAAGAAAACATGTAAAGATGAAGTAGAAACGATGAAGCAAAGAGAGGCTGTTGTCACCAGCCCTCCCCACTCCTATTCGGCTCCTTTGATTCCTTTTTATAGTTTAGGTTTTTCCTGTTGGGAGGAGAGGTCTAAGAGGCATTTACACAAACACTTGGCATGCAAACTGTTTTAAGCTTTTAACAAACAACTAAACAAGCTCCAACAGCCACCAAATTCACAACCTTTTCAACTCAATCACACACACATTTCCATCATCAACATCTCACCAAAACAAACTCACAACAACCAATCTCAAGTTTCAAGAATATCCACACAACAATCATTAAACATAACTCATCTTCAAACATGTAAAACAACAATATCACAATATTTTCACTTCCAAATGCATCAAAATATATTCATATAGGTAGAGTAAAAAAAATGCTTATAAGAAAGTTTGCACCCTTTTTTCATACCAAGCAAAAGAGAGCATTTTTCCTTAACTCACGTTTGGCTCCTTTTCTCTACAATTTCTGCAGTATGTATTCTGTTTTTGTACACTTTTCTGCTCAAAAATTTTGTCTTTTTGTTCTATTTTACTATGGGCTTTAATACACTACACAAAAGTCTAAACATTATGGGCTACAAAATAAAAAACTTACCCAATGTAATTGGGTTTACAACCCAACATCCCCCCTTAAACCCAATTACCACTTCTCATTCCCAACATCAACTTCATTCTCGTAAACACATCAATTTTCAATGGCTTGGTAAAAATATTCGCAACTTGATCTTGAGACTTGCAATGCACCAACTCAACTTCTTTCTTCTCCATATGCCATCGGATAAAGTGATAGCGAGTTTCAATATGCTTGCTCCTATCATGAAACACCGGATTCTTGGCTAAAGCAATAGCCGAGCGATTGTCAACAAAAATCTCCGTAGGACCTTCTTGCACAAACCCCAAATAGCTCAACACATTTCTCAACAAATAGCATGACAAACAGTAGAATTTGTAGCCACATACTCAGCTTCACAAGTTGATAAAGTCACAATTGGTTGCTTCTTGGAAGACCAAGTAAATGCACAATCACCAACAAAGAAAGCAAAACCGGAAGTGCTCTTCCTTTCATCCAAATCTCTATCCCAATCACTATTCGAATAACCAACAAGTTTCACATTATTGGAATAAGAGTAGAACAAGCCATCATTGATAGTTCCTTTGACATACCTTAGAATCCTTTTTCCCGCACTAAGGTGTGATTGATCCGGTTCCTCCATGTATCTACTAATCAAACCAACTCCATAAAGAATGTCGGGTCTAGTGCAAGTAAGATAGCGTAAACTTCCAACTAGACTCTTGAAGTATGTAGGATCCACATCACCACCACCGAAACTCTTCCTCAACTCCAAGCCACAATCAAGGGGGGTGTTCACTGCATTACAAGACTCCATTTTGAATCTTTTAAGAACCTCCTTTGCATATGCACTTTGAGAGATAAAAATTCCATCATCCTTTTGCACTACCTCAATACCAAGAAAGTGTGCCATCAAGCAAATGTTTGTCATCTCAAACTCTGGAATCATACTTTTCTTAAATTCACCAAACATAGTTGTATTGTTTCCGGTGAAGATCAAATCATCAACATAAAGACACATAAATAGCACATCTCCACAAGTGGTCTTCTTAACATACAAGGCATGTTCATAAGGACACTTCTCAAACCCATTATCATGGAAATACTTATCAATTCTAGCATTCCATGCTCGTGGCGCTTGCTTGAGCCCATAAAGAGCTTTTCTCAACTTGTACACCTTGCTTTCATTACCCGATTTCACATACCCTAAGGGTTGTTCCTGATGGAGATCCCCTTGCTCGTGATGTTCGTGATGCTAAGGATCCATTGGTCATCCAAGGAGGTCCAATTACCCGAGCTCGGGCTAAGAAGACGCAACAAGCCCTGGCCTCATTAATGCAACAAGCTCTAGCATCATTGAAGTGTCAAGGAAGCTTCCATGAAGAGTCCCAAGACATCTATACTTGCTTGGAAGCCCAAACGACATGAGCATGGTTTACTATCTTATTTTAGCTTAACAATAAGATGGGCTAAGTGTTTGGATAGCCCACGTTTGACTCTTGTTATGTCTTAGACTATTTATTTTATGTAACTAGGTTTAGGCATGAATTTGGGTTTAGTCTTATTTTCTGTTGGTGTTAATTCCAGCCCACTTGTTTATGGGCTTAAGTGCTAGGTATTATTATAAATACCTTGTAAACACTATTGATGGACAGATCAGAAAATTGAATTTTCAGAATTTGAGTGTGCCTTTCTCTTGGGTTCCCTCTCTACTAAGCTTATCAAGGTCTTCTTCCTTGTGGCACCTCCTTCTTCACCATCCACCATTGCTATACCTTAGGTTCTCGAATTCTTATTCGTAGGGTCAAGGTCCAATACCTTTGGGTTCGAGTCTCTTTAGGCTTCGGGTCTAGGTTTCAAAAGTTGTCATTCATCAACTTTGTTTCTGTCCTTTGCGTTTTCAGCTCCTTCAATTTCCAAGCTACGTTTCCTCTTGTCCGTGCGCATCAGTTCCACATATACCTCCTCTTCAAGAGAACCATTCAAAAATGCAGATTTGACATCCAATTGATAGAGTTTCCAACCATTTTGGGCAGCCAAGGAAATCACCAATCTAATGGTTTCTAACCGAGCAACTGGAGCAAACACTTCACCATAATCAATACCGGGTTTTTGCTTGTATCCTTTTACAACCAATCTCGCCTTGCATCTTTGAACTTCTCCCTTTTCATTCTTCTTAGTCTTGCACACCCATTTCACACCAATGGCTTTTTTACCCTCCGGTAAGGTTGTTAAAGACCAAGTATCATTCTTCTCAATTGCTTTCATTTCTTCATCCATGGCTTTCTTCCATTTCTCTTCTTGAATAGCTTCTTCAAAACAAAGAGGATCACAATCCATATAGAAACAATAAAGATTAATATCTTTAATGCTTTCGGTGGCTTCATACACTTCCCTCAAACTTTTAGTTTTACGAGGCCTTTCACTAGAGCTATCTCCGGATGATGAAGAGGATGATGGAGATGATGTTGAGTGAGAAGTGTGGAGAGGTGTTTGTGGCTCTACATCTTGGACCACTCTAGGTTCTTCTTCTTCTTGCTCAAGTTGTAATTCTACAACACTAACTTCATCAAGATTCCAATCCCATGAACCATTCTCTTCAAAGATCACATCTCTACTCATAAAAACTCTCTTGGAGAATGGATTATACAACTTGTAACCCATGGCCGGTGCTCCATAGCCAAGAAAGACACATTTCTCCCCTTTGTCATCAAGCTTTGTTCTTCTAACTTCCGAAATTTTGGCATAAGCAACACACCCAAATACTTTGAGATGACCCACACTTGGTTTTAAACCACTCCAAGCTTCCTTCGGGGTCTTCAAATAAACACTCTTAGTAGGGCACCGATTCAACAAGTACACAGATCAAGCCACTGCTTCTGCCCAAAACTCTCTCGGCATCTTCTTACCTTTCATCATACTCCTTGCCATGTTCAAGATTGTCCGATTCTTCCTTTCGGCAACACCATTAAGTTGTGGAGTGTAGGATGGAGTAACTTGGTGCATAATCCCATAAGCCTTGCATAAGTGTTGGAATTGATCCGAAGTGTACTCTCCACCTTGATCGGACCTTAAAATCTTCAAGTAATAGCCACTTTGATTCTCCACAAATGCTTTGAACTCTTTGAATGTTTCTAGCAAATCGGACTTCCTTTTTAAAAAATACACCCAAGTCTTTCGACTAAAGTCATCAATGAAAGTCACAAAATATCTATTCTTTCCATTCGACATTGGTTTCAAAGCACCACAAATGCCAGTATACACAAGCTCCAAAGGTCTAGATGCTCTCCACTTACGCTCTTTGGCAAAACTTAGCCTATGTTGTTTTCCAAGAATGCACCCTTCACAAATTTGATTAGGATGATTAATATGAGGCAACCCCTTCACCATATGTTTGCTTCCTAAAGCTCTCAAGCCATCAAAGTTAAGATGCCCAAACCTCAAGTGCCACAACCAAGACTCATCTTGCATAATAGAACTCAAACAATGAACTTCATCATATTGCAAATTCAAATGAAACATTCTATTTGACATCTTCACAAAAGCAATCAACTTCCCATTCCTATCCTTTATAGTAAGAAGACTATTCTCCATATGTATTACATACCCTTTCTCCAAAAGTTGCCCCAAACTCAAAATGCTCTTTTTTAAAGAAGGAATGTAATAAACATCGGAAATAAAATTATGAGAACCATTTTTGAGCTTGATAAGAATGTTACCTTTACCTTCCACTCGAACTTTGGAATCATCTCCAAAAGTGACATTGCCTTTCATTGCTTCATTCAACTCAACAAAGACTTTCTTGTTCCCGGTCATGTGGTTGCTAGCCGCATTATCAAGATACCAAGTGTTGCTTTCATCCACAATAGTCCCATTAGAAGTGAACAACAAAGTAGAGTCCACCTCACCATAGTCCTTCTCGACATAGTTAGCTTGCTCATTGACTTCACCACCTTGCTTTCCCCAACATTCATTGCTATAATGCCCATATTTATGACAATTATAACATTGAACATTTCTTTTGTCATAACCTTGCCGGTTTGGCAAGTTGTTGAAGTTGCCATCATTTCTACCTCTTCCTCTTCCTCTTGGAGCATGCCATGATTGATGTCTTCCGCTTCTTGTTCTACCTCCTCTACCTCTACCTACAAAGCCTCTTCCTTGGTCATCATAACCTCTACCCCCAACTTCATAATGACGACCTCGAATTGTATTACTTCTACCACGGCCTCGAGAGACTCTACCTCTTCCTCTTTGAGCACCTCGAATACTAACTTCCTTTCTATCTTCATCCAAAACAAGCTTAGTGTGAAGAGATTGGTCAATGGAGCTAGTCACCTTCTTACTCAATCTTTGTTCATGCACTTGCAATGTTCCCATCAATTGATCAACCATCATATCATCCAAGTCCTTCTCTTCTTCAACAATCACTGCTATTTGCTCAAATTTTGGAGTCAACGATCGAAGAATCTTTTCCATAACCGTAACATCACTAAGCTTCTCACCATTCCTCCTCATCTCATTCACAATAGTTAACACTCTTCACAAGTACTCTGAAATGGTCTCATTTTCATTCATAAAGATGGCATCAAACTCACCCCTTAGCACTTGTAGGTGAATCTTCACAACCTTGTCAATTCCTCTATGTGAATTCTTAAGGATATCCTATGACTTCTTAGAAGTTGAAAACATAGAAATCTTCTCAAAATCTGACTCATCAATTGCTTGGTACAATGCAAACAAAGCCTTCTTATCTTTCTTTCTTAACTCCTTAAGAGTGGCCTTTTGAGTTTCCGTTAGTTTTTCCTCCTCTTCTTCACTAGGTTCTTCAAACCCCTTGTGAACAATATCCCATAAGTCTTGAGACTCCAACAACACTTTCATTTGTATACTTCAATTATCAAAATTATTTTTACCTAACTTAGGAATTTGTGGTTGCACAAAAGTGTTATCCATCACTATGCCAACTTTACCAACACCCACAACAAATCACCACACTAATAAAAAAACACCAAATGGAAGACCTAAGTGAAGTAAAATCCACCAAGAAATCAACACAAATAGACCCGAAGCTCTGATACCACTTTTGTTGGGAGGAAAGGTCTAAGAGGCATTTACACAAACACTTGGCATGCAAACTGTTTTAAGCTTCTAACAAACAACTAAAACAAGCTCCAACAGCCACCAAATTCACAACCTTTTCAACTCAATCACACATACATTTCCATCATCAACATCTCATCAAAACAAACTCACAACAACCAATCTCAGTTTCAAGAATATCCACACAACAATCATTAAACATAACTCATCTTCAAACATGTAAAACAACAATATCACAATATTTTCACTTCCAAATGCATCAAAATATATTCATATAGGTAGAGTAAAAAAAATGCTTATAAGAAAGTTTGCACCTTTTTTTCATACCAAGCAAAAGAGAGCATTTTTCCTTAACTCACGTTTGGCTCCTTTTCTCTACAATTTCTACAGTATGTATTCTGTTTTTGTACACTTTTCTGCTCAAAAATTTTGTCTTTTTGTTCTATTTTACTATGGGCTTTAATACACTACACAAAAGTCTTAACATTATAGGCTACAAAATAAAAAACTTACCCAATGTAATTGGGTTTACAACCCAACATTTCCTTGTTGGCAGCTTGTTAGAGTAGCTTTCGGACTCTCCTCTCCGTATTAATATAGAATCCGTCAATTATGGAGTGGCTGAGACTTGTGGATTAAGTTTAGGTAAGAAGATTTTGTGAGGGATTTTCGGATCTGTGTGATTTAATACTTAGATGAGCTTATGTGATGACCAAAAGTTCTGTACATTGTACACAAGCGATTTCATACCAAAAAGAAATAATCAGTGTTGAATTAAGGATATTCTGAAAGGTGTAAGGATATAAGAGTAGGGTCGTAAGTGAGTGTATGCGCGAGTGCGTAAATTATTGAAAGGTCTTACTGACTCTTGGGACGTGGAATTTTTCTATCCTAGACATGATTGAGATACCATAGGAGATTCTTTCTCAAAAGTTGAAGTTTCGATATACATGGGAATAGACCTACAATTCCAGTACACTCCAGTACTCGAGATTTTTCGGAAGCGTGCACCAACCTCGAAATCATGAAATGATCATATATGGCATTCTATCAGTCATTTGAACTCAAAAAATTACGATTTCAGGTTGTACGAGAATAAATATGACAAATAAAAAAATTATAATTTTATCCATAAATCACTGGACCAAGTGATTAAAACAAATAATATAGGTTGACTTTTAGATGTCAAATGAGTATGATCAAATCCTAAAAATGTTATGTCAGATCTCGTATCAAAATTGGTTAAGTTAGAATTGAAAATGGACCAAAATAATACGGAAAAGTGACTAAAGCATACAAAACTCTAGGCTATCTTCACATGCCCAGCCATTCCATTTGAAAGTCAATAAATGTCAGAAAAATGTGGACCAAGTATGGTGGAATTGAAATTAGCCATGTAAAATTCCAACTTAAGGAAAAATAAGATACAAAGATAAATATTATAAGATATGTACTTGTACTTTTACCTTGGCTTTGACACCTTTTTATACACTTGTCTATTATGTTTTAAAGAAGCAAAACTAAGTGATGAGTGTGTGTGTGTGTGTGTGTGTGTTCGGTTAAGTAAGAAAATTAAGGAAGGGAATTTACTAAATAAATAAATATCAAAGATATTTACCATGTGTTTTAAGTGGACTTGACTAATTAAAATTCTTAAACAAGTATTTTAAGAGACCAAAAACACCAAGGAAAAGAGTGAAGTGCACAGCATGGCAAGGGTGAGGAACTGAGGAAACCGAAAGCTAAGGGAGAAAGAAAGAAAAGTCAAAAACCGTGGGAGCAAGAGAGAAATTCTTCAACTTCTGGTCCGATTTCTTCTTGTCCTTTATGACTTTTCTTTATTCTTCTCGTGTCAAGTAGGATTCTCTTTCTAATCCACTAGACTGTCCGCCGCCGCTACCGTCGAGGCAAGGTCCTTCACACCCTTTCTAGGAGATTTAGCCAAAACTTACCATCCTTACTTGATTTCTTGCATCTTCTTTAGCTCCTAGACCTAGTAACCTCGTTATTTTAACGAGTTTTAAGTGAAAACATAAGCTTGGTAAGGAAACAGGAAGATTCAGGGATGGTGGATTTTAAGGGTAAGAAGTAATTTCAAGCCTTAGTTTTCGTGTATGATGTTTGTATGATGATTCTAAGGTATTCTATGATGATATTTTGAAGCAAAACAATAAAGAAGAGCAAGGAGAGTGCTGAGCGACTTTGATTTTAGGCTTGCATGGATTTAATTCTACATGTTTAAAAGTTTTAAATCTCAAGTGTAAAGTGTTTCGAAATTTATCGCAATTGCTACATTGCATATGTAAATGTTTTCTGATAAGCGTACACTTGTTTTTATTATCTACAATGTTATTGGCTTCGAACTTATATCGAAATTGAGCTTAAAGGCACTCCACGGTGTACTTACATCAATAAAGCAATTTGGAAACATGCCTCAATATCATTACTCTTATATAGGCACTATTGGCTTGTTCAACAATCGTCATTGATAAGTTCCGATCTTACTTGATCACTAGGATAGGAGGCATTTGAACCTATGGCCATTGGTAATACCCTAGTTTCCAGGGTTTACATTTGGCTTACTGATAATTACAGTGGGATAATCTTTATTGGTATTCAAAGAGCCATGCCTATATCTATATCTATATCCATATCTATATCTATGTGTTATCGTTTTATTGAAAAACTGTTATCGTGATTGTTATCAGTTTACTAATTTATCATAAAAGTTATTGAATTATTGATTTATCATTTATTGTAAAAATTATCGATGTACTGATGATTGTTTATTGTAAAAGTTATTGATTTATTAAATAAGATTTATTGTATCAGTGATTAATTTATCGAACTAGTGTTATTGTATCGAACATCGTGTATTGATAAATGTATTATTTATTGTGTAAGTAAAGTGTTTATCGACTAACGTATTGCTTTATCAAAAATCATATTGCATCGATTTAGCAAACTATCACATTGTTTTCAGCATTAAATCATCGTATCATAAACTAGTTAGGATTGTTAGTAGTGATGTTAAGTTCAAAGGGATAATGAAGTATTTCAAAATATCTTCCATATCCTTTCCCAAAAGATTTGGACAACGTCATAGTGTCATAATGTTGAAAAATTCATTATAGCAATTGATTATCAAAAAATACGAACTTAATGACTTATTGTACATTGACAATCATTTTGAAATAGAACTTATCGTAATTGCATGCATTTTAGAATAGCATATAGTATTTTGCTATCTTCTGTACTTGTGTAGCTAACTTTCTTGGCTTCTAGCTCACTTCCCCATTGTTTTCTCACAAGTTAAGCATGAATAGTATCGACTCCCTATTCTTGCATTTTGCTTTGACAGTGTTTAGGCTCCAAAGCACTCGTAATTTATGTTTGGTGTATGTTTAGTGTATTTAAACGACTTTATTTTCAGATAATTTTCTTCAATACTATAGTTTGGGATGTACATTACTTAATTATGTGATTAAATCGTATGATTTATCAATATTTGGATGTAAATGAATTTTTATTGTAAAACATGTTGAAAATTAAACCAGGCTACGGTATGAAATAAGTTAAATCACTTTTATGCTGGAATTGATTTAATGACTTGTTTGGAGATTTAAAGATATGATATCAAACTGGGACCTTAGGTAGGATGCCTTAAACTGAATTAGGAAACTAGCTACGTGATTTTATAAGATTGAACTGCTCACATAAGAAACCAAAGTAATGCAAATAAAAAAAAGTTAGCCTTAGATTATCGAATTTCGCGTAAGTGTATGAACTGTCATATCTTTAGGGATGTGACAACCAAAGAAAGTCATCTAAAATACTTTGCTTATATCTTTTCATTGCAAACTTGAAAAGAAAACGATTTGAATCCAAACAGGTTATATCTACCTCTTGCTAGAGTCTTCATACCCTTTCATCGTACCAATCATAACCTCCTTATTGAAAACCTTTTGATACATAACTTTGCCATTAGCCACATTTGTCCTCCCTCACTATCATCATCGCCTTCAAGATCTTCTAGAACAACTGTGTCGTCCTCATTCTTAGTGAGTTTTAATTGTTTCCATGCCTTTTCCAAGTCGTCTGCCATTTTCGAACCCTAAAAACAATAAAGAAAGTTCGATCTCCTTTTTTCTTTTAAAGTAACTAGTTCAAAACCCAAAATAGCAGCCACTAATACTACAAAAACTAAAGACCAATCCCAAAGATCCATCATGATGAACCCTTAGATAGAGAAACTTGTACGACACCAAGACTAGTAAAGCCTTTTACAGAACCTTGGGTTCAAAGAAGACTTAATAATCTCAAAATGTATATCCTGCTTTCTTGAATGTTAAAGTTATTAATTTAAGCTTGTAAAATTGATTGAGCTCTTAATTTGAAACTTGTAAAATTGATAATTAGGATTATTTAATTTTAAATAATATTTAATTGATTGATGTAGTAATTTTTTGTTATATACACACACACCCCTATTTAGAACCTTCAAATTAACTCTCTAATAAGGAGTAGATAGTGTTAAGTTTATATATTTAATAATTATTTTTTTAATTATATTTTGTGTTTAAATGAGCATGTTAATATATATTTTATGTTTTAGGTAGCAAATATAAGATTTGGAGTAAAATAAGCTAAAAGGCAGATTTGAGATTTTTTGACTAATCAATGGTAAAATGGTAATTTAACCATTTTAATGTGCTTGGATGAAGATGAAGCCTTATGAAAGTTGAAAAGGACTTCTTAAGCTTTTCAGAATGTATAAGATCGCAAAAATCCAAGTTGAATTAATGGGTCAAACATTTGTGGAAAGTCAACTCAAAATTCTAAGTACAAATCCTAGTGGGATTAGGATGCCTAGCTGGCTATGTAAGGACTCCTTGTGCACGTAAGATTTGAAGAGTTTTATTAGATATCAAATACTAGTAAAAGAGCTTTATAAGAGGTAGACTACTACAAAAAACACTCGAAGACCTTATAAGAGTGGCAGTAAAGAGAGTTTTAGTCAAACTGGAATTCTAAAAGCAAGAAGTTTACTTAGAGAGCAAGTCTTGTAATTAGAGGTTTATTAGAAAATAATTTCTTGTTTAATTAGGATTGTAATTAGCTTATTTAAAGGATGCAATACTACACAAATAAGCCATGCATATTTTTATATCACATCTTGAAGGACACAACAATTCATATACTTCTATACTTATGCAAAATTTTTAGGTTTACGAGCTAAATTTTTCATTTACTTTCTCTACTTTTGTTTGTTATGTGAGTAGTTTCTTCTTCTTAATATCAGTAGCTAACTATCTAAATAGGTTTAAGGCATCATGCCTAGGGTCCTAGTTTAATATCAAGTCATTTAAACATCATATAAACTATATTTGCAATTCCCGCTTAAAAGTGATAAATCCCCAATTTAGCACATTTTGGGTCATAGCAATTTAATAGTCAAACTTGGTAAACTTCTGACCTCAATGACTAATTAATCAATAAGACTTCATAAACTAACATGTGCTCAAGTTTCATAATTTTCAGAGTCTAACAAGACCTTTAAAAAATTCCTAAAGAAATATTATATTATTTTTTTATTTTCAGCACGCTTTACAATAAAAATTTATTTACATCCCGTTTTCACCAATTTAAGCGATATAGACACAGAGATAGTTAATACACATCCCATGCCACAATACTGTAGAAAACTATCTAAAAATAACATCATTAAATTGTATAAATCATATACCAAATGTACGGCTGCGAGCGCTCTGGAGCTCAAATACTATTAGAGCTAGCTATGGTAGTTGGAACTGATTACTATCCTAGCTTAACTTATGAGTAGAGGTGGCAAAAATTGACTTGACCCAAAAAACTAACCTGATCAACCCGAAACCAAAACTGACCGATTCAATTTGACTAAAAAATTCAACAACCTAATCCCAACTCGATCCAAATCTGAATTGATCTGAAATCAAATTGATTTGAATTCACATTGATTGAAACCTGACCTGATCCGAATCCGAATTGATTCAAACCCCAATTCATCTAAATTTAGATTAACCCAAACCCAAATTGATTCAAATCCAAATTGACCCGAACCTAAATTAATTCAAACCCAAAAAGATTCAAACTTAAATTTAATATTATCAATAAATATTTAAATGTTAAAATTAACGATCAAAGTATTTTACTATAGTAAAAAAAATAAAGTTTATCAATAATACGAGTATTATATATTTTTTAATTTAGTTAAACTTAAATATTTACTTTTATATTATATTTATTTAAACCTAATGAATAATTATTTAACGACTAATCTATTATAAAGTATAGAAGCTATATCACCTACACTTAATATCTCCAATTATTCTATAAAAAATCAAGAGAAATCAAAGAGATGTATTATAGTATATTATGATATTTAGTAGTGATTATTAAATCACTTTGATTCATAAAGTTATTAATTATTATAGATAATAGAAACAAAATGAGAAAAATGTAATTAATTTATGAATATTGGTAAATATAGTATAAAGAAAACTATCATACAGATTATTAAATATTTTGATTATTTCAATCTCAATTTTATTATAGGTCATGTAAGAAGAAAATTTTATTTTCATGAGTTTTGTGATTCTTAGAAATATGGTTTCAGTTCATTTTCATACCAGACAAATCGCATCGAGATGACCAAGGCTTAACCTGAAAATGTAACATACCATTTACATAAAAGTGGACTAACTTTTCTTTTTCGATTCATATTGGCTGGGCTGTTTGTCGTGTGATCAATTTCATTTCATTGATCATGTAGACTGTGCCATAAGGAACAACCTCAATATCATTATATGTAATTAATAAACATTTGAACTTATTTACAATCGGATCAAACTTTATTATCTATCATACTATGATTATTATAATTTACATCCCCAAGTACAATATAAATGTGCATCACTGTATTATACTTAGAGTCTGAACATATAAGGAAAGTACAGTATACCTTCAAGGAATCTAAGGTGATCACCTCAAAGGAATACTAATCAAAAGGGAGGAATCTTCTACTAACTACTGCAAATAATTAAGAGAGGGGAAAAGATAGGGATGAGCTTACTCCTAGTAAGAAATATGTATAAAAGAACAAATACTATGCAAATAATATGCATGTATAACTGTCACAGCTCGTGACCATATTTTTCACGTTTTTCTATACAACTTATACGGTTCGGCTGTCTGTGATACTTTACTTTTCATATTCATTTAACTATTAATTATAAAATTAGTAATATCAATTACATCTCCTATATTAATTCTCAAGAAAGTAGTACTGAAAGTAAGTTTAAATACAGAAAACAAATGATCATACCTCATATTATAAATCAAGCTGTCGCAATGTCTTTAAATGCGTAGCTCGAAATCCTCAGATGTCAGATCTCACAGTCACCGAAAATCTGAAATGTTAAAATTGGGGAGTGAGCAAACCACGGCTCAGTAAGAGAATTATATGCAACACTTGATATACAGCTACCTATATGCTGAAAATAATTTTTCACTTTCTTTAAATCTTCCTAGAGGCTCTAGGCTCACATATAGGAAGGATACTACAGTCGGCTAGGGATCCGGATGGAGTAAGGCAGGTATTTTGAAATACCTATCTTGTCCCAGAACCTAGAAGCAACTGTAGAGAGTAATCATTTTCTTTTGATATTCAAATCCCAGTAAAACATTAAATATTCACTTGATAAAACACTTAAGTAAATAAATAAGGAATTAATGTTCCTTTCACAAATACTCATTTTCACACTTGTAAAACTCCGTATAATATTTAGTTCAACACGTAATATATCAAAAGCTCAGTAGCTGTAGATAATTTAGTACCAGCAAAAGTTCAGTGAAAAGTACAACCATCAGTACAATATCATGGAGACTAGGCAACACCCTAAATATATCATGCTATAATATCATCCCAAATAGTGGAAACACATGAGATCTATGGCAATAGTCTATGTGGTCCACATTATGCACTAATCAGGTGTCCACTGGGACGCTGATAATAGGATCAGTATCTATCAGCACTAACACGTGACACGTGAGCATGATATGGGGCCTAACAGTCTCAAAACAGTAAACACGTGAGCATGATATGGGGCCTAACAGTCTTAAAACAGTAAACACGTAATATAAACCCCATTTATGAAATCAATTTCACTGACTATAAGTTCAATCAATCTATAAATATTCACAAGGAAAATATTTTTATCTTATGAATAACAATTTATAAAATATTCATACTGGGGTAATCATTTCCGAAAATGTTCTAAACATTATAGAACAATATAAATCACATTTTTCATACGGTGAAAACAGTTTATAAAATAATCACTGTAAAATATAAAAGGTCGTAACTGTTATTTTTCACCGTAAAACATATACGTACACTTTTCCGTGCTTTCTATCGAAAACATGATTTTCAAAGTTATTGGGATTCAAATCGATTATTTTTATGATTTATGGAAAATTAAAATATTTATTTTCCAAATCAACACTCTCGTCCCATGTTTTCTCTGTAAACACATGCGGAGATCTTTTAGTCTCAAAACACTGTTTTCCACCTTTAATTACCTTTATCGGATTTTCTATAAACACTTATTTTTACAATTGAACCCATAAAGGTTATTTGTAAAATCAAGTGAATATTTGGAGAAATATTATTAAAATATTCACTTTGGTCATTTTCATTTTTCACCTTGTTTCACGTGAAATATCACCTATCGGGATAAATTTAGGTGATTTCCTTTTTCACCATTTTCAAAAACATGAATATTTTAAAATTAATTATCACTATATTTATGTTTTATGAAAACTAATCGATTTCTCGATTTTCGTGGTTGGAAATCGTTTCTCGTAATGAAAAATCATTTATTATGATTTTCTTTAATTTTTTTTTCCAATAATTTTCGGCAGTATAACGGCTGCCGATTGGCTAGCCTCCTGCACGGAAAATATAGTTTAAATCTCAATCGGTAAATCACCACAATTTTTCATCCAATCATTATCAATAGCATTTATAAAATTAAATGCATAATTTAAAACATGTGTGCCAAATATCCTTACAGGCTGCACATGTCTCCCTTACCTGTCTCGGGTCGACGACTGCCTCTCGAAGGTCGCGCCCATGGTCACCTCTCCTGATCCATCGTCTCGGTCTTCGAGGGAATTTTCTGGAAATTAAATTCTAAAAATTAGAATTTTTTCCATAATTTATTCAAATTAATTACTCGGAAATAATTCCAGAATTTCTTACCGAATTTCTCGGATTTTCTGAGTTTCCCGGGATTTCCCGCAATTTTTGAATTCTCGAAAATTTTTCGAATTCCCGGAATTCCTTTTCTCTCTCTTCTTCTTTTTCTCTTTTCTTTCTCTTTCTTTTTCTTTTTCTTTTTCTTTTTCTTTTTTCTTTTTCCTTTTTCCTTTTCTTTTCTTTTTCTTTTTCCTTTTTCTTTTTCCTTTCCCAGCCGAATCGGTCACCTCCCCTCATTGCTGGTTCTTCTCCGGCGGTTCAATGGCCCCTCAGCTGGCCGGCGCCACGGCGAACCTAGATCTGGCCTCCATTCATCCCGAATTGGCGGCACGACGACGGTTCTACTCGGTTTTGGTTCGGTTTCTTCTCCTCCTCGTTCCTCCTCTCTCGGCAGCCGTTGGCCTCACTGGTAGCTTCTTCCTTCTTCCCCTCACCTCCGCCGAGGTCGAGGTGGTGGTGGTGGTGCCTGGACCGGCCGGCATCGTTGATTTCCTCTTCTCCTTTTCTCTTTCTTTTTCCGCCGGTTTCGCCTCTATTCCCGATTCTGTTTCCTCTAGTTTTCGTCGCCGGTCGCCTCATCTTCCTCCCCTCGGTTCACTGGCGACGTCTCTCTCCTCGCCTCAGCCTTCTTCTTGGCCGACCGACGTGGTCGGCGTCAGCAGGGGAAGAATCGGGATTCTTCCCGATTCTTTCTTCCATTTTTCTTTTTATTTATTTATTTTATTTCTATTATACTTATATATGTTATACTTATAATATATATATATATATATTATACATATAACATTATTATTATATATAGTATTGTTGTCACGACCCGTGACCACATTTTTCACCTTATTGTACACAACTTAACCGGTTGGTCTGTCTGTGATACTTCACTTATACTGGCTGTTAAACAATTTTACATAATATTGTTAATATTATACACATCTCTCATCGTAATTAATCAGATAAGTAGTACTGTTGACATGTCTAAATACAGAGAATAAATGATCATACCTCAAATAACTCAGTCGGTCTGTCACATTTTTCTTCGTGTACAGCTGGGATCCACAATCCACTGAACTCACAAGCATCAAAACCTGAAATGTTTAATATTAAGGGTGAGCAAAACCATGGCTCAGTAAGAGAATTATATGCCTCACTTGATACTCAGCTTCCTATATGCTGAAAATCTTTTTCATTTTTCCTATGGGCTCTAGGCTCGCATGTAAGAAGGATACTACAGTCGGCTAGGGATCCGAATGGAGTAAGGTAGGTATTTTAGAATACCATACTTGTTACAGAACCTAGAAGCAACTGTAGAGAGAAATTTTTTTCTTTTTGTTTTGAATTAATAAATCCTTTTCCTTTTCAATCTTTCATAACCTTTTTCATATTCTTTTCAAAATAATGCTTCTACGAAATAAAGCATTTAAATAAAATAATTAATATTCGTATATTCCTTGAAAAGAATATTAGTTAAATCATCATCTTATTTCTTTAAAACTCATTTCATGTTTTAATGTACTCTCTTAATTAGTACCGTCCTTTAAAGAGCAAAATAAGCTATTAAAATCTATTCCAATATAATCGATTACTTAATCACTTTAGGCGTAAGCCCTAATTCATTGATTCAGTTACGACATCCATTCTAACTAACAATGGAGATAAGTGTCATATCGAAACTCGTGTAGCACTTAGTTTCCGAAGGACTCTAGAGGTGGCTCCCACGGTACAGAAATTTCTTACTGACACATCGAAACTCGTATAGCACTTAGTTCCCGAAGGACTCTAGAGGTGGCTCCCATGGTACAGAAATTTCTTATTAACACATCGAAACTTGTGTAGCACTTAGTTCCCGAAGGATTCTAGAGGTGGCTCCCACGGTACAGAAATTTCTTATTAACACATCGAAACTCGTGTAGCACTTAGTTCCCAAAGGATTCTAGAGGTGGCTCCCACGGTACAGAAATTTCTTATTAACACATCGAAACTCGTGTAGCACTTAGTTCCCGAAGGATTCTAGAGGTGGCTCCCACGGTACAGAAATTTCTTATTAACACATCGAAACTCGTGTAGCGCTTAGTTCCCGAAGGACTCTAGAGGTGGCTCCCACGGTTTGGAACTCGAGTCTTTGTTCGGTTTGGCCTTTACTAACACATAAAAACTCGTGTAGCACTTTGTTCCCGAAGGACTCTAGAGGTGGCTCCCACGGTTCGGAACTCGAGTCTTTGCTCGGTTTGGCCTTTACTAACACATCGAAACTCATGTAGCACTTAGTTCCTGAAGGACTCTAGAGGTGGCTCCCACGGTTCGGAAATCGAGTAGCACTCATAATCTAGTACTCCATTTAAATCATAGTAAGAATATTAGATTTATCGATTCTTCCTTTTTGAAAGCATATTACATGTTCGTATCCCATGTCTTATGAAAATCATCTTACAGTACTATAATCAGTGCTGGAATGAGCATTTTGTAAAAATACTATAAATCAATTGACTTTCTTCTCATATCATATAAAACATGTTCTTTTCACATGTCACGTAATTATATATCACATTTTCCGTTTGACATATTCCATATCATGTAAAACACTTTCCTTTTCAACATGTCACCTATCATTTATGGAGTCTAAGATAGACATCAATCTTATCATACTATAAACCCTGGAGAGTAACGGAATGAAAGGGTCAAATCTATGACCATAATCTATATTGTCCTCGGTGGATCACTGATCAAGTGTCGACCGGGACTAAACTTGTCACATATTATGCATCAGCATGATAGGATGCTGGCGAGTATCAAAACCGTATTTTTGATCATAAAATAAACCTTTATTGAATTTATATAAATAAATAATTCCATAATTTAAATCCATAAGGGTTAAAATCCTTTAGTGAATATTTATAGAAATATTCATAAAAATATTCACTGTATTTCACTTCATTTTCGTTTCGTATTTCGTGTAATTTATCTATTCCGAGAATTTTCGGTGGTTTCATTATCACCATTCCCGAATACATGAATATTTTAAAATTCCATCTCATTATATTCATGTTTTATGAAATTTAGTAATTTTCTCATGTTTCGTGATTTAATATCGATTTTCGGAAATAAAATCATTTGATATGATTTTATAAAGTTTTTCTAAAATTTTCGGCAGCATAACGGTTGCCGATTTACTAACCTCCTGCACGGAAAATACAGTAATAAAATTTGCAGCCAGTACTTCATCTAAGAATTTTCAGCAATTCATGCATCATAATAATTTTCATAAAATATTTGCATAAAATATTTCAATTTAAAATATGCAGACTGAGTATCCTTACAGTGCTGCACATGCATCCCTTACCTTTTTCCGGGTCAGCGACTTCTTCTGATCGATCGCGCCTGTACTCCATCTCTCCCGATTCCTTATCCCGATCGCTCAAAATAATTTTTGGAAATAAAAATTCTAATTTTTAGAATTTTTTCATAATTTATTTAATTTTTTTCTGAAATTAAATTTTCGGGAATTTCTTACCGAATTTCCGTAAATTCCGGGTTGTCGAATTTTCGGGAATCTCCGAATTCCCGAAATTCTCCTTTTTCCTCTTTTTCTTCCTTTTTTCTCTTTTCTTTTTCTTTCTTTCTTTTTCTTTTCTTTTTCTTTTCTTTTTCTTTTTCCTTTTCCCTTTTTTTTTCCTCTGGCCAGACCGGTTCAGACCGGTTTGTGCCTCATCTTGCCGGTTCGACCGGTTCAGCCGCCGACGGTCCTCCTTTTCGTCGGTTCGCGCATCCCACAGTTGGCCGACGTTGCGGGGATGCCGGATCCGGCCTCTATTTCGCCCCATCACCGGCGACGGCGCCGGATCTGGGTCCGTGGGTTTCGGTCCCTTCCTCCTCTCTTTCTCCTTCCTCCACCGAATTCTCCTTCGCCGGTGGCCTCCTTCAGCTTCCCCTCACCTCCGCCAAGGTTCGGGTGGTGGTGGCGGTGCCTAGGCCGACCGGCATCGCCGTATCTCTTTTCCTTTTCTCCTCTCGGTTCCGCCCTCTGTTTCGGTTTCATTCTTTCTCTTTCCGCCTTGAGCCACCGTTCTTCTCTTCCCTTCTCACCGGCGACACCACTGGCTCCTCCTTTCTCCCTCGGTCGGCAGGCATTGGGGTCGGTTCCCCTTCTTCATTTGTTTCAACAGAAACGGGATCCCAGTTTCCCGTTTCTGTTTTCCTTTCCCTTTTTTTTTGTTTTGTTTTCCTTTTTGGTTTATTTACTTTCCCTTTTTAGTATATAACATACTATATACTATACAATATATTTTATACATATAATATATATTATATGTTATACCTATATTATTTCATACATAATGCAATACAATACATATTATATATAAATTATATATTTTGTATATTACAAAATATATATATATCTAGTATATATATATATATATGTATATATATATATATATGTATATTTATACACTTTAAAGTAATTAACATTTATATATATATAAATTATATAAATGTTATAATACAGTATATCTACATATAAACATTAATATAAAATAACATTTACATTTTCTATATATGTATGTATATATATAATTATATATATACACATAAAATATTAGGTTTATATACATATGAATTATTTAAATTTATGAAGTAATATATATTTCCATATATATACTAACATATATACAAAATACTATATAGTATTTTTAAATACATATGTATTTGTATAAAATACATTTATAAAATTTGTAATTATACAAACATACTTTATTTTCATTTCTCGTTTTCCTTATTTAAATTTGGATTTTAATTTATCCAATTTAATTATTTTTCCTCTCTCTATTATTTTTATTTTTACTTCCAATTTAATTTCCTTTATACAAATTTTTTGATTTCTCTCACTTCCTCGATTCTCGGGATTTTCACCAATATCCCGTTCTCGCAAAATTTTATTTATTTCCTCTTATTCAATTTCTCCAATATTTATTTTCAATATTTATAATTTCCAATAAATGAAAAATTTACGGTTATCACAATTGTGCTATATATATTATATAAAGATATATGTATATTCTATGTTAAAATATATATCTAGTATATATATATATATATATATATATATATACACACACACACACACACATATATTTATATACTTTAAAATTTTCATAACATTTATATATATTTATATAAATGTAATACTACAGTACATATTGTATTTACAATATATATATTCAAACTTTAATGTAAATTAATATTTACATTTCTCATATATGTATATATTTATATATATACATAAAATATACATATGTACTATTTAAATGTATAAAATAGTTTATATACATATGTATTTGTACAAAAATATATTTATATAATATATAATTATATAAATATATTTCATTTTCACTTCTCACTTTCTTATTTAATTTGGATTTCCATTTATCCAAATTAAATTTCCTTTCTTCATTACTTCCTCAATTCTCGAAATTTTTACTGATATTCCGATCTCATAATTATATTCATTTGTTTCAATTCATCCATTTTCTTTAATATTAATTTCCAATATTAAACAGTGAAATTTTACGGTTATCATAATAACTAACTCATGTACATACATTTTCTCTAACAGTGACATAGTGTCAGAACGGAAGGATTTTCTATAATCAGTTAGGGATACCAGGCTGAGTATGGAAGGATACTTTGAAGCACCTTACTTGTCCCGGTCCTTAGGTCCGATTATACAGAAAACTTTAAGTGTTATTCCCAGAGAAAGAATTTATGTATTTCAAACCAAGGCTCCATTTTTTTCATAACTTTTATAACAGTACTATGATGTTAAAACAATTATTCATCAAATTGATAAATGAAAATGAACACTTCAATCATTTCAATAACTGTACAATAAGCCATTTCATTTAAATAATAAAACCATGTCATTTATGTAATTGTTTGCATTAAAGCATATTATTCTAATAAACAAGCTTTGATAGAACATTTCATTTCATTTCAATAAAACATTTGGCGGAGAGAGACAGTTAACAACCCAATAGAATCATGCGACATTAGGTTCCTGAAAGGGAATAACATTAAGACATATGGCCATAGTCAAGAGAGTCCACAAAGTACACTGATCAGGTGACGGTTGTGGGTGTTAAATACGTGATCATGTCAAACGGCAAACATTACATTAGCATGATTATTCGAAGGCAACAGCGAGAGGCCAATCTGTCTCAAAACAATAAAAAATTCATTTAACCTTTTAAACAAACCAATTTCATTCAATTTTAACTGGATCAAACATTGTATAATACTTATTAAACAATTTTAAACTTGGGTAGTTAAATATTTTCAATGGGTAGTCAACTTCCTTATTGATTTTTCAAAACCAATTCTGATTTTGGACAACTGATTGCTTTATATAGGCAGTCGGCTGCCCTATATAATATTAAATTTTGAAATATAAAAATTTAAAATTAGTAAAGCATTATGGGTAACTGGCAGTCAACTGCATTATTTGGGCAATCGACTGGTTTTCAGACAATAGCTAAATTAAAAAAATGCAGTTGATGTCACCTTAAGCAACCAATTGTTTTTCAAACAGAATGTAAATTCCTCAAAGACAGTCGACTGGTCCTACAAAGCAGTCACCTATTATGAACTATATTGAACTAGAACTCACTTATTTGATTTCAAAACCCTCCTGCTCTTAGCAAAACAATTTAATATATCCACGATTTAATTTAATATACCCGAATGCAATCATAGTATCTCATAAATCCTTCATACATATCCCTTACCACAACTTTCACAGTACAAATCACAAGCTTTCAGCACCAACTATGGATAAGCAAGCATCTATTGCCTATCACTCCCTAACCTTCCTCACTTGTGGGCTGCAAAACAATATTAGAACACCATCAAATTTCAATACTTCTTTTGTAAATAATGTTGCATACTTTAAAAGCTTCCATAATTCCTAATATGATAGCAAATCCTATCCATTCCTTACCGGATGCTAACATTGCAATTACAATCAAAACATGTCCTTTTTCAAATCTAACTGCACCAACAAACTCATTAACACCTAAACATTATTCTTTAACCATTTAAGTATCAAGTTGGGCATGGTAACCCCAAAAACCCTAGCTTGGTTGAAACATACCTTTAGCCTCTAATCTTAAGTTGGGCATGGTAACCCCCAAACTCTAGCTTAGTCGAAACATACTTTTGGCCTATAGTCTTTCTTTTGCAATTCTAAACAATACCCTTTATGCATGAAATAGTCCATCATTCTTACTAAACACCTTATGGTCGAAACCTTAATGGCATGCTAAAATCATTTTTACTTCTATTAAAAGCTATAGACATGTTTAACTAGTTCTAAACAATAGCATGGAACCATTAAAATAAAAACTTCAAGTTTTCTCTCTCACCTTGTGGCCGAATTCTTCAAGCTTCCAAACATCTCTTAAATGGCCACTACAAGGCTTAGTATGGAGGCATGTTCTAAAGGAGGTTGAGGTGAGCAACTTTGCTCAAGGAAGTGTTTGATTTTGGTGGCTAGAAAGTGGTGTTTCTCAATGTCACTCTCTCTTACACTTAAGAAACCAAGTTTTTCTTTCTTTCTCTCTTATGGTCGGCACTAAAAGGAAAAAGATGATAATATTTAGTCATTTATTAATTAAATAAAAATGTTAAAATATCTTTCTTAACAATTTACCAAGGTGCCCTCATTAATTTATTAAATTTCCTAAGGCATTGTTTGTCTTAAACCTTACTCTACAAAAGCATTAATTCATTAACTTTAGTCTAGTCAAACATAATCTTAAGGGAGTCACCTTTTATGGAAAAGGTGCTCATCCAATAATCACTTAATACCTTGAAAAAGATAAGAAGATTAATTTACTTCATCTTCATATAGTTACATGTGTAATGTTAATGGGTGGCTATTATCTAAAGTAACAAAATAATATTAAAACAATATCTTCTCTCATCATTACATTATTTATAAATTAAATAAAAAAATCAATTACACAAATCCATACAGGGTGGACGACCATGAGAATGAATTAAGCTAGAACAGTCTCAATGAAAGCTTTTGAACTTATTCACGTTATTTTTAGCTTTTTCGTATGATTTAGTCTAAGGGTTGAAATTGCGTAAGACATCTTTACACGAATGTTTGTCTATAACAACTTGTAAGTTAAAAGTCAAACTAAATTGATTGTTATTTATAAAAGTTTATTCAGGCTATGGACAAAACTGTCATTATTAAATTTATTGCACGCAAACCTAGGTATGCTTGAACGCAGGAATTTTGAAAAGTGGGCTTTTATTGATTATGTATTTCAATCCTAAAATCAACAATCTGCTACTTTCGTTTCCATCCGAGTTAGAGAGAATCCTATGGGCCTAACCTTAAGTTTCTCCAATACCTACAAGGTATAAGGTAGCTTGTTGTATTTGGTTAATCTAGTCATTCTAACTTTAAATACAGTGTATATGTGGAAAGAATATGCGAATCTTACAGAAAAACCTGTCTGCTCGACCTGAATCTAAATCTGACCAACTTAAATTACCTAAAAAAGTCAATGACTTGAACGAATCTGAACCCAAAATGATTCGAATTCAAATTGACCCAAACCTAACTTCATCCGAAACCGAAATAGAATGATTTTTCATTGACCCAAACCTGACCTAACCCAAACCCAAAATGATCTAATTTTTCCTTAACCAAAAATTATACGATCCAAAATAACCAAACTTGAACCCAGTCCAACCCACCTATTTGCTACCTCTACTTGTGAGGAAATAAAGGGGGAGTGAGTTGGGAAGTCTAGTAAATTAACCACATAAGCACAGAGGATAGCACCATACTGTATATTGTTCTAAATGCATGCAATTACAGTAAACGTCATTTCATATAACTCGTCACAATCAGTAACTTATACTTTTTTTCATTTTTCAATACAAATTAACTTTTCTAACTTTACTAACACTAGGATTCGATGATGCTGTCAAGGTCTTTCAAGGTAGGGTATGAAAGTAGGGGTGTAAAATGGGCAAAACCCTTTGGGTCAATCGATTAAACCTGTGGACTTTTTAAGGATCAAATTTCTTTTTTTTTTTAAGCTCATTTAAAAGCGGGCTTAAATGGGTTGGTCCATGTGAGCTTGCAATCCATGTGGGCCCATTTTACACGTAACATGACTTAATTATATTGTAATATATATATATATATATATATATATATATATATATGAGTTCATAAAATTTTATTTTGAATTCAAACCATAACTTTATGCGTGTGTGTCTATATATTATATTATATTATATTATATTATATTATATTATATTATATTATATTATATTATATTATATTATATTATATTGAGAAAAAAGGAAGTTGGAGAAGTTTAAATGTTTAATAGATATTTATGTTTTTCCAAGTTTGTAATTATTTATTTTTTAAATATTGTAAGTGGATTGTAATCGTATTTGGATTGTACTTGTATTTGGATTTTAATGATATTTTTTGAAATTTTCTTTTATTTTTTCACAAATAAATAGCTTAGCCCGCTTTAAAACTGAACTACGCTTATAATTTCTAGCCTGTTTTGGCAGTTTGAAAATGGGCTTAAACATGCTAAATTTGTTTAAGATCGTACTCGTACGAGATAGATCCGACCTGGCCTAGCCCATCCATTTTACACCCATATATGGAAGGTATTTTGAAATATCTTATTATCCCCTTGAACTTGACATCACATTAACAGTCCTAAAATATAACTATGATAAATACATTAACTTGTAACTTGTGTTATGCATTCGTATATAATCCAAATACTTATTGTCGACATTGAATTTTGTCCGAAGAATTTTAAATAAAAAATTAAAAAAATAAAAAATAGAAAATATAATAAAATAAAGTAAACTCATTTATTCAAACCTTCGTAAACCCTAAACACTTTTTCATACACCATACAAATTCTCTAATGCCCATGCATCATGCACTCACAAAAATTAAATCCAAAGTTGACATGAGAGATTTATACCAAATATGAATAAATAAATAAATAAAAGGAAACAAATCATGCAAAAAGGAATAATCAAAGTGAAATAAATTTGAAAATTGATTATCAAAAATAAGAAAAAGAGAGAGAAAGGAAATAAATAAAAAAAGAAAGGTCAAAAAAAGAAAAAAAAGAAAAAAAAAAAAAATACCCATGATCTTGGGATCAATAAAAATCTATTATTTCCTAAAAAATAAAAAAATATGCAATAAAAGGAATAAATAAAAAGAGGAGAATTGAAGAGAAAAGGCTAGGGAAGGCAATGGGTACCCAATAAGCGGGTACCCGGCACTACTCAACTCGTTTAAGTAGGGTTATAGTAGTATATAATTGGGTTCGAATAGAATTCGAGTAGTGCAATTACTACCCATCACAGGTTCGAATAGGGTTTGGGTACTTAATCTTAAGGTACCTGCTACCCGAATCCAATTATAAATAATAATTAATTAATACAATATTTATATTTTTATATATAAATTATTTATTATTAATGTTGCATTTAATTAAATTAAGTCATTAAATATTATAATTATGATTTTTAACTTTAATTTATTTTATGAGTTAAATTAAATTTATTAATTTATTTTTTTTAAGTTATTCCAAAATTGATTTTAAATTTAAACTTGAAAGTCAAACTTTGACTTAATAAACGGATAGTTAACGAATTCGGGTAGTTAAACGAGTGTTTTCTATTTTATAGGATTAAGGTTCGGGTAACATAAACCAAAATAATTGGGTAGTTAATCAGGTTCAAACATTATAAAAATTAATAAAGTTCGAGTTCGAGTATCTTAAATTTATTGGGTACTTGACCCGTTTCCATTCTAAAAAGGAAACAAAGAGAGAATTAAAAACACAGAGTGAAAAAAAAGGAATTTAAAAAGAAAAAAAAGAGCCTCGTGTTCGACTCCCACTAAACACATCTTTGGGGAGGGGTGAAGAGCCTTAACTGTGGCTAAATCCCGAACAGGATTAATCTCAGACCGTTAAAATAGATGATGATACCTATGGTCTACACAAAAAAAGGAAAAAAGAGAGAGAGGAGGATCCGATCGCAGCTATTGACTCTGCATTTTCGGTCACCTTCCTTGCATTTTCGCAGTCACCGCATCTCTCCTGCTCTGCATCGTTTCACCCTTGCCTCCCCCTCATCGTCGTCGCCGCTTCAGCGTTGTTCCACTGCTGCTCTGCAAGACGCCAAGACCGCCCTTCACCGCCTCATTGTAGTAGCACACCATCCTTCATCTTGCTTGATCGCTGCTCCCGTGCGTGTCTACATTCTCTGCTGTCTTTGCAGCAGGGAATGGAAAATAGTAAGAGAAAAAAACCCGACCCCATTGTGAGTCCCTTCATTTTGGTTTTATTTTATATTATTCATTTTATATATTATTTCGTCTATCTATGCTCTGACTTGTTGACCACTTACGAATAATTGAACATGCCAATCTTTTCTTTATTCACACGTGAATGGTGTTTGAAATCTATTATTTGTTTTGGGTCTTTGTATGTAGCATTGTCAAAATGTGCCAAGGCTCGTTGGACCAGTCTGATCTATTTATTCAAATCTTAGACTTTATTTTTGTAGCCCATTTAAGAAAGAGAGCTTTTTGGCCCAGGCTTAAATGGGCCGGCTTGTTTAATTTTTTAAAGATTTTTAATTATATTTAAATTTTATTTTTATTTTAATTATTTATATGTTTAACATTTTAATCAAAGTAAAATATATAAAATTAATACTATTTAGTATTACTAATTTACTTCAAACCAACCTAATGACTTACAACCTCTTACACATGCTAATTGAAAGGGGAATAGTACATTTACTTCAAGTGATATAAGTTCATTTTTGTTTTTTAAGTATATACTTTATTTTAAATTCTCTTTTGTAATGATAATTAATTTATTTTGAAATGTCCAAGGATATAGGCTTTCAAAAGATTTGAAACTATTCAAGTGGAAGAACAAAAATCTCAATTAGATCTTTATTTGGAAGAGCTAAAGATTATGGGTCGCATGGTTGAAAATTTAAATATGCTGCAATAGTAGAAAGATAATAAGCTTAGATTTCCAAAGCTTACAAGTATAACTTGTGATATCTTGAGCATTCTAATAATAAAAATAGCATCGGAGAGTTTTTTTAGTATTGGTTCTTATGTTTTAAATAAGTATTGAAGTTCTCTAAACCATGAGAACGTGAAAACTTTCATTTGCATCCGAAATTGGATTCTTGGTTTTGAAAGTATTGTTATTAATTAGTTGACAATTTTTAATCAATTCATAAGTTTAATTCTTTTGAGTTTTTATATTGTTCTTTATTTATATTTGTAAATGGCAAAGTTGAAAAAGAATTTATTGAATGTGATTGACACTATAGAGGAGTTGGATGGACATGGATCTATTTATCATGTTTTTGATTTTTAATATTGTTGAGACATGTTTTTTCAGAATCTAGGTTTGTTAAAACAATTTATATTATGCTTGTTAAACTATTAATATGTAATGTTCAAATGATGTTGAAAACTTGATGGATTTTATGTGAATTTATTTGATGTTTATTTTATATTTATTTCAAAATTTTCTTTTTTTATTTACTAAAAATGGGATTTTAATATAAAATTTAATTTTTTTAATTTCTTATATAGGCCGGCCCATTTAAGCCTGTTAGCCCTTATGATCGGATATGGGCTTACATTTTTAAGCCCATTTAACAAAAAGATCTTTTTGGCCTGGCCCATTTTGACAGTGTTATTTGCATGTATATGTGCTGGGTAAAGGTTTGAGATGGGCTTAGCTCATGGGGAATATATTATATATGTTGGCATGATTTGGTATATGTCATGAAGTTGGGTTAATCATGTGGTGTGTTTTTCATGCTCCTTTTATATATATATGCATGTGCTTGCTAAATGATTAATATTGGCTTTTGAAATGCTATTGATTTAATTACTTTGTTTGTTTGTGGTATGTTGAAATATTGGTTATGTGTGTATTAAGTGGGTGGTATTTAAATTAATGAGTTTTTCTTAAATAATCAATATAGAGTCCAAATAGTTTTTTTTTTCTTTTTTTGAACATTCATAATAAAGTTCTTTGCCAAATTTGTAAGAAGCTATAATAAATGAAGTCAATATTGGATAGTGGCAGTGAAGTAATAATCGAAATGATTAATAAATTGATTTTTAATCAATAATGAAATTTTAAGAAAATTGCGAGTGTGCAAGTATCTTAAAAAATTTTAGATGGCCAAAATTCTCTACATTCAATCAAAGTGTTGAGGGATACAGAGAATCTTAGTCAAGAATTTTTGATTTGGTAAATAAATAAATAATGATAAAAATAATAAATACCTAAAAAAAATAAATAAGAAAAATTAATTTGAATAAACAAAAATATTAATAAGTTAAATATTAATCTATAAAGGATTTTTTTTAAAATATAGTTTAGTCAATATAAATGAATAAGTGAAAAATTATATATTGTTTAATTAGATAAAAACTTAATCAATGATAAAACTCTATGATATTGCAAGTGTGCAAATGTAATGTCCCGATTTCATAAAAATCCGAACTATTTCCTTTTATCTCATTTGGTTAGGCTATACTCAGTGTCTCGATTTTAGTATTAAACTAAACTTCGCTAAATTAATATCTAATAATTCAGATAGGTCCCAGTTCAATCACTTACATAAGGCATATAATTCTCTTTTATTTTCATCTCAATTCCATTTGGTCTAACTAAAACATTTCCAAAATTAAACTGGGTAACCACCTCAAGTAGTATATATCATAACCTCAAACATTAATGTTAGGCTTATGTCTACACTGGTTGTCATAACACAAAGACTAGATTTGACATTTCCTTAAAAAAAAAAGACTAGATTTGACATCCAAGTCCTTATACATCCCATTTACATAATTAAAGTACTGTACAATTTGAGTCTGGATACATGAAGAGTGGTACAATGTATACCTCAAAAATACAAAGTTGAAGCCTGGAAGGAAATTCAATTAAAAGTCCTGTCTCACTATAGCAGCAACTACTGCAGGTAATCTATGAGGTGGAAGAGGGGGTGAGCTTATAAAGCCCAGTAAGAAATACATATGAAGATACAAATATCGTAATCTATATGCAAGTATTTGAAAATGGATAATAAGCACTAAAATGTAAGGGATATTTCTAAAACAAAAGATCGGAAGAATTCTCACTACAGCTCGTTAGGGTTAGGGCTGAGTTAGGAAAGATGCTTTAAAGTACCTCACTTATCCCTTTTCCTAACACCTAAGCCATAAAGATGTCTGAGAAATTCATCATAGAAGGAATTCATGTATTCCAAAATCAGGGATAAATTAAATCAGTATAATAGAAATTCAGTTGGCAAAGTTGTGCTATGCAGGCAACATAAATCAGTCAAATTCAAAAATTATATCATAATTCGAATCAAATTATATAGATTCGTATCAAAACATTTCAAATTTCAAAGTTCGGAAATTAAAAGTTCAGAAGTTATACAGAAATAAAAAAATAATAGAAAATGGAGATATAATGATAACTTGGTATACATTATGTAGAAAAGATATCCCATAAGGATAATAAACATATAAACATATGGCCATAGTCCAAGTGGTCTCCAGTGAACACTGATCAAGTGTCATCTGTGATCACTACGGACAGGATCAAATCAAACGGTAATAAAGTATGAAGAATATATATCAGATATAGATATTGTAGGCCCAAAGGTCACCCTACAGCCAGATACTGTCGGATCCAAAAATACAGCAATTCAAACACCGCAAGATGATGGTTAGCTAGTGTCTTAAAACATATGATTTCATAAATCCAAATTCGAAAACAACATTTTCAAAACTCACAAAGGTTCACAATCAATCAAAATACAAAGACTTCCAAAATCCGAAAATTTTATGATTTTTCATAACTATCTTTAAAATACTAAATTTTGGTAATTTCCATAAAATAAAATTTAAATTAAAAATTCATGAATATTCCAAAATCATGTAATTCAATAATTTCAAAACTGAATTCCTTAAGAAATTTCTATTCTTAAAGCGTTTCTTAAATTTCGAGCCTAAGTCGCAGTAACTAGTGCTTTTACGAAAATTCAGCAGCATAAAGGTATAAATTTTCTAAAATCTCCTGCAAGGCAAACACAGTTTATAAATCGAAAGCAGTTGATTTTAAAATCTTTTCAGTATCTCCTACGTTCCTTATATATATTCCTTACCAATCCCAATCACAATGCAATATACAAAATCAACTCCAATAAGCAATGCAGATAAGCGAGCATACATTCCCTTATCGTTTCCTTAATGCCACTTACTTCGGGGTTGCAAAAACAATATTAAAATATAATCAAATTTCAACATTCCTTTTTACAAATAATGTTCTAGACTCTAAGATTTTTCATATTTCCTAATACAACAGCAAATCCGGTTTATTTCCTATCGGATGCCAAAACTACAACTATAGTAAAAGCACTTCCTTTTTCGAATCTAACTTCACTAACAGTCTTATATTAATCTATACTGCATTCTATAACCAGTGTATTAACAATTTGAGCATGGTAATCTTCTCTTTCCTACTTGACCGAATATACATAACAACTCTACACTTATCATCCCCCACAATTGAGTACAAAGTCAAATATCATTTAAAGTTTCCAACAAGGATTCGATACCATTCTTATATTCCATTAACATGTTACATTTATCTCATAATTCGCAAACATATTAAATCCATATCCCAATAATGTTCTCATCACCTAACAATTGTAATCTTGTATTATCACAACCATCCATTTCATATCACAATACCAATACTAAGACCCCTATCACCAATATGGGTTCTCTTAGTATCCCACTAAATTTAAGTGATATACTATAATAAAATCATCTATATGCTAGATTCATGCAAATATCAGTATTACCAATTTTGAAATAATTTTGTATTAAAACCAAGATCATTTGACCACTAGAATACTATTACATATCTAATTCCTCAATACTTTTTACAAATCTTGATGTTCAACAATAAATTCACTAAACCAATTTTAAATTCATTCATACCATAATTTAATTCAATTTATCATCTTGACTCTTAGTATCTCTCGTACATTTAACAATATAATACTATAAAGTCATCCAACAATTGCACTCATTCAATATCAGTGTTACCACCCTCGAAACTCCTCCACAATCAATAAATCAGAATTATTTAATTCTAGATCATCACCACCTATCCAACTCTGTCAATAATTTCACGATTTAATGTTCAACTCTATAACTATCAATTTGATGTTCAATTTCATGCTATATCGTATCATAACCCAATTTAACAATACTATATGACCTATATAATATAAATCTACTACGGGGTTATATAAAAGTCTTACCAACTCCTTTGCTCGAGGCTCGTGTGTTGAGCCTAACCGAACTTAAGTTGTCACCTTAGCGCTTTACTACACTTTTAATATGGTAGCATCGAATTAGTACCAATATATACGAGTTCATTTCTAATTTAATTTTATAATATATGGTATTTCGATATTGTCTTACTGAATTAAAGCTTATCGTGCATGAAATCTGAGCTTCATAAATGTGCATTGAGTTTTGAGCGGACACTAACTTGACGTGCGTACACCTTTAAATATCGATGATTTTTTTTAGCTTTGATTTAATAAAATTCAACATATATATCTATAAATTTATTTTTATATATTCACATATATAAAAATATGAATATAAATATCAACATATATATAAATATTAATATATATATATCAATAATTTGAAAGCTATTACTTATCGATTAACCGAAGCCAAGGTACTAATTTTATGATTTATTTATTTATTTTTCTTTCTAACTTTCCTCTCTTTTCTTTTCTTTCTTCATTTACGTTCCTTTTCCTTTATTCTTTCACGGCCAGCACCACAACTGCTACCTGAACCTCCTTGGGCGTCACTCTCTTCAGCCTCCTTAATAGTCTCGTAGCCACCCTTTCAGCCACCGATAGAATCCACACTCAACCGGCCTACAACCTGTCACGTTCTGAATTTAGATATTTTCTATGCAATTTCCACAAATTTCATGAAATAACGGTTGGGCTGTTTGCAGTGCCTTCATTCACTAATATAAAATTTATATACAAAAGGAAATTTATTTATTTACATTATAAAATATCATTTAATTTACATCCCATAATTGTATCTTCTATACAATAGTACTGTACGATATAAGTCTGAATACATAAAAGAGATAAATATACCTCGACTGTAAAATAATTCCGCCTTGGGATACCTTGTCGTAAACCTCCTAAGCGGAAGCAGAAGTCTACCGAAAGTAATCTAGGAGGAGGAAAAATGGGATAAGCTAATGCCCAGTAAGAAATATATATAATAAAATTGATATTATATAACTATATGCAATTTTCAAAAACATGCATTAAAATTTATAGATCATGCAAGTAATAAATTAGGCACGAGTTTCCCAAGAAGGATACTATAGTCGGCTAGGAAACCGAATGGAGTATGAGAGGTATTTTAAAATATCTGTCGTGTCCCGATCCCTAGATGTGACTATAGGGAGTTTGGAAATGAAATAAATTTCAAATATAAAGTTCATAAGTTCACATTCAAGAAATAAATTCTAAAATACTCCGTAAACACATATATAAAGCTTTAATTCACAAAATTCATAATAAAGTCACAATTTAAACATCAATATAATCACAATTGTAGAGACAATGCATCACCCATTAGACTCATGCAATAGGATATATAGCCATAGTTAGCATATAGTCCTTGGACGTATTGATCAGGCACTATCCGGGATGTTGATGACGGGATCAAGGTCAATCAACCTGCTAGTGTCACGACCCGAAGGCCCCGACTTTCACTTAATACCTATACCTTTCTTAGTCTACAAATTTATGGACTAAATTTTTCTTTTTCATTTTAAGGTTTGTGTTCGATGTCAGTGTAGTTACTATACTATCTAGGTGACCTATAGTCATTTCATTTAAATATTAACTAGCAAGGAAGCGGTTCTTAGTTACATCCCGACTTGTTCAAACAGAATATGTACTGTGCATCAATTTAAGTCTTACATGTAAACAAGTATTTTATAAGAAACATATACCTCAGAAAATTAGTACCAAGTCCATACACCGTCTCCGATGCCCACTTAGCAGCTCATATGGCAGATGTTAACTTCAATAGTCTAAAAGAGATGAAATTTAGTGGGGTGAGCAAAACCACGGCTCAGTAAGATACTAATATAAATGCAAGAGTAGGATTGTACTGTCTTAAACTGCAATGCTTAAAACTTGTAAGGATGCAATTATAGTTAATCCTTTCTCATCGATAACATCGCATTATCACTTCTCATATTCACTTTTCATTTCATAATCATACTTTTGTATTCTATCATCTCATATCAATTCCCAATTTACTTTTCATCTCATAATCATACTTCTATATTCTATCATCTCTTATCAATTCTCATATTGTGGATCATGATCACGGTGGTACGAAGTCATAGTTCTCTTCGTGTATTTCTATATTCATGTTTCATATCATATCATGACATCATATAGATGAATTATCACTACCACCGAGTCATGACACTCCTCATATATTCTTCATGTTTAATTGAAATATCCTATCGAATTCACTTTACATTTAACAATCATATTCCCGTATTACATCAATTCATATCACTTATCGTCTGGGAATTTATGATCACGATGGAGTAAGATCAGAATTCTCTTCATATCAATCTTATGTTCATATATCATATCATGTCATGTCATCGTATAGATGAAACTTCATTAACGTCGAGTCATGACATTCCTCATGGAATTCTCATGTACTGGCATATTATCATGTCTGGGTTTAATATGCAATGTATGAAATTATACTGTATAAATCGCTATCATTTCAAATCATATCATATATACTTTAGAACATGCTCAACATATGAATTTTCAATTCATTTCAAATTTGCCTTTAAGGCATGATAGAAACATGTTCAATTTCAATTCATGCATTCGTTTTCAGAGCATGTCTAAAACATGTGCGGTTTTAAAACATTTTTCACATACTATAAGTCATATAAGGTCTAGAGTTCATATCAAATCAATCTATACTCTAGACCGCATATCATTTTAAATTCGACACAAAATCGTATATAAATCATATAAGTGTCGAAATCATTTATCATGTACTTTTAAAACATATACTGTAAATCATATCAGGTCTAGAGTTCATATCAAATCAAACTATACTCTAGACCGCATATCATGCCATGTTCGACACAAAATCACATATAAATCATATAAGTGTCGAAATCATATCTCATGGACTTTTAAAACATGTTTAAAACATATACTGTTTCAAAACATATTTCATTTCAAACTTGTTTCATGTACAGTATAAATTATGTCAAGTCTAGAGTTCATATCAATAAAATCATACTCTAGACTTCATATCATATCAGTTAGAGACTAGGCTAGATCCCTATCATCTCTATCAATAAAGACTTAAATCACTGTAGCTAGTAGTGAAAATCATGTCATCGTCCCCTGGAAACCAACTAGGGCGCTATCTATGGCCATAGACCTCATCTCTTTCAGCCCCACTGATCAGGCATGACTGAGACCTGTCCACGATTATTTTCGGACAAGCATCTCTGCCTAATGAGCAAAGCTCCAATTAGGCGGTTTTCACTATGCTTTGTTGAATTTCATTCTTTTAGGGTGCCTACAGTCTCATAAAACATTTAAATCTTTAGCTTTTCTTTTTAAAATCATGTAAAGCATATGGTGAAGTTCTTTAAGAGGTTTCGTATATAAAAATACGTATATACCATATACTTTCTTTTAAAGCTAATCTATACTTTATAGCATTCATATAAGTGTTATTGTAACATCTCAAATGCTGATAAGTTATACTTGAAAGTGATGCTATACAGTATTTCGGTATGCAACTTCTGTAGTATTTTCCTCTGATATAGTGGAGAAATTCATTTACATTCATCATCATCTATCATTTGATTTCGAGACTCTCTTTCTGTAAAATCAGTAATTCAATTTTCAATTCATTCAATATTCATTTCATTTAGTATTCAAATTATTCAGTACTCTAATTGTTCAATAATCAGATCACTTGGTATTCAAACCATTCGGTATTCAATATCCTTTTTCGATAATTATCGACTATAATAATCATTTGTACATTTCACTATTGATACTAGAACCACATCATCAGTGTGAATCCTCTTAGTATCTATGAGCATTTTAAATATCATGTTTCCATATAGCCATCATGATACTGAAATTATGAAATACTAATGTCCTCATTCGATATCTATTCCAGCATCGACATCAAGGATCATAGAACCACAAGATCAATAATCGCTTATCAAATCCATTTATGGTTTGACCTATTGGTACATATTCAGAATTTTCGACTTGCGGTTCAATTTCATTCACTATCATAAAATCATATGACAATCCTCAATTCACTTTTCATATGGCCTGTAGAATATAATGCCATGCTAGAATTATCTATAAAACGTCATCAATTCAATTTTTGATTGGCAATTTACCACTTAAAAGAATTTGCCAATTTTCCACTATCAACAGTGTTTCAATCATTTAAGTCGCCTTGCGACTATCCATATTATTGCAAAAATCTTAGTTCACATCCATTTAACATCGATATCACAATCATACCACTAAGACAGTCCATTTATTTGAATCTATCAATTCTATAATCATCACTCGATTGATAATTCCGCAAATTCTATCATTCGACCATCTAAATCATAACTTCGAATTTTTCTCTTTTAAGTTGTATCATATAATCATCGTTACTTTATCTGTGATCCGTCTAATAAATAATTAGACCTCAATCTCAACATGGTACCATTTGTGATATTAAAATTACTTGATTTATCGAGTCTATAAGGTTTAAACCATATAATTCATCACATTATCGTTTTCAACGATCTATCTTTTCATCGATTTCAATATCAAACTTCTCCGGTAATATCATAAAGTCCTTTCAATGTATATTTTTCAATAATTATTTCCAAGATTCCATTTACGTGAGAAACTTAAATCTTTTTCCTCAACATTTTCCTAAGAATTTTGGCAGCATAACGGCTTAATTTTCCCTAACCTCCTACAAGGGAAACACAATTTATACCACAGCCGTTGATTCTCACAATTCCTACGTCTCTACTAAGACCCCCACCATCAGTTGTAGGTCCTCTTAGCATTTTTAATATCAATTAAATCAATGCATCATATATAAAAATATCACAATTCCATTAAAAATCATTTCATCAATGCATCATATAAAAATCATAAATCCCACATATAATATGATGCTACTAATGCTTTATAAAAGTATCTTACTTATTCGCCAAAGCTTAGCGCACTTTTCGATTTTCGAGCCTTGCCGAACTCCACCTTTCGTCTCATTTCCGTTTTGCTACAATTTCAATAATTAACACATATTTTCATTTAGAAAATAATCCAACAATTTCTAATAAATTCCATAGAAATATAGCAAAACTTTTAATTTTCCTTACCCATTTCTTCTTCTTCTTCTTCTTTTTTTCTTTTCCTTTTTCTTTTTTTTTCTTTTCTTTTCTTCTTCTTTTTCTTTTCTTTTTCTTTCTCCTTCTTTCTCTTTTTCTTTTCTTTTCTTCTTTTTCCTTTCTTTCTTTTTCTTTTCTTTTCTTTTTCTTTTCTTTTCTGAACCGGATCGGGTCGGGTCGGTTCAGGCCGGTTTAGAGCTTGGCTTGGCCGGTTCAACTTTTGCTGCACCCATTTTGGCGGTTCAGCCACCCAATAGCTTGCCGAGGTTGCCACGAAGTCGGATCTGGCCTCGATTTCGCCCCATCACCAGCGACGATGCCGGATCTGGAGGCGTGGGTTTCGGCTCCTTTCTCCTCCGTTTCTTCATTCCTCCACCGTTTCCTTCACCGCCGGTGGCCTCCCTCTCCTTCGTTGGCCCTCGCCGGTGGCATTGGTGGCAGTGGTGGTGCCTGGATCGACCGGCACCGCCGATCTCCCTTTCTCCTTTCTTTTCGGTTCTTCCCCATTTTCGCTTCGCTTCTGTTTTCCTTTTCCTTTCCCACCGTCGGCGTTGGCGTCTGTTCCTTCTCCTTGGCTCGCCGGCAGCGTCACTGCCTCTCCCTCCTCCTCGCGCCGGCCAGCTCTCCATTGTTTCTCTATTTGCTTCTCTTCTGTTTTAGTTAACAGAAGAGAAATGTGGGAATCGGGTTCCCTGATTCCCACTTCTGTTTCATTTTTTTTTCATTCATTTTTTTAATAATTATATTTATATATTTATAAATATAATTATTAATTAATAACAACGTATATACACATTTTTATTTTTCTCAAAATTTTGGATTTCTTAATATCCAAATAAATTTCTCCATTTTCTTATTTAATTTGGATTTCCATTTATCCAAATTAAATTTTCTCCTTCATTTCTTATTTCCGATTTAATTTTCCTTTTTATTTCTTATTTAATTTGGATTTCAATTTGTCCAAATTAAATTTTTCGGATACCTTATATTTATTTAGAAAATTCTCGGTCTTCACAACTAGTCAGTCATATGATCATACACTCATAATAGCATGTGCCTACAGGCAGCTATAAGGTCAATAGTTTCTAAAAATAATATAAAACATTTTATTCCAGTTTACAGAGATAATTTCTGAAGGTTAAATCTTAAATCAGCTCGTAAGGGTAGGATATGAAAATATATGCAATTCACAAATAAAAATTTATAAAATATTCACCAATCAATATTTGGTTCTAAAAATAATCTATTTATCTGTAAATAAGTCATAATAAAATGCAATTGCTTTCACATACGTAAAATTCTATAACCTGAATTTTTTTAAATATTATTTTTCAATGTAATATAAAATTAATGAATCTCAATAAAATAAAAGAAATTACTTGATAAATCATTCACCAAAAATATTCAATGATATAATAAGAATAATTCATGGGATTTATAAAATTTCGATAGTATAATGGCTAGGTATATCCTAACCCTCCTGCACAAAAACAATTGAAATCCACAACCACAGTTCACAATTTCCAACCAATAGATTCCAAAACAATTTCAAAGAATTAATTTCATATTAAAACATGCATTATAGTATCCCTATGATTATTATATATATCCTTTACCTAATAATTTATCACCTGGTTGTGAACGAGCACCAGTGTCCTCAATGTTCTTAGCTGTAAATTAGCATATCGATATAATTAATATTCTATATTTTCATTATAAAAATATTTAGTATCATAAAATAGATTATATTGCCTATTGCAACCTTATTTTTGGTCTATTTTCAACCAGTAGGAAAATTATAACTTTCTTTATATAATTCCGATTTCAATTCCAGTTTCACCTAAATTCTCAGAATAATTTGTACATTATTTTAGGACCTAATTGGGAATGAAATGGCCAAGAATTCTCCTTCCCCTTCACCTTGGCCGAACGCTTCTTTCTCTTCCACCATGGTATTTCTTGCACATTTAATTATTTAATTAATTCCTATTTAATTCTATGAATTTCCTATGCTACTTCCACATCAAATACACATCAAAGGACACCAAATTATGGTCCTCCATGCCATGGCCGAATCACCATCTTCATCCCCACCTATTGATATTCTTCCATTTAATTCAACTAAATTAAATTCTAACCTATTTATAATTTCTACCATTATTTCCTATTAAACTAACATGAAATTGACATCAAACAACATCATCACCATGATCCACCATGCTTGGCCGAAACCCTCACTTGCCCAAACACATGAGTTTTACATGATTCAAGCTTGATTATGCATCTAGACATGTTAAACATTAAGCATGAAGCATGAAAAACCAAGAAAAGTCAACACTTCCTCACTTTTCTTCTTTAGCTGAATTCTTCAAGGGTGTCTACAAGTTTATTTTGGCTGATTTAGCACTTGATTTTGGTACCAAAATGAAGAGCAAGTTGAATAGAACAAGGTTGGTGATGATTTTTGGTTTTAGTGTGATTTTGCCTTAGTTTTTATCACTTTCTCACTCTTCAAGAGTGTAAAAATGGTGGCTGCTTTGAGAGAGGAGGAGGGCTGTCAAAATGGAGAAGAAAACTGCTGAGAATTCTGGAAAAATTCAGACTTTAAAGGCAAAATTACCATTTTACCCTTAATTATGAAAATTTTGGACTATTTTGTCCTTTTGGTTTGACTTTGTTGAAAACTATCAATCTAATCTCCAAAATCAATCACCAATCACATCTATTTAACATATTCTTATGGTTGGAGAAGTTTTCGTTGAAGTTTGACTGGTCATTTACGTGAAATTACAAAAATACCCATAACCGTAAAATCACGTAATTTTTTGTTTCTTCAGATGATTTAGTCTATTTATTTCCATGGCATGGGACTCTCTCAAATGAGGATTATTTTACATTTAACACTTGGTCAAAGTCAATTTTGTTTAACTGTTATTCATGAAAATTCCACCGGCCTATATCCTTAATCGTCATTTTTAAATTTGTTTTAAATGCTTCAAAAATAGTCTAAATAATTGAGTTTGAGTTAGAATTTCTTACCATCACTTTATTTGACTTTGAGTATTGAGTTTTCCAGGTTTCACCTCCATCCGAACACTAAAAGGTCTATGGGGCCCACCATGTTGTTACCCTTTATACCTGCGAAATACACAGGAATTGAGAGTGATAAGAATTCTTTTATATGCTACAGTATTAAAATATGTGGTTCTCACACAACCTCCGCTATTTAGCCATCAAAATAGCAACCATTCCTCCATATGAAACCTCTATAATTAGCCCCTACATAGCCATGTTTCAACACCATAGCTCACCCTAAATCGAGCTTAGAACCAACCCCAAAATAGTTCTGTATTCTCATTGTTTTTAGCACCTAAAAATATCCTGATCAGTGATATTTGGTGCTCAAAAATATGAGCCCTTGACCCTTGTATAAAGCCCTACAAAGGCCTTGTTCTTCCTTCCCGAAAGCCACTCTGTACCACCACCTATGGCAGCCACAACATTCTCGGGTTAGCCTCTGACAGCCCTCAAAATATACTCGGTTCCTTCCCTGATCAGTCGATCTCTGATCTTGATCAACCTCTCACTCACGCCTTAGCTCAGTCCCTGTGTAACATCCAGAATTAGAAAATTTCAAACTAACTTTTTCCTTTTTATTACTATCTCCTTGATTCAGTTACTTGATATCAATCATTTTGCGTTCGTTGTCGGTGTAAGTTCAACTACAATTTCCATTTCAATTAAACTGTTATACTATTAAATTAATTAATCTATAATTAATAAATGAGAAATCAGAATAAAATCTATAACACAATATCTATAAATCTACTTATAACAGTTCCATGTAATGTACATCCCACTAATTCATGTACATTTCTTTAAATTAACGTTACATTATTTACATCCCATCATAAATACATCTATTGTGCATTTACTAGTATGAATATAAATATAAAATTAACATATACCTGCCTACTCAATAATATAAACTTCTAACGATCTTCTTTAATTAACATGGAAGTAGCGGGCGACATGTACACTAATGGACTATATTTAGGATGGTGAGAAAAGGGGTGAGCTTTGGGGAAAGCTCAGTAAGAAACACATATAAAAGCGCATACTATATGCAATTAAATGAAAATAACTTATCTTACTAATTATTAAAAAGCATATTAAATATAATATTAAAATGATGTCCTAACGGTACACTACGGAACAATATAGGAAGGATATTATAGTCAGCTAGGTAACCGGGTAGAGTATGGGAGGTATTTTGAAGTACTTGTTGTGCTTCAGTCCCTAGTTGTGACAATAAGGAGTAAGCAGTTGACGATGAAATCATTAATCAGTATGAAACATTTAGTATGAAACATTTGGTAGTTTGTGCGATGCAATTTCAAATCATTAATCAATATAAAACATTTAATAATTTATGCTATGCAACTTTAGATCATTAATCACTATAAAACATTTAATAATTTATGCTATGCAATTTCAAATCAATATCAGTATATAAACAATTCATTTAGATAATACTATAAAACAATTTCAGTAGAATTTCAGAAAATAAAACAGTAATATTTTGAAATATTATATAAGCAATACTTTTCTTATTCTCACCTAGTGTAATGAGACAATTCATTTAAAATTAACACTGCCAATCATTCAAATTTAAACATTATTTATTTTTGTCAAATCAGTAAGTTAGTATTCAAATCATTCAGTATTCAGATCATTCATAATCAATTCAGTGGAGATAGTCACATCCAATAGAATCATGCACGATCAATATCAATATCCTCGAAGGGTCAATTAGTAATGAATGGCCATCATCAACAATTGCAGTTTTGCACTGGTCATCTGCTCACTGCGGAAACCTATGGGTTTGACCATAATAATCCCACAGTAAATAAACAATAAATCTGCAGACTGATCAGGTCTCGCAGCCAATACAATACAATCAATAAGTGCATTATCATCAATGTGTAACAATCTCAAAACATTTTTATAAATCATATACTTTAAAAGTATAAATCACTTCAAATAGCAATTATCTTCGGTCAGTCCATAATAACATTAATGAACAATTTTTTCTTATTTGGAAATAATAAAATCAATTAAAAACTCACTGGAAACTTTATATATTCAATTAGCTCAATTTACACATAAATAATAACTCACTCATGTAAAATAAATAAAATACACTTTTATGCAAATTTAGAACATCCGTAGACTTATATACAATTTAAAACAATTTAAAAAATTATATGCACTTGGGATAAATCCATATTTTATGCAACTTAGTTATTTCATGTAGATCATTGCATGTAAATCATTTCATGTAAATCAATTTATATAAATCATTTCATATAAATCAATAATAATAGTAAAATTTATTTCATGCAAATAAAATCATATTTAAACTTGTATAAATGTAAAATACATTTCTATTTTTTTGTTTAAGAGAATTGGGTACAAATGATAACGATTTGGTTTGCCATAATTTTCCAATTGTAAGTAAATAATTTCCTATTGCAACTCCTATACATGTTCCTTACCTCCACTTTCGTGCAATATAAAATCCATTAGTCCCATTTAAGCTTATTTATCTTTCAATTTCCTAGCACAGCACGATAATTCCAAATTATGTTTAAAATTCCATACTAATATTCTATAAATTCCCACATTCCATTTTGTAAATTTCAATAATTCATTTATTTAATTTCCCACTAAATACTTTAACATAACTATACTTAAATTAAAATCTTTTTTTTTCCCAATTCTAGTTTCCACCATTAATTCATATTTCAATTCTAATAATTGTTCTATTGATTGTTATTTTCTTTATTTGTCACTAGCCATGGTAAATTTATTTTATTTATTATTAAATATCAAAATTTAGCTAAAATTAAATTGATTTATTCTCCTAATTTTAATTCCATTAAAATTCTTTTATCTTTAATTATTTATTATAGTCAAATAATTCATTCTTGCACTATATTTATTGTTTCCCAATTCAAAATTTACAATTTATCTTTATTCATTATTAATATTAATTCCACCATTTACTTATATCAAATTTACTTCCATTTTATTTATTCCCATAATCAATTTATTTTATTTTCTATTAATTATCACAATGAAATTACAATTAAATTATATTCTGTTATTCTAATTCACTCCACCAATATCATGTAATTTATTATTATGGCCAAATTACTACTTTTGAATTTGACCTAGTTTTTTCAAATTCTAATTTCACTAATAACAAAGATTAGAATTAGAATTTTATTAATATTATTATATATTTTCTTACTCTTTAACTATCAAAATTCAATATTCAATGTTATGAAATATGGTGAACCAATTTCCTATTTACCCAAAATTCATTTTTTATCCAAATTCAATCTGTGAAATCCCTAAATTTCTGTAATTTTCCCATGTTTGTACAGTTTTCCAGCTTGAATTAATGAAATAAATATGAAATTCTGATATATAAATGATGCATAGGACATAGAGGGAATTAAAGGGATTGATGGTCAAATAATTAAAGGTCAAAGAGTCAATGGATGGTCAATGGCTGAGATGATGAGAATGAATTTAATGGGCAATTAATGAAAACCATGACTCACCATCATCATCATCATCACCTCTTGTACCCCACGACACAGCCCATCTTCCTCTCCCTCTCGTTGCTTCCATTTTTTCCTCTAAGTGTCCAAGCTTCTCACCTTAACAAACCACCATTTCAGGTCATCGATTCGTTAAGCTCCTCTAAAGAAAAACGATCCTTGTTAATAGCTTAACCTATGCCTTTAATATGAGAGAGTGAATCCAAGTGGTTAAGTAGATCTCAAAATCCAAAGATTTGGTAAATTTCAAAGGTAAGCAAGTTAGAAGGTTTTAGTTGATTTTATTGAGGGTTTGGTATTGTATGGAGTTGGTAGAATAGGTTTATTGAAGTTTAAATTGTCATGATGATTTCAGCTTGAAGAAGTGGAAAAGGACAAGTGTAGATTGGCTACCAAGCTTGTGGATTTATCTCAATTGAGGTAAGGAATTTATGTAACGGACGTAGGGTGACTATGTCCGCATGTTTTAGTATCTTTTGGTGTGATTTGGAAAGAAGTACAGCTGATTTAATTTCAGGAAAAAGGGTACCATTTGGGTCCTACTCCTAGTACCAATTAGGCTAGGAGCAGCCGACTGCCTAGAGACATCTAAAACGCCGTTTTTCGAAAATCGATGCAAACCAGTCGACTGCCATGGGAGCCAGTCGACTGCCATTTTTCCAGAAATCATTCTGTTTCAAACCAGTCGACTGCTATGGTGGACAGTCGACTTCTTTTATTTGGAAAACATTCTGTTTCAAAACCAGCCGACTGCCCAGGGGGCCAGTCGACTGCCATTTTCCAGAAGCATTCTGTTTCAAAACCAGCCGACTGCCAAGGGGGCCAGTCGACTGCTAATTCTCGGGAAACATTCTGTTTCAAAACCAGTCGACTGCCATTTGAGGCCAGTCGACTGCCCTATTTGTATTTTGAAAAATATAATAATTGAATTTCAAAAGGGAAAGAAATTCAATAAGGTAAAACATGGGGTAGCAGTCGACTGCCATATATGACCAGTCGACTGCCTATTTGAAAGAAAGGTTTTGAGAACCTGTTTTAAGAAAGGATATTCATACTTGTTTAAAACCTATATGAACAAGGTTTTGGAGACTATAAATCTCTCAAAAGAGCATGCACATTATTTGTTACTTGTATTTGACTGAGGAACTCTAGTCCAGCCCTCAGACCCGCAGTACGGCACCTGACTAGTGAAACTGTGGGATATAGACAATGGCCATGAGTCTCTTATTTGATTCGGCTTTGGGGAGGATCCCTGGCCCATACGTGGGTACGCCATTTATTTGATATCTCTCAGGATTATCCCTAACGGGATATATTTGCGGTATCCTTATGAGATTTATCTATTGGATTATCCCTTACGGGATATATTTGCTGTATCCATTGTCTCTCTGGATTATCCTTTACGGGATATATTTGCTGTATCCATGATGAGAATTACTTGGTGCATGAATCTGTTGGATATAAATTGTCTCCCATCTATTTGAAAATATTTGTAACTGCCTACTTGATTTCACGTGATTTGAGATCCGTGGAAATATTTGAAAGCATGATTTACTTGTATTTGATATTTGCGAAAGAAATATAAGCACTATGCTTTATAATGATTTTACATGACATTATAGAGCCAAGCAGGAAAACTGCATATAGTGATATAGTACGCTCTTTTACATAAGTTTCTTACTGAGCGTAAACTCACTCCTTTACAACTATTTTTCATACAGATTACTTGAAGTAATTCTGCTCCGGATAGAGGAGCTCATTTCGAGATTTTTGAGATACCTTCGAGGCACGCTTCCTACTTATCCTTTGAAGGTATATTTAGTCGGCCGTTACTTCGGCTAATGTACAGTACAATACTACAGTTTGGTATATGTTGGGGATTAGGGTGTATGAATATTTGAGATCCTGATGTATATGGCACATGTTTATAAATGAAAAATTTTATGCATGTGAAATGAATATTATACTCTGATAGAAATGCCTAAAGCATAAGAGTAAGGGAGATTGACATCGGATAAACTAGTCGATTTATTTGTTATTTGAGTTAAAAGTTAGTTGTTATTGGGTTAGTGACGAGGATGTCACACAATCTCATTAATAATTCAATTAATCTATATATATTATTCATTAACTATTAAATTATAAAATTTTATATGAGAAGTTCATGCATTAGGCTTTGCCAAATGTCACATTTGTCAAAATATTTTTTTTCCAATTATTAGTTTCACCAATTATCTTGACATTTACATATTATCCCTTATCCATTAACCATCAAAATTCAATAATTCATCCTGTGAAAATATACTTGACCAAATATGTTCCTATATCCAAAATTCATTCTTTTCTTAATTCTTATTCCATGATCAATTTTCTACCCACTCTTTATACATTAAATCTTAACAATAGTCTTGTTATCATTTAAATACCATTTTTTAATTATTAAATTACAGAATTTCACTTCATAATTTAAGTTTTGACCGACAGTTCCATGTAATTTATCCTTATTGTTTTTTGTTCATTATTTTTTTTTTCAAATTAAAATTTACAATTGATCATTATTCATCACTATATTAATTCTATACTTATCATTTATTAAAATTACATCATTATTTCTTTTTCATTCTTCATGGCTGAATGTTCAACATGGATTCATCTTCTTGTTTTTCTTTTCTTTACTCAACTTTAATTTTATGAACTCTCTCTATTCTCTTGGGACTTTCCTCAAACACTTCTCATACATTGGAAACTCATCTTCCTCATCTACTTCCTACCATGGTCGAATGCCCCTTTTTATCCTAACTCATAATTTTACAATTTCTATCTCTAGAATTCTATTCATCTCATCATATCCCTTCATGCCATACTCATTATGCACCAAAGTCACCACAATTTTTCAACGTTTCTCTCATGGCCGAACCTATCATGGCTGCCTACACATGGATTCCTTTAATTCTAACACAATGATCAAGCTTAACACCTCACATATTATCATTTCCTACCTTTCATGAATTAAAAGCACCATGATTTCATCAAGAACCTACCATGACCAAATCTACAAGGAGCTCTTACACTTAATTTTGTTTTATTTTAAAGTCATAAACATGTTATTTAGGTATAAGACAGTCCAAAATCATGGCTAGAAATTAAAGAAATTACACCTCTTCATACCTTGAATAGTGACAGAAAATGGCAGCACCTAAAATAGCCCTCACACATTGGATTTAAGCCACCAAATTCTGGGTTTAAGCAGTTTATAAGGTGAGGAATAACTTTTATTTAAGAAGCTTTATGATTTAGTGTATCAAACATGATTTTGCATGGAAAAGGTGAAGAAACGTGAGGAAGAAGAAGAGCAAAGAAAAGCTACTGTGTATGTCGGTTTGGGCAGGGGAGAAACCAGAATTTTCTGGTCTCTAATGGATATTTTAACATTAAATAATTAGACTGTTAAATGACAAGTTTGCACCTTTAAAAATCAGTTATTTTCACTTATGCCATTGAATTATTTTATTATTTTCAAATTTCAGATTTTAATTTCGTTTTAATTAAATTTAATTTATTTAAGTCAATTTTGGTCAAACATTGACTATTTGACGAACCCCTATCTTAAATGACCATAATGCCTTTGTATAATTTCATTAATTCTATTTATGTCCTATCATTAATTTAATAAAATTTGAATTCAGATTTAATATTTCATTTTTATTATTTTCTTATATACTTAGGTCAAACATGGTCAATTATTGACTCTCAAAGTGGTTTGATCGATTATGGGTAGTGAAACTACCAAATTACCCTTAAACGAAGGCTTTCGGTTTCGTTCGCATTATTTTTAGCACTTTCATGTAATTCAGTTCACGGGCTCGATCCATGTGAAACTTCTTTAGTGAGGATCATCCTATGACAGTTTGTAGGTTCAAAGTCAATTTCGTTTGACTATTTTCAAAAAAATTCTTTCGGGGTATGGACACAATTGTCATTTTCGAATTTGTTGCTTGTAAACCTAGGTACGCTCATCTTAAAGAATTTCGAAAAATAGTCTTTTTGACCTTTAGGTTTTTCGGGCCTAACTTTAATATTTTGCTACTTTGAAGAGCATCCGGATTACAGATTGCCCTGTAGGACCCACTTGACAGTTTTCTCGATAATTCCATAATGTACGAGAGTTAGTTTTTTTGTAATTTTACTTATTATTTCAATTCATCACCTTCAATAGGTATATGGAGAATAGAGAAATTTGGTCCTCCAAATTCAACACAAGTAGTTTAGTGATTCAATACCTTGAGACTTATCAAGTTTCCCCATACCTACTCTTTGCAGTCAATCATTTCACTCATTCGTATCAATACTCTCATACAATGTATACACTATTTACTAACAATTCTCTTACCTTTGTTGATCCCTATCAATTTCCACATCAATTATATCATATACGATCATCCTGTTATCCTCAAATAATACACTCTTTAATAAATCAGTCTCGATTATTCAATATCTATCTTATTCTTTTACGGTGATACACAATTCTTCTATACAACGTCTATACCGTTCATCAGCTATGTTATCGTATTCCTTTTATTCTCATCAATTTTTATGCCTGTCGTTTCCCCTTATGATCATTCTATTATCTCCAATAGACCTTAATGTTATCAATCATTTTTGATCATTCAACACCTATCTTATTCATTTGTGTTCATACTTCCATATAACATCTGTATCATTCACTAGCAATTTTTCATTTTTATTTATATTATTCATCTCTATTACAATCACTTCATCATCTCCAATTAAACAGAAACCATCAATCACTTCTGATCATTCTAACTAAGCCTAATTCCGTTAATCATTCTCAATCATTCAATACTCATTTTCATAGCACTTCCCTACAGCATCCGTAACTATCATTCCTGTTCTTTCTATCATCCATCAATATTCCTCTACTGATCGATATTTCGTTCCCTTTTCTAATTAATTTTCACAATTTATATTCAGACAATGCATAGCAATGTGGGATGTAAATCAATTTCAACCTATTTACACCGACACGTACGAGACAAACCTTGCTCTGATATCACCTTTGTAACGTCCAGAATTAGAAAATTTTGGACTAACTTTTTTCTTTTTATTACTATCTTTCTCATTCATTTATTCAGTATCAGTCAGTTTGCGGTTGGTGCCAGTGTAAGTTCAACCTACAATTTTCATTTCAATTAAACTGTTATACTATTAAATTAATTAATCTATAATTAATAAATGAGAATCAGAATAAAATCCATAACATAATATCTATAAATCTATTATAACAATTCCATGTAATGTACATCCCACTAATTCATGTACATTTCTTTAAATTAATGTTACATTATTTACATCCCATCATAAATACATTTGCTGTACATTTACTAGTCTGAATATAAATATAAAATTAACATATACCGGTCTATTCAATAATATAAACTTCTAATGTCATGACCTGAAAGCCGCGACGTTCACTTGATACTCATACTTTTTCCATTTAGTAAAATTTCTCGAACTAAATTTTTTCCTTTTTGATTTAAGGTTTGTATTCGGTGTCAATGTAATCACTAAACTAATTTCACTAATCCTTTCTTTATGCTGTAGCCTTGATAACTTAAACATTAATTTATGAGCGTATTTACTCAACTATCTGGGTGAACTATAGTCATTTCACTTAAATATTAAACTAGCAAAGAAACGGGTCGAAAATCTCCCCTTCATATTTTATCACTTTTCCCAGTTAATTACCTACAAGAAGTCCACAATCCATAATTCATATACCTTATGTACTACACACAATCTCAAAATCATCTCAATTTCATTTACATATTCCACAAAACATACGGTCAACCAAATATAATCACATCCCATATAGCATTCGATGATTATATGAACTTATATAATAATTTAACACGGTCCTAAGTTACATCCCGACTCATTGAACAAAATACGTACTGTGTATCAATTAAAGCATTACATGTAAACAAGTGATTTATAAAGAGCGTATACCTCAAAAGCGACAAAATAGGTTCGGAGGACAAGGGCCAGTACCAAGCCTAGGTACCGTCTTCGAATGCCCACACAAAAGCTCTTATGGCGAAGTTTAACTCAACTAGTCTGAATATAGGTGAAATTAAAGGGTGAGCAAATCCTCGGCTCAGTAAGATACTAATATAAATGCAGGAGTAGAATTATACTGTCCTAAATGCAATGCATAAAACCTGCAAGTTTGCAATCACAATTCACCATTTCAATCGATAACATCTCATATTTATAACAAAATCATGTCCTAAGGACTTTAAGTGAGCGAAGGTTTTAGAGTATTGATGTAAAGGAATTTGAAGTATCTCATTATCTCCATTCCCGACATCTGTCCATCACTTTAACCTCTAAATAAATCGATTTAATCACTTTCAATCTTCTTGTCCTTATACTACAATGCATTGTACAACAATGCATCATGTATAATTTAAATATCATATACTATTAATCCAAACTCACATCAATCTCATAGTATATCATGTTCAATTAAGATATCCTATCAGGTCACTTTACATTTAACAATTATACTCTTGCATTATATCAAATCATATCACTTTTCATATGGAAAATCATGATCACGGGTAGTATAAAGTCATAATTCTCTTTATATAAATTTTATGTTCATGTACAATGTAATATCATGAAATCATGTAGATAGAATGTCGTTATGTCATAACTCAGTGTGCAAAACTTATGCAAGCTTTATTGTATAAGATGGTTATCATTTCAAATCATATCACGTATACTTTTAGAGCATGTTCAAACATGTAAATTCTCAATTCGTTTCATATTTACTTTTAAGACATGGTTAGAGCATGTACAAATTTGCAAATTATATCACTTGCACTTTTAAGGCATGTTTTAAAAAGAAAAACATGTAATGTATCAAAACATTTCATATTCACTTTTAGAGTATGTCTAAAACATGTATAGTCTCAAAACATTTCTCATATACTGTAAAGCAATATCAAGTCTAGAGTTCATATCAAATAAAACTATACTCTAGATCGAATATCATATCATGCTCGAGACTGGCTGAATCCCTAATACTCTATCAATAAAGACTTAGTTCACTATAGCTAGCAGTGAAAATTCATGTCATCGTCCCCTAGAAACCAACTAAGGCGCTATCTATGGCCATAGACCTCATTTCTCTCAGCCCCACTAATCAGGTGTGACTGAGCCTTGTCCACGACTATTGTCGGACAAGCATCTCTGCCTAATGAGTAATCTCCAATTAGGCAGTTTCCACTATGCTTTATTGAATTTAACTCTCTTAGGGTGCCTATAGTCTCATAAAATTTTCAATTATAAACCTTTAAGTTCAATAACTCAAAATCGTATAAAGTATACATCACTTTTCTTTCTAATCATTTGTGAAGACATTTATGTCATATACCCTTCTTTTTTTATTAAATGGTTTTATGGAGTAAATGTTTAGGTACGCAGATGCAACATTTCTAAATCTCAAGTCTTAAGCAATGCATGCTTAAAACCAATGCAAGTGAAAACTTGGGCTCAAAACAATTTAATATAATAATCATGAAATGCATCGATGCAATATTCTTTGACATGATGCTAACAATAATACCAACTCCTCAATAAATTGTCTCTCTCAAAGCTCATCAGTATAGCATCTATAACAAGCTCAATATCATTAATGCATAACATCTCTTTCAACTAAATCCATAATGTTGTATGTTCACATATCATATGCACCACATGGCTACCATGCCTTCCTTAAGCAAGAGGAACACATAATATATATGTATATATGTAGACACCCCATTTTGTCCGGGGTCTTTTAATATTAATTAGACGATGAATCTAATTTTTGTATTACTACCTTGTTTATTATTAAAATAAAAAATAAAAAATAATAAAATGAAAAGAAAATGAAAATGAAAAAAAATTAAAAAAAAGATAACGAAAAAATAATGAAGTGATCAAAGAAGAGAAATTTGGAAAGGAAAATCAAGATCTCAATATAGGGTAAGTCAATGAGAAATCAATGAAACGAATTTGGATAGTATCAAATTGGAAAATTAAAAATAAACCGTGTCAATTAAAACCAAGGTCAATTTGGAAAGAAAATCAACAGAAAATTTTGAGGAAGGATTTGAAGGAAAATTTTGGAAATTAAATCAAACAAGTCAACTCCAAGATTGTGCAAAATTGGAAATCAACATCAGAATCAAGAGATTTGATACACAGCATTAATAAAGGTTTTCCAAAAATAATGTAAAAAAAGAAAAAGAAAAAAATCAAGAATAAAAAGGGGGAAACCCTAGAAAAAAAAAAGGAAAAGATGATAAAGGGTGGCCGGCTAGGTTTAGGAGAGGGGGATACACGGGTAAAACAAAAGAAGCAAAAAAAGGGATCAGCCACCCTTGGCTACTGGAACCTCAACACTGCCCAAAACCACTTTCTTCTTCCATTGTCATGGCACCTTTCACCATTGCACCGTGCATCATCACTATTATCTTGGCTGCTACTGCACTAGCACACTAAAAACTGGGCACCTTGACCACCGATCATCATCACCATCTCTCTCCCCTACTTCCGTTCCACCTTGCTGCACCCCTGCCGTACTGCTTTGTTCTTTGCTATCTCGCACGTTTTGCACTTGCTGCACCACCGTCCTTGCAATTTGAAGCTACCGTAGAAGTCACGTGAAACCAAGGCAAAGGAAAGAAAGGCATGAGCTGCAGTTAGTAAAGAAGAAAAAAAATAACAAAGAAGCAAGGAAAGGCGTGAGCTGCAGTTAGTGAAGAAGAGAAAAAGACAACAAAGAAGCAAGGTTAGAAAGGGAAAGAATGCGAGGCAGAATACATAAAAAAAAAGAGAAAAGATTCTGAATTTTTATTTCTGTTTCATCATCATCTTCATCTCGTCCAGTGTCACTGCCCGTTCCTAAACTTTCCTACCCTGTTTCTCCATCATCCAAACCATACCACTGCTACTACAACTAAACGTGCTGCTGCCGTCGGCCTGGTTACTGCCCACTTTGCCTGCCACCACCGTTTCGCTCTTCCTGTATTGTTCTCCATTGGCCTGCGCACCAAACCCTGCTCTTGCTGGTCTTCTTGTCACCATCTTCCAGTTCCAGCCCAAGCCGAGACCATCATCATCTTCACTGCTGCACCGTTTATTCAACACCTGCCCACTGCATGAAAGCTATATGTTTGGGTTTGCTGTACTGCGTCTTGTCTGCTACGTGAAAGTTGTGTGTTTGCTGTGCTGCGTCTTGCCCTATCGTTTCTTTCCCTTGGTGTCGTTTGTTGTGTGTTGAAGAAAGAGCAAGGGAGAGTGACGTGAACAAGGTTGAAGGAAGAAGAAAGAACAAAACTGTACGTGGGAAAGAAATAAAGCAAAATTGATCCTATCCATGAGATAAGGAGCGAAGAAAGGAAATAAATTGCTAGGAATAAGAGGGCTCACGTGACCTGCAATTGCAAGGTTTGATTATCTTTTATTTTTTATATCATTTTAATATCTTTAATATGTTTAAATTAACTGAGTTAGTTTATATGGGCATGATATGATTTGTACGATATTGGCATGGTCTGAGTTAATATATTTGGGTCAGTATAATTGATTTGTATAATATGAATAAATTATTAGCATTACATGATTAAATTGAGATATGAATATGATTGTAGCCTTGTCAAATTTTATTTATTTATTTATGATCCCTTTAAGAGACTATAGTGAAAATTCTTCAAAACAAAAAATCTAAATAAAATAGAAGATAAAATAGGAAGATTTAATATATGAAAATTAGAATAAATAAAATATTATTTAAATCAAGAAGATGTGCAAAAATTATTCCGACGTTGGAACTCTAAAGGGACCGTACTCAAGTGGTACTTTTAGAGATCTTGAGGTGAGAAAATTCTATCCAAGGCCTGACCAGCTTAATGGAAGGTCTAAATAGAGTTTTCAATGACAACTAATTTTAAAAATAAATTTATTATAAAATTAAAATAAAAACAATTAGTTATAAAATTAGGAAAGATATTAATGACTAGTAATAATATGATAAAAATAATAAATAAAATAACGAAGGAAATAAATAAAATAACTAGAGTTGGATATTAAAATAATAATGAAAATGAATATAATTTGCTTCGATGATGAAATATTAAGAGGATTACGCTTAAGTAATTTTCTTAAAGATTTCTAGATGAGAAAGTTCTATTCAAGGCCTCACCAGCTTAATGGAAAGTCTAAATAGGGTCTTCAATAAAAAGTAATTTATATTCATTTTTTAAAAAATTAAAATATGAATAATTAGTAGATTTGTCATTGAATTAGAACAAGATTAATTAGAAACGATGATTAATAATCCATGATAATAGAAATAATAATGAGTAACAAAATAAAGTAATTAATTAAGAAGATAAGAATGAGTGGCAAAATAAGGAATGGAATAAATAAAATTAGATATTAAAATTATAATAAAAAGAATATAATTACCCCAATGATGAAATATCGAGAGAATTACGCTTAAGTAATTTTCTTGAAAATTTCTAGGTGAGAAGATTATTTTCAAGGCCTCACCAGCTTAATGGATGGCCTAGAGGTAGTTTTCAATAATAAGTGATTTTTGTCTAAAAAATATTATTAAATTAAATTTAAAATAATTAATTAGGAAGATAAAAAAAATTTCAATAATTCACATTAACTATAATAATAAAATAACAATAATAAATAATAATCAAATTTGATGAGATAATAAAATAATGAATAGGAATTATTGAGAATGAATATTGATTGTTCTGATGATAAGATTCCAAAAGAGATTACGCTTAAGTAATACTTTGGAAATCTTTAGGTCAAGCAGTTTCTTTCATGGTTTTACCAGCTTAATGGAAGATCTAAAAAGGAATTTTTGAGAAAAATAATTCATATTCATTCTCTAATAAAATAAATTAATAAAATTAAACATTAATAAAATAATAGAAAAACAATAGAAGTAGTAAAAATGATAAGATAGCGAGAATGAATTAGATAGGAGACAAAATTAGAAGTTTTCATAAAACATTAAAATGAATCCGACGACGGAGCCTCTTCAAGCAAGTCACATAGTACTACTTGAATACTCTTGAGGTGAGGAGAATTTTTTAAGCTATCCCACCAGCTTAATGGAGGATGCTTAGAAATATTTTTCAATATTAAATTATTGAACTTAAGATTAACTAAGGCAAATTTGAGATAACCTAAAGCTAGTTGGTACCATTTTAGGATGGGCGTTGTGAGGATGCTAATCCTTCCTCACACGTAACCGTACTCCCGAACCCTAAATTTGAGATGTAGACCAGTCTTATCCATAGTTTGAATAGGTGACCAATCACACCTAGTAGAATGGTTGGTGGCGACTCCATAGATTTTGTGTCTAGCTATTAGGTTTTCTTTCTAAAACTTGATACGTTACGACAATATATACACACACACACACACTTTTACACAAGCATATCATCCATTGAATCCACAAGGTATCATAATCTAATTTTTCTCAATCTCACTACCACAATCCACCATGGCTTTAGCTACCATGTCACACATATCAAATGAAACATCTTTTATCATTGTCTCGCAATACATTAAAGTTTCCTTCATCTTAATTATTCAGTCCATAATCATTAGCCACACTGTTTTCATTTCGTATAATATTTTTCGATCCACTAATATCATATTGACGCAAATAAACCATTTACATAACCCATATCATTAATTATAAAAACCATATTATCCATAGTACCTTTACGAGGTACTTTAAATCATATTTCTATAGCTATCTAATCTCGCCATAAGCATTATTTTTTTAAAATCATTTTGATCATACTACAATAATGGACCACTCACCATGGTAGCTTTTACCATACTTCACATAATCTTTCACTTTCTAACAACCATCTAACCATTATTCCAATATCAAATCATAAGTATACTATCAATATTATAATAGTATTCCACGATATTCCATCATTATCTAACAATACAATTATTCATACATATCCATATCATTATAGCCAGCCCTTTTTCTCTATCCACTCACATAAATGTTCAACCTATTCAAAAAAATTCCATCATACTTCCAATAATATTAAATTAATATTCTAACAATGTTCTAACGAAATTCTAATCATACACAATTAGTACATCACGATATCCCAAAATTTCCAAAACATCCATTAGTATTTCCATAATAATATCTAAGCATATCCAAACAATTTCATTTACATTTTCTCAACCTCTTAATTCCTATTCACCAATATTCAAACATTACTCAAGTAACATTTCCAACAAGTTTGTAGCCTCATTCCATATTAGTACCAATAAACCAAACTTAATTCAATATAATGCTACCTCTACTTTATATAAATATCTTACCACGACCAGAATATAATTCATCATGTTATCATGCTCAACCATTTACCTTCTCAAACTATTCCAGAATCCAACTTTCGGGCAATATGATAAAATCCTTTCAAAACTTATCTTTCAATAATTCTTTCCAAAGTTCCATTTATACGAGAAAACATTAACTTTTTTCATCAAACATTTCCATATAAATTTCGTTAACATAACATTTCAGGAACTAAAACCTCCTACAAACAATTCCAAATAAACACAATGTTATTCTACAATCATTTCATTGCAATATCATGATCATTACTAAGACCCCACCACCAATTGTAGGTCCTCTTAGCATTTTAACATCATTTCATGAATAATTCATCCTCAAGATCATAACTCTAAATTATACAATATAATACTACTACTACTTTATAAAAGTATCTTACCCAATACCAAAGCTTAGCACTTGTCAACCTCCAAGCTAAGTCAAATTCCAACATTTGCTTCTTTATCATTTAGCTACAATTCCAAACAACACCCATATGCTTAGAAACAATTAATTAAAAATACATACCGATTTATTAAATAAAACTACATTTATCTTACCTCTTTCAAGCTTGAAAATCTAAGAAATTTTTTTCTTAAAATTTTCTTAATCTCTTTTTTTCTTTTCATTCTTTTTCTTCTTCCTTTTTCTTTCTCTCTCCCTCCTTACTGGTCTCTGTCATCAATCTCACCAGTTTGCTGATCGTCCGATGGCAGCTCTCCTCTGAAACTGTCTCTCTCTCTTCTTCCCTTCCTTCCTTCTTTACTCGTTTCTCTTCTTTCTTTCTTCCTTTTCTTTTCTCTTCACTTATCAAATTTTTTTTTTAAGGTCTGCTAGTAGCAAACATTGGGTGGGTGGGTAAAAACCCACTCACCTGACAAGCTTCCTCATGAAGCTTGTCGAAATATTAGTATTATTATTATTTTTTTTATTTTATTATTTTTTTTATAAAAGTTTGTCAAAGCAGACTTTGGGGTGGGGTGGGTTTTGACCCACTCCCACACCGTGACAAGTAGACCCGCTCAAGGGTCGGGCTACCCGCCCAAGCTCGAAGGCCCACACGATATTTGGTCAGGCTTGGATAAAAATATTTGATAGAATAATTGAGCTTGGACAAAATTTTAGGCCCGTTTTAAAAATGGGCTCGGGCTCGGGCTCAGGCTTAGCCTTTCAAAGCCCGGGCCCGACCCGGCCTGATATTAATGTTTTATATTTTTTTTTATATATTTATTTAGCATAATATAATTTTATATGTATAAAAAACATTATTGATTAATAAACATAATTATAAAATATTTAATATGAAAATTAACATATAAATTTTGATAAATTAAAATAAAATTTAAAGGAAATAAATAATAAAAATAAATAAATAAATAATTAAAAATTTTAAAAAATAAATAAAATTATATTTGGGCGAGCCGAGCTCGGGCTTATAATATAAAAACTAAAACGGACTTGGACAAAAAAATCAAACCCGAATTACGCGCTGGGCTGGGCTTGAGCATCTACATAGTCTATTATTATCCGTCATGGGCCGTCTCGAGCCCGACCCGACCCAGCCCGACCCATGAATAGATATAGTGACAAGCTTCCCAAGCTTGTCACTTTATATATAAAATGGCGTTGGTGAGGGGGTGAAAACCCACTCACCTGACAAGCCTTAAAAGCTTTTTTTTTTGTTTACTATTTTTTTATTAATATAATATATAATGTTATACTTGTTTTCTTTTTATATTTATTATATTATTATTTTATTTTTACATCACCGTTTAAAATATAGTATATATTATAGTATATTAGATTAGATTACAATCTAATTAATTGTATTAAATATAATTCAATATAATGTATAATATATTTTTCCTCAATGCATACATATATTATTTATTTATTTTAAGAATCCTTTAATATTTAATGCAATTAGATTCTTGGAGTTTTAATCCACCATTTAAATAAATTACTCTCATGTAATTTATTAAAATGCTTTAACCTTCCTTTTAAATGCTTAATTTAATTTAATTTAATTTTTTTTGTAACCTTTACTCCATAATTATTCCAATTTTATCTTTCCAACTTAATAAATTCTTCATGCTCAATTAAGAGTCCAAATACTCCAAATTCGTATATTTAATTTACTTACCAAGGGTCAGAAGTCACGGTTATCACATCTAACGATATTCTTTAATTAACTTGAAAGTAGCAGGCGGCACGTTCACTGATGGACTATATATGGGATTATGAGTAAGGGGATGAGCTTTGGGAAAAACCCAGTAAGAAACACATATAAAAGCGCATACTATATGCAAATAAGCAAAAATAACTTATTTTATTAATTATGAAAAAGCATATTAAATATAATACTAAAATGCATAAAAATATTTATGTCCTAACGGTACACTAGGAAACAGTATAGGAAGGATACTATAGTTGGTTAGGTAATTGGGTAGAGTATGGGAGGTACTTTGAAGTACCTGTCATATTCCGGTCCCTAGTTGCGACTATAAGAAGTAAGCACTTGACAATGAAATCATTAATCAGTATGAAACATTTAGTAGTTTATGCGATGCAATTTCAGATCATTAATCAGTATAAAAAATTTAATAATTTATGCTATACAATTTAAAATCGATATCAATATTAAACAATTTATTTAGACAATACTATAAAACAGTTTCAGTAGAATTTCAGAAAATAAAACAATAATATTTTGAAACATTATATAAGCAATACTTTTCCTATTCTCATCTAGCGTAATGAGACAATTCATTTAAAATTAACACTGCTAATCATTTGAATTTAAACATTATTTATTTTTATCAAATCAGTAAGTCAGTATTCAAATCATTTCAGTATTCAAATAATTCATAATCAATTCAATGGAGACAGTCACATCCAATAGAATCATGCACGATCAATATTAATATCCCTGAAGGGTCAATCAGTAATGAATGGCCATTGTCGACAATCACAATTTGCACTGGTTAGGTGCTCACTACGGAAACTTGTAGGTTTAACTGTAACAATCCCACAGTCAATAAACAATAAATCTACGAACTGGCCAGGTCTTGCACCCAATACAATACAATTAATAAGTGCATGATTGTCAGGGAGTAATAGTCTCAAAACATTTTTATAAATCATATACTTTAACAGTAGAAATCAATTCAAATAGCAATTATCTTCAATCAGTCCATAATCACATTAAAAAATAGTTTTTTTATTTAGAAATAATAAAATCAATTAAAAACTCACTAGAAACTTTAAATATTCAATTAGCTTAATTTACACACAAATAATACCTCATTCATGTAAAATAAATAAAATACACTCTTATGCAAATGGAGAACATATGTAGACTTATATACAATTTAAAACATTGTAAGCACTTGGGATAAATCTATATTTTATGCAATTTAATTATTTCATGTAGATCATTACATGTAAATCATTTTTTTTTGTAAATCATTTCATATAAATCAATAATAATAATAAAATATATTTCATGCAAATGAAATCATATTTAAACTTGTATGAATGTAAAATAATTTTCTATTTTCTTCTTTAAGAGAATTGGATGCGAATGATAACGATTTGGTTTCCGATAATTTTCCAATTGCAAGTAAAACATTTCCTATTACAACTTCTATACATGTTTCTTACCTCCACTTTCGTGCAATATAAAATCCGGTAGCCCCATTTACGCCTCTTTATCTTTTAACTTCCTAGCACTGCACAATAATTCCAAATCATGTCTAAAATTCCATACTATAACTTTAACAAATTTTCTTTCAATTCCTATCTTTTATTTCTATAATTTCAACCATTAATTTACCTTAACTTATTTCCTACTAATTACCAAAATAAAATTTCAATTAAATCCCATTCTTTCTCTAAATCCCATGTCACTAATAATTCCAATCTATATTTAAAGTCCCATATATAATTATAATAATTATTCTATAAATTCCCACCTTTCATTTTGTAAATTTCAATAATTCATTTATTTAATTTCCTACTAAATGCCTTAACATAACTATACTTAAATTAAAATCTTTTTTTTCCCAATTCTAATTTCCACCATTAATTCATATTTCAATTCTAATAATTATTCTATTGACTTTTATTTTCTATTTTTGTCACTAGCCATGGTAAATTTATTTTATTACTTATTAAATATCAAAATTTAGCTATAATTAAATTGATTTATTCTCCTAATTTTAAATCCATTAAAATTCTTTTATCTTTAATTGTTTATTATAGTCAAATATTTCATTATTGAACTATATTTATTATTCCCAATTCAAATTTTACAATTTATCTTTATTCATTATTAATATTAATTCCACCATTTACTTATATCAAATTTACTTCCATTTTATTTATTCCCAAAATCAATTTATTTTGTTTTCTATTAATTATCACAATGAAATTACAGTTAAAGTATATTCTCTTATTCTAATTCACTCCACCAATATCATGTAATTTATTATTATGGCCAAATTACTATTTTTGAATTTCACCTAATTTTTTCAAATTCTAATTTCACTAATAATAAAGATTTGAATTATAATTTTATTAATATTATTATATTGTTTCTTACTCTTTAACTATCAAAATTCAATATTCAATGTTATGAATGTCACGACCCGAAGGTCGCGACTTTCACTTAATACTTATACTTTTCTTAGTCTACAAATTTATGGACTAAATTTTTCATTTTCATTTTAAGGTTTGTATTCTCTGTCAGTGTAGTTATTACTCTAATTTCACTGATCCTCTATACAATGCTTTATCATATCTCTCAATTACATCCCGACTCATTGAACAACATACGTACTTGTATTAATTAAAGTCTGTACATATAAACAAGAGATTTACAAAAATGTATACCTCAAAAGTAACGAAGTGGATTCACAGGATAATGGCCAGTGTCAAACCTGTATACCGTCTCCAAAGACCCACTTAAAAGCTCTCATAGCAGATTGTAACTTCAATAATCTGAAAAGAGATGAAATTTAGTGGGGTGAGCAAAACCACGGCTCAGTAAGATACTAATATAAATGCAAGAGTAGGATTATACTGTCTTAAACCGCAATGCTTAAAACCTGCAAGTTTGCAATTACAGTTCACCTTTTTCATCGATAATATCTCATTATCTCAATTCTTGTCATTTGTATATCACTCAGACTTCTAAATAAATCATCATAATCACTTTTTAGTTTTCTCATCATTATACTATAGTGCATCGCACAATAATATGTCGTGTCTAATTTGAATATCATGTACTATTAGTCCATATTCTCATCAATCTCATAGTACATCCTGTCAAATTGAGATATCGTATCAAGTCACTTTTCGTTTCATAATCATACTTCTATATTCTATCATCTCATATCATTTTCCATATAGAGAATCATGATCACGGTGGTACGAAATCATAATTCTCTTCGTGTATATTCTATATTCATTGTATCATATCATATCAAGACATCATGTAGATGAAATATCGTTACCACCAAGTCATGGTACTCTTCATATACTCTTCATGTTTTTGTACCATATAAGGTCATGACATATCTTATGTAAAAAGCATATTATTATGCCATGATTTAGTAGGCAATTTATGTAACTTCACTGTATAAATAGCTATCATTTCAAATCGTATCATATATGCTTTTAGAACATGCTCAAACATATAAGTTTTCAATTCATTTCATATTTACTTTTAAGACATGATCGAAGCATGTACAATTTGCAAATCATGTGTTCGATTTTAGAGCATGTCTAAAACATGTGCGGTTTTAAAACATTTTTCATATACTGTAAGTCATATCAGGTCTAGAGTTCATATCAAATCAATCTATACTCTAGACCGCATATCATGTCAAGTTCGACACAAAATCGTATATAAATTATATAAGTGTCGAAATCATATCACATGTACTTTTAAAACATGTTTAAGACATGTATTGATTCAAAATATATTTCATTTCAAACATGTCTCATGTACTGTATAAATCATGTCAAGTCTAGAGTTCATATCAATAAAATCATACTCTAGACTTCATATCATATCGGTTAGAGACTAGGCTAGATCCCTATCAATCTATCAATAAAGACTTAAATCACTGTAGCTAGCAGTGAAAATCATGTCATCGTCCTTTGGAAACCAACTAGGGCGCTATCTATGGCCATAGACATCATCTCTCTCAACCCCACTGATCAGGCGTGACTGAGACCTGTCCACGACTATTGTCGAACAAGCATCTCTGCCTAATGAGCAAAGCTCCAATTTAGGCAGTTTCCACTATGCTTTATTGAATTTAATTCTTTTAGGGTGCCTACAGTCTCATAAAACATTTAAATCTTTATCTTTTCTTGTCAAAATCATGTAAACCATATGGTAAAATTCTGTAAGAGGCTTCATATATCAATATATATAACCATATACTTTCTTTTAAAATTAAACTATACTTTTTAGCATTCATATAACTGTTATTATAACATCTGAAGTTGTAGCAAGTTATGCTTAAAAGCGATGCTATAAAACTATTTCAGTATGCAACTTCAGTAATATTTTCAACTAATATAGTGAAGCAATTCATCTAAATTATCACCATCAATCTTTCGATTTCAAAACTTTCTTTCTGTCAAATCAGTATTCAAATCATTCAATATTCCTTTCATTCGGTATTCAAATTATTCAGTACTTAAATTATTCAATAATCAACTCACTTGGTATTCAAACCATTCGGTATTCAGTATCCTTTTCTATAATCATCGACTATAACAATCATTCGTATATTTCATTATCGATGCTAGTACCACATCATTAGTATGAATCCTCATAGTATCTATGAGCATTTAAATACCATGTTTCTATATAGCCATCAAGATACTAAAATTATGCAATACCAATATCCTCATTCGATATCTATTCCAGAGTTGACATCGAGGATCACAGAACCACAAGATCAATAGTCACTTATCAAATCCATTTATGGTTTGACCTATTGGCACACATTCAAAATGTTCGACTTGAGGTTCAATTTCATTCACTATCATAAAATCATATCACAATCCTCAATTCACTTTTCATATGGCTTGTAGAGTGTAATATCATGCTAGAATTATCTATAAAACATTATCAATTCAATTCTTTGTTGGCAATTTAACCACTTAAAAGAATTTGCCAATTTCTACTATCAACAGTTTTTCAATCATTTAAGTCGTCTTGCGACTATCCATGTTATTGCAAAAATCTCAGTTCACATCTATTTAATATCGATATGTACAAGTACATTTTTTTGTAGACGTTTGCTCTATCATTGTCCATAAGACATCACAATCTACTTTCTTATTATCATCATCTCAATCATACCACTAAGACGAGCTATTCATCATGTACTCCAAATTTCTCTAGGTCACTTAGATGTGAAAGAATATTTTTCGAGACCTATTCCAAGGTTATAATCAAATCTGTACAATCACATGTTTGACGTCCATTTATTTGAATCTATCAATTCTATAATCATCACTCGATTGATAATTCCGCACTTCAGTCATTCGACCATCTAAATTATGACTTTGATTTTTCTCTTTTAAGTTGTATCATATAATCATCGTCACTTTTATCCATGATCCGTCTGATAAATAATTTCACCTCAATCTCAACTTGATACCATTTGTGATATTAAGATGACCTGATTTATCGATTCTATAAGGTTTAAACCATATAATTCATCACGTTATCGTGCTCAACGATTGATCTTATCATCGATTTCAATATCAACTTTTTCGGTAATACCATAAAGTCCTTTCAATGTTTATTTTTCAATAATTATTTCCAAGATTCCATTTACGTGAGAAACTTAATCTTTTTCCTCAACGTTTTCATAAGAATTGCGATAGCATAATGGCTTAATTTTCACTAAACCTCCTGCAAGGAAAAGATAATTTATAATTTAGCCGTTGATTCTCACAAATTATTTATCTTTTACTAAGACCCCCACCATCAGTTGTGGGTCCTCTTAGCCTTTTAGCATCAATTCATCAATGCATCATATAAAAAAAATCATAATTCCAAATCATACAATATAAAGCTACTAATGCTTTATAAAACTATCTTACTTGGTGCTGAAGCTTAGCGCCTTGACGAGCTCCTAGCATCGTCGAACACCAAATCGCGCCTGTCACTTCCGCTACAATTTTTACAACACCAATGCACTTACGTGAATATGTGACAATAAAATTATTCAATAACATCAATAATTTATTTTTCTTCAATTTTCTTTACCTTTTCTTTTTTTTCTTCTTCTTCTTCTTCTCTTTCTTCTTCCTTTCCTTCTTTCTCTCTTTCTTTTCTTTTCTTCTTCTCTTTCTTCTTCCTTTCCTTCTTTCTCCTTTTCTTTTCTTTTCTTCTTTCTTTTCTTTTTCTTTCCTTTTCTTTTCTTTCTTTTTTTTTCTATTTTTCTATTCTATTTTTTTTCTGGCCGAACCGGTTCAGACCAGTTCGGCCAGTTCACCCCTTGCCGGTCAGTTCACCCTCCGGTGGCCACAATCTCCGGCAGTTCGACCACCTTAGCATCCCGAGGTTGCCACGAAGCCGGATCTGGCCTCGATTTCCTCAGCGTCGGCGCCGACGATGGCAGATCTGGAGCGACGGTTTCGGCTCCTTTCTCCTTTTCATTTCTTCCTCTTTCTTCTTTTCTTTCACCCCCGGTGGCCTCTTTCCCTTTGGTTGGCCTTCGTCGGTGGTGAGAGTGGCAGTGGCGGTGCCCGGATTGGCCAGCACCACCAATCTCCCTTTCTCCTTTCTCTTCGGTTCTTCTCCACTTCGCTTTGTTTCTGTTTCCTTTTCCTGACACCGGCCTCCTTTCCTCGAGTCGCTAGCGTGGTCTCCTCCCCTCCTCTCTCTTCTCACCGCCGACGATGGTCGACATTTCCTTTGGTGGTGCCGACAGGGTTGGCCCCTTCTCTTCTGTTTTCTCAAAATAGAAATAACAAGGGTCGGGTAGATCTCGACCCCGTTTTTGTTATTTTTTTATTATTATATATATAATTATATTTATAATTATATATAATTATATTATTAATAATATATATTATTTTAAAATATATATATTTACACTTTAATTATAATTAATATATATTTCATATATATTTACTTATTTATATACATAATTGTATATAAAAATATACACATGTATTTATTTAATATAAAATAGTGTATATATATATCATTTTATAATATATATACTATAATACATATATATGTATTTATTTAAAAGCATATATATATAAATATATTTATATAATCTAATTATATAAATATATATCCTTATACGCATTTTTATTTTCTTAGATTTGGATTTCATAATATCCAAAATACTTATGTCCATTTTCATTTCTTATTTAATTTGGATTTCTATTTATCCAAATTAAATTTCCCGGATATTTACAATTTATTTTCGAAATTTCATGGTCTTCACAATGAAATATGGTCAACCAATTTCCTATTTACCCAAAATTCATTCTTTATCCAAATTCAATCTCCTTAATAATTCAATTAATCTATATATATATTATATATATATATATATATATATTATTCATTAACTATTAAATTATAAAATTTTACATGAGAAGCTCTTGCATTAGGCCTTGCCAAATCTCACATTTGTCAAAAAAATTTTTTCCAATTATTAGTTTCACCAATTATCTTATTGACATTTACATATTATACCTTATCTATTAACCATCAAAATTCAATAATTCATCCTATGAAAATATACTTGACAAAATATGTTCTTATATCCAAAATTCAAACTTTTCTCAATTCTTATTCCATAATCAATTTTCTACTCACTCTTTATACATTAAAATCTTAACAATAGTCTTGTTATCATTTAAATACCATTCTTTAATTATTAAATTAAAGAATTTCACTTCATAATTTATGCTTTGACTGAAAGTTCCATGTAATTTATTCTTATTGTTTTTCATTTGTTATTTTTTTTTCAAATTAAAATTTACAATTGATCATTATTCATCACCGTATTAATTCTATACTTATCATTTATTAAAATTACAACATTATTTCTTTTTCATTCTTCATGGCCAAATGTTCAACATAGATTCATCTTCTTGTTTTTTTTTTCTTTACTCAACTCTAATTTTATGAACACTCTCTGTTCTCTTGGGACTTTCCTCAAACACTTCTCATACAATGAAAGCTCATCTTCCTTATCTACTTCCTACCATGGTCGATTGCCCCTTTTTATCCCAAACCATAATTTTACAATTTCTATCTCTACAGTTCTATTCATCTCATCATATCCCTTCACGCCATACTTATTTTGCATCAAAGCCACCACAAATTTTCCACATTTCTCTCATGGCCGAACCTATCATGGCTGCCTACACATGGATTCATTTAATTCTAACACAAGGATCAAGCTTAACACATCACATATTATCATTTCCTACCTTTCATGAATTAAAAGCACTATGATTTCATCAAAAACCTACCATGGCCGAATCTACAAGGAGCTCTTACACTTAATTTTATTTTAAAGTCATAAACATGTTATTCAAGTATAAGACAATCTAAAATCATGGCTAGAAATTAAAGAAATTACACCTCTTCATACCTTGAATAGTGACAGAAAATGGTAGCACCTAAAACAACCCTCACACGTTGGATTTAAGCAACAAATTTTGGGTTTAAGTAGCTTATAAGGTGAGGAATAACTTTTATTTAAGAAGCTTTATGATTTAGTGTGTGGAAGATTATGATTTTGCATGGAAAAGGTGAAGAAACGTGAGGAAGAAGAAGAGCAAAGAGAAGCTACTGTGTACGTCAGTTTGGCAGGGGAGAAACTAGAATTTTTTGGTTTCTAATGGATATTTTAATTTGATAAAAAATGGATATTTTAACATTAAATAATTAGCCCTAGTGTTAAATGACAAGTTTGCCCCTTTAAAAATCAATTATTTTCACTTATGCCATTGAATTATTTTATTGCTTTCAAGTTTCAGATTTTAATTTTGTTTTAATTAAATTTAATTTATTTAAGTCAATTTTGGTCAAACATTGATCATTTGACTAGCCTCCATGTTAAATGACCATAATGCCCTTGTATAATTCCATTAATTCTATTTATGTCCTATCATTAATTTAATAAAATTTAAATTCAGATTTAATATTTCATTTTTATTATTTTCTTATACATTCAGGTCAAACATGGTAAATTATTAACTCTCAAAGTGGTTGGACCGATTATGGGTAGTGAAATTAGCAAACTGCCCCTAAACGAAGACTTTCGTTTTCGTTCTTGTTGTTTTTAGCACTTTCACGTAATTCAATTCATGGGCTGGATCCACGTGAAACTTTTTTATGCAAAGATCATCCTATGAAAGTCTGTGAGTTCAAAGTCAATTTGGTTTGACTGTTATTTAGAAAAATTCTTCCAGGATATAGACACAATCGTCATTTTCGGACTTATTGCTCGTAAACCTACGTACGCTCATCTTAGAGAATTCTGGAAAATAGTCTTCTTGACCTATAGGTATTTTGGGCCCAACTTTAATATTTTGCTAGTTCGGAGAGCATCCTAATTACGGATTGCCCTGTGGGGCCCACTTGACAATTTTTTCGATAATTTCATAACGTACGAGAGTTAGTTTTCGTAATTTTACTTATTATTCCAATTCATCACCTTCAATAGGTATAAGGAGAATAGAGAAATTTGGGTTCTCACACCCTGTTTGCTGCCTATAAATCATCCACCATTCAACACTTCATCCCAACCCAAAGCCACCATAACAACCACTAAAATCAAGCCAACAAGACTCTTTCTTTCTTTTTTTTTTCTCAGTTACAATCGCTGCAACTACTACAATTTGGTTTAGCCTCTTTCTCTCTCGGTTGGCTTCCGTTTTTCCACCATGGATAGCCCTCAACTCAGCCTCGAAGCCCTATTTTCCAACCTACAACAGTACCAAAGAAGGTAAGGCCTACTCGAGAGCTCCTTGGTTTACCTTCTTTTTCCTTCAGGGGATCTATTTTGCTTTGACTCTTTTTCTTTTGGTTGTTTCTTAGCTCTCACTCATCTCTCTCTTTATCTATTTCTTCCTTCCATTTCTTGGTTCTCTCCCTTTCACTTTCCTTGTTTTCTTTTATTTTAAGTGAATATAACAAGGACAGGAAGGATAAGGGTTGAGAGACGTGACAGGGGAGGGGTGTAGGCATGGCAACTCTGCTTTTGAGGCAGAGTTGTCAGGTTTGGTGGAAGTTTTCACACCAAACTGAGTTTAATTTTAATTTTTTTAAATCTATTTTATTTTTTTATTTATACTTATATAGTTACTATATACTATTATATTTTTATCTATTAGTATTCTTATGTTCTAATGTAAAATAGTTATACTATAAGATATATCATATATATATATATATTATATTTCTATACATATCTCTATACATATATATATATATATATATATATATTTTATTCCTAAGATAGAATATATAATTATCATTTCTAAGATATATATATATATATTTATTTATATATTTAATATGTAATTTCCTAAAAAATATATTATTTTAATTTATATAAAAATACATACTTATGTATACACACTACATACTCGTGTATACATTTATTTATCCATGGGATATGTATCTAGGTTCCTTGTTCATTCATATATATATATATATATATATATATATATATATATATATATATATATATATATATATATCAAATATATACTTATATGCTTGCACATGTGATTTATATATATATATATATATATATATATATATATATATATATATTCTTTTTACTTCACTTGATTGTTTATATTTATAATTAATTATATGTATATATATATATATTTATATTTATATACGTACGTATATTCACATGTGTGCATACACGTTGCGTGCATTTAATTTTACATATGTATGCATGCATGCACATTGCATGTATTTATCAGTGCATGCATGTAAGCAACCTATACATAGAATTTTGAATACACTTTCCATGTTGATTTAGGTACATTGTATATAGAATTTTGAATACTCTTTCCATATTGATTTAGGTAAATTGTACATATGCCATGCATGTATGTTTCACGTCCTTCTCGACTTTTATTTTCGAGGACTTCATTTAATAATTATGAACTATAATCATATATTTGAAATCCGCAAGTTACCTTATTGCATTATATACATTTAAATTTACTCGTTGAGTATATGATCGGTTTAAGAAAATTGTGGTTCTCACAGCAAATATCATAGATATAGAGATGATAAGATTTTCTTATATTCAATCAAGGAGTTGGGGAATATGAAAGAAATTTTAAAAGTTTTTATCTACTACTAATAATAATAATAATAATAATAATAATAATAATAATAATAATAATAATAATAATAATAATAATAATAATACTAATAATAATAATAATAATAATAATAATAATAATAATAACAACAACAACAACAACAACAACAACAACAACAACAATAAAAGAAATCATAAGTTTAGAGTAAATCCTTATAAAATTTTAGGATTTTTAATTAGGAAAAAAAAAAAGAAAATCCAACTGATGATGGAACTTTCAAATTTTGCAAGTGTACGTAGTTTGAGAAATTCCTAGGTGAGAAATCATATTTTCTAGATTTAACCAAAGTGTTTTTTTAGAGCAATAATTTCTATATCAAAATTTCTTCTACAAGATTCAAAATAATAAATAAATGAATAAATAAATAAATAATATTCTTAATATTAATTTAAAATAAACTTGAGAATAAGAATTTAGTATGCAATAAAATTTAAAGTAAATAAAATTGAACCAATGATGAAATTTCTTATTTTTGTGAGCAGGTGAAATTTAAGAAATTTCTAGGTGAGAAATTATTCTTTCTAAATTTAATCAGAGTTGTTGAGAAATTTAGAAAGAGGTCATTTCAAAATTATGCATTTCTAAAAATCTAAATAAAATAAAATAAACTAAAATATTAAAGTATTAGAATATTAAAATATTAAATTAATCTGCTCTTCACAAGGATGTGTGTCCCATGAATATTCTTAAGGTGAGAAGATTTCTTGTGTATTTGATCAAAGTATAGGAGAAACATTAAGGAAATTTTTAATATTTAAATAAATTAATAATCAAATAGCAAATAATACAAATTAATAAATTGAAATTAAATGATAAATTTTAACTAAAATTTTTATAAAATGCTTAATTAATCCGACGATGGAGCGTCTTAAAGGAAACGAGTGTATTTCCTTGAATATTCTTGAGATGAGGTGTGAGAATCACATATTCTAATACTATTAAATGTGTTAGACTTCTCACTATTGTTCAATTCCTGTGTATTTCGTAAGTATAAGGGAAAGAGTGTGGTGGGTCCCACAAACCCTATAGTGCCCAGATGGATGAGAGATTGGACAGATACTGTATGGAGAGCCGAATAAACTTATGGTAAAAGTCTAGAACTCAAAATCCTTTATTTAAGTTATTTTTGGGAAGTGTGTCAACAAATTAGAAAATAACGATTAAAGACACAGCCTAGTTGAACTTTCGTGAATAATAGTCAAACTAAATTGACTTTTGACCAACTGATTGAAGCATGACAATCTATGTATAAATAAGTTCTAGGCTATATCAATAGATAGATTGAAACATAGGTAAAGTAATAAATTTAAGCGATTTGCCCAATAGGGGTATTTTCATAATTTTACCATTACGGTCAGTCCAACCTTAATAAAACCCCATCTATTCATTAAAATATGTTCAATAATAATATTTAATGATGAAATAAAATATTTTAGAGTTAAATTGACTAGTCAAAAATATTATGGAAGTTTAAAGGCAAAATTATCCAAAATCATTACAAGTGAGGGCATTTTGGTCATTTTACCATTAAAAAGAATATCCTAAAATTTTCTACACTTCTATAAGGGGCCAGCCACATTTCATCTTCAACCTCTCACCACTCCACCGTTTCCAACTTAAGAGAAATAAAGAAAAGCTTCCAAAACACCACTTAAACAACCTTAAAACCTAAAACTTCCTTTTACAATCTTGCTCAAAATTGAATGCTCTACAAGCCCATACCAATATCTTGTAGTAAAGTTGACAAAATCAGGGTGATTGGCATCACACAAGTTTCGGCCACTATAAGGGAAATTCATGTTTTTATTTTCTTTAAGTTTTAATGATAGAAAATGATAAAATTAAGTTAGTTAAACATGATTTTGGCCTTAGATTGAAGCAAAACCACCTCAATGGTTCCCTTAGGGTTTCGGCCATGATGAAGAACATCATAATGTTTTGATGCATGAAAATAGTGTAAATAAAGTGGAAATTAATGATAGAACATGAAACTAAGTTTAAATTGTTGAAAAACCATGTGGAAGTCACCATGATGCATTCGACCATGACAAGGGGAGAGGGATATTGTGCTCAATTTGATGTGTTCTAGGTTCCATAAGACTTTATAAATTAAGAGAAGACTGTTGGTACGATTGAAATTAAAATCGGAGTTGATTTAGGCATAGTTGTATTTTAGCAACGGTGTAAATTAGGCTGGGTTAATGACTACCATAGACAATGTGGTAGATTTTAATGAAGAAGAATTTATTATAATTAAAGGATGGTGAAATAATGGTGTTGGTATAATGATTTTATAGCTCGAGAGTGAAATTTATCGTGTAGTGCTATCGGTTGTTTTGATAGAAATTGACAGGTAAGGGATGAGTATGGAAGACGTAGGGATACTGTGAATGTATATTATGGCTGAAAATGATTTTATGAAATTGTTTTGAAGTTAATTGCTTTGGAACTGATGAAATTGTGGACACTGGCTGGTTTATATTTTATGTTTTCAATGCAGGAAGGCTAGGTTAGAAACAGCCGTTATACTGTCGAAAATTTTAATAATTTCATGAAATTATCTTTTAATATCCTTAAACATTAGAAGCGAAGAAATTAAGTGAATTTCATCTTATTTATTAAAATAGCATATTTTATTAAATACTGAAAAATAATATTTAAAAATTCATGTTATCGAATTTTACTTACATGAGAGTACTGGCATGTTCTTATAGTAGTTCTACAGATAAATAGAACATTTTTAGAAATGAATACTGAATTATGAATATTTTATAAATTTTTATTTTTGAACTGCTTATATTTTCCAACATATTTATTTATGGATTGACTGAAGATTTTATCGCTGTAATTGATTTCTTAAATAGTGTTTATACTGTTTATAAACTATTTTGAGACGTTAGGCCTCGTATCATGCTGACTGTCACTATTACTATTACTGTACTTGTAATAACCACAATTTCTTCTATATTTTAAATAATGTTAAATAAGCCTTAGAGGTGTTTAGAGGCTAAATTGTGACACATTCGGATTTTGGCGTAGGAATGCAGGCTTTTGTACAGACAAGTTGTTAGGTCCCATAGGACCGCACACTCATCCAAAAACCATGTAAGTACCTTAAATTCATCATAAATGGTTTTGAGTAAAACAATTTGTTTCATGTGGTTATAATTTGGGCCTAATCCGAGAATTTGACAATAAATCAAAAATTTCAGCCTTTGGCTCATGACCAATCTACCTTGTTTCAATCATATCTCTTGATCGGAGTATCGAAACGATAAATTGTAAAATTATTATGAAATCTGACTTAAAGGTCTTTTAGCCATTAAAAGCTCATAATTTAATTTTGTCACGACCCGAAGGCCGCAATGATTCCCTTTACACTCATACTTTTTCTTAGTCTACAAATTTATGGACTAAATTTTTCCTTTTCATTTTACAGTTTGTATTCGGTGTCAGTGTAGTCACTATCTAATTCCGTTCATTTCTTAATTCAGTTATGATTTAAATTTGCTCCTTAAGATGAGAAGAAATCAATTATTGTCCATAACTAATCCTCGCATACTTATCATATAACATTATAACATTAAAACATTATATCGATTACTCATTATTTTAGTTTACATCCCATCTTATAGTACCATACAGAAATTTGCCTGAAAATAAAAGCGTATGCCCAAGAGTGCATACCTCAAAAGCAACCAAGTAGTTTCGGAGGACAGGGACAAGTATCGAGCCTAGATACCTCTCCGAGTCCCACTCAAAAACCCTCCTGGTGAAGTTTCAATCCAAGTAGTCTGAAAAGATATGAAATTGAAGGGGTGAGCAAAACCACGGCTCAGTAAGTCATTTATATAATTGCAGAATTAGACTTATACTGTCCTAATGCGATGCATGAAACCTTTAAGGATTTTCACGTCATATTCACTCTATGATCGTTTATCAAATGGCTCAAATCATGTCCTAAAAGTTCCTTGGTGTGTAAGAGCTTAAGGTATCAATAAGGGAGAGTCTCTTTATAGTACCTCATTATACTCATCCCGATACTTATCTGATACATTAACCTTTAATCATAGTCGATCAACCATTTTCAATCTTTTATCATTCTTCCATAATATACCATATCATATCATATCATGTCATTTCATATGAAGTTTTGTTCAGACACTATTAGACCATATCACTTCTCATCAATAAGTACATTTTGTTCTGTATTAATTCGTAATATTTTCAATTTAGAGAAATATAGTCACATATAGTATAAAAGTCATGATACCTCTTCCTATACATCTCATGTTCAATGTACCGCATAAGATCATAATATATTTCATGCAGAATGTATATCGTTCTATTCTGATTCCACATGTCACTTGTGCAAGTTTTACTGTATAAAACGACTATCATCTCACATTGCATTACATTTAACATATAGTCGTATATGAATCATAGGTGATATTGAAATCATATCATGTGTACTCTTAGAACACGTTCAAATCATGTCAAATCTCAAATCATCTCTCGTTTATTTTTAAGACATGATTGAAAGCATACACATTTCCCTTTTCATATTATGTGAAATCAAAGCATGCATATTTCTCTTTTCACATTTCGTGAAATCAAAACAAGTACTTTTCTTATCGTTTCAAATAAAACGTGCACATTTCACTTTTCATATCATGTCAAATCAAAATATGTCTTTTCATTTCGTTTCAATCAAAACGTGCACATTTTTCCTTTTTGTATCATGTCAAAGGAAAACATGTCTTTTCATTTCGTTTCAATCAAAACGTGCACATTTTTCTTTTCATATCATGTCAAATGAAAACATGTCTTTTCATTTCGTTTCAATCAAAACGTGCACATTTTTCTTTTCATATCATGTGTGATCGAATAAAATATCGAAACACATTTCACATATTGTAAAATCATATCAGTTTAGAGTTCATATCAATCTAAAAGCATACTCTAAACTGCATATCATATGGTTGAGACTAGGCTAGATCCCTATCACTCTATCAATAAAGACTTATATCACTGTAGCTAGCAGTGAAAATCATGTCATCGTCCCCTGGAAACCAACTAGGGCGCTATCTATGGCCATAGACCTCATCTCTCTCAGCCCCACTGATCAGGCGTGACTGAGACCTGTCCACGACTATTGTCGGACAAGCATCTCTGCCTAATGAGCAAAGCTCCAATTAGGCGGTTTCCACTATGCTTTATTGAAATTTAAATTCTTTTAGGGTGCCTACAGTCTCATAAAACATTTAAATCTTTCGCTTTTCTTGTAAAAATAGTGTACAGTATGTAACACGTTTTTCTTTAAGATCATTTACATATATATGAATACATACATTACACTATATGTTCAATCTTTTCAAAACAATTTAAGCATTCAAAACATTCATGTAAGTATCGTATAAACGAATGTTTTCAAATCTCGTGCATAATACGAGACATGTTTAAGAGCGATGCAATTAAACAATGGGATCAAAACATTATTGAAATGAGGCATGCTTATGAAATGGATTAAGGTAATGTCACTCGGTATAGTGCTAACTATAATGTCAATTCTTCCTTAGATCATCACCCTCAAACATCTCGACTTAGCACCTATACCTAACTCGTCATCATTTTTACATTTCATTTTAAAGTCCTCGATTCAATCCATTCTATTTCAACAGGAGCACATCTAATAAATCATCCAAGATTTTCTATTGTCCAATAACATATAATATCATTTCATGGTGTTGGTAAACTAAATCACCTTTACTTTCAATGTTAAAACTAAGACTCATCCATTCATGTCGGTCTTCTTAGTATTTCATTATGACACTAAAATCATTCAATGTTAAGGAGTCCATTCGAGATCTATTCTGTAGATCATTTACTCATCATACCCATATCATTGAGTCATTTCCTCAATTTACCATATTACTATGGGTATATCATTTCTTATGTGACACTAAACCTCAAATCTTTTAATTTTCACCATTACCATACAATTCAACTATATCTATACAATATAATTCTAACGCTGAATTATATAAATGTCTTACCTCATTGAGCTTGATGTTTCATGCGTTGAGCTTCGCCGAACTCGAATCATCGTCTTACATCATGCAACTTCCTTAAACTAATCACCTTGAGATTAGCTATGCTAATGGTGGCCGCTCAATCGCCAACAAGGTCCCCGCTTTATAGCTTTCCTACAATTACCGCATTGTAACTTAGTTGAGAATTAATTAAATATATTCATAAAAGCTTCATGAATATATTACGGGGCTCATTTATTAACTTACAAATTTTTTGTTCTTTCTATTTATTCTTTTTGTTCTTTTCTTTATTGTTACATATATATCTATAATTATGTATGTCATACCTATGCTTATTCATTTGACATACCATACATATTCATGTATATATATACATGTATGTATTTCTTTTCTTGTCTCTTCTTTCTTCCATTTCTTTCTTTTCAATTCACATGTGGTTTACAAACCGGGAGAAATTTCGGTGGTCTCAAAATCACCAATTTTCATAACATGAATATTTTTTATTAAAATTCAGTATATTCATGTTTTTATGAAAGTATTTAATTTCTTATTTTCGTGGTTGGAAATTACTTCTTGTGTAATAAAATCATTTTTTTTTAAATGATTCTACATAATTTTTCTAAAATTTTCGACAGCATAACGGCTGCTTATTAACTAACCTCCCTGCACAAAGTAGACAGTTTATAATCTTTTTAACAGCCAGTGAATCTCCACAATTTCCAACCAATCGATTTTCCCCAATATTTCCATAAAACTCATGCATTATTTAATCACGCAAATTTAGATATTCTTACTTGTCCCGGGCTAGCGACTTCCTTATTACGTCGCGTCCGTAATCATCTCTCCCGATTTCTCTCGCCTCGGCTTCCGAGCATATTTTTCTACACGTCCACATCATATTAAACTTTAGATATTTAATACAATTATTAAATAAATTGATAATAATGAAATTATCGTAATTTCCTACCGCATTTTCTCTTTCTTTCTTCTTCTCTTTTCTTCCTCTTTTCTCTTTTCCTTTTTCTTTCTTTTCTTTTCTTTTCTTTTTTTTTTCTTTTTTTTTTCTGGTCTGAACCGGTTCGGACCGGTTCAGACCGGTTCAGCTGGTTTGGCCGGTTCGGCACCCCATCGGCCGGTTCTCCGCCGGCTTGGCCACCCCGAAGCTCACCGAGGTAGTGCTGGTGCCGGATCTGACCTCCTTTTCCCCCCACCGCCGGCGACGGTGCCGGATCTGGGATGGTGGGTTTCGACCTCTTCTCCACTCTTTTCTCCCTCTTTTTTTTTTTCCTTTCTCCCCTCCACTGCCAGCTTCCTTTTCTCTCCCCTTATCTCCGCCGGCGTTGTGGCGGGTTCGGCGATGCCTGGATCGGCTGGCACCGCCGCTTCCTTCTTTCTTTTCTTTCCTTTCTTTTCCTTCTCTGGTCCGCTTCGCTTTGCTTTCCCCTCTTTCTTTTCTTTTCCGCCGGCCGCCGGTCGCTTCTGTCCTCCTCTCCCTCGACTCGCCGGCTTCTTCCCTCTCTCTCTCTCTCTTTCTCCCACCGTCGGACACCCCCCTTTTTCCTTTATTTTTTTTTTTTCGACAGAAACGGGGGTCCCTATTCCCGTTTCTGTCTTAAGCCTTTCTTTTTTTTTTTATCATATTATTATTATATTTATATATTTTATTTATAATATATCTTATATAGATATATATATATATACATTGTACATAAAAATATATATATATATATATATTTTTTTTTACATATAATATACATCTTGTTATATACTTTAAATTAAAGTACTATATACATTTAATATATGTATATATATTATTCATGTACAACATTATGTATAATACTAATATGTACATATTTATTTATGTAAAAACATATAAAAGTATATTTATATAATATAATTATATAAATATACGCTTTTTTTTTCTTTATATCTTTAAATTCGGATTTCTTAATATCCAAATTAAATTTCCAAATTCCAATTTCTCAATTTCATTACTTCATCGACTTTCGAATTTTCCAAATATTTCTATCTCTTATATAATTTCATTTATTTTCTGTAGTTTATTTTTTTTTGTTTTAATATTAAATTTAAAATTTTAGCGGTTATCACATCCTCCCCACCTTAAGAAATTCGGTCCTCTGAATTTTACTCAAATTAAAAGGTGGTACCATCCTGTACTCTTATCTTTCTTATCCTTTCGATCATCCTTCAATGATATTATTAGCATATCTTCAACATTAGAATCGTCTTTTCACACTATTTTATATCATCATTCATTTTTTTTTTCCATATATTTATATTCCTTAAAACATTCTTATCACTTTGGGAGCTATCACTTTCATCTCTTTTCACATAATAGTCGTTTCACGCCATTTATCATCCATTTCTCTCATTTGGTGCCAAGTCGATAAAATTTGGTAACTATCGTTTACCGATTTAATCAGTAGTATGTGATTGTCCCAGTAGCCCTCAATTCTCATGCACACGCTCTCTCAGTATCACGGAGCGTTTACGTATTACGCTCGTATATTTACATCAGTACTAAGCGGTGCTGTCGGTAGCTTTGGAATCTCAAGGCCCTTTGCTGTTTTCCATAAGCATATGGCAAAATTAGAGACTCCTATCACCTGTAACGCTCACTGGAACTTCATATACTTTCTCATCATTTCATAGTCGTTTTTCGACTGTGGCACAAGAAAATCTAAGAGTCTGGTAATGGAAAAGTAATTCCCTTTTTAAACAATCAATCTTAAATCACTTCTATATCATCACCTCCTCCTTTTATACTCTTTGTTACTCCATAATACTTATGTTTACATTTATTTCATCAAAGTTGCACCTCATTGCGGACCTTACTGTTAATCATCTCTTTTCATACTGTATTATCACTAAATCTCTTATCTTTATGGTAACTCAATATCACTGAAGTTTTATAATATACCTGACTTTATACTCTTTCCATAATTTAAAATACACAGGTGATAAATCAGTCATTACTTTCGTCATTACATTATCCATACAATTCCACCATTTCTATCATTCTGAGGTGGGTATATATACGACATTTTCCATTTACATTACTGGCAGTAAATATAAATCATTTCTTTACTCCTTTGAGTACCATCCTCATATTAGTTTCGAATTTCAACACTTGATAAGTCCATCAATTTTTTAAATTTTTTTTTAAGCCCTCTTTTGTAACATTCGCTCTTTTCGAATCCATTAGTGAGAATTCTGGAAAGTCTTGCAGGTTTTGAATCCACACTGTTTCAAAACCATAGGGTTTAATTCATTGAACGTTCAAATTTCACGTAGTTCAAACGATGTGTCAAAAGTCGAATACTTTCGAAATCCATAAGAAGGCTAGCCATTTGTTTTCTCTTGAGGCATCTTAACAAAGTTCACTTCCTGTCACTTATAGTGGACAAGTTTTCATAAGCTTCCTACAACTTCCATGGACAGGTCCAAAAATATTACTGGTTCACTCCTATAGACCCAATCGAATCGTATTTATTTAGGCTCATTAAAAATGCCCACTCAATTCAAATCTAAAACCTTGTATTTTCACATCACTTTCCGATCCAAATAGCCTTCAAGACAGTCAAGATCTTATACTTGATCAACCCTTATACCCTTTTGGTATTACCAATTCATTGACATAACGTCGTTCAAATTTTCTCTTTTTGTTTCACACCTGAGGCTTTATAAGGTAACAATTGTTTGAGTTTAAGCATATTGCTTAAACTCCAGGCCATAGCATAATCTCGTTTTTTGGCCAATTATGCTAGGTCACTCCATAATCATTTCTATTAAACATAATTTTAAGTCTCATTCATAAGTTGTGATAAGTATACTATATCAATCTCCACAACTCAATGCACAATATAGGCTACTGTGTCTATTCTCATCTCGTTGCAATCCATAATACCTTATAAGCCATTGTGTCACTTATTGAGGCTAACGACCACCCACACCTTGGTGATCTTCTTAACCTTGTTATCATTTACTTTCTATATAAAACACATGCATTTAGAACAGTATTCTGCACTTACTGAGCACTTAACATTCAGGCATTTACAGTACTATGGGATGTAAACTATTATGACGTACCTACACTGACACGTACTAGACAAACGTTGCTCTGATACCATTAAATCTGTCACGACCCGAAGGCCGCAATGATTCCCTTTACACTCATACTTTTTCTTAGTCTACAAATTTATGGACTAAATTTTTCCTTTTCATTTTACAGTTTGTATTCGGTGTCAGTGTAGTCACTATCTAATTCCGTTCATTTCTTAATTCAGTTATGATTTAAATTTGCTCCTTAAGATGAGAAGAAATCAATTATTGTCCATAACTAATCCTCGCATACTTATCATATAACATTATAACATTAAAACATTATATCGATTACTCATTATTTTAGTTTACATCCCATCTTATAGTACCATACAGAAATTTGCCTGAAAATAAAAGCGTATGCCCAAGAGTGCATACCTCAAAAGCAACCAAGTAGTTTCGGAGGACAGGGACAAGTATCGAGCCTAGATACCTCTCCGAGTCCCACTCAAAAACCCTCCTGGTGAAGTTTCAATCCAAGTAGTCTGAAAAGATATGAAATTGAAGGGGTGAGCAAAACCACGGCTCAGTAAGTCATTTATATAATTGCAGAATTAGACTTATACTGTCCTAATGCGATGCATGAAACCTTTAAGGATTTTCACGTCATATTCACTCTATGATCGTTTATCAAATGGCTCAAATCATGTCCTAAAAGTTCCTTGGTGTGTAAGAGCTTAAGGTATCAATAAGGGAGAGTCTCTTTATAGTACCTCATTATACTCATCCCGATACTTATCTGATACATTAACCTTTAATCATAGTCGATCAACCATTTTCAATCTTTTATCATTCTTCCATAATATACCATATCATATCATATCATGTCATTTCATATGAAGTTTTGTTCAGACACTATTAGACCATATCACTTCTCATCAATAAGTACATTTTGTTCTGTATTAATTCGTAATATTTTCAATTTAGAGAAATATAGTCACATATAGTATAAAAGTCATGATACCTCTTCCTATACATCTCATGTTCAATGTACCGCATAAGATCATAATATATTTCATGCAGAATGTATATCGTTCTATTCTGATTCCACATGTCACTTGTGCAAGTTTTACTGTATAAAACGACTATCATCTCACATTGCATTACATTTAACATATAGTCGTATATGAATCATAGGTGATATTGAAATCATATCATGTGTACTCTTAGAACACGTTCAAATCATGTCAAATCTCAAATCATCTCTCGTTTATTTTTAAGACATGATTGAAAGCATACACATTTCCCTTTTCATATTATGTGAAATCAAAGCATGCATATTTCTCTTTTCACATTTCGTGAAATCAAAACAAGTACTTTTCTTATCGTTTCAAATAAAACGTGCACATTTCACTTTTCATATCATGTCAAATCAAAATATGTCTTTTCATTTCGTTTCAATCAAAACGTGCACATTTTTCCTTTTTGTATCATGTCAAAGGAAAACATGTCTTTTCATTTCGTTTCAATCAAAACGTGCACATTTTTCTTTTCATATCATGTCAAATGAAAACATGTCTTTTCATTTCGTTTCAATCAAAACGTGCACATTTTTCTTTTCATATCATGTGTGATCGAATAAAATATCGAAACACATTTCACATATTGTAAAATCATATCAGTTTAGAGTTCATATCAATCTAAAAGCATACTCTAAACTGCATATCATATGGTTGAGACTAGGCTAGATCCCTATCACTCTATCAATAAAGACTTATATCACTGTAGCTAGCAGTGAAAATCATGTCATCGTCCCCTGGAAACCAACTAGGGCGCTATCTATGGCCATAGACCTCATCTCTCTCAGCCCCACTGATCAGGCGTGACTGAGACCTGTCCACGACTATTGTCGGACAAGCATCTCTGCCTAATGAGCAAAGCTCCAATTAGGCGGTTTCCACTATGCTTTATTGAAATTTAAATTCTTTTAGGGTGCCTACAGTCTCATAAAACATTTAAATCTTTCGCTTTTCTTGTAAAAATAGTGTACAGTATGTAACACGTTTTTCTTTAAGATCATTTACATATATATGAATACATACATTACACTATATGTTCAATCTTTTCAAAACAATTTAAGCATTCAAAACATTCATGTAAGTATCGTATAAACGAATGTTTTCAAATCTCGTGCATAATACGAGACATGTTTAAGAGCGATGCAATTAAACAATGGGATCAAAACATTATTGAAATGAGGCATGCTTATGAAATGGATTAAGGTAATGTCACTCGGTATAGTGCTAACTATAATGTCAATTCTTCCTTAGATCATCACCCTCAAACATCTCGACTTAGCACCTATACCTAACTCGTCATCATTTTTACATTTCATTTTAAAGTCCTCGATTCAATCCATTCTATTTCAACAGGAGCACATCTAATAAATCATCCAAGATTTTCTATTGTCCAATAACATATAATATCATTTCATGGTGTTGGTAAACTAAATCACCTTTACTTTCAATGTTAAAACTAAGACTCATCCATTCATGTCGGTCTTCTTAGTATTTCATTATGACACTAAAATCATTCAATGTTAAGGAGTCCATTCGAGATCTATTCTGTAGATCATTTACTCATCATACCCATATCATTGAGTCATTTCCTCAATTTACCATATTACTATGGGTATATCATTTCTTATGTGACACTAAACCTCAAATCTTTTAATTTTCACCATTACCATACAATTCAACTATATCTATACAATATAATTCTAACGCTGAATTATATAAATGTCTTACCTCATTGAGCTTGATGTTTCATGCGTTGAGCTTCGCCGAACTCGAATCATCGTCTTACATCATGCAACTTCCTTAAACTAATCACCTTGAGATTAGCTATGCTAATGGTGGCCGCTCAATCGCCAACAAGGTCCCCGCTTTATAGCTTTCCTACAATTACCGCATTGTAACTTAGTTGAGAATTAATTAAATATATTCATAAAAGCTTCATGAATATATTACGGGGCTCATTTATTAACTTACAAATTTTTTGTTCTTTCTATTTATTCTTTTTGTTCTTTTCTTTATTGTTACATATATATCTATAATTATGTATGTCATACCTATGCTTATTCATTTGACATACCATACATATTCATGTATATATATACATGTATGTATTTCTTTTCTTGTCTCTTCTTTCTTCCATTTCTTTCTTTTCAATTCACATGTGGTTTACAAACCGGGAGAAATTTCGGTGGTCTCAAAATCACCAATTTTCATAACATGAATATTTTTTATTAAAATTCAGTATATTCATGTTTTTATGAAAGTATTTAATTTCTTATTTTCGTGGTTGGAAATTACTTCTTGTGTAATAAAATCATTTTTTTTTAAATGATTCTACATAATTTTTCTAAAATTTTCGACAGCATAACGGCTGCTTATTAACTAACCTCCCTGCACAAAGTAGACAGTTTATAATCTTTTTAACAGCCAGTGAATCTCCACAATTTCCAACCAATCGATTTTCCCCAATATTTCCATAAAACTCATGCATTATTTAATCACGCAAATTTAGATATTCTTACTTGTCCCGGGCTAGCGACTTCCTTATTACGTCGCGTCCGTAATCATCTCTCCCGATTTCTCTCGCCTCGGCTTCCGAGCATATTTTTCTACACGTCCACATCATATTAAACTTTAGATATTTAATACAATTATTAAATAAATTGATAATAATGAAATTATCGTAATTTCCTACCGCATTTTCTCTTTCTTTCTTCTTCTCTTTTCTTCCTCTTTTCTCTTTTCCTTTTTCTTTCTTTTCTTTTCTTTTCTTTTTTTTTCTTTTTTTTTTTCTGGTCTGAACCGGTTCGGACCGGTTCAGACCGGTTCAGCTGGTTTGGCCGGTTCGGCACCCCATCGGTCGGTTCTCCGCCGGCTTGGCCACCCCGAAGCTCACCGAGGTAGTGCTGGTGCCGGATCTGACCTCCTTTTCCCCCCACCGCCGGCGACGGTGCCGGATCTGGGATGGTGGGTTTCGACCTCTTCTCCACTCTTTTCTCCCTCTTTTTTTTTTTCCTTTCTCCCCTCCACTGCCAGCTTCCTTTTCTCTCCCCTTATCTCCGCCGGCGTTGTGGCGGGTTCGGCGATGCCTGGATCGGCTGGCACCGCCGCTTCCTTCTTTCTTTTCTTTCCTTTCTTTTCCTTCTCTGGTCCGCTTCGCTTTGCTTTCCCCTCTTTCTTTTCTTTTCCGCCGGCCGCCAGTCGCTTCTGTCCTCCTCTCCCTCGACTCGCCGGCTTCTTCCCTCTCTCTCTCTCTTTCTCCCACCGTCGGACACCCCCCTTTTTCCTTTATTTTTTTTTTTTCGACAGAAACGGGGTCCCTATTCCCGTTTCTGTCTTAAGCCTTTCTTTTTTTTTTATCATATTATTATTATATTTATATATTTTATTTATAATATATCTTATATAGATATATATATATATACATTGTACATAAAAATATATATATATATATATATTTTTTTTACATATAATATACATCTTGTTATATACTTTAAATTAAAGTACTATATACATTTAATATATGTATATATATTATTCATGTACAACATTATGTATAATACTAATATGTACATATTTATTTATGTAAAAACATATAAAAGTATATTTATATAATATAATTATATAAATATACGCTTTTTTTTTTCTTTATATCTTTAAATTCGGATTTCTTAATATCCAAATTAAATTTCCAAATTCCAATTTCTCAATTTCATTACTTCATCGACTTTCGAATTTTCCAAATATTTCTATCTCTTATATAATTTCATTTATTTTCTGTAGTTTATTTTTTTTTGTTTTAATATTAAATTTAAAATTTTAGCGGTTATCACAAATTTCCTATGGATTAATACCAAAAAAATTCCAAAAATTGAACCATGTGTAGTGAAACCTGTTAGTCGACACCTCTATAAAAAACTAAGTATATCTCTTAGTAGGAAACTCCAATTAAGGTGATTCAAAATTTTTATGAAAAGCTAATTCGATAAGCTTTCCGATGATAAAAGGCTTGCTGTCTAATTCAATGTGGATCAACAATAATAAATTTTTAGATTCACGTTATAGTCTGGAAATTCTGACTGTGAGCAACGGTAAGGAAACGTGCATAACTTTTGATAGAGAACTCCGATTTAGGCGATTCAAATTTTGTTGAAAAGGTAATTTAAAGATCTTCCTGGTCATGTATGGCATGTCATTATACCTTTTGTAGATTGATACAGTAAATTATTAGAAGTTAGACCTGAAATTTAGTAAATTGGGAGTTTATTGAAGGATTAAGATTAAAATGAAAAGTTTATGGAAAATTTGGATTATTGTTGATTTAAAAATAATCAAGAGGGGTTTAAATGGAATGGAGATAAATTAAAAAGGGTCCATCCATGATAAAAGCAAAATACCAATTCAGAATTAAGAAGAATTTTGAAGTTGGGGTTTAAAATAGAATTTTATATTTAACAACCAAGTTGAAACCGTAACCACCTCTTCCATAAGATTTGTTTGTGGCCATTTTATATTTTATTCATCTTTATTATACCAGCAACTGAATTAAATAATAAAAGAAAAGAAACAGAGAGCTACCCAAATCCCTTAGAGAATTCGTGCACTCTTCTCAGAATTGAACCATTTCAATTCTTTCTCCCCCGTCCAAAACAGCGGCAAACAGCCCGCTAACAAAAGATTTCATTTCTTCTTCGTCTATCCCTTACAGTCGGCACCCAAAGGACCCATTCTATTCTCTTAGTTTGATTAAGTTTTAGAAATTAAAGGAAGAGGAGAATCAGGAACTTCATTTGCTCTTTAACCGATCTGCCTTCCTCTCACACACTGTCCATTATTTCTTCCTCCCCTCATCTCTATCCATTTCGATTTTGAAGGAAAATTCCAATGGCAACCACCGTTTGAGAGGATTCTCGCCATTTTTTGGATTACCCAAGGGGAATTTGTAAAGACACGCAGGAGAGTAAACATGAATTGAGCATTGCATGTGTGTTTGGTGGAGTATTGCTGTGAGAATCCAAGAGGGAAAGGAGTTGAATTTCTGCCATTTTTGAGTTTGAGGTAAGTAAAGGCTACTATATGTCATGATTTAATTATGCTTATCTGAAATTTGGATTAAGTGAATGTTGCATTTGGGAAATATGACTACGAGAGCTAGAAACCAAAAGGAAGAGAAGAGAAGCCTACGGTTGTTGAGAATTAAGAGGGAGTTTAGCTTTTTGCTAGAAATATATTTGGGGAAAGACTGATTTTATGAATTTTGAAGAAGTATAATTGCTAGAAATTTTGGGTAAGTGAGATACTATTCTGACTTTACAATGTTTATTTATTAAGTATGAAAATGAAATTATGATGAATTGAATCAAATGGCTGTAGTATGCATGAAGGATTAAATGAATTCAGGTTTGATGTTCAACTCTGGATTATGGTTTTGCTCTGGACTGATGTTAAAATGTTCAAGTCAAATGTTATACAGTGAGATAAATTCTAGAAAAATTATGGTAGATAGCCTTTTAAGTTAGGAGAAAGTCAGTTTTTGTAAGAGCCTCGCCCGTCTCACCAGGCCGTAAGCTAGCATCCCCTAGGTGACCTCATTGCCCCAGGTTTGCCTTGACAGTGAGAGTAAGCGGTCGCCCACACTCACTTACAACGATTGTCCGCTTTGGGCGATCGCCACCCTCACGGCTTTGTCCCAAGGCTACTGAAGAACTCAGGATAATGCCTTGAGCGCGTTTTCTGAGGCTCGAACTCTGGCACGCTTAAGTACCCGAGCCTTACCCTCATGTTACCATTGAGACAAGTTGTCTCAATGGTAACATGAGGGTAAGGCTCGGGTACTTAAGCGTGCCAGAGTTCGAGCCTCAGAAAACGCGCTCAAGGCATTATCCTGAGTTCTTCAGTAGCCTTGGGACAAAGCCGTGAGGGTGGCGATCGCCCAAAGCGGACAATACGTTGTAAGTGAGTGTGGGCGACCGCCTACTCTCACTGTCAAGGCAAACCTGGGGCAATGAGGAAGCTAGGGGATGCTCGCCGACGGCCCACTGAAATGGGCGAGGCCTTGACGATGTAAGAGTAAACTTGGGGCATGTGGGATGCCTAGGGGATGCTCACCGACGGCTTGGTAAGACGGGCGAGGCTCTTACAATCGTTTTTATTGTAAAGCCTCACCCGTCTCACCACGTTTTCGGCGAGCATCCCCTAGGCTTCCTTATTGCCTCAGGTTTGCCTTGACAACGAGACTAGGCGGTCGCCCACACTCACTTACAACGTATTGTCCATTTTGGGCGATCGCCACCCTCACGACTTTGTCCCAAGGCTTTTGAAGAACTCAGGATAATGCCTTGAGCGCATTTTTTGAGGCTCGACCCCTGGCACGCTTAATTACCCGAGCCTTGCACTCATGTTACCATTGAGAAGTAGTCGAGCCTTGCACTCATGTTTCCATTGTCTCAATGGTAACATGAGTGCAAGGCTCGGGTACTTAAGCGTGCCAGGGGTCGAGCCTCAAAAAACGCGCTCAAGGCATTATCCTGAGTTCTTCAGGAGCCTTGGGACAAAGTCGTGAGAAGAAGATCAATCTATATTGTTCTCGGTGGATCACTGATCAGGTGTCGATCGGGACTACACATATCACATATCACACATCAGCTTGATAGGATGCCTACTAGTCTCAAAATAGTATTTTTCATCATCAATAAACCTTTATGGAATTTATGAAAATATAAATTTCATAATTTAAAACCATAAAGGTTATAAAACCATTTAGTAAATATTTAAGAAATATATATAAAAATATTCACTTTATTTCTTTTCGTTTTTCATCTCTTATTACGAGTAATTTACATATCAAGAGAATTTTCGGTGATTTCATTATCACCATTCTCGAAAACATGAATATTTTAAAATCACTTTCATTTTATACATGTTTTTATGAAAATATTCATTTCCTCAATTTTCATGGTTGAAAATCATTTCTCGCGACATAAAATCATTTATTATCATTTTCAGAAATTTTCGAGAATTTTTCGATAATTTTTTGGCAGTATAACGGTTGCCGATTGGCTAGCCTCCTGCACAGAAAATACAGTTTATAATTTCCAGCCAGTAATTCATTCCAAATTTCCAACCAATAATTCATCATAATAATTTCATAAAATATTTCCATAAAATATTTCGAAATTAAAACATGCAAACTGAATATCCCTACAGTGCTGCACATGCATCCCTTACCTTTTTTCGAGTCGGCGACTTCCTCTTATCGGTCGCGCTTGTACTCCATCTTTCCCGATTCCTCATCTCGATCGCCGAGAATAATTTCTGGAAATTAAAATTCTAAATTTTAGAATTTTCATAAATTTATTAAATTTTACTGAAAATTAATTTCCGGAAATTTCTTACCAAATTTCCATAAATTTTTGAGTTGCCGAATTCCCGAGAATCTTTTGAATTCCCGAAATTCTCCTTTTTCTTTCTCTTTCTTCTTCTTTTTTTCTTCTTTTTTTTCTTTTTTCTTCCTTTTTCTTCTTTTTCTTTTCTTTTTTTTTCCCTTTTCTTTTTCTTTTCCCTTTTTCTTCCTTTTCCCGGATTAGACCGGTCTGCCCCTTCCTCACCGACGGCCGGTTCTCCGGCGGTTTGAGCATCCTTCAGCTGGCCAACGGCACGACGAAGCTACCGGTGCCCTCCGTTTAGTCTGGATCGGCAGCACGACGGCGGATCGAGGCGGAATAGGTTCGGTTTCTTCTTCCTCTTCGCCGGCCCTCCTCCGCCGTTCACCGCGCCTCCGGTGGCATCCATCCTCTTCCTCTTTCTCTGGCGGTGCTTCGGTGGTAGTGGCGGTGCCTGGATCGGCCGGCACCGCCGTCTCTTATTTTCTTTTCTCTTCCAGCTTTTGCTTCCGTTTCACGCCGATTCCTTCTCCATTTCGCTTAGCCGGCATTGGTGTCGGCTTCCTCTTCCTTTGCCGGCGACGACGCTTCTCTTCCCTCTTCTCCTTTCCTTCTCCGGAGGCCGCTGACGGGGGCGGCCTCTTCAGGAGACAAAATCGGGAGTCTTCTCGATTCTGGTCTTTTATTTTCCTTTTATTTTGTATCCTTTCTCTTTTGGTTTATTTTCTTTCCCTTTTTAGTATATAATATACTATATATTATACACTATACATTATATTTCACAGTACTCCGGGACGCTGATGACTAGCTGGTCAATCAGCCACGTGACAGTAACAGTATATGTGATGCATGAAGCTCGGGGCCTAAGTCTCAAAATAGTATAAGCCGTACCATAGCCTTTATGGATTTTAAATACAGGAAATCGAAATATTTCACAAATATCCATAAGGCTCACATGTGAGAAAATCATCACCTTTATGAAATTTATAATTTAAATCATGTTTTTCAAATTATTTCATAAAGGTATATATCATGTTTTCCATACGATGAAGACAGTTTGCAAAATCATCACTGAAAGCAAAAGGGCAAAACTATCTTTTTCTACAGTAAAACCTATATACACGCTTTTCCGTGCATTCAATCAAAAACATGGTTTTATAATTATTGGAATTTCAAACAAATCATTTTTTTTATAATTTATGAAAATAAATTATTTATTTTCTAACTTTAAATTCCCATTACCATGTTTTCTTCTAAAAACACGTGTAAAGACCTCTAGTCTCGAAATCGTGGTTTTTCTTCATTTCTTAACCTTTATGGAATTTTTATAATTAATTATTTCCATAATTAAAACCATAAATGTTTTATGTAAAATCAAGTGAATATTTAAGAATATTTATAAAAATGTTCACTTCAGTCTCTTTTTCATTTTCATCTCATTTCACGTGAAATATCACCTACCGGGTGAATTTTCGGTGATTTCCTTTTCACCATTCTCAAAAACATGAATATTTTAAAATTAAATATCATTATATTCATGTTTTATGAAATTTATTTAATTTCTCGATTTTCGTGCCCTAAAATCGATTCACGTGAAATCAAATCTTTTATTTTGGTTTTCAGTGATTTTCGGTAAATTTCAGTAATTTTTCGATAATTTTTCGGCAGTATAACGGCTGCTGATTTGGCTAGCCTCCTGCACCGAAAATACAGTTTATATTTCTCAACTGGTATTTCACCACAATTTAAAACCGATAAATCACCACATTATAAACCGATAATTATCGATAGCATTTAAAAAATTAAATGCAATTTAAAAACATGGCTGAATATCCTTACAGGCGGCACATGTCTCCCTTACCTGTTTCGGGTCGGCGACTGCCTCTCGAAGGTCGTGCCCGTCTTCACCTCGCCCGATTCCATCGGCTCGGTCATTGAGGATATTTTCTGGAAATTAAATTCTAAAATTTAGAATTTTTCCATAATTATTTAAATAAATAAATTATTTAAATAATTTAATATTTTTCGGGATTTCTTACCGATTCTCGTAATTCTCGGGATTTTCCGTAATTTTCGAATTCTCGGGAATTCTCCAAATTCCCGAAATTCCTTTTCTCTTTCTCTTCCTTCTTTTTCTTCCTTCTTTCTTTTTCTCTTTTCTTTTCTTTTCTTTTTCTTTTTCTTTTCTGTTTCACGCCTATTACAGCTTTATATTTTTCTTCTTCACGTTTTCCTCTCCATACCATGAGCTTCTCGTTACTCTTGCTTGCAGTTAGTCATACTTCATTTAATCCTAACTCTATGATCTTTTCCTACTCTCATGAAATTATCATCAACCAACTTCAAATCATTAAAACATCACCATCATCGGTCAGCACTATTTCTGCCAATAATTTCCCAGATTCACGTCAGCCTTGTTGTTTTAGCAACTATCACAAAAATCAATTTAACTTCATCATCTAATATTACTCTTTTATTACTTCCCTACATAATTATACATTAAAATCACAAATTCCCTCTTTATTTTTTCCTCTTCAACCGAACTCTCTATTTCCTCTTTCTTTTTTTTTCTTTTTTTTTTTTTTTCTTTTTAATTCCATTTAATTCCTAAACACCTCATCTCAGCCATGAGCACACTAAGGCCATCACAAATATCAAGTAACACATACAAAATCATCTTACCTTCACCATTGTTGAACCGAAACAAGCTTCCTAACTGATTCTGTTCTTTACGTTCAACCTTCCCCTCTATACTTCTAGCTTTCATGATGAAAAGCAAGGTTAAGGAAGAAAGCTTAGTAGAATAAAGCTTGAAGATGAGGTTGTGGCATAGTGGAGACGACGGGAACGTGAGAAAATGGAAGAAGAAATGAGCTACAGCAGAGCAATTCGGTTTTGCTCGTGTAAACAAACCAGAATTTCGGTTTAAACCAGTATTTTCAGCCCATTGTTATCTTCTTTTATAATTATTCATCCAATAGTTAATTTCCACATAGCTAACTAACATCTCTTCTTCATCATTTCCTTTCTTTAATTGATTTTACACGTGCATGAAGTAGCAGCAAAGAGGAGGAGGCGGTGGAGCTAAGTTTCTGTTCAAATTTTGACTCTTTTCCTTTCTTAATAATGAATCCAACCGAGCAGTAGTAGAGCAAAAATTAAAATCGCGTGTAGTCCAACTCGTTACTCAGTTTTGGACTCATATTTTTTTTCTTTATTTATTCTATATCTTTAATTTATCCTTTAATATTTGTTTCAAATCATATACACCATACTATAATTTATAATTCCAATAATTCCAAATTGAGAGTGGAAATTCACATTAAATGTTTATTTAATTCCACTATCAATAATTTACAACGTATATTGTACAGTGTAATAGAATTGGGTCTCACATTTTCTCCCCACCTTAAGAAATTCGGTCCTCCGAATTTAACTTATGTCCAAATGTGGTATATGTCGTATACTTACGATTTCTGACCTCTAGATCATCCTCCAAGTAATACTGCCAATACACTTTCAGCATTCAAGATTACTTTAGACCGCTACATGTTGTCTTTCATCACATATATGTCTATACTCCCGTAAGTTCATTTCTCAAATCGAGAGTTATTCATTTATACTCTTTTCACATAAGAGTCCACACACAGTATTTTTCCTATCACAGCTGATCTATGCTGTTCATCATCCATTTTTCTCACTTAGTGCCAAGTCGATATAGTTTAAAACTATTAATTACATATGTCAGTCAGTTATATGTAATTGTCCCAGTAGCTTATACATCTCATGCATCTGCTTTCTCAATGTATCTTCAAGCGTTTCAATATTACGCTAAGATATTTACATCAGTACGGAGCGATGCTATCAATACACTTGGGATCTCGAAGCCTTTTGCTATTTCTCATTAAGCATATGGCAACTTAGAGACTCCTATCACATGTAATGCTCACTGGAACTGTACATATACATCTCCACTGTTTAACCTTATACTTCGACTAAGGCATTAGAGAATCTAGAAGTTTGATAATGGAAAGTGATTCTATTTAGATCATCAGTCTTTAATCACTTCCATATCATCATATCTCTTTTGGACTCTTTATTATTCACAATGTTCAGTTTATCAAGGCTGCATCTCACTTGCAGACTTTACTATTGATCATCTCTTACAATCATAGCTCATGAGACAATCATGTTCTCTTTATGTAGTATGGTCATTCGATTGTTGAATCCTCAATTATCCATTTAGTCAACACATTATCTATACAATTCCACCATTTTTATCATTTCAAGGTGGTTATATATATAATCATTTTTCATTTATATACTGGCAGTAAACATATCAATTATCTTACTCCTTTGAGTACCATTTCTTTCACTGATCAAATTTGGCATGATTTTTACATCTAGCCACTGTCTTGTGATAACCAACATTTGATTATTTTCAGTCTTACCATCGGGAACTGTTTCATATTAATGTTCCCTTCTCATCATGCAACTTATTTCCTTATTCCACTTTCATTTTTTATTTTCATATTTCCACTTTTATCTTTTTATGTTTTTACTCTCATCCTTTTAGTCGGTTTTCTCAATTGGTATGGTACTATACTGCTAAGATCTTTTAAAAACTTGCATACCATCTTTTCTTTACACTTATCCATCTACCGACTTTAATTTCTTTAATTAGATCTCATCTATAGAGCATCTAGTCTCATCACTCTTTTTATAAACTGGTAGTAGTATCTAGCTAGACTCATTACTTTCGTATCTCAATCATTATCTCTCTATCATAGATAGATTCACTGTCACTCTGTCATCTCGAGATCATATATCCCTCATAAGGAGACACTGTCTAGCCAAACATCTTAATTGCCATTCTTAGCACAATTCCACAGTCTTTAAGAGTTTAAAGGATCATACTAAAATGCTGCTCATTTTCCATTTATACTTTAAACTCTATCAGTATTTCATCAATTTACTCATGTATGAATGCCTCATTTCTTAGGTTTATATACCTCACAAGGCAACTCATTAACCTTGTAACCTCAATAGGAACTCGTAAAATTCACTCCGAGTTCTAATCATCATCTTACAGACATTATTCTCTAATCTTTTATCTAAGGACGCTTTATACTGAGGCTAGTCTTATGAGCTCCTCATATATTTCTGATTAGATCACTAAAACGTCTATTTTCATGTAGATGAATACTTGTTCTTCACAAGAACTTTATTAAATAGTAATCATTTACTATATCACTTTCATTCATCTACATATCGAGGTCATCTGTATTTCTCTCATTTACACTTATACAGACAACTTCATTATTCTCAATTTTACTATCTGTATTTTTGTCAATCACTTCTTCGCAAGTGAATGTATTATTCACACATTTTCCAGAGTTATTTTCTTAAGCATTTCGAATTCTTTCTATATTCTCCGATATAAGCTTAAAATCAGATTTCATATTCAAAATCGAGTCAATGTTATCTCGATTCCTTCAATTTATATAACTCTGGAAATTCTATCGGAAATCAAATCCGATACTTTCTTTAATCACACATTTCTTATTAATTCGGACATTTCATCCTCATGTCCTATCATTTACACTGTGTATTCTCAAGGTAGAGACATTTACTATTCGATTCATTTCGACTCATACTCTACCTTGATTTCATTGTTTACTCATACTTTACAGTCTTACGAATCTCAATCTAGTAAGCTGTATTAAGTACAATAGTTATCAACACATGTTACAGCTAACCAATTTATTACCACTGTAATTTACTTTGAAATCAAGTTCATTTAATAAATTCAGGTTTAACTCCCTTGAGCATATTATCCACGAGGTTTGAACCCTGGCACCCTTACGTACCTAGTTCCTTACACTCGTTTTATTATTAAGCTCTTTGTAAGAGTCCCGCCCGTTCGAATCGGCCGTCGGCGAGCATCCCCTAGGCGATCCTTTTGCCCTAGGTTTACCCTTACTAGTGAGTCGGCGATAACATTGTTCGCCCGCATCTCACAACACATGATCCACTATGGGTCGCCCATCACAGTTCTGTCTCAAGGGTTCTGAAGAACTTAGGTTAGCTGTTATCTTCTTTTTATCACTTTATTGTTCTTATATTTATTTTCCAATTCACAGTACTCCACATAATACCTCATTCTGTAGCACATATTTCAAGATATTTCGGTTCTATATAAGATTATCTGTTTGATACCTCAAAGTAGTAAAATATATAGAACCGTAAGTTAACACACCAATATGTGTTTCATTATTTGTACTATTCACCTCATCAGTTAATTCCTGTAATCATTTCACTTTTCATAGTATTCAACGATCTCGTTCAATACTCTTAATTTTCGGCCCTTATAGTCAATAACCGAGCCAATTATATTACAACATTCCACTACACTCTTATTGGATCGCATCATATAAGGCCTTGGCCCGTCCGCCGTCCACCTGTACACATCTGTACTGTCCTCTTTAAGAATGCCCAGCCTGTTCACTGGGTCACTCACAGTCGCGTCCGAAATCTAAGTGTCAGTGGAATCAGTAATAGGGATCGTTATATTCATATGACATCCTTTATGCCATTAATAACTCCATTTCTCTCAATGGATTCCAATTCAGCTCGGTTTTATCTCTATTCCGAAAATCGCCCAACATAGGGGCATTTTTGCATTTCGACATTTATTTCTTTCTCCTCAGTATACTCTCGAATCAATGATCTCATTATCTATATGCTGATAGTATCATTTCTCATACTAATATCAGCCATTAAGATCTTGTTCAATTTCGACAGAGAAGTTCACTAGAATCCATAATTGGATTATTTTCTTGTAATTCAGCTTTATATCATTAATTTCTCTGTCAAATCGATCAAATCCAACTTCTGTTGGTTTATTCTGACTCCCGATAAAATTTTGGAGGCAGGGGTATTTTGGTCATTTTTGACCAAAAATTTTCTTTCTCTTCAATTTACCCTCAATCGATGATCTTAAAGTCTATTTAATGATGATATTTCATTCCCTTCCTTCATACCATCATTTTCAGGTCTCAGCTCGATCTGGACCGTCAAGTACTGGTGGGGCCCTCACCGAGTCCTTTCGGTTCCTTACTGAACAGGCCTTCATTTAGATTATAAACATCACCAATTTTTTGGTAATTTCCGAGCCTATTTTCCTCTTTCACATTCTCAATTTATACTTTCTCACTCCCTTTAAATCATTTTACTCAATTTACAATCATTTATTTTCTCTATGTATTCAGACGACACAGTACTACTGGGGATGTTTAACATTTTTCCTTCCAAAAGTATCCACAGACATCAGGCCAACCATGCTCTGATACCATTAAATCTGTAACGACCCGTTACCATATTTTTAAACCTTATTTTACACAATTTATCCGATTGGGCTGTCTGTGATACTTCACTTTACACTTGATGTTAAACAATTTAATAAAATATTGTTAACATTATACGCATCCCCTATCTTATTTACAAATATGTAATATTGTAAACATGTCTAAATACAGAAAATAAATGATCGTACCTGATATATCTTAGTCGGTCTGTCATATTGTCCATTATGTGCAGCCGTAATCCACAAATATTGGATCTCACCATCATCAAAACCTGAAATGTTAAAATTGGGGAGTGAGCAAACCACGGCTAAATAAGAGAGTTATATGCTACACTTGATATTCAGCTATCTATATGCTGAAAATAATTTTTTTCATTTTCTTTAAAATCTTCCTAGCTGGCTCTAGGCTCACATGTAGGAAGGATACTACAGTCGGGTAGGGATCCAGATAGAGTAAGGCAAGTATTTTGAAATACCTGACTTGTTCCGGAACCTAGAAGCAACTGTAGAGAATACCAATTCCGTTGTTTTCAAAACAATAAACTTTTCGTTTTTCCACAGAGTAAACCACTTAATTCTTTTCACATTCAGTATACTTTAAAACACGTGACAGTACAGTAGTGGTTTACTTCTCTCCTCTTCAGTACAGTAAAACACGTGACAGTACAGTGATTTGTAAATATCCAATCGTTGGATAGTTACTTCTTCGATTATTTCTTTCTTAGAAATAATTCTTATGTTATTCTTTTAGAATAAACATTTATTTCTCTTTTCAAATCAGTAACCGTATCGTACAGTTCAATAAAACAGTATATTCGGTAAAACAGTAAGTCGATACGGCTCAGTAAGTAACAGTAAATAGTAGCTACTAGTTCAGTAAATAGTATACGGTAGCTTTCAGTTCAGTAAACAGTAAATGATAGCTTTCTTTTCAGTAAAACAGTCATTAGTGGCTACCTTCTCAATAAACAGTACAGTTCAGTAATAAACAGTGTTTTAGTACGGTTCTTCATCAGTAACAGTAAACAGTGAACAGTAGTTCAATACAGTAAACAGTACAGTAAATAGGATTTCGCAAATCCTTTCAGTAAACAGTAAGTAGTAAGTAATAAGTGAGACTAGGCAACACCCTACAAGTAAATCAAGCTATCTCGTCCACTAGGGACACAGTAACAGTAATGAGATCTATGGCCATGATCTATAATATGTCCTCGGTGTACGCTTGCTAGGCGACAATCCGGGACGCTGATGACTAGCTAGTCAATCAGCCACGTGACAGTAATAGTATATGTGATGCATGAAGCTCGGGGCCTAAGTCTCAAAACAGTATAAGCCGTACCATAGCCTTTATGGATTTTAAATACAGGAAATCGAAATATTTCACAAATATCCATAAGGCTCACATGTGAGAAAATCATCACCTTTATGAAATTTATAATTTAAATCATGTTTTTCAAATTATTTCATAAAGGTATATATCATGTTTTCCATACGATAAAGACAGTTTGCAAAATCATCACTGAAAGTATAAAGGGCAAAACTATCTTTTTCCACAGCAAAACCCATATGCACGTTTTTCCGTGCATTCAATCAAAAACATGGTTTTATAATTATCGGAATTTAAAACAAATCATTTTTTTTATAATTTATGAAAATAAATTATTTATTTTCTAACTTTAAATTCTCATCACCATGTTTTCTTCTAAAAACACGTGTAGAGACCTTTAGTCTCGAAATCGTGGTTTTTCTTCATTTCTTAACCTTTATGGAATTTTCATAATTAATTATTTCCATAATTAAAATCATAAAGGTTTTATGTAAAATCAAGTGAATATTTAAGAATATTTATAAAAATATTCACTTTAGTCTCTTTTTCATTTTCATCTCATTTCACGTGAAATATCACCTACCGGGTGAATTGTCGGTGATTTCCTTTTCACCATTCTCGAAAACATGAATATTTTAAAATTAAATATCATTATATTCATGTTTTATGAAATTTATTTAATTTCTTGATTTTCGTGCCCGAAAATCGATTCACGTGAAATCAAATCTTTTATTTTAGTTTTCAGTGATTTTCGGTAAATTTAAGTAATTTTTCGATAATTTTTTGGCAGTATAACGGCTGCCGATTTGGTTAGCTTCCTGCACCGAAAATACAGTTTATATTTCTCAACTGGTATTTCACCACAATTTAAAACCGATAAATCACCACATTATAAATCGATAATTATTGATAGCATTTAAAAAATTAAATGCAATTTAAAAACATGGCCGAATATCCTTACAGGCGGCACATGTCTCCCTTACCTATTTCGGGTCGGCGACTGCCTCTCGAAGGTCGCGTCCGTGTTCACCTCGCCCGATTCCATCGGCTCGGTCATCGAGGATATTTTCTGGAAATTAAATTATAAAATTTAGAATTTTTCCATAATTATTTAAATAAATAAATTATTTAAATAATTTAATATTTTTCGGGATTTCTTACTGATTCCCGTAATTCTCGAAATTTTCCGTAATTTTCGAATTCTCAAGAATTCTCCAAATTCCCGAAATTCCTTTTCTCTTTCTCTTCCTTCTTTTTCTTCCTTCTTTCTTTTTCTCTTTTCTTTTCTTTTCTTTTTCTTTTTCTTTTCTGTTTCACGCCTATTACAGCTTTATATTTTTCTTCTTCACGTTTTCCTCTCCATACCGTGAGCTTCTCGTTACTCTTGCTTGCAGTTAGTCATACTTCATTTAATCCTAACTCTATGATCTTTTCCTACTCTCATGAAATTATCATCAACCAACTTCAAATCATTACAACATCACCATCATCGGTCAGCACTATTTCTGCCAATAATTTCCCAGATTCACGTCAGCCTTGTTGTTTTAGCAACTATCACAAAAATCAATTTAACTTCATCATCTAATATTACTCTTTTATTACTTCCCTACATAATTATACATTAAAATCACAAATTCCCTCTTTATTTTTTCCTTTTCAACCGAACTCTCTATTTCCTCTTTCTTTTTTTTTTTCTTTTTAATTCCATTTAATTCCTAAACACCTCATCTCAGCCATGAGCACACTAAGGCCATCACAAATATCAAGTAACACATACAAAATCATCTTACCTTCACCATTGTTGAACCGAAACAAGCTTCCTAACTGATTCTGTTCTTTACGTTCAACCTTCCCCTCTATACTTCTAGCTTTCATGATGAAAAGCAAGGTTAAGGAAGAAAGCTTAGTAGAATAAAGCTTGAAGATGAGGTTGTGGCGTAGTGGAGACGACGGGAACGTGAGAAAATGGAAGAAGAAATGAGCTGCAGCAGAGCAATTCGGTTTTGCTCGTGTAAACAAACCAGAATTTCTGGTTTAAACCAGTATTTTCAGCCCATTGTTATCTTCTTTTATAATTATTCATCCAATAGTTAATTTCCACATAGCTAACTAACATCTCTTCTTCATCATTTCCTTTCTTTAATTGATTTTACACGTGCACGAAGTAGCAGCAAAGAGGAGGAGGCGGTGGAGCTAAGTTTCTGTTCAAATTTTGACTCTTTTCCTTTCTTAATAATGAATGAACCGAGCAAAGCAGTAGTAGAGCAAAAATTAAAATCGCGTGTAGTCCAACTCGTTACTCAGTTTTTGACTCATATTTTTTTTCTTTATTTATTCTATATCTTTAATTTATCCTTTAATATTTGTTTCAAATCATATACACCATACTATAATTTATAATTCCAATAATTCCAAATTGAGAGTGGAAATTCACATTAAATGTTTATTTAATTCCACTATCAATAATTTACAACGTATAATGTACAGTGTAATAGAATTGGGTCTCACAAGCCACCTCTAGAATCCTTTGAGCACTAAGTGCTACACGAGTTCTGATGAGATAGTAGAAAGTATATGGCGTAAAGGCTAACCCGAGTAAAGACTCGATCTTTGTACTGTGTGAGCCACCTCTAGAAGACTCAAGGGACCTAAGTGCTACATAGATTCTTCGTGAACTATGGGAGCCACCTCTAGAATCCTTTGAGCACTAAGTGCTACACGAGTTCTGATGAGATAGTAGAAAGTATATGGCGTAAAGGCCAACCCGAGTAACGACTCGATCTTTGTACCGTGTGAGCCACCTCTAAAAGACTCAAGGGACCTAAGTGCTACATAGATTCTTTGTGAACTATGGGAGCCACCTCTAGAATCCTTTGAGCACTAAGTGCTACACGAGTTTTGATGAGATAGTGGAAAGTATATGGCATAAAGGCCAACCCGAGTAAAGACTCGATCTTTGTACCGTGTGAGCCACCTCTAGAAGACTCAAGGGACCTAAGTGCTACATAGATTCTTTGTGAACTATGGGAGCCACCTCTAGAATCCTTTGAGCACTAAGTGCTACACGAGTTTTGATGAGATAGTGGAAAGTATATGGCATAAAGGCCAACCCGAGTAAAGACTCAATCTTTGTACCGTGTGAGCCACCTCTAGAAGACTCAAGGGACCTAAGTGCTACATAGATTCTTTAGAAACTATGGGAGCCACCTCTAGAATCCTTTGAGCACTAAGTGCTACACGAGTTCTGATGAGATATTGGAAAGTATATGGCATAAAGGCCAATCCGAGTAAAGACTCGATCTTTGTACTGTGTGAGCCACCTCTAGAGAACTCAAGGGACCTAAGTGCTACATAGAATCTTCAGAAACTATGGGAGCCACCTCTAGAATCCTTTGAGAGCTAAGTGCTACACGTGTTTTGATGAAATATGAGGAATCATAGGTTATTGTGACAAAAAATAAATGATTTGTGATTCGTGAATGTGACAAATGTCAATAGATGGAATAGATCTTATACATAAGACAGAGAATGTGTATGATCATTGAATTATGCTTATATGTGCCATACAAACACGTGCTACTTGAATGTTTGTCCTCTTTCACACTTGACTCCATTGCTAGTTAGGATGGATGTCGTAACTGAATCAGTGAATTGGGGCTTACGCCTAAAGTAATTAAGTGATCGGTTATTTTGAAACTGTTTTCAGTTAGTTAAGCTATATGCTTAAAGTTTATTAATTTACGTTTTGTGAATGGATTGATTTATTAACTTGCATAGTAACCAATTTATCGACATGTATAGTGACTAATCTACCAAAGTGCTTGCTGCTTTGCTAATGTGATAAGTGGAATAGATTTTAATAGCTTACTTTGCTATTTAAAGTACTGTACTAATCATGATTGTACAATAAAACATGAAATGAGTTTTAAAGGAAAATGATGATGATTTAACTAATATTCTTTTCAAAGAAAATGTGAATAATAGTTATTTTATTTAAATGCCTTATTTCATAAAAGCATTAATTTGGAAAGAATATGGAAATGATATGGAATAAAAAGGAAAAATGATTTAAATTTTAAAAGAAATTTATTACTTCCTACAGTTGCTTCTAGGTTACGGGACAGGACAGGCATTTCAAAATGCCTGCCTTACTCCATCCGGATCCCTAGCCAACTGTAGTATCCTTCCTACATGTGAGCCTAGAGCCAGATAGGAAGATTTAAAAGAAAATGAAAAAGTTTTTCAGCATATAGATAGCTGAGTATCAAGTGAGGCATATAATTCCCTTACTGAGCCGTGGTTTTGCTCACCCCTTAATTTTAAACATTTCAGGTTTTGATGATATTTGATCAGTTGATTGTGGATTATGGCTGTACACAAAGGACAATGTGACAGACCGACTGATTTATTTGAGGTACGATCATTTATTTTCTGTATTTGGACATGTCTACAGTACTACTTATCTAATTAATTAATATAGAGGATGTGTATAATATAAACAATGTTATGTAAAATAGTTTAACAGTTAGTACAAGTGAAGTATCACAGACAGCCCAACCAGTTAAGTTGTGTACAATAAGGTGAAAAATGTGGTAACGGGTCGTTACAATTAATTACTTATCATTTCACGTAAATCATGGATTATTCTCTAACACCATGACACGTTAACTCATTATTTGCTATGGTCACTATTATAACCTGTGAAGAGGGTCATATTAACATTATCTTTTTCATGCCTATTGCTAACTATTGTAACTCGTTAGCGAGGCCTATATGCTAACTACTGTAACTTGTTAGCAAAGGCCATGTGCTAACTACTATAACCCGTTAGCGAGGGCCATGTGAATATGCTAACTATTATAGCCCATTAGCAAGGCACAATATGCCAACTATTATTGTCAATCTGCGAGGTTGATATGCTGACTTTTATTACCCCATTAGCTGGGGCTATATACTTATAACGTAATATCTCATACTTGTATAACACTTCATATACTGATAACTTCGTCTTGCATACTTGTAACATACTTTACATACTTATAACTTCATATCGCATACTCGTAACATACTTCATATTCTTATAACTTCCTATCATGTACTCATAAACATTTCATATGCTTCATACACTTACAATTTCATATCAAGTGCTTGTGAAATAGTAATTTATACATGTTTTGAAACAAATCACATAGTGGATGTAAGAAGAATTATGCTAAATCTGGAAGCTCATTGTGAGAGCCCAAATTTCTCTATTCTTCCTATACTTACTTGAGGTGATGAATTGGAATAATAAGTAAAATTACGAAAACTAACTCTCTTATGTTATGGAATTATCGGGAAAAATTGTCAAGTGGGCCCCACAGGGCAATCAATAACTCGGATGGCCTCCAAAGTGGCAAAATATTAAAATTAGGGCCGATATGCTTAAAGGCCAATAAGGTAATTTTTCAGAATTCTTTAAGATAAGCACACCTAGGTTTAAGTGTAACAAATTTGAAAATGACAATCATGTCCATACCTTGGAAGAATTTTTCTAAATAAAAGTCAAACCAAATTGACCTTGAAACCATAAACTGTCATAAGATGATCCTTGCATAAAGAAATTTCACATGGATTCAGCCTATGAACTGAATTATGCAGAAGTGCTAAAAATAACGCAAACGAAATCGAAAGCCTTTGTTTAAGGGTAGTTTGGTAATTTTACTACCAATGATCGGTCAAACCACCTTGAGAGTCAATAATTGACCAAATTTGACCAAATATATAGAAAATAATTAAAACAAAATATTAAATATGAATTTAAAAGTATTAAATTAATAATAAGACATAAATGGAAATAATGGAATTGTATAAGGGTATTATGGTCATTTAACATGGAGGATGGTCAAAATGGTCAATTTTGACCAAAATTGACTTAAATAAATTAAATTTATTTAAAATAAAAATTAAAAATATAAAATGTGAAAATAATAGAATAATCCAATGGCATAGGTGTAAATAATTGAAATTTTGAGGGGTAAACTTGTCCTTTTGTATATGGCAGATTTTATACAATAAAAATAATATAAAATAAGCATAAAAATCTGTCTCCTTCAAGCTCCAGAAACTGACTCCCCTACTGCCATTTTCTGTTGCACGTTTTGCTCTTTTTCTCCAAGAATCCTTCACGTGTGCCTTGCCAAACCTTAATTTTTCTTCACAAAACTTATTCCTTATATCAAGATCACCTCAAACCCAGCATTGGAGTGGCAGACGTGAAGAAATCCCCATCGGTTTGAGGTTGTTCTATTTAGCTACTATTGGGTAAGATGATGGGTGATGTTTTCTTTAATACTACTTATAGTATGTGATTGTTCTAGGCTTGGATGATATGATTAGAGCCTTGGATTGAATTAAATGAGAATGTAAAAGAAGAAGGTAGATTCGGTTATGAGAAGGAAATGGAGAAACCTTGATGACTTTAATGTATTTTTGGTAGGAACTAGTTGTAGATGATGAATCAAGCTTGATTGGAACTTGGATTTGGATGATAAATTGCAAAAACAGCAAAGTGGCGTGATGTAATTTTGATGAATTGAAAGTGTTTTTTGTAAGTTCCAAGTGAGTAGGAAATGTTTATAACATAGGAGATGAGAAGAGAATGAAAAACCATGAGGAATGGTAATGGGAATCTCACAGCCATAGAAGGGAAGAATAGGTGTAGTTGAAATTTTAAAATATATTAATTGGTGAATTAAAATAAATAATAAATAATGATTAATTGTGAAATTAGAATTGAAAAATAACAAGTAAAATTTAATAAGGAATATTTGACTAAGGCATAATGTATGGGATTTCCATATGGAATTTCATAGATCATAGTTAAGAATAATTTATAAAGGCTAATATGGTTCTTAGTGAAATTGAATTGGCAAAAAGATTGTAAATTTAAAAGTACCTATATTGTAGCAACTAATAGGAAATTAAATAAATTAATTGTTGAAATTAATAAAGCAGAAAATAATGAATTTGGGGTTTATAAAATTATTGGTGAAATTGGATTTAAAAGAAGAATGTGGTTTAAATTGTAATTATGTTTTGGCAATTGATAGAAAATAAGTAAAGTTAAATTAATTATTGAAGTTAATAAAAAATGGAAGTAATTGTGATATAAGTAAATGGTGGAATCAATATTAATAATGAATAAAGATTATTTGTAAAATTTGGATTGGGAAATAATAAATATAGTGCAAGAATGAAATATTTGATTATAATAAAATATTAAAGATAATAGAATTTTAATGAAATTAAAATAAGGAGAATAAGTCAAATTAATTATAATTAAATTTTTGAATTTAATAAGAAATAAAGTAAATTCACCATGACAAGTGATAAAATAGAAAATAAGGATTAATAAAATAATTATTAGAATTGAAATATGAATCATTGGTGAAAATTAAAATTGCAAAAAGGATTTCAATTTAAGTATAGTCATATTAAGGTACTTAATAGAAAATTAAATAAATAAATTATTGAGATTGACTAAAATGGAAGATAGGAAATTTATAGAATATTTAATATAATGTATATGGGATTTTAAATGTAATTTGAAATTATTGGTGACATGGAATTTAAGAAAAAAATGGAATTTAATCAAAATTATGTTTGGTAATTAGTAGGAGATAAAATAAATTAATTATTGAAAATTATAGATTAAAAGATAGAATAATAATAATAATAATAATAATAATAATAATAATAATAATATAAAATAATAATAATAATAATAATAATTATTATTATTATTATTATTATTATTATTATTATTATTATTATTATTATTATTATTATTATTATTATTATTATTATTCTAGTTAGAATATGAAATTTTAAATACATTTGGGATTAATGTGCAGTGCTAAGAAATTGAAAGATAAAGAGTCGTAAATGGCGTTATTGGATTTTTTACTACACGAAGTAGAGGTAAGAAATATGTATAGGAGTTGCATAGGATATGTTTTACTTGCAATTGAAAATTCTTGGAAATCTAGTTTTAATCGTTCTTCACCTACGTTTCCTGAATACAATAGATAGAAATTTATCTTAAATTCTTACAAGTCTAAATATAGCCTTACATGAAATGATTTATATGAATTGAATTACATGAAATGATTTACATGAATTGATTTACATGAGATGATTTACATGACATGTTTAAATTGCATAAAATGAAATTTTATTATTATTTTACATGAGATGATTTATCATTTATGTTCAAATATGCTATTGTATAATTAAAGTTTTGCATTGAGTTTTATATGGATTTTATTACTGCTCAAATATAATAATAATTCTTTTATATAATTATGGACTGACTAAAGAGAATTGCTATTTGAAATGATTTCTACTGTAAATTACTATTTGAAATGATCTCTACTGTTAATTGCTACTTGAAATGATTTCTACAATTGAATTATATGATTTATGGATATGATTTTGAGATGGTTACTCTTTTGTGATCATGCATACTATTATATTGATTGATATGATTGTGACCCTGATCAAGTCTGCAGGTATTGTACATGATTGTGGGAATTATGGTCAAACCCACAGGTTTTCACAATGAGCACCTGACCAGTGCGAACTGTGACTGTCGACGATGGCCATTCATTACTCATATTGATCGTCCCTACGGGGATACTGATATTAATCGTCCCTTCAGGGATACTGTTATTGATCGTGTATGATTCTATTGGATGTGACTGTCTCCATTGAATTGATTTTTGAGGACTTGAATACTGATTTATTGATTTACTGATTTAATTGAAAGAAAGAATATTTCAAATCGAATGATTGATAGTATTGCTTTAAAATGAATTGTTTTACTGAACTAGATGAGAATATGGGAATTATTGGTTATATCATGAATTGAAATGTTACTGTACTGTTTACTAGAATTACATATTGAAATTACTTTATAAAATTATTTTTAAAATAAATAATTTTATATATATATATTGATATTGATTTACAAGTGCATGCATACTAAACTTGCTTTATAGAATTGTTTAAAGAAATTGATTTACATATCGATATCGACTTAAAATTTCATAAATTATTAAATATTTTATACTGATTGATGATCTGAAATTGCATAGTATAAATTATTAAATGTTTTATATTGATTAATGATTTCAAATTACATCACATAAACTACTAAATGTTTTATACTGATTAATGATTTCATCGTCAACTGCTTACTCCCTATAATCGCATCTAGGGATTGGAACATGACAGGTACTTTAATGTACCTCCCATACTCTACTTGGTTACCTAGCCGACTATAGTATCCTTTCTATACTGTTCCTTAGTTTACCGTTAGGAGTAAATATTTTCATGATTTTAATATGATATTTAATATGCTTTTCATAATTAGTAAAATAAGTTATTTTTACTTAACTGCATATAGTACACACTTTTGTATATGTTTTTTCTCGACTTTCCCTAAAGTTCACCCCTTACTCACCATCTTAGATATAGTCCATCAGTGTACGTGCCACCAGCTACTTCCCAGTTAGTAAAGAGGATCATTAGAAGTTTAGATTATTGAAAGACAGGTATATGTTAATTTTATATTTATATTCAGACTAGTAAATGCACAGCAGATGTATTTATGATGGGATGCAAATAATATAATGTTAATTTGAAGAAATGTATATGAATTAGTGGGATGTAAATTACACGAAACTGTTATGAATAGATTTATAGATATTGTGTTATAGAATTTATTCTGATTTCTCATTTATTACTTACAAATTAATTAATTTAATGGTATAAGGTTTAATTGAAATGGAAATTGTAGATTGTACTTACACCGACACCGAATGCAAACCAACTGATACCGAGTAACTGAATGAGAAAGATAGTAATAAAAAGGAAAAGGATAGTTTGGAATTTTATAATTTCGGACGTTATACTCGTATAATATTTATGTTTCAAAACACGTTACTTATGAGGTTTTAAAGCATTTACACATATAGACCGAAATCCATGAAAGCTTAAAATTTCGTTAAATATCATGCCATGCATAAGATGTCTTATGCAATAGACACATGACTCACTAATTACAAACTTAACATCTACGGTCTTCATATTCTTAAAATAACTTCATTAGGTCCGAGTTACAATATTGTAATACCCAACTTGCAAATTCAAACACAATTTATACTTTAAGTTTATTTTCACAATCCTATGTTCCTATTCACAATCGTACACATAAATAGTTACATGCACCACAAGGGGCTACCATGGCCTACTAGGCAGTATTTGGCACACGATTTGTTGTATATATGGTTTGAAAGTAGTAAAATCAATAGTTTTCATATTCAACTTATGCTATATGAAGCTAACATGCATTGTAATAACCCTTAATTTCGATATCTATCGTAAGTATACTAGAGTAAATTTTGACTGACTTGAGGTTATTTTGGAATTTGGATAGATTATGGAAGTTGAGAATGTCCTGGCCATCTTGGTCAAGAAGCGATGGATATGTAAATGTGAGTATGCAGGTACTAAGATATGAAGTAGGAAATAAATTAAATAGGTTGAGATATACTAAAAGGGATTTAAATATATATATGTGTATATATATATATATAAGATGTGGAAATTAAAATTATAGAGACATTATTAATTGCTTGAAACAATGGTTATTCATCTATTAATCCATTTATGTTAAATTGGGTTATTAGAAACTGATGTAACAAGGGCTGGAAATACAAGCTAAAGGGGCTGGCAAGGGCTGAGGTTACAAGTCAAAGGCTGGTAAAACAAATCAATGGCTGGTATTATAAGGGAGAAAAGGGCTGGAAAACATAATTTAAAGGCTGGAAATAATAGGTCACGTTTTTCCCTTCTGTTTTCCTCCCCAAACCGAAACCAAGAAGAGCAAACTTCTCCATGCAAATGTCGACAACCTTAGAAAGAAGAACCCATCTTCCTCCTCCCTCAAGTCCGGCCAAGATCTAAGCATCTCCTTCAAACCCTCTTCCATTTCACCCAGCCACCCAAACTGATTTAAAGAATCTACTGTCACGACCCGTGACCACATTTTTCATCTTCTTATACACATCTTAACCGGTTGAGCTGTCTGTGATACTTCACTTGTACTGACTGTTAAACAATTTTACAATGTATTGTTTATATTATACACATCCCTTATCGTAATTTATCAGATAAGTAGTACTGTTGACATGTCTAAATACAGAGAATAAATGATCATACCTCCAATAAATAGTTGGTCTGACACATTGTCCTTCGTGTACAGCCAGGATCCACAATCCATTGAACTCACATTCATCAAAACCTGAAATGTTGAAAATTAAGGGGTGAGCAAAACCACGGCTCAGTAAGAGAATTATATGCCTCACTTGATACTCAGCTTCCTATATGCTGAAAATCTTTTTCATTTTTCCTATGGGCTCTATGCTCGCATGTAGGAAAGATACTACAGTCGGCTAGGGATCCGAATAGAGTAAGGTAGGTATTTTAGAATACCATACTTGTTACGGATGTAGACACCTAATTTTGTCTGAGCAGTTTCAAAATAAAAAAGTAAAAAAATAAAAAATAATAAAAAAATAAAAGAATAACAATAATGAAGGAGATAATTAAGGTGAAATTAAATATGAAAATTCATTGCCTAAAGTAAAAAAAAAATTTGAAAAGGAAACAAATTAAAAAAGGTCAAACAAAAATAAATGATAAAATAAAGATCCCATGATTTTGGGATCAATGCATTAAAATCAAATTTTTCTTTCTTAAATAAAGGAGGGATTTTTTTGGTTTTAAGGGGGATAGAAAAAAACGGAGAAGGAAAGGGTAGAAAAAAAGAACACACGGAGAAGAGAAAAACCCTAGGAAGGAGAGAAAACAGAAAAAAAAAACCTAAAAAAAAACCCTAGAGAATTTTCTACTACTCTTATTTTTTACTGGGGGACGGAACAAGCCACTCCTACTGTTCATCATCATCATCATCCTCTCACAGCCACTATTCATCATCATTTGAACCCCTCTGCCATCGTTGGCCACACACCATCATCACCATCGTTGTGCCTCCCTTGTTTTTGCTGCATGCAGCTTCACCATCACCATTGCTGCTTCCCTTCTTCACTGCATCATTCCAACTTGAAGACCCTTTCACGCCACTGCCTGCCAACATAGTCCGACGCTCTCTTCCCTTGCTGTTTCTGACTTGTTCTGCTACAGTTCCAGCAATCCCCCGTACTGCTGTTTGCATCACCGCTGCTGCCTACTGCATCCCTCACCGTTTCTCACCGTTCTTGGCCTTCAAGCTTGCTGCGTCAGTCCAAGTAACCTCTCCACATCCGTACTCAGTTGCTGCGCCATCACCCTGCTTGCTGAGTAACGTGGAAAAGAGAGGAGCAAGGAAGTTCTCCAAGATAAAAAAAAAACCATCCTTAAAACAGTGTAACTTCAGCTTCTTCTTTGAGTTCCAGCAATCCCCCGTACTGCTGTTTGCATCACCGCTGCTGCCTACTGCATCCCTCACCGTTTCTCACCGTTCTTGGCCTTCAAGCTTGCTGCGCCAGTCCAAGTAACCTCTCCACATCCGTACTCAGTTGCTGCGCCAGTCCAAGTAACCTCTCCACATCCGTACTCAGTTGCTGCGCCATCACCCTGCTTGCTGAGTAACGTGAAAAGAGAGGAGCAAGGAAGTTCTCCAAGATAAAAAAAAAACCATCCTTAAAACAGTGTAACTTCAGCTTCTTCTTTGAGGTATAGTGCTCTCTCTCTCTCTCTCTTTGCTGTCTGCGTGTATACTAATGTAAACCATGAATCAATCCTAAACCTTCTCTTAGCCTTCTTCTTATTAAGGTACATTCCCTGCCTTATGTTCTGCAAGTTTTGTTTTCATATTTCACAAAATAAAATATAATAATAATGACAAATAAAAATGAAACAACAAAGGTCTTGTATGTGCTTGTATGTGTCTATATATATTTTATCTAAGGTTGATAAAAGAGTTTATATACATATATATTTTTAAATAAGATTGTAAAAAGAGTTCTCTTGCATTTTTTTTAGGATGTTGAAAGAATTTACATATATAATTTTTAGTGTTATGAGAAGAGTTTTCTAAAAAATATAACAAATAAATTAATAATAAATGAATAATAGAAACAAATAAATAAAGAGATAAATCCAAATGATAAATTTGAATCCCCGATGATAGGATTCCTTAGAAATCACAAGTAGTGATTCTTTGATTATCCTTAGGGTCGAAATAAAATATTTGAATATTACCAGCGTATTGGAGTATTCAAATAATTTTAGTTCGATATTAAGATTTCTAATATAATCAACTTATATGAAATAAACTAACACTAAAAATAATAAATAAATAAATAAATAAATATTTTAAATAAATTTCAAAATAAAGAGTAAAACAAATTAAGAATAAATAAGATATAAATAATATCCGATGATGGGATTTCTTAGAAATCGCAAGTAGCGATTTTTTTTTATAATCCTTAGGATCGAGATAAAATCCTTAAATGTTACCAGCGTATTGGAGCATTTAATTGGTTTTATCTCGATTTCAAAATTCTTTAAATAAATTAATATAAAAAATAAAAATAAATTAATCAAATATAAAATTTAAAATGAACAAATAAATAAATCTAAATATGAATTATAAATAAACAAATAAAATATAAATTTAAAAGAATATCCTATGATAAGATTTCTTAGAAATCACAAGTAGTGATTCTTTGATAATCCTTAGGGTCGAAATGAAATATTTGAATATTACCAGCGTATTGGGGTATTCAAGTAATTTTAGTTCGATGAAATAAATTATTATTAATAAAAAAATAATAAATAAATAAAATTTTTAAACAAATAAATAAGAGTACTAAATTGTTACAATTAACCTTCGGAAATAAATGATAATAAAACAATTAAAAATTAAAAGTATAAGATTTTCCGATGATGAGATGTTACGGAATTCACAAGTAGTGATTCCTAACTGATCTCTAGGTAAGAGAAATATGCTAAATGTTACCAGCGTATTGGAATATTTAGTATAATTTTTCAATAAAAATAAATTTTATAAATATAAATAAATTTAAAAAAATAATATATTTCTCATGTGCATCATATATATTTTGTTTGCATCATTTGCATTCATTGTAATTCTAAGCTAAATGCAAATCTCCCGAGGATGGGATTCTATAGAAATCGCAAGTAGCGATTCTTAAGAAATCCCTAGGTGAGGAAGTTATTCAAAATGCTACCAAAAGTATTGGGGTACTTCGGAATAATTTTCAATACAAAAGATTTTCACTTATTTTAAATAAAAAATAAAACTTAAATATTTCAAAATAAAACAAATAATAAAAATGGTTTCAAATAAATGGAGTTCTTTTTAAATGTTTAATTAAGACCATTTTATTAAGATCAAAAAATAAGACATGATTAAGTGGTACCGTTTTCTAACGGGCGTTGTGGGGGTGCTAATCCTTCCCCACGCGTAACCGAACTCCCGAACCCAAACTTTGTTTTCGCAGACAAAAAATTATTTTTTTATAAAACTTAATTAATTTTAAGATTTTATTAAAAAGATAAATAATTTTAGGTGGCCAATCACACCTAGCCAAAAAAGATTGGTGGCGACTCCTCTTTATTGTGTTTTTTTCGAAGGCCAATCACACCTAGCCAAAAAAGATTGGTGGCGACTCCCCATTTTTGTGTTTTTTTCAAAATTGTCTAGCGATCGAGTCCCCGGACGAAAATCGTTACGACAACGGAACCTAGAAGCAACTGTAGAGAGAATTTTCATTTCGTTTTGAATTAATAAATCCTTTTCTCTTTCAAACTTTCATAACCTTTTTCATATGCTTTTCAAAATAATGCTTCTACGAAACAAAGCATTTAAATAAAATAATTAATATTCGTATATTCCTTGAAAAGAATATTAGTTAAATCATCATCTTATTTCTTTAAAACTTATTTCATGTTTTAATGTACTCTCTTAATTAGTTCCGTCCTTTAAAAAGCAAAATAAGCTATAAAAATCTATTCCATTCTTAAATTCACGAGCATCATTCTTTTTATCAGTTTGATTAAGTGTGAAAGAAACGAACTTATTGTAAGGACCGGGAGTGCCTGGATCTCTGTTAACCAGGGATGTACCACCCCAGTGCCTTACTCATCCGATATATCACACACCTCATATGTCATATGCACCAGATCTATTTCATTTTTATTGTCAAGGCCCAGCCCGTATCACCAGGCCGTCGGCTGGCATCCCCTTGGCCCATCGGCCCCAGGTTTACCTCGACTCAACCGTATTGTCCGCTCTGGACTCTAGAGGTGGCTCCCACGGTTCAATCATCAAGTCTCTGCTCGGTATGGCCTGTACTGAAACATCAGAACACGTGTAGCACTTAGTTCCCGAAGGACTCTAGAGGTGGCTCCCACGGTTCAATCATCGAGTCTCTGCTCGGTATGGCCTGTACTGAAACATCAGAACACGTGTAGCACTTAGTTCCCGAAGGACTCTAAAGGTGGCTCCCACGGTTCAATCATCGAGTCTCTGCTCGGTATGGCCTGTACTGAAACATCAGAACACGTGTAGCACTTAGTTCCCGAAGGACTCTAGAGGTGGCTCCCACGGTTCAATCATCGAGTCTTTGCTCGGATCGGCCTTTATGCCATATGTATTTTCCACTGTCTTATCAAATCTCATGTAGTACTTATGATCTAATATTTCATTTAAGACTATAGAAAGAATATTAGAATTATCATTTCTTCCTTTTGAAAACATATTACCTATCATTTATGGAGTCTAAGATAGACATCATTCTTATCATACTGTATACCTCGGAGGGTAAGGAATTCCATCGGTCAAATCTATGATCATAACCTATATTGTCCTCGGTGGATCACTGATTAGATGTCCACCGGGACTAAACATATCACATATCATGCATCAGCATGATAAGAATACCAACCAGTCTCAAAACTGTAATTCTCATCATAAAATACACCTTTATGGAATTTATATAAATATATAATTCCATGATTTAAAACCATAAGGGTTAAAATCCTTTAGTGAATATTTATAAGAATATTCATAAGAATACTCACTATATTTCACTTCAACTTTCGTCTCGTAATTCGTGTAATTTATCTATTTCGAGAATGTTCGGTGGTTTCATTATCACCATTCTCGAATACATGAATATCTTAAAATTTCATCTCATTATATTCATGTTTTATGAAATTTAGTAATTTTCTCATGTTTTGTGATTTACTATCGAAATTCGGAAATAAAATCATTTAATATGATTTTATAAAGTTTTTCTAAAATTTTCGGCAGCATAATGGCTGCCGATTTACTAACCTCCTGCACGGAAAATACAGTTTAAAATCTTTCAGCCAGTACTTCTTCCCAAATTATTTTCAGCAAATCATGCATCATAATAATTTTCATAAAATAATTGCATAAAATATTTCAAAGTAAATTATGCAGACTGAGTATCCTTACAGTGCTGCACATGCATCCCTTACCTTTTTCCGGGTCGGCGAATTCCGCTTATCGATCGCGCCCGCACTCCATTTCTCCCGATTCCTTATCCCGATTGCTGATAATAATTTCTAGAATTAAAATTCTAATTTTTTAGAATTTTTCATAATTTATTTAATTTTTTCTGAAAATTATATCTCAGGAAGATTTCTTACCGAATTTTGTAAAATCCCGGGTTGTCGAATTTTCGGAAATTTTTCGAATTCCGAAATTCTCCTTTTTCCTCTTTTTCTTCCTTTTTCTTCTTTTTTCTTCCTTTTTCCTCTTTTTCTTTTCTTTCTTTCTTTTCTTTTTCTTTTTCTTTTTCCTTTTTCTTTTCTTTTTCTTTTCTTTTTTCTTCTTCCTTTCCCGGTCAGACCGGTTCAGACCGGTCCAGCTCCTTTCCTCGCCTGTTCCTCGCCGGCGGCCGGTTCTCCGGTGGTTCAGGCGTCCCTCAACTGGCCGGCTGCACGACGAACTTGCCGGTGCCCTCCGTTTGCCCTGGATCGGCGGCACGGCGGCGGATCGAGGCGGTTTTGCCTCGGTTCTTCTTCCTCTTCGCCGGCGTTCCTCCGCCGTCCATTGCGTCTCCGGTGGCCTCCATCAGCTTCCTCTCCCTCCGGTGAAGCTTCGGTGGTAGTGGCGGCCACCAATTTGGCCGGCATCGCCGTCGGCCATTTCCTCTTCTTTTCCGGCGTTTTCTTCTGTTTCTGTCGAATCTGTTTCTCTCTTCACGCCGCCGACAGCGTCTTCCCTCTCTCTAGCCGGTGGCGTCTCCTTCTCCTTCCTCCCTCGCCGGCGGTGGCGGCTCCGCCGCCGTCGGCTCTCTGTGGCTGGGGAGGTTCGAGTCCTTCCCGTTTTTCTCCTCTTTTATTTTTTCTGTTTTGTTTCCTTTTTGGTTTATTCCCCTTTCCATTTTTAGTCTATCACCTACTATATACTATACAATATATTTTATACTTTATACATATACTATATATTATATACTACACATATATTAATTCATACATAGTATAATTATTTATATAGATATAATATAACAATATATCTACTTTATATTTATGTTATACAATTTAAATAAAATAATATTTGCTTATTTATATAGTATTGTACTATATATATATATATTTAAAGAGATACATACATATACATATATGTATATTAAGTATTACAAAAATGTATATCTAGTATATATATATATATATATATATATATATATATATTTATATACTTAAAGTTAAATAACATATATGTATACAAATTATATAAATGCTATAATAAAATATTTATACATATAAACTTTTATATAAAACCACATTTACTTTTCTTATATATTCATATACTTTTATTTAAAATAATAATATATATATATTTCATATATATATATATCTGTACATATATATTTATAATTATATAACTACATTTTATAATATACACATGTCTTTATTTAAGACAAAATAGTATATATTTTATTTCATAATATATACTAATATTCATATACATACATATGTATTTATATAAAAACATGTGTAAATATATTTATATAATTTAATTATATAAATATATAATATACGCATTTTTATTTTATTAATTTTGGATTTCCATTAATCCAATTTAAATTCCTCCTTTTCTTATTTTCAATAACTCCGACTTTATTTTTATTTATTTTTTTTTCATTTAATTTCCTCACTTTTCTTAATTTCGGGAATTTCAACTATATTCCCATCTTGTAAATAAATTTTATTTATTTACTTTAATTTATTTATTTCCTCTTATCTATTTTCTTTAATATTTATTTTCAATATTTATTATTTCCAATAATTGAAAATTTTACGGTTATCACATCTACATTGTGAGGGAGGCCACAACGAAAATGAAGGAGCAATTTTCCTACTAGAGCTGACCAAAGAATCGTGAACCATGGAAGCAATGGGAGTCTTGGTTCAACAAGATTAGGGCAAGGGAAGTGAATGGAGAAGGAATGAGAGTGAGTTGCCATTAGTGACTGAAGAAGTGAGGAGTTGAAACCCAAACTACAGCAGATTTAATTGGGATTTCAGGACAAGATATCAGAGGTAAGGAATTAGGGTGAGTCAATATGTTTTTGCTGGAATTAATCTATGGAAATGGAATGCAATATGTTTATTGGATTGGCATTGATGTGTATAGGTATGAAAACAAACAAGCTGTGAAGGAATGGTCTGAAATGGTGTCAACATTTTCTGTTTGTGCATCAAATTAAAGGGGGTAAGGTTCTAACCCTATAATGATTGATTATTATGCATAAAAATGATATTGTGATGAGCTAAATTTAAATGGCTATGGTTAGATAAAGATAAATTGAAATTCTGACTTGGTGTTGAATCTGGAATTTGTTGTTCTGTCTGGCTGGAAAACTTAAAACAAGCAGTTTAATAGTTCTGTATGGAGAAAAATTCTAGAAAAATTATGAATTATGACCCTTTAAGTTACAAGAAAGTCGGTTTTGGAATTTCTTGAATTGGACTTCTGTAGCTTGAGTTATGCACAAATGAGTGCAGGGTGTTCTGTCCAGAAACGTGAATCACAGTCCTGACTTTGAAAAATCATAGCAAATGGCCTAAATTGAATTAGGTTGCAAGCCTTACATGTCTAGAAAGGTAATTAAGTTAGGAGCATGATGGTTCTGGGTTTGCACCATTTGGATACTCCTATAACCAGATATGAGACAGTTTGTGTTGCAATTCCTCTTCCAATGTCCGGTCTCACCGCAATGGAACGAAAAGTTGCTGCTTGTGACTCGACCAACGACAGAAAATTCAGAGAAAACGTCAGGTAAAATCTCGAAACCCTAATCAGGCAACTCTCCGAATCGATCTTGGTGGAGGCCGAATGATTTAAATTCCGCTGCGTGTTGTTTCGGTTTCCTTCACTGGTATCCGAGCCAAGTTCGGAGTCCCTGATTTGTTTTGATAAAAGCATGATCTCTGGTTACTTTCTGTTTATGATTACATGCAATCGTTTTAATGAGATTAATACGGATTAGAATATATATGATATATTCAGAGGCTAGAAATCGAATTGTTGAAAATATATATATGATGTATATCAATTTCGATTCAACTTATATGTGAGATATAATCTGTGATGCGAATTAATAATGGCGTTTCTGTTTTGCATAAACGTTATGTATAATCTGTGATGCGAATTATTAATGGCGTTTCTGTTCTGCATAAACGTTATGTATAATCTGTGATGCGAATTATTAATGGCGGTTTCTGTTCTGCATAAACGTTATGGAAGAAACAGAATAATGTCGAAAGTGTATAAAGATTGAAACACTTTTAGATAAGAGTTCTAATGCGACTAAAATTATAGTCAGTATGAGATACTGGCTGGAACATCCTGATAAGATTAGGACACTTCCGGATAAGGGGCGTTGGCAATGTCAATACTGTTGACCTTTGCCGCCCCTGGGAACCCCGCAGTCAGGGTTATAATTCGTTTCAAATGTGCCTCATTAATAAAACTAAAAATTAAAAATTGCATTACACTTGTTTGTATAACACGGTGGTTGTTGTTTGAGCATGGTGCATAGTTATAGCCCTAGCCCAATATGATTGTATTTTCGTGGTTGTAAATTTTAAAAAAATACGACCTGCGTGTCGTGCCTTGTTCTTGAAATTCTTGTTGTACATTCTTTTCTCATCTTACTCCCCTCGAATGTAACTCGAGGTTTCTCTTAAACTATGTAATTGGAGCTGACAACCATGCAAAGGATGACCAAAGAGGCACTTGGAGAAGATGCTATTACCCTTAGGTTAACCCTTAGGGTTTCTCATTGACTTGGGAAATCCATTTAGTTTGGGCTATAACTATGTCACGTTTATTTTATTGCTTAATTGCATGAGATGCATGGTTTATTTTGTACGTTTATGATATGAAAATCATATGATAATTTTTAAAAAAAAAAAAAAAGGTAAAATTGGTGAGATCTTATTCAATAAACTAAGAAAATCCCTCAAATTAAATTAAGTCAATAATAGATGCCTACCAATGAATAGCACTCGTCAAGACTAGAATCGATTTTGTTATGTTTGCCAAAGCAAAATATCATATCTATCTTAGTAAGACGCGATGGGATAATAGTGATATCCAAAGGCTATAAATTGGGTTGACTTAACTAAATTTCATCAATAGGATTGGGAATTTAGAGGCATAAAGTTGGGCTTCCATTCATGAGATGAATTAGAACAAGTGTTGTTCACCCAACTATCCAAGAGTTACATGAGATGTAATTGGTAAGTGTTGCCTACCTAAATAGCCAAATCTTGGGCGATTAGCCAAAGCTAACTCTAGATAAGGTGAAATATGGATCTTGGCCCACTAGAGAAATTATGTGATAATTTTTCCGAATTAATAGTGAGGGTTGTTGATTCGATAAAAATAGTGGGAGCATCATTTAATAAATATTTAATTAAATGAATCATGATACTTATATTTTGCATATTTTTGTTGTAGATTACCATGGCATCAAACACAAATAACACACTTTCACTGCGATCTGTCCTTGAGAAGGACAAGTTGAATGGGACAAACTTCCTGGATTGGTACAGGAACCTGAGGATAGTCCTCAAGCATGAAAAGAAGTTGTATGTCCTTGAAATTCCCTTACCTGAGGAACCACCCTCTAATGCTCCAAGGGCAGAAAGAGATGCTTATAAGAAGCATCAAGATGATGCATTGGATGTTAGTTGCCTTATGCTTGCCTCCATGAATCCTGAGCTTCAAAAGCAACATGAGGAAATGGATGCGTTCGATATGATCGAGCATCTCAAGCAACTCTATGAAGAGGAAGCTAGGCAAGAAAGGTACAATGTCTCTAAGGCATTGTTTCAGTGTAGGATGGCAGAGGGGACTCCCGTTGGTACTCATGTGCTCAAGATGATTGGGTACACTGAAAACCTTGAAAGATTGGGATTTCCTTTGGGCCAAGAGTTGGCCACTGATGTGATTCTGCAATCGTTGCCAGACAGCTACAGTCAGTTTGTTGTTAATTACAACATGAATGAAATTGACAAGACTCTGCCACAGTTACTTAGCATGTTGAAAACAGCTGAATCCAACATGAAAAAGGCCAAGCCCAAAGATGTCTTAATAGTTAAGAAAGCTAAGGGCATGGCTAATGCAAAGGGCAAGAAAAAGGGTAATAAAACCAATGGCAAGTTCAAGCCCAATGATACTGCACTGAAGCCTAAAGGTGGGGTTGCCAAAGAAGGGAAATGCTTCCATTGCGGTGAGACCGGACATTGGAAGAGGAATTGCAACAAATACTTGGAAGAGCTAAAGAAGAAGAAAGGAAGTGAGACTTCCACTTCAGGTATTTATGTTATAGAAGTTAATCTATCTACTTCTTCATCATGGGTATTAGATACTGGATGTGGTTCTCACATTTGTGTAAATGTGCAGGAACTCAAAAGGAGTAGATCGTTGACTAAGGGCGAGGTCGACCTGCGAGTGGGAAATGGAGCAAGGGTTGCTGCATTAGCTGTAGGAACTTATATTTTGACATTGCCCACAGGGCTTGTTTTAGAATTAGATGATTGTTATTATGTGCCTTCCATCACTAAAAACATTATTTCTATTTCTTGTTTGGACAAGAAGGGTTTTTCATTTATAATAAAGGACAACTGTTGCTCCATTTATATAAATGATATCTTTTATGGTAGTGCACAACTAATTAATGGTCTTTACATTCTAAATCTTGATATGCCCATTTATAACATAAATGCTAAAAGGATTAAATCTAATGATCAAAATCCAACATATCTCTGGCATTGTCGCTTGGGACACATAAATGAGAATCGCATTTTCAAACTCCATAAAGATGGACTTTTGGACTCATTTGATTTTGAATCGTATGAGACATGTGAATCTTGTTTGATGGGTAAGATGACTAAAGCCCCTTTCAAAGGACATAGTGAAAGGGCAAGTGATTTATTGGGCTTAGTACATACAGATGTATGTGGACCTTTAAACACACAGGCCAGAGGTGGGTTTATGTACTTTATTACATTTACTGATGATTTCAGTAGATATGGCTATGTGTATCTTATGAGACACAAGTCAGAATCTTTTGAAAAGTTCAAAGAATTCAAGAATGAAGTACAAAACCAACTTGGCAAGAGCATTAAGGCACTTCGATCAGATCGAGGTGGTGAATACTTAAGCCAAGAATTTTATGACTATCTTAAAGAGTGTGTGATTGTCTCACAACTCACTCCTCCAAATACACCACAATGGAATGGTGTATCTGAAAGGAGAAACCGAACTTTATTAGATATGGTTCGATCAATGATGAGTCATACAGATCTTCCAGAATCCTTTTGGGGACATGCATTAGAAACAGCTGCTTTTACACTGAACCGTGTTCCATCTAAATCGGTTCCAAAGACACCATATGAGATATGGACTGGTAAACGTCCCAGTATGTCTTTTATGAAGATTTGGGGTTGTGAGGCTTATGTAAGACGTCAAGTCTCTAACAAACTTGCACCTAAATCTGATAAGTGCTATTTTGTGGGATATCCTAAACAAACTAAAGGATATTATTTTTACAATCCCACAGAGCGCAAAGTGTTTGTAGCTCGAACAGGTGTCTTTCTAGAAAGAGAATTCATTTCTAGAAGAACTAGTGGGAGAAAAGTAGAACTTGAAGAAATTCAAGAGCTACAAGATAGCGCACCCGATGTTGAGATGGAGCCTGAGCAAGCACCACAAGTTGTTGTGGAACCAGAACCACAAGATGTTGTGGAGCAACCGCCTGCTCAAGAGACACAAGCCTTGCGTAGATCAGTTAGAACACATCGTGAGCCACAGAAATATGGATTTCTAATGACTCAGAACGGTGATGTTTTGCTCATGGACCAAGATGAGCCTACTACCTATCAAGAGGCTATAACAGGGCCAGACTCTGAGAAATGGCTTGAAGCCATGAGATCTGAGATGGAATCCATGGATGCCAACCAAGTTTGGACCTTGGTTGACTTACCCGAAAGGGTAAAACCTATAGGGTGTAAATGGGTTTTTAAGAAGAAAACCGACATGGAAGGAAATGTTCATACCTATAAAGGGCGATTGGTTGCTAAAGGTTTTAAACAAATTCATGGTATTGACTATGATGAAACTTTTTCACCAGTCGCGATGATCAAATCCATTAGGATCTTGCTTGCGATAGCTGCATACCATGATTATGAAATCTGGCAAATGGACGTCAAGACTGCTTTTCTTAATGGAAAGCTACTCGAGGATGTGTACATGACACAACCTGAGGGTTTTGTTGATCCAAAAAATGCTGGAAAGGTTTGTAAGCTACAACGTTCTATTTATGGACTAAAGCAAGCTTCTCGAAGTTGGAATCTTCGTTTTGATGATGCAATCAAAGAGTTTGGTTTCATCAAGAACGAAGATGAACCTTGTGTCTACAAGAAGGTCAGTGGGAGCACTATTGTCTTCCTAGTGTTGTATGTAGATGACATACTACTCATTGGGAATGACATCCCTACCCTTCAGTCTGTAAAGACTTGGTTAGGGAATTGCTTTTCAATGAAGGACTTGGGCGAAGCTACCTATGTACTGGGTATAAGGATCTATAGAGATAGATCAAGGAAATTAATTGGCCTAAGTCAAAGTGCATACATAGATAAAGTGCTAAAGAGGTTTAGCATGCAGGATTCCAAGAAAGGATTCTTGCCTATGACACATGGCATTACTCTCTCAAAAGAACAGTGTCCTACAACACAAGAAAAGAGAGAACGTATGAGTAAAGTTCCATATGCATCTGCTATTGGATCCATTATGTATGCCATGTTATGCACACGTCCCGATGTCTCGTATGCCTTGAGCATGACGAGTAGATATCAAGTTGATCCTGGTGAACGTCACTGGATCACTGTCAAGAATATTCTTAAGTACTTGAGAAAGACTAAGGATACATTCTTGATATATGGAGGTGAGGAAGAGCTCATTGTAACAGGTTACACTGATGCTAGCTTCCAAACTGATAAAGATGACTATAGATCGCAGTCTGGTTATGTGTTTTGCCTTAATGGTGGTGCTGTGAGCTGGAAGAGTTCAAAGCAGGCGACAGTGGCCGATTCTACAACAGAGGCTGAGTATATAGCTGCCTCTGAAGCTGCTAAGGAGGCTGTTTGGATCAGGAAGTTCATTACTGAGCTTGAAGTTGTTCCTAGCATTGTAGATCCGATTGAGCTCTATTGTGACAACAATGGAGCCATCGCACAAGCTAAGGAACCTAGATCTCACCAACGATCCAAACATATACTACGGCGCTTCCATCTCATTCGAGATATCATCGAGAGAGGAGATGTGAGGATATGCAAAGTACCAACTGACGATAACATCGCCGACCCACTGACGAAGCCTTTGACGCAGCAGAGACATGATCGTCACACTAGGTCACTAGGTATTAGATACATGAGTGAATGGTCTTAGTGCAAGTGGGAGATTGTTGGATTATGCCCTTAGAACCATTCATTAGATGATTGACTTTGGCATTTTTTTATGTATCATGACATTTTATTTATCATAGTTCATTATTATATTTGTCTTATAACTGCGTAATATAATCTTATATAATAATGTCCTTAGAATAGTAATAACACACTATTCTTAAAATATCCCTAGTCAAGTATTATTGTGAACAAGGATAACAATGATACGATAAGACTAGTATGTGGTTGACTGATGACCATTGTCATGGATATAGGATATCAAGTCATCACATAGGTACATGTTAGAGAACTATGTACTGGATCGACCCTCCATGAGAACGCTACATGGATTGTTATATGAATGTCATAAGCGATTCTCATAGTGATGATGGTGTATGTGATCCTTTGACTTGAGATCATCAGAGATCCCAACATAGAGAATTGCATACTTTAATGCTGCTAGATGTCATTCGTAACAGGATGGACTATAAAGGTAGTAATTGGGTATGCCTTGATCTATGTAGAGGGATGTTGAGTGATCAAGATAGGATTTATCCCTCTTATATAACAAGAGTGATGTCTTGGGCCCTTTGATAGAGTGAGACTAAGAAATGCATGGCCGTGCTCGAATAAGTCAATATGAGATATTGATTTTATTTGTTTAATTAGTCTACTCAGGAATCAAGAAACGCTGATTAGACTATACAAGTGTGACACATTCCATGACTTGTGTCTAATCAAGACATCATAGGATAAAGGGATTAAACTACACGGTAACATCTATCACGAGTAAGGTTATGTCGAGTCATTGACATTCTCGTTACATGGGTAGCAATGATGTGTTGCTAGATACCGCTCATTGCCTGTGACAATTTTGTCATTGCCATTGTTTTGAGAACCTATTGGGTCGCACACTTAGAACGGATCAATGAGGAGCTTAATTAATCCTATTCTGAATTGGATTAAGGATATAACTAATCCTATTCTGAATTGGATTAGGGATATAACTAATCCTATTCTAAGTAGGATTAGAGTTCTGTTTGGCAGTAAATTTTAGGGTAAAATTTACTGCCTATAAAAGGGATGTTTTTCTAAAACATAGCCGCACTTTTTAAAAACAGAAAACAAAACATTCCTTTTAATCGAAGCTAGCAATTCGGTTATAAGGAATTTAAAAGCTCTTTAAGGCTTCTGATCGTGAGACGTTCAAGAGTCGTGAGATCCGTTCGTGTGGATACCGTAGAGGCAGGAACGAAAAGTTGCTGCTTGTGACTCGACCAACGACAGAAAATTCAGAGAAAACGTCAGGTAAAATCTCGAAACCCTAATCAGGCAACTCTCCGAATCGATCTTGGTGGAGGCCGAATGATTTAAATTCCGCTGCGTGTTGTTTCGGTTTCCTTCAGTTTGTGCATATTGGTCAGTGTTTACTGTGTCAGGAAACTGCTGGACATACTGAAATTTTGGGAAATTTCTGGTATTGATATAGGAAGAGTTAAATTATGAATCTTACATTTCTAAATAGGGAAATGAGTTGACTTTCATCTAGTTTTTGAATTTCCAGATTTGGAACTTCATGGCTTAAGATATGTATGAATGCATGCAGGATACAGATTTTTAATGTAAACTTCAAATGTTCATAGAAAATTGCCCAGATCAAATATGACTGCAAACTTTACATGTTCAGAAAGATAAATGAGTCATGATTGACATGGTATTGAGTTTGTATAGATCTCGCATCCCTATAGTTGGAAGTAAGCATTTTACTGTACATAGGTCAGGAAATTTCCTGCCTACTGTGCCAGATTTGGACCAAGGTCTAAAAATTGATGGCAAATTGCACAAAATGAATTAGGAAATGAGCCTTATATGTCTAAATAGGGATTTGAGTTAGAAGTAATATAAAAAATTAAGGTTTGATAATTAAGTTCTAAAAATTATACTTAAGGCTAGCACAATACCATAAGGTCCAAAACCTTAAAGGACAGAAATGGACCAAATGGGTCAGAAGTGGTTCAAATGATCAAAAAGGCAATAAACAGTGCTAGTAACGTTTGAATAACTCTGAAAACACAGCCAAGTATTGTTTCTTGTTGAATTATACAATGCTTAATGTTAGCTTATGATTGGGAATACTAAGATCGATGGATGTATAGAGATTGATTCAATCTACTATGTGTTATGTAGAGGGTTGTCCTAAGTACTGAGTTTGACCCAAATCAATCGATACTCCAAGACTTGTTAGGCGAGGGGGAACTGATTCAAAAGCTAAGGAGGTACTGTAACTAACCCTAAGCGACTACTTGCATCCAATTTGCTTAATGCTATAAACTCTTGGATTTTGGCAATTGAAACCAAATGAATGCCGCATATGAGATGTCTTCCGTTGACTGTTGAGTTTGCTTTACTAGAAATGGTTTGTAAACAGGTGATGGGCTCGCAAGAAATGTACTGTTTGTGCGTATTATATACATAAGAAATATTTTAAATGTTTTAAAGGTTCAAATTAAATTCTGATTTAATATGATTTTATACTTTGCGTTGTAACCTTTTTAATGTTTTTAAATGCCTTGTGAGCCTTGTTGGTTGAATTACTTCCTTATAAACTCCAAAGATTGCTATGAGGTCAGGGAAGAATGAAATTTGTTTTAAGACTACCGAATATCTGTTTTAGACCCGAGATATTGAGACCTCAGGGCACTGTACCTTGAGAACTTTGTAGACACATTTGATTGACTTAGAGCACTGTTTCTCGAGCATTAGCCTCGAAGACGTTTGGCTTGTCCCGTATATTATGTTTGGACAGGTCCCGGTTTCATATGCACAATGAGCGAGGTGTGATTGGTCTATGCATAGGCAGCGCCCTTTATGGGAGTTTGGCTACGGTTAGCTACCGTGGGTTTGTTCGCTCTAAGTAGCATCGGTTGATACTCTGTGAACTCTCTTGGTACTATGGTTTGTTTTATTGGTTTCATTGCATACTTTAAGTATGGTTTGATATTAAGACTTCTAGTCTAATGATGGAACTCCATATTTGACTATGAATTGCTATTGAGTTTCCATACTGTGTTTTAAGTTTGATGCAGCATAATTGATTTGATTTATTTGAGAGTGATTTGAATTAGCTTTCGTAAATGAGGGATGCTTGGCATAATTTAGTTTCTTGTTGTTGTTACTTACTGAGTTTACGACTCACTCCCTTCTTCTTTCCTCGCCCTTTCAAAGTGATCGATACAGCGACTGTTCTTTTCGGCTTGGGAAGCTTCTTGAGAGTGGACTTCACTGTGCAGTCTAAGGTATATGGCTCCCAGCGGTTTGTATAGACATAGACGGATGATGGCACAGTGTATTAGAATTCTTTTGATTGTACATATATATATATTTATGTGATGAATCTGGGATGTAAGCTAGATTATGTATTATTGGAATATGACGATCAATATACTTTTTGAATTGGCATTATGTATGTTGGTAGACATGCCTAGATATATTAAGGGAGTTATATGAAATTGAGATTGACCTACATATTCACCTACAAATGGATAGTGATATAAGGAAAAAAAAATTTTTAATTTCACAATTTAGGCTTCCGTAAGACATTAAGAAAGATCGGGCATGACAGTTTGGTATCAGAGCGGGTTTGTTCGTGTCTGTGTAGGTCGATAAAGTTAGCTTACATCCATATGCACTGTGCCTATGTCTATCCTTGAATTGCGGTTGCCATATAGACTGTACTAATTGTTGTTAATGTCACAGGAAGTAAGTGATAATGAAGAGGAGAGGTAGACCATGACGAGTTCTTCTTACAGAGCGGTCTAGGTCTCCTACTCCCCCGCCTCCACCACAGCCTCCTCGAGCCCCAGATCTTAATGCAGAAGTGGGCCAGTTATCAAGGACTGTGGGAGAATTACAGCAAACAGTCCAAAATCTTGCGGCTTTCATAGCGCAACAATTCGGAGGCAACTCTAATCAGCCTCCAACCTAAGCTCAGGCACAGGCACAGGCACATGCACAAGTCCCTCCTCCTGTGCCATAGCCTCAGGCTGCTCCGCAGCAACAATCGGCTGTACCACCACAGCCACCAGCACCACCGTAGCCACCAGTAGCCCCACAGCCTTTACCACCTCTAGTGCCACCACCACAAGTTGGAGATCAGGTGGATAGGAACATGAATAGGCTTCAGTAATTTCAGAAGATGAATCCGCCCACTTTTAAGGGTGAAAAGGACCCGGATGTAGCCGAAGAATGGGTCAAACAGCTAGAGAAATTGTTCAAGTGTATGGGCTACAGTTCTACGGAAAAGGTGAGATTAGACATATTTATGTTCCGAGAGAAAGCAGAAATTTGGTAGGAATTAGCTGAAAAGTTGTTGACAAATGAGAACCCGGAGATTACGTGGGAAGCTTTTCTGGAGAGCTTCTTTAAGCAGTACATTCCTGAGCCTGCTCAGAGAAAGAAGCAGGCCGAATTTCTGAGATTGACTCAGGGTTCCAACACAGTGGATGAATATGAGTCGAAGTTCTCAGCTTTGTGTCGATATGACCTTCTAGCCTCCAAGGATGAGAAAGCTAAGACCTTCAAGCTCATCTCGGGATTGAAACCCACGATTCGGGGTAAGTTGGCAGTGCTGGATATCACCAATTATGCAGAAGCTGTCAGACGAGCTCAGATGGCCGAGCTTGAACACGACCTGATTCAGCAAGAATATGGGTCTAAGTGGAGGAATAAGGGAAAAGATAAGAGGGTCGATGATAGAAAGCCCTACAAGGGCAAGTAGCTAGAGAAGAGGCAGAAGACAGTGGGAAACAAACCGACAGGGGATGAGACTAAGAGGGGTCCAACTTGTCCTAAGTGTGGAAGCAATCATGGTACTAAACCTTGCTATAGGGAGACAGGAGCTTGTTTCCACTGCGGGAAACAGGGACATATGGTCAGAAATTGTCCTTATCGCAAGACTGTAGAAAGGGCCTTTGAGCATTCGGCTGGTGACAAGGGTAAAGCAGTGGATAAGGGCAAGAAGCCAGTAGCTCAGGGTCGAGTCTTTGCATTGGATGAGGCTTCTACACAGGGAAGAGACTCCGTGGATAAAGGTAAGCTTACTATTGCTGATTTTGAAGCTTATGTTTTAATAGACTCTGGTTCTACTCATTCCTTTATTGCTCCATATTTTACTAGCAAGATTAAATTAGAATCTGTAAGGTTAGATCGTCCGCTTCATGTGAGCACTCCCCTAAAGGAAAATCATATAACTGATATTGTATATAGGGATTGTGAGGTTAAGGTGAGAGATAGGAGTCTGCTAGTCGATTTGATTTTGTTAAATATGAAAGATTTTGATGTAATCCTAGGAATGTATTAGCTAGCTAGACATCATGCTTGGTTAGATTGTTATAAGAAAATAGTGATGTTCTCCCTACCTGAAACTGTTGTAATCTCTTTTGATAAGTAATAATAAGTGATGATTGTTTTTGTTTGATTATTTTGCCTAAGAATGCATGATGTTTGTGAAGGGTATTTAGCCTATGTGGAAGATGCCTCCAAGAAACATCCTGAATTAAAGGATATACCAATCGTCATAGAGTTTCCAGATGTATTCCCTAATGATTTGCCAGGCTTACCACCCAAGCTAGAGACTAAGTTCACCATCGACTTAGTCCCAGGTACTCAGCCTATCTCAAGGGCACCTTATAGAATGGCTCTTGTGGAATTGGAAGAACTAAAGAAGCAGTTGCAAGAGCTACTTGATAAGGGATTTATACGCCCAAGCGTATCTCCCTAGGGTGCATCGGTGTTGTTTGTTAGAAAGAAGGATGAAAGTCTAAGATTGTGTATTGACTACAGACTACTCAACAAGGCAACAATTAGGAACAAGTACCCATTACTGAGAATTGATGATCTATTCGATCAGTTGAAGGGTGCTACGATGTTTTCCAAAATAGACCTTCGATCCGGCTATCATCAGTTGAGGATTCGAGAGGATGATGTTCCTAAGACGGCCTTTCGGACTAGATATGGCCATTATGAATTTCTAGTGATGCCATTTGGCTTGACAAATGCACCAGTAGCTTTCATGAGCTTGATGAATGAGGTGTTCAAGCCTTTCTTAGACTTATTTGTGATTGTCTTTATAGATGACATCTTGGTATACTCCAAGTCAATAGACGAGCACAAACAGCATTTACGAACAGTGCTCTAAGTCCTTAGAGACAAGGAGTTGTATGCTAAGCTCAGTAAATGTGACTTTTGGTTGGATCAGATTGCTTTTCTGGGGCATATTGTGTCAAAGGACGGGGTGTCAGTAGATCCGTCCAAGATTGAAGCTATTGTGAAGTGGGAAAGGCCTCAGACTGTAACCGAAGTTCGAAGTTTCCTGGGTTTAGCAGGTTATTATAGGAAATTTGTAGAAGGTTTCTCCAAGATTGCTACCCACTGCATCGACTCACTCGGAAAGGAGTGAATTTTGATTGGAATGAGGCATGTGAAAATAGCTTTCAGGAGTTGAAGAGACGGCTTACCTCTGCTCCAATATTGACCATTCCTAGTGGGTCTGGAGGTTTTGCTGTCTACAATGATGCTTCGTATCAAGGATTAGGGTGTGTCTTAATGCAGCACGGGAAGGTAATAGCTTATGGTTCTCGTCAGTTGAAGGACCATGAGAAGAATTATCCGACACAAGACCTAGAGCTTGCTGCTGTAGTGTTCGCGCTCAAGATTTGGCACCATTATCTCTATGGGGAAACATTTTAGATTTTTACAGATCATAAAAGTCTGAAGTACTTATTCTCCCAAAAAGAATTGAATATGCGCCAGCGGAGATGGATGGAATTGTTGAAGGACTACGACTGTGAAATTCTTTACCATCCAAGTAAGGGTAATGTTGTAGCAGATGCGTTGAGTAGGAAAGGCACTGCTATGGTCTTGATGTTGATGGTCCAGGAATGGTGTATGTTACAGCAGTTTGCAGACTTGAGATTGGATATAGAACCCGTCGGACAGGGTTGTATGATGGCCAGTATGAGGATAGAGCCTGAACTGATTGATCGAATCCGTCAAAAGCAAAAAGAGGATCCTCGATTGAAAGAGATTGTTTGTGGAAAAAAAGGGAACCAAAATGAGGAAATAGAGTTTAGGTTCGACAATGATGGCATTCTGAGGTATAGGGGCCGAATGTATGTTCCGAATGATTCAGAGTTAAAGAAGTTGATTTTGGAGGAAGCTCATAGCTCGAAATATGCTATGCACCCTGGTAGTACTAAGATGTACCAGAACTTGCGTAGCTTATACTACTGGTCTGGAATGAGGAAATAGAGTTTAGGTTAGACAATGATGGCATTCTGAGGTATAGGGGCCGAATGTATGTTCCGAATGATTCAGAGTTAAAGAAGTTGATTTTGGAGGAAGCTCATAGCTCGAAATATGCTATGCACCCTGGTAGTACTAAGATGTACCAGAACTTGCGTAGCTTATACTACTGGTCTGGAATGAAGAAAGATATCGTCGATTTTGTTGCAAGATGTCTAGTCTGTCAACAGGTGAAGGTTGAACATCAAAGGCCCGCGGGGTTGCTTCAACCATTGTCTATTCTGAGCTGGAAATGGGAGCACATCACCATGGACTTCGTGCTAGGTCTTCCAAGGACTAAAAGATAACATGATGCTATTTGGGTGATAGTGGATAGACTAACCAAATCAGCTCACTTTTTAGCCATGAAGGCTACAGATTCTCTCAGTGCTTTGGCCGATCTCTATGTTCGGGAAATTGTTCGGCTACACGGTGTCCCAGTGAGCATTATGTCTGATCGAGATTCCCGATTCACTTCTAGATTTTGGGAGAAGTTTCAGGAAGCAATGGGAACTCAGTTACACCTAAGCACCGCTTACCATCCTCAGACTGATGGTCAATCCGAGAGAACCATTCAGACTCTCGAGGACATGTTAAGAGCGTGTGCGCTTGATTACAAAGGCTCTTGGGATGAACACTTACCATTGGCAGAGTTTGCATACAATAATAGCTTCCACTCGAGTATAGGGATGGCCCCATACGAAGCACTATACAGAAGAAAATGTCGGTCTCCAGTTGGATGGGAAGAAGTGGGAGACAGAAAATTGTTTGCACCTGACTTAGTTCAGCAAGCTTCTGACAGAATAAAGCTTATTTGTGATAGACTTAAGACTGCCTAGAGTAGGCAGAAGTCATATGCCGATAATCGGAGGAGACGTTTAGAGTTTGAAGTTGGTGATTCAGTATTCTTGAAAGTTTCTCCTTCAAAGGGCATTATGAGATTCGGAAAGAAGGGCAAACTTAGTCCAAGGTATGTAGGACCATTCGAGATTTTAGAAAAGGTTGGTGAAGTAGCATACAGGTTGGTTCTACCACCACAGCTAGCGGGTGTGCACAACGTGTTTCACATGTCAATGTTAAGGAAATACCACCCAGATCCTTCTCACCTAGAAGATTATGGAGAGTTAGATATTCGAGATGATCTCACATATGAAGAGAAGCCTGTCAGGATCTTAGATCGCAAGGAGAATGTGCTAAGATCCAAAACTATTCCACTAATGAAGGTATTGTGGCAAAGGCATTCGAAGGAAGAAGCCACCTGGGAAGTAGAGAATCTAATGAAGGAGAGGTATCCTCACTTGTTTTGAAGTAACGGTACTCAAATTTGGGGACCAAATTTGACAAGGTAGGAAGAATGTAATAACCCTTAATTTCGATATCTATCGTAAGTATACTAGAGTAAATTTTGACTGACTTGAGGTTATTTTGGAACTTGGACAGATTATGGAAATTGAGAATGTCCGGGCCATCTTGGTCAAGAAGCGATGGATATGTAAATGTGAGTATGTAGGTACTAAGATATGAAGTAGGAAATAAATTAAATAGGTTGAGATATACTAAAAGGGATTTAAATATATATATGTGTGTGTGTGTGTATATATATATATATAAGATGTGGAAATTAAAATTATAGAGGCATTATTAATTGCTTGAAACAATGGTTATTCATCTATTAATCCATTTATGTTAAATTGGGTTATTAGAAACTGATGTAACAAGGGCTGGAAATACAAGCTAAAGGGGCTGGCCAATAATCAAGGGCTGAGGTTACAAGTCAAAGGCTGGTAAAACAAATCAATGGCTGGAATTATAAGGGAGAAAAGGGCTGGAAAACATAATTTAAAGGCTGGAAATAATAGGTCACGTTTTTCCCTTCTGTTTTCCTCCCCAAACCGAAACCAAGAAGAGCAAACTTTTCCATGCAAATGTCGACAATCCTAGCAAGAAGAACCCATCTTCCTCCTCCCTCTAGTCCGGCCAAGATCTAAGCATCTCCTCAAACCCTCTTCCATTTCACCCAGCCACCCAAACTGATTTAAAGAATCTACATTGTGAGGGAGGCCACAACGAAAATGAAGGAGCAAGTTTTCTGCTAAAGCTGACCAAAGAATCGTGAACCATGGAAGCAATAGGAGTCTTGGTTCAACAAGATTAGGGCAAGGGAAGTGAATGGAGAAGGAATGAGAGTGAGCTGCCATTGGTGACTGAAGAAGTGAGGAGTTGAAACCCAAACTACAGCAGATTTAATTGGGATTTCAGGGCAATATATCAGAGGTAAGGAATTAGGGTGAGTCAATATGTTTTTGTTGAAATTAATCTATGGAAATAGAATGCAATATGTTTATTGGATTGGCATTGATGTGTATAGGTATGACAACAAACAAGCTGTGAAGGAATGGTCTGAAATGGTGTCAACAGTTTCTATTTGTGCATCAAATTAAAGGGGGTAAGGTTCTAACCCTATAATGATTGATTATTATGCATAAAAATGATATTGTGATGAGCTAAATTTAAATGGCTATGGTTAGATAAAGATAAATTGAAATTCTGACTTGGTGTTGAATCTGGAATTTGCTGTTCTGTCTGGCTGGAAAATTTAAAATGAGCAGTTTAATAGTTCTATAAGGAGAAAAATTCTGGAAAAATTATGAATAATGGCCCTTTAAGTTACAAGAAAGTCCGTTTTGGAATTTCTTGAATTGGACTTCTGTAGCTTGAGTTATGCACAAATGAGTGCAGGGTGTTCTGTCCAGAAACGTGAATCACAGTCCTGACTTTGAAAAATCATAGCAAATGGCCTAAATTGAGTTAGGTTGCAAGCCTTACTTGTCTAGAAAGGTAATTAAGTTAGGAGCATGATAGTTCTGGGTTTGCACCATTTGGATACTCCTATAACCAGATATGAGACAGTTTGTGCATATTGGTCAGTGTTTACTGTGTCAGGAAACTGCTGGACATACTGAAACTTTGGGAAATTTCTGGTATTGATATAGGAAGAGTTAAATTATGAATCTTACATTTCTAAATAGGGAAATGAGTTAACTTTCATATAGTTTTGGAATTTCCAGATTTGGAACTTCATGGCTTAAGATATGTATGAATGCATGCAGGATACTCACTGCTGGGGACAGATTTTTAATGTAAACTTCAAATGTTCATAGAAAATTGCCCAGATCAAATATGACTGCAAACTTTACATGTTCAGAAAGATAAATGAGTCATGATTGACATGGTATTGAGTTTGTACAGATCTCACATCCCTATAGTTGGAAGTAAGCATTTTACTGTACACAGGTCAGGAAATTTCCTGCCTACTGTGCCAGATTTGGACCAAGGTCTAAAAATTGATGGGAAATGGTACAAAATGAATTAGGAAATGAGCCTTATATGTCTAAATAGGGATTTGAGTTAGAAGTAATATAAAAAATTACGGTTTGATAATTAAGTTCTGAAAATTATACTAAGGCTAGCACAATACCATAAGGTCTAAAACCTTAAAGGACAGAAATGGACCAAATGGGTCATAAGTAGTTCAAATGATCAAAAAGGCAATAAACAGTGCTAGTAACGTTTGAATAACTCTGGAAACACAGCCAAGTATTGTTTCTTGTTGAATTATACAATGCTTAATGTTAGCTTATGATTGGAAATACTAAGATCGATGGATGTATAGAGATTGATTTAATCTACTATGTGTTATGTAGAGGGTTGTCCTAAGGACTGAGTTTGACCCAAATCAATCGATACCCCAAGACTTGTTAGGTGAGGGGGAACTGATTCAAAAGCTAAGGAAGTACTGTAAGTAACCCTAAGCGACTACTTGCATCCAATTTGCTTAATGCTATAAACTCTTGAAATTTGGCAATTGAAACCAAATGAATGCTGCATATGAGATGTCTTTCCTTGACTGTTGAGTTTGCTTTACTAGAAATGGTTTGTAAACAAGTGATGGGCTCACAAGAAATGTACTGTTTGCACGTATTATATACATAAGAAATATTTTAAATGTTTTAAAGGTTCAAATTAAATTCTGATTTAATATGATTTTATACTTTGTGTTTTAACCTTGTTAATGTTTTTAAATGCCTTGTGAGCCTTGTTTGTTGAATTACTTCCTTATAAACTCCAAAGATTGCTATGAGGTCAGGGAAGAATGAAATTTGTTTTAAGACTACCGGATATCTATTTTAGACCCGAGGTATTGAGACTTCAAGACACTGTACCTTGAGAACTTTGTAGACACATTTGATTGACTTAGAGCACTGTTTCTCGAGCATTAGCCTCGGAGACGTTTGGCTTGTCCCGTATTTTACGTTTGGACAGGTCCCGGTTTCATATGCGCAATGAGCCGGGGTGTGATTGGTCTATGCATAGGCAGCGCCCTTTATGGGAGTTTGGCTACGGTTAGCTACCTTGGGTTTGTTCGCTCTAAGTAGCATCGGTTGATACTCTGTGAACTCTCTTGGTACTATGGTTTGTTTCATTGGTTTCACTGCATACTTTAAGTATGGTTTGATATTAAGACTTCTAGTCTAATGATGGAACTCCATATTTGACTATGAATTGCTATTGAGTTTCCATACTGTGTATTAAGTTTGATGCAGCATAATTGATTTGATTTATTTGAGAGTGATTTGAATTAGCTTTCATAAATGAGGGATGCTTGGTATAATTTAGTTGTTTATTGTTGTTACTTACTGAGTTTACGACTCACTCCCCTCTTCTTTCCCCTCCCTTTCAGAGTGATCGATACAGCGACTGTTCTTTTTGGCTTGGGAAGCTTCTTGAGAGTGGACTTCCCTGCGCAGTCTAAGGTATATGGCTTCCAGCGGTTTGTATAGACATAGACGGATGATGGCACAGTGTATTGGAATTCTTTGATTGTACATATATATATTTATGTGATGAGTCTGGGATGTAAGCTAGATTATGTATTATTGGAATATGACGATCAATATACTTTTTGAATTGGCATTATGTATGTTGGTAGACATGCCTAGATATATTAAGGGAGTTATATGAAATTGAGATTGACCTACATATTCACCTACAAATGGATAGTGATATAAGGAAAAAAAATTTTTTAATTCCGCGATTTAGGCTTCCGTAAGATATTAAGAAAGATTGGGCATGACATGCATCTTGTGCAATTCACTTGCCAAAGCTCTTAGAAAACGTTGCTTGCCTGAGCTCATACTTCGAGATCACCACAACTCTACTAGGTATAAAATCACTACAACACATAATAGATAGCTTATTACAGTTCACATTATACTATAACTTGTCATACACACATAACTTCACTAGTTTCACTTAGGTTACCATTAGGTATCCTATGCCTAAAGTTACCAACATATCTTACTTCTTCTGTTTCACTTCACATTACTTATATCGATCAATTACACTCCGTAAATACACTAATATATCACTTAACCAAGGCTAAGGAACATGGATTTCTTCATGCCCTTCACCTTGGCTGAATTCATTCACTTGGCTATACATGTCCAATTCTCATTTTTCTTCCACAATTTTATTAAATCCATGCTCACTAACATGATTTAGGCAACGTACAGCAAAATCCCAATCAAATTCACACACTTTCTTCATTTAACCCTAATGGCTGAAACTTAAAGTCCTTGTTCAAATAAGTTTCAATCAAATTTATCACTAGATTCTATCATAATACTTCAAAATACACAACACATGTTGAAATCATCGTTTGGTTGGTAACTAACCCTTAGTCACCTATTATGGCTGAATTTTTAACCATGCCTTAGGGAGCTTTTTGCTTCATTCTAAAACCATGAAAAAACTATATATTAACCCCTATTTAACATGTATAAAGATGGAGGATTGAAACCAACTACAACTCCCTAGATCTAAGAATTACTAAAATTAGTATATCTTAGATCCTTGCTATCAGTAAGGAATTTAGCTCCCAATTTTGGATATTTTGTAGCGAAGACATAGGGGAACAACTTTATAGAGGAATCAAGAGCTAAAAATGAGTGAAAAGGCCATGGTTTTGCAGGATGCTTATGGTTTCTTTCACTTTCTCTCTTATTTCCTTTTTCCTTTCTTTTCTTTAGATGGTTTTAGTTTAGGTATTTTTCCTATGGTGTTTGTCGATGCTTAATGATAGTAATAGGCTTATTTCAGCCTTTGTGGTGCATTCTACCCAATAGCCAATAAGAATAAGGCTTAAAGTTTCATAATTATCCTTTAATTTCTTAATTTCACTTGTTTTCTCTTTATCTCATATTCTATTGGCTAACCAAAAGTGGTTAGGTGACAATTGCATATTAACATTTATGTCCTACACTAGAGGACAAAATACCAAGGTGGATGAATAGGGTGGCCGACTACGTGGGGACATTTTAGGGATTTTGCTTGGTTTTATCGATTTAGGCCATTTTAGGTCCAATCATTAAAATTTGACACAGGGTTTGACATGACAATCTGAGACTCTAACATGACTTAATACGTCCCTAAAGTCAACTAACAGTGTCGGTTTTGACCATTTGTCCTAACAACCTATGGACTAAACTGTCATTTCTCAGTTTGTTGCACTTTTACTGAAAAAGACCAAAATCGTAATTTAAAAGGTTAGGATGGCTTACCAAAGGCTAGATATGATCATTATATGATTATTCAGATATATCTAGGTAGGTGTACACTCGTGTGGGGCCCACATACATGCTCGTGTTGGATTATGCCCTTAGAACCATTCATTAGATGATTGACTTTGGCATTTTTTTTTATGTATCATGACATTTTATTTATTATAGTTCATTATTATATTTGTCTTATAGCTGCCTAATGTAATCTTATATGATAATGTCCTTAGAATAGTAATAACACACTATTCTTAGAAATATCCCTAGTCAAGTATTATTGTGAACAAGGATAACAATGATACGATAAGACTAGTATGTGGTTGACTGATGACCATTGTCATGGATATAGGATATCAAGTCATCACATAGGTACATGTTAGAGAACTATGTACTGGAACGACCCTCAATGAGAACGCTACATGGATTGTTATATGAGTGTCATAAGCGATTCTCATAGTGATGATGGTGTATGTGATCTTTTGACTTGAGATCATCAGAGATCCCAACATAGAGAATCGCATACTTTAATGCTGCTAGATGTCATTCGTAACAGGATGGACTATAAAGGTAGTAATTGGGTTTGCCTTGATCTATGTAGAGGGATGTTGAGTGATCAAGATAGGATTTATCCCTCTTATATAACAAGAGTGATGTCTTGGGCCCTTTGATAGAGTGAGACTAAGAAATGCATGGCCGTGCTCGAATAAGTCAATATGAGATATTGATTTTATTTGTTTAATTAGTCTACTCAGGAATCAAGAAACGCTGATTAGACTATACAAGTGCGACACATTCCATGACTTGTGTCTAATCAAGACATCAAAGGATAAAGGGATTAGACTACACGGTAACATCTATCACGAGTAAGGTTATGTCGAGTCATTGACATTCTCGTTACATGGGTAGCAATGATGTGTTGATAGATACCGCTCATTGCCTATGACAATTTTGTCATTGCCATTGTTTTGAGAACCTATTGGGTCGCACACTTAGAACGGGTCAATGAGGAGCTTAATTAATCCTATTCTGAATTGGATTAAGGATATAACTAATCCTATTCTAAGTAGGATATAACTAATCCTATTCTAAGTAGAATTAGAGTTCTGTTTGACAGTAAATTTTAGGGTAAAATTTACTGCCTATAAAAGGATGTTTTGTGTTTTCTAAAACACAGCCGCACAAAAACAGAAAAGAGAAACCTATTCTTTGTGGTTTTAGAGCTTCTTTCAAACAAAAACAAAATATTTTATTTTAATCGAAGCTAGCAATTCGGTTAAAATAAAAAAAACGCTCTTTAAGGCTTCTGATCGTGAGACGTTCAAGAGTCGTGAGATCCGTTCGTGTGGATACCATAGAGGCAGGAACGCAAAAAGTTGTTGCTTGTGACTCGACCAACGACAGAAAATCAGAGAAAACGTTAGGTAAAATCTCGAAACCCTAATCAGGCAACTCTCCGAATCGATCCTGGTGGAGGTCGAATGATTTAAATTCCGCTGCGTGTTTGTTTCGGTTTCCTTCAGTGACAACAACTCCCTAGATCTAAGAATTACTGAAATTAGTATATCTTAGATGCTTGCTATCCGTAAGGAATTTAGCTCCCAATTTTGGATATTTTGTAGGGAAGACATAGAGGAACAACTTTATAGAGGAATCAAGAGCTGAAAATGGCTAGAAATGAGTGAAAAGGCCATGGTTTTGCAAGATGCTTATGGTTTCTTTCACTTTCTGTCTTATTTCCTTTTTCTCTTTCTTTGCTTTAGATGGTTTTAGTTTAGGAATTTTTCCTATGGTGTTTGTCGATGCTTAAATGATAGTAATAAGCTTATTTCAACCTTTGTGGTGCATTCTACCCAATAGCCAATAAGAATAAGGCTTAAAATTTCATAATTATCCTTTAATTTCTTAATATCACTTGTTTTCTCTTTATCTCATATTCTATTGGCTAACCAAAAGTGGTTAGGTGACAATTTGCATATTGACATGTATGTCCTACACTAGAGGACAAAATACCAAGGTGGATGAATAGGGTGGCGGGCTACGTAGGGACATTTTAGGGATTTTGCTTGGTTTTATCGATTTAGGCCATTTTAGGTCCAATCATTAAAATTTGACACAAGGTTTGACATGACAATCTATGACAATCTGAGACTCTAACATGACTTAATACGTCCCTAAAGTCAACTAACAGTGTCGTTTTGAACATTTGTCCTAACAACCTATGGACTAAACTGTCATTTCTTAGTTTGTTGCACTTTTACTGAAAAAGACCAAAATCGTAATTTAAAAAGGTTAGGATGGCTTACCAAAGGCTGGATATGATCATTATATGATTATTCAGATTATCTAGGTAGGTGTGCGCTCTTGTGGGGCCCACATAGATGCTCGTACCAAAAATTGAGAAATCAGTTTTCAACCATTATACACTGTTCAAATAGTCATATATGGGTTCAATATATATAAAATTGTAGTAATTACATTTATATTGTAGTTAACATTTTCTCTTCTTAATATTATAAGATTGTGTTTTCTCTTCTTTATAATCTTAAGTTGCATTTTCTTATATTATTAAGAGCATGCTTATTGTTTTCATGAATATGAGTGGCTAAATTGTTTAGTTATTAGGTAGTCTAAATGCTTTTGAATGCATGTCGTGAAATGTATGAGCTTAATAAATAATTATTGATTAAGTTTCTGATATTTCTGAGCATATTAACATGATTATTGATTTGATTTGATAGGGTGCACACTATTTAGTTGAATTTAATAATCTACTGCTACTAGATTAAAATTTAAGTTCATAATTGCTTGATGGTTTTAACCACTAAAAACCTAGGAGAATCAAAGATTAAGTTAAATAAACCGAACTCGTGTTTTTATTGCTTAATTTCAATCCATATCTTTCCAGTTACTGATGCTGCTACAAATTATATCTAGAGAGCTTGTTCTTGGTAGTTTAGTAGTAAGAGATTAATTGAAGAGCTTTCTTCAATTAACGACTTAATAAAAAAAGATGGTATAGCAGAGCTTATTGTTATACTACAATTGAATGTTTAATTGATAATATTATCTTGAAATTAATGATCAACACTAAAATCCAAGAGTGACTAGATATTTTGTAACCGAAGCATCTTAGTATTGTTAAAATAATCTATTTCTTTATATTGTCTTTATATTAATATTTAGTTGATTTAGATAATTATAATAAACCCCTTTTTACTTATTCTTAATTAGACTTGATTTTATAAATAATTTAATTAACTACAATATTAGAGAGATGGACCTCTACTTGTCTTATCTACAAATATGATGATTAAAGTAATTTTAAATTAGTGCATTTGGCACGCATCACTCTCATAGCATGTCAAATAAATTGAAGAATTTTGTACTTGTTTATATTTTGTCTAGTTAGAAGAAGCGGTTTTAATCAAAGATGCATATCTCTCAAACATTAGTAGTGAACTTGAGATTAGGGTTTTTTTTTCCTCATTGGTAGCAAGGATTTGGGATCCATAGACGTTAATTCTAATGCTTAATCTCTGGGTTGAAGTAGGTTTAATTTCATCATTAATTGGAGAGTGCCGATGTTACATGTTTTATACTTGACTTGAAAACGCTTCACCATCACCACTAAATGTCTGTCTAGAATTCATTGGATTAATGATAACTCTATGAAAATAAAGTTATTTTAGTATTTTATTGATTAATAATTATTTAATTCCCCCGTTATTTTATTAATTATTCCCCTAATTTTATTAAATTCCTCATGTTTTGCAAAAAATAAATTTTAGATGAATTTCAGTCTTTTCGGTAGAAAATAGACTGAAAATGGGCAAGAAAGGAGACTGGACCACTACAAGACAAGGGAGCATGACTCTTCATTTTCTCTCTCATCTTTTGACATCTAGCATGCCACATGTCATCATCCTACTCACTCTTAGTGGATAAAAACAAAAGACACATGCCAACACATGGAAGACACATGCCTTTGTCACCTTGCATGCTTATGTGGATTAGAAGACAAAAAGGAAGGTGCTAGAAGGGATGAGATGTCCATGGCTGATGTGAGCATTTAAATGACATGGAAATATCTACTTTGAAGAGCCAAGGACATGAAGACAAGTGGCAATTAATGCCAACTCATCTAGGATAGAAATTACCATTGTATCCCTAGGTTAAATGACTATATAAACAACTTTATGAGACCTAACCTAAAGGGGGGCTGCCTAGGGGTTTAGTTTTATTTTTTTTTCCAGCATTTCTTTTATGTCTTGAGAAGTTTAGAAGCAGCCACCATCATCTTTCACGTTTGTCAAGTTCTTTCCTTTTTTATGCAAGTTACTTATTTTGTTCACATTTCCTTTAAGTTTAGTAAAGTTTCTTTCAAGTTCTCTTTTAATCTTAGTGTTCATTTATATTTCTTGCAATGATATCTTCTTCTACTCTTCCATTTTATTTTATTTTGATTATTGATGAGGTTCTATGAGAATGGGGATTCAAAAGGTTGAAACAATACCTCCATAGTTCTTGTTCTTGAACTTTGTCTACACTTTTCTTTAGTGATATTTTATTCACTGTTTTCCAGAATTTTTTTTTTGTGGTTTATAATTTTTTCTTTACTGTTTCATATGTCTACTTTAATGTCATATTTTTAGTTTTAAGTATTTCTCATAAACAGAAAATATAAAAAATTCGTACAGTGGAGTAGTGCAGTGAAAGTGGCGTTACTTGTTTTTTTTTCTTCTGAGTTATGGTTTGTTCAATGTGGTCAGCATTAGGCGTTAGTTTTAGGAGTCTTTAGGTTCTGTTTTAAGTCCTTCTTAATTTCATTTAGTGAGTCTTTAAATGGATTAAAGTTTCATGCAATTAAGAGTAGTGTTCATTAGGTGTTTGATTTAATTTGCTAAGCATTACATTAGTTATTTCATTAAATTCTGTTTTAGAAATTTCAGGTCTGTTTTGACGTTAATCTTAGGGTATTTTAAGGTCTGATTTTGTTTGCATTTAATGGTCATTTAGGTGTCTTAAATTCATACTAAGGTCATATAGTAATTAGGTGATTTGTAGGATTAGTTTTGATGTCATTTACATAGCATTTGGTAACACTTTTGCATTAATTTCCTGATCAGTTTTTAAGTTGCTGTTTGAGTTTATAGATGCTGTTTGGTCATTAATTTAGGTTCATTTCAGTAGTTTTAATGTATGTAATTGTTAAGAATTCATATTAGCATTTCTAGGAAGCATTAGTGTAATTTTCTAGCATTTTGCATAGCATTTTTAATTTTCATATAGTGTTAGGCGTCCTTAATGTAGGTCACTGTCCAGAATTTTATATTTGCTATTTTTGGTGTCATTTAAGTCATGTTCAATTAATTTTAAGTCATTTTAGGTTCATTTACTTAGTGATTTAGGTGTAGGTTAAGTTAGATTAATTTTCATGAGCATTTAGATACATTTTTAGATTAGTTTTGTATTAAATTTCAAATCTGTCCATCACAATTATTATTAATTTGCATTTTTATTTCTTTTCTTTTGTAGTTATTTTGTTTTCATCATTTCCATTGTAAGTATTTCTTTTTTTTATTATTATTATTTCATTTTATTTTAATTTTGTTATTTTCATTTATTTTATTTTATCTTCTTAATTCCATTTATTTTATTTTATTTTATTTTGTTAGCCATGGTAGATCACCCATATAATCAAACCTTTATAATTTGCTAGGATATACCTTAGATAATAGTATCTAGTATTTAGCTAAGCTTCACACTACCAGTCTCTGTGGAACGATATTTCCGGACTCACCTCCGTATTACTTGAAGACCACGTGCACTTGCGTGTAGATACCTTTTAGGGTCAACAATTAACCCCCAGAAAACTATACTAATTAAAATGTTTGTGAACGGAATTTTGGAGTCGGGGATTTCCCCTAAACCGTAAACTTTGACAACAGCGGAGCAGACCGAGCGGATATTTTGGTAGCCAAAAGAAAAAAAGATATTCACCCAAAAAAAAAAGAAAATGGGATGTACTTTGTTTTGCTTAGCTTTTTCCATGCGCATTATTTGACAATTTCCCCATTGTGAAAAAGGTCGTCTCCCTTGGGGCTGCTTTAGGTCATCATCATTTAGTGCACCGTGACCCACACTCAACACAACAACACGTTAGGTTCACCAACCCAACTTCTTTTCACCTCCATATTTCTTGCTTTACTCATGGCAACTTTATAATAAATAAATAAATAAATATTTATATTATATACAAGAAAATTATTCTAGAATTAAATTTGAAAATTGAGATTGAACACAACTCTAATCTCGATGCCAAGTGAACTCTTTCTACAAATCATTTAATTAAGATTTTTTAATGTATTTAATATTAAATTTGTTAATTTTTATTAAAATATAATTATTTTAATATTTAAATTAGATAATAATATTTGATTTTCATGTGATAACAAAATCTATGATTTTCAATACTCGTTGATTAGTGATTATTAAACAAACTACGATATTCGGTTAATAAAACGATTTTTAATGACAAGTTTAAATTTTAATACATTTAAAATCTATTTAAAAAATATTAAGTCGATTTTTTTTTAAAAATTGTTATTTTATTAAATTAATTTTATGCTTTTATCTTTCAGGTAGAGCTGCATAAGGATTCCTAGGCAAGATTTTCCAACCATAAATCTGGCCAAACGCGGGCGGTGAATATATTTTATTTCTGATGAAATAATTACGTTTACTTGGTTTACTTTTAAAATATTTTAATAATAAAAATAATATTGACTTTAAATGAATTTTATTGGGTGGACAAGATTGAGTCTAGATAAATAGAGAGATGTGAACGGGGGAATGATCTTTCTATGCTTCAATTTTTAATCATTTATTATTTATTTTTTAACTTATTAATATTAAAAAATGACCGGACACAATATGATATAAAATATTTAATAAAAACTATTAACCCTTTAATTTTCATTAGCATAATAACTAATTTAATTTATTTCAAAATTTTTATTTTTAAATTTTTAAAAAATCAAAATTGAATATTTATTTTTTAATTTATCAAACAATATGTCAGACACGTATGTTTTGTTTAAGTCTATCAAAGAATAAGGTAACTAAATGGACAAAGACAATTGCTTTTTATATTTATGTGTAATTTATTCAAGAAAAAAAAAGCGAAAAAATTAGACCTTTGCCTTGTAGTTGCCAAGCAATCACCTCCACGGAGAGCATCCAAGTCAATGACCCAACCAATACGCCACACACAAACGTTCTAAAACATTCTACATAAAGTGAATCGACTAAATTACTCATGCTAAGATACAATCGAGTTGAATTAAGATTATTTAGTATTAATTTTGAATCCAGCTCAATTCAAAAATTTGATGTTAGAAATTTAGTTTGAATTTGATTTTTAAAGTTCGAATTGAACTTGAAAAATATTTGAATAGTTTAAACTCGACTCGATAATTTTGATTTGTAAATTTTTAATTATATGTTATGAATGTAAAATGATAAATTAATAATAAAATATTAAAAATATATATATTAAAAAAATTGTTAAGACCCGTAAATCGTTCGAGCTGAATATTAAAAAGTTTTAACTCGGTTCGATTTACTCGGATAGCTCGAGTTCTAGCTTAGTTTGATTAATTACTCGAATAATTATCGAATCGAAGTCAAACAGCTTAACTAGTTTACACTTTTATTAATTACCATTAAGAAAAGAAATTATAAAAATCTAATTTCTAGAAGACTGCTTCATCACTAATATAAATGAGCATCAAATCGAGAACGGGAACATTGTGCATGTATTCCTTTTTATCCGAGTATACTAGAATTTAGTCTCCCATGGCTAAGCTTTTTCCAACCCTACCCTCCCAGTTCATCATCTTTTGTTTTCTCATTATTTTGGCCACAGCAGATGATGAAAGCTTTGTGAGAAGCATGGACAGGAAGCTTTTGGGGCTGAAGAAGGAAAAGCTCAGCCACTTCAGGCTTTACTGGCATGACATTGTCGGAGGGCGCAACCCAACTGCAGTCCCAGTAGTTCAGCCGTCAAGCAATTCGTCAACTGCCTTCGGGATGATTAGTGTAATTGACGACCCTTTAACCATGGGGCCTGAATTAAGCTCAAAAATGGTGGGCAGAGCACAAGGGTTTTACGCCTCCGCATCCCAGCAAGAACTTGGCTTGCTAATGGCCATGAATTTTGCCTTCATGGAAGGAAAATACAACGGAAGCACCATAACAGTGCTAGGGAGGAACACTGTGTTTTCGAAGATGAGGGAGATGCCGGTGATTGGAGGGACTGGGCTTTTCAGGTTTGCCAGAGGCTATGTTCAAGCCAAAACCCACCGGTTTGATCCTGCTACTGGGGACGCGGTGGTTGAGTATAATTGTTATGTTATGCACTATTGATGCTTTTTCTGGAATTCTGTTGCTTTTTTGTTATATTATTAAGTTTTAGGCCTTTTTTAATTGGCTTGATGCCTTCAATCACGTTTTCCCCTTTCGATCTGATAATTAATTTTTGGATAACGTATTATATGTTTTTATTTGATTATATCATTATGTTTTAGGGTTAATACTTAAATAAATCATAAGATTTTATTCAAAAATATAAACAAGTATTCCATCTAGATCAAATTTTTTTTAAATGAAATTCATAGGATGTTTTATTCATTCATAAACACTATATTAGTAGCTAATACACTATTGATAATAGTAGGATTGTCTTCAATCTATATTCTTGCTTCGTTACATTCCAAACCATATTTAGCAAAATAATTAGCAACTTCATTTCTATTTCTTATAGCATGTAAGAATTCACAAATCTCAAACTCAACATGTATGAGTTTAGCCTCTCCCATAGAGAAACCTGTGGTAGACACCTGTGGTAGACAACTCTTTGCACTTTCAAGTTTCTATATGACACTCAAGGCATCCCCTTCTAATATGATCTCCCTAAAGCCTATTTCCTTTGCAATCAACAAGGCCTTGACTGCTTCTATTGGTTCCACTACCAATGCATCATACTTCCAAAGGATCTGAACAGAATAAGCTACCATAAACTGACCTTCAGAATCCATAACTACAACTCCAATTCCTCCAGATTTAGTCCTCAAATCAGTAACTGCTTCAAAATTGATCTTATATTGACCTGGTGTTGGTACCTTTCATCTGTCCACACGCAGTCTGTTGTGCTAACAATGACCCAAGTGTTTACCAAATTGTACTCAATTCACATAATTTTGAATCGTAAGACATGAAATATGTGAACTTCTGTGAGTAGAAGCAAAAATGGTCATTTTTGTCTTTCCATGTCGTTCAAGCGGTAATAGCAAAGAGTTGCATTTGTTTTTCATCTAAAGTCTATAGTAAAGACAAAACGCAATATGCATTAGTATTCTCTAACAAATTTTGGAGAAGTGGAATACCATTCCACACTGTAGCTGCATCAGAACATTGAAATAATGCATGCATTATAGTTTCGCAATCCTTGCCACATCTATTATAAGAAGGATTAGTCAGTATCCTAGTTGTGCTGGATTTGCAAGAACTGGATGTATGCCATGCATAACTCTCCACAAGAAGATCTTGATCTTTGTTGGAACCTGAACTTTCTAAAGTTTTAGCCACACTATATCATGATCAGCATCATGTGTAATACCGTTTACTTTAGTTAATAAATGGTAGCTACTCTTAACTGAATATTTTTTATAACTAAAATATTTCCATGTTAAAACATCAGGAACATCACAACAAGGAAGTGGAATGGAGAGGATTTGTGTGCCTTTTTCATCTTGAAACATTCTTTGCACCAGATCTAATTTCCAATCTCTAATAGCATTGTCAATTAATTTAGACACCCTGATATTAATATCCCATGAACCCAATCAGTTGCAGGCCTCCCAATAGATTAAAGTGTTAACCATTTATTAGTCCAAACTTGTACATTTTGACATGTACCAATTCTTCAGTTAAGTCTCATGAAATCAAATCCTTAGTAGTCCATATTCTTGTCCAAATTAAAAAGGAGTTATTTCCCACATCATCCTCAAAAAGGAGGTGTTAGGAAAATATTTGGCTTGAAGAACAGAGTAAGTCAGAGTGTTCTGATTCTCAATCAGTCTCCAACCTTATTTCGCCACCATGGCCTGGTTGAACAACCACACATCTTTAAACCCCAAACCATCCTTTATCTTCTCTTTACACACCTCAACACATTTCAACAAGTGAATCCCTCTGCCCTTTGTATCCTTCTGCCACCTATACTTGAGCCGTCATTTGATTAATTTCATAACAAAGAGGTTTAGGCAATAAAAAACAACTCATGGCATATGTTGGAATCGCCTACACCAGTACTTTAAGAAAAAAATTCCTTTCTGCACCACTACTTTAAGAAAAAATTCCTTTCTACCATGAGATAGATTCTTAAAGCCCCATCTCTCTAGCCTTGATGCCACACATTCTTTAATGTTTCTAAAGGCCCACTTTCTTCCTTTTCTAACAATACTTGGAAGACCAAGATATTTTTTTGGTCAATTTGAAACATGTGTACTAAGAAGGCTTTGAATCAAACCCCTAGTAGAATCATCCACATTGGCAGCAAATAAAATTGAAGATTTGTTAAAATTTATTTGTTGACCAGAACAAACTTCATATCTTTGTACTAAATATTTCAACATCTCAGCTTCCTCCTTCATTGCCTTAGCAAACATTAAGCTTACCTCTACTTGCTTGCACTCTATGAAGCAATCCTTCTTTGTTTTTTTGTGCTAGCAATGATGAAAGTCTCTTAGTACACAATGAAAACAAATATTGAGATAAAGGATCCCCTTGACATAAGCCTTTTTCTGGGACAAAAGTAGAGGTAGGAACACCATTCAACAATACTGAAAAGATACTATTAAAACACATTTCGTGACTAAGTTAACCCATCTGGAATAACCAAGTTGAATCATCATATGTGCTAAGAAATTCCATTCAACTCTGCCATATGCTTTGGTCATGTCTAATTTGAGTGCAAAATAGCCAAATTTTACTAAACTTCTACCTTTCAGTGCATACAATAGCTCGTAACAAACAAAAACATTATATCTTACAAGTGTACCTAAAACACTCTGGAATTCGCTAATACATGCAGGTAGAATATGCTTCAAATGATTGGCCAAAACTCCGGTTATGATTTTGTAAACCACATTGCAGAGGATGATGGGCCAAAATTGTGTAAATAGTAGTCCGTTCCTGACTTCAAGAATTAAACAAATGTGTGTTTGATTTAACTCACTACTAGAAAAAGGGTTTTTAGCGACCATAATACACATCGACTAAGAATATCATTGCAAAATTTCATGATATTTGCAACGATTTTTTATAGTCGTTGCTTAATTAATTTTTTTTATATTTAATTTAACAATATTTTTTATTGTTGTAAATTCTTATGAAATTTACAACGATAAAAAAAATCGTTACAATATCTTATTATATTTTGTAACGACTTTTTATAGTCGTTGCTTAATTAATTTTTTTTATTTAATGTAACGATATTTTTTATTGTTGTGAATTCTTATGAAATTAAGAGTGATAAAGAAACTTGTTATGATATTTTATTATATTTTGTAACGATTTTTCATTGTTATTGCCTAATTATTTTTTAATTTTTTTTTTGCTTAGTAAAAAGTCGATTTTCATTGATAAAATGTTACACTAGTTCCGCTGCCTGGTGGCTTGCATCGCCGGACCCTACCTATCGCTGGTGCTTGCAGCTTCCACACATATCCTTGTCAGTAAGGAAGCAAGAAAAGCGCACGTGAAGAAGGAGATTGGAAAGAAAGATACAGAGGAAGAAAGCAGAGGTTTCTTTAGTGCAGTAGAGAAAGCAAAAGAAATTAAAGGACAATGGTTTAGGGTTTAGGTTTAATTAAAGCAAAAGAAATTAAAAGAAATTAACTATGTTTCATTAATGATTGGCTTGCTATATTGCGAATATTAACATTAATTTTTTTTTACTGTAGTGAGAACAAAGAGCTACTTATAAAATATTCAACAAGATATCTTATGAAGAGGCACAAAGCTGAATTTGTTCGATGGTTTTATACTCATGTATGACATCTTCCTTAATTAGTTCTTATTTTTGATGGTTTTATGGTTTTAATTAAACTCTTTTTTTTTTCAAAATTTTGTTGACTTTTTCACATAATAGGTGTCAAAATTACATAGTGAAGGATCCATAGCAAATGACTTGCTTAATTTGGCAATTCCTCCTTTACGAGTTGCAAGAAGATATCGTGGATATATTGTAAATGGTTTTAGGTTCCACACTCGTGATCGTGAACAAAATAGAACTCAAAATAGTGGAGTTATGGTTCGAGGAGATAATGATTCACCTGACAAAGAATATTATGGTGTTGTGATTGACATATAAGAGTTATCCTTTGTTGGAGGAAAACGGATAGTGGTATTCAGATGTGATTGGTGGGATGTTTTACATAAAGGCATTGGGTATAGGATCAACTCTTATGAATTTACAAGTGTCAATATTAATCGCACACTAAAGACAACAGAACCATTTGTCTTAGCATCTCAAGTAGAGCAAGTATACTATGTGTAAGAACCAAGAGATCCTAATTGGTTTGTTGTGAGGAAGGCTCCACCTCGTGATTTATATAATATTCCTATTGCAGACACAGATGATATACTAGATGTCATAGCAGATGATGATGAAATTTATCAACAGGAGGAAAGTAGTTCTTTACAAAGGGATCTAGATGATAACATTGAGATTAGTAGAATGCAGAGGGATGACTTTACTGAAGAAATATTACCATGTGAGGGAGCCAAAACAACTGAAGCAAACATGAAGTTGACGTCACCTATGAAGATCTTATTGATGATGATGATGATGGCATTGATGTAGGGTTCGACATTGATTTTAATGTAGAGAATGACGATGATGTTATAAATAATGATTAATTTTTTTTTCAATAATTGTATTTTATTTTATTATTTAGTTCAATGATACTATGACCACAGCAAAAAGATTTACTTAAATCTTTGAATTTAATCTTTATATTTCTTTTTATTTTTTTATTTTATTACTTCTATCATTTATTAAAAATTTATTAAAATATAATAATATAATTTAATGCAACACCTTCCATCCTCACTTTCTGACACAAATCATGAACGAACCCCACCTATGAATGGCATTAAAATTGAATTTATCAAATTTAACTTTTAAGACTTTCACTTTGTTTCCGTTAAAACCAAAGCTCAGCCATCGATTAGTTTCCTTGCCACAGCCTAAGCACGACGTCGGAGGAGGAGGTAACCGTTCTTCAATATTTTGTCTTCTTTAATTCTTTAACCTCTTAATATTTTGTCTTCACCACACCAAATCAACAGCGGAGGAGGGTCTTCTACCACTATTATTGCAGCTGTGAAGATGATGATGCAACAACAGATGACGTTACTGGGAAGGGTGGCCACTGTAGGTGGAGAAGGAGAAGGAAGGTTGCCGTTGTCTTTGGACAGTGCTAATGATGGGTCCAAGCACGAGTGGGTCTTACTGAGGTTAGTCAATTCGATCGTTTACCATATTAAGCTCCTGTATTAGTATCTTTAGGTTTTTTCTTTAATTAAAATTTTAATTTGTTATTATTCATAATATTTCTCAGAAAATCATCATTTGGCGGCGTTGATAATTATTTTTTCAGCAATTCTTGGCTCCAAAAAGATATATTCTTCCCTCCAAGTCCATGCTTGATATTCAAATTATTTCTGATATTTAAACAGCGTACTGTGGTAACAGATTCCCCACAGCGAGAGGATATCTTCTTGCTTTCAAATCGATCCAGTGTATTCATTTTTTCCTAGTATTTAAGCTGAAACTATATTGATCAGTTTATTCCCATATATCGATTCTTATTTTTATGCTATACACACACATACATATAGACTGATTTGTTCTTAATTGATTAATTTGTTTTTGTTTATTTTCTTTATAGAATGGCTGGAAGAGGTAGAGCTAGAGGAAAAGGTGAACTTTTCAGTGGTGCTTTTGGAAGAGCAAATAATCGAAGTAATGTATTGGAAGATTATTCCACACTAAATTCAATAGCAAGACAAAGGATCAATGTTATGGAAAGGATGAGTCTTGTAGATGAAGATGAAACCCAGCCACCAGATGATTGGGAAAATGAAATAGGTGATCTAAACTCGCCTACAATTGGAGCAAGTAATCTGTCATATTCCATTTATTGTGATTGCAGAGGAAGTAACTGATACATTTCCAAGGTCATCAAAATAATAAAGGAGATTTGGTTTGTAGAATATAATAGCTTTTACTTGATCAGCTGAAACCAGATAAGAAGCATGTAAATCTCAATCCGTGCGATATCATGAGGAAGAGGTATCAAAACTACGTGATACAATGACTGAGCTTCAAGAAAAAATTGATACTTTTGAAGCAAATTGAGTAGCACGTGAAGAGGGGATTCGAATGGAAGTTCGTGAACAAGTGACAAATGAAATACGGAAAATGTTAATGCACACCCCGATGAGTTTTCCTAGCTTTACTTGCACCGAGTTAGAACCTTTGGTATGAAATTTGATGTCTATATTTTGATCATTTATTTTATAATAATGTATGTAATTTAAATTTTTAAGAATGCCACACAATTTGATCTCTTTAAATATAAATACTAATATATCTTTTTTCTTATTTTGCAGGAAAATAATTAACTCATGAAAAGTTTTAAGAATTGGAACTGACTGATGGTGTTTTAGTCCTCTAGTTAGATTTCTGCATTATGTTCTGTTTGCCAAATAATGGCTTCAATTTGAGGCTTGAGCTAATGAACTTGAGTTTATTACTTTGCTCCATTGTTTGTTGATGGTTTATTCGAATTGATTTAGTTTGGTGCATTTGGTTCTATTTGCCATATACTGGCTTCAATTTCACTAGAATTGTAGTTCTTGACAATTATTATAGTTCAGTTCGCTGAACTCTATAATTCTATTGTCTTTAGTTATATATTCTTGGTTTTCTTTTATTTCTCTTTTCTTCATGTTATTAACTTTTCATTGCTTTAAACATGCCTACATAATAAGTCTCTTATCTATGTTTTCACACTCGTTGCTGATAGAGAGAAGTTGCTTTTTTTTTTAGCAACAAGAATGGATAATTTATTTATGAAGAATTCTGATTACGTTCCTCTAATACAACTGCCATTTGACCATCTGGCCATGTGTCAACCCAAAATGAATCTTCCATGCAACAATAGGCTAAAGTAGACAGTAGATTTACAGCCTTGTTAGCCTTTCGACGGATATGGATGACTTTGCATTTCCATTTCATTGCCATATTAGATGCGTTAAGATCTTTTCTCTGTCAGGCAGAATCACAATAATCAATTCCCATTTATATTACCTTCATTCATTCAGCAATGAACGTATTACTGCTTTATTCTCAGAACAAAAACCCCATGTGTTTTCTCACTCGAATTGCAGTTAGTGCCTAAGGAAATACTGCTATATAATATTTTTTTAAACCCACAATAAAACCATAAATACAGCCTACCCTTAAAAGTCTCCCTTTTTATTAATATTAATCATATTAATAAAAAATAAAGAAATAAATTAATATTTAGACCTTTCTCTCAAAAGTCTCCCTTTTTATTTCATTTCCTTAATTTTGTATATAACCATTCTCTAATAAAACACAAACTCCATAATAATCGCACACCAGCCAAAATTTTCATTTCCAATTCACTTTACCCACTTTTAAGGCCATAGAAATTTCCATTTCCATTTCATCTAAACCTCCTCTTCACAATTTTAACCTTAGTTTTGTCTAAGCCTAAATCCTATTTTACTAGCTGTTGTCGTAGTCTTGGAAAACTCTCTATTCTACCTGGATCATATTCATATAAGCATCCTCCTCCCATTTTCAATCTTAGCTTTTACATAAACCTTAAGGATAGCCCTACATCTTGTTTAAATATGTGATAACCGTAAATTTTTCATTTATTGGAAATTATTAATATTAAAAATTTAATGGAATAAATAAATATAATATGAGATCGGAATATTGTGGAAATTCCGAGAATGGAGGAAGTGACAGATTAGGAAAATGGTGTGAAGGAAAATTAAATTGGAAATAAGTATAAAATGAGAAATCATGGAAAATAATGAAAAGAGGAAATTTAATTTGGATAAATGGAAATCTAAATTAAATAAGAAAATGAGAAATGAAAGAGAAATATATTTATATAATTATAAATTATATAAATGTATTTTTATAAAAATACATATGTATTGAATACTATATAGTATATATTAATATACAAAGGTATATATAGATATATATACTATTGTATAAATTTAAATAGTACATATGTATTAAATATAACATTATATGTATATATAAGTATATACATATTTGAGAAATGTAAATATTAATTTACATTAAAGTTTGAAAATATATATTGTAAATACAATATATGTTGTATTATAACATATATATAAAAATATATATATGTAAAGGTTATTTAATTTTAAAGTATATAAATATACATATATATATATATACTAGATATATATTTTGTAATATACAATATATATATCTTTATATATAATATATATTATACTATACTATATATAAAATAATATATGTATAATATAGTATAAGTATAAAATATATATGTTATTATATTATGTTTATATATATATATATATATATTATATAAATATAATATAGTATATTATATACAAAAAAAGGAAAACAAAATAAAAGGGGAATGGAAAAATCGGGAAGAATCTCGATTTGCTCCCAGGCGAGTCGACCACCGTCGGCCGGCCAAGAGAGGAGGAGGGAGAGAGAAAGATGGCGCCGGCGAGGAGAGGAGAAGAAGTTGGTGACCGGAAGAGAAAAAGAAATGGCGGGAAGAGGAAAAATCGGGAGAAAACCGAGAAGGAAAAACCGAAGGAAAGGAGAAGAGAAATCAGCGGTGCCGGCCGATCCAGGCACTGCCACCCTACCGTCAACCTCAGCGGAGGTGAGAGGAAGGTAAAGGAGTCACCGGTGGTGAAGGAAAACGGCGTTGGAAGGGAGAACGAAGGAGGAGAAAAGCCGAGCCTTCCGTCACCAGATCTACCGCTGTGCCACCGAACTGGGATGAATGGAGGCCACCGGTAGGTTCACCTTGACGCCGGCCAGCTGAGGGGCCACTGAACCGCCGGAGAACAGGCCGTTGGAGGAGAACCGATGACGAGGGGAAGTTGATTGGTCTGAACCGGTTTGACTGGAAAAGAAAGGAAAAAAAGGAAGAAAAGAAAAAGGAAAAGAAAAGAAAAGAAAAAGGAAAAAGAAAAAGAAAAAGAAAAGAAAAAGAAAGAGAAAGAAAAGAGGAAAAGAAGAAAAGAGAGAGAAAAGGTATTTTCGGGAATTCGAGAAATCCTGGGAAATTCGGAAACTCGAAAATTACGAAAATTCGGTAAGAATTCCGGAAATTAATTTCGAATGATTTATTTTAATAAATTATGAAAAAATTCTAAATTTTAGAATTTAATTTCCAGAAAAGTCCCTCGATGACCGAGACTATGGAATCGGGCGAGGTGAACACGGGCGCGACCTTTGAGAGGCAGTCGCCGACCCGAAACAGATAAGGAAGACATGTGCCTCCTGTAAGGATATTCGGCCACATGTTTTAATTTGCATTTAATTTTATAAATGCTATTGAAATTGTGGTGATTTATCAGTTTGAAAATTGTGATGATTTATCGGTTGAGGAAATATAAACTGTATTTTTCGTGCAGGAGGCTAGCCAATCGGCAATGGTTATACTACCGAAAAATTATCGAAAAATTACTGAAATTTACCGAAAATCACCAAAAATCATAATAAATGATTTGATTTCACGAGAATCGATTTTTAGTCACGAAAATCGAGAAATCAAGTATTTTTCATAAAACATGAATATATGGAAGTTGAATTTAAAATATTCATGTTTTCGAGAATGGTGAAAATGGAATCACCGAAAATTCACCCAGTAGGTGATATTTCACGTGAAACGAGATAGAAAATAAAAAGGACCGAAGTGAATATTTTATAAATATTTCTTAAATATTCACTTGATTTTATATAAAACCTTTATGGTTTTAATTATGAAAATAAGTAATTACATAAATTCCATAAAGGTTAAGAAATGATGAAAAACTATGATTTCGAGACTAGAGGTCTCTACACGTGTTTTAGTAGAAAACATGGAGATAGAATTATGGAAATTGGAAAATAAATATTTTTATTTTTTCATAAATTATGAAAATATTTGAATTGAATTACGATGATTTTGAAAACCATGTTTTTGATAGAAAGCACGGAAAAGCGTGCATATATATTTTACGGTTAAAAACACAGTTATGACCTTTTATAATTTACAGTGATGATTTATAAACTGTTTTCACAGTATGGAAAATATAATTTATACCTTTATGAAATATTTTGAGAAATGATATTTGATTTAATTATTTCATAAAGGTGATGATTTATACATGTGAGCCTTATGGATAATTGTGAAATATTTTACACTATTGTGTTTAAAATCCATAAAGGCTATGGTACGGTTTTACACTGTTTTGAGACTTAGGCCCCGAGCTTCATGCATCATACCATACTGTTACTGTCACATGGCTGATTGACCAGCTAGTCATCAGCATCTCGGATTGTCACCTAGCAAGTGTACACCAAGGACATATTATAGATCATGGCCATAGATCTCATTACTGTTACTGTGTCCCTAGTGGACGATGATAGCATGATTTACTTGTAGGGTGTTGCCTAGTCTCACTTACTGCTTACTGTTTACTGTTTACTGAAAGGATTTACGAAATCCTATTTACTGAATTACTATACTGTTTACTGATGAAAAACCATACCAAAATACTGTTTATGGAACTATACTGTTTACTGAAATGGTAGCCACTAATTATTATTTACTGGATTGAAAGCTACCATTTACTGTTTACTGGATTGAAAGCTACCATTTACTGTTTACTGAACTGAAAGCTACCATATACTATTTTTTGAATTGGTAGCTACTGTTTACTGTTTTCTGACTAAACTGTATCGAAATACCGTTTTACTGAATATTACTATTTTACTGAGCTATAAGATACGATTTTACTGAGTTGTAAGGTACTGAATTAATAAATAGTACCGAAAACTATTGTTTACTGATCCAACGGTTTTGGATATTTATAAACCACTGTACTGTCAAGTGTTTTAACTGTATTGACGAGAACAGAAGTAAACCATTATTTTACTATTGAACTGTAACGTGTTTTAAAATATACTGAAGTGAAGAAAAATAAATGGTTTACTTTACGGAAACAAATATTATATCGTTTTGAGAACAATTGATATAGTACTCTCTACAGTTGCTTCTAGGTTCTGGAACAAGTCAGGTATTTTAAAATACCTGCCTTACTCCATCCGGATCCCTAGCCGACTGTAGTATCCTTCTTACATGTGAGCCTAGAGCCCATCTAGGAAAATTTAAAGAAAGTGAAAAAAAATTTTCAGCATATAGGTAGCTGAATATCAAGTGTGACATATAACTCTCTTACTGAGCCGTGGTTTGCTCACTCCCCAATTTTAACATTTTAGGTTTTTTGATGATAGTGAGATCCGAGGATTGTGGATCACGGCTGTACACAAAGGACAATGTGATAGACCGACTGAGATATATGAGGTACGATCATTTATTTTCTATATTTAGACATGTGTACAGTACTACATTTTTATAACTAAGAGAGGGGATGTGTATAATGTTAACATTGTTGTACAAAAATTGTTTAACATTAAGTGTAAAGTGAAGTATCACAGACAGCCCAACCGGATAAGTTGTGTAGAATAACGTGAAAAATGTGGTAACGGATCGTTACAAAATAGCTATTGCCGCTACATTGGAGATCTCCATGTTCCACCTTTGGATCAACATAGGTGTTTCTTACTGCCTTCCCTCTCTTCATTTTGCTTGTTTCTTTTTCCTCCTAATACATGTTTAACGAGAATTCTGTTTAAAAAAAATACAGTAAATTAAATTTTTGGTTTGTTTTATTAATTTTTTGATTGACTTTTTCTATTATATGAATTTTTTTATTTTGTTCATGTTGTCTCTGTTTATACAGACATCATTTTGGTCCAGAGCGTTGAAGCTCCCTCTAGTGCAACCGAGAACCTTCCCCTGGATATGGAAAGGCCATAAAAAACAGAAGTATCAAGGACCTTAAGGGAAGAGAGAGAGAGCCATTATATTCTATTTGCTTTATATATACATACATACATATATATGTATGTATGTATGTATGTATGTATGTATGTATGTATGTATGTATGTATGTATGTAAGTATGCTCAAGGGTATTTATAAATTGTATTTTTTATATGTATTAGCCACTGCAAAAGATATTCTTATGAAGAGGAAAATTCCTATAGCAGCTTAACCAATAAAGAGTAGCGGCTCTGCTCCATTTATTTCATGTTTTTAAATTCCCTTTGTAACCAAAAAATTATATTTTTTTAATTTATTAATGTTAATTCTCTTTTGCTTATTTGTCTTTTTTTTAGTCTTGAAATTTGATTGAATTTTAAGTTTTACTAAAATTTATTTAAATTATCATTTTTTATGATGAAAATATTGTAATGAAAAAAATTATTTGCAACAACTATACTCATTGTTAAAAAAAATTTTATTTAAATTAGAACAACAAAATTTTTGCTCTTTTTGTACATTTTATAGCCACAGTTATAGTTGTTGTTAAAAAATAAATTAGAAACGACTAAATTTTTGTTTCGTAAATTTTTCAGTAACGACTATAATCGTTATTAAAAAAATTAGAAACGATAAAACTATTGTTTCGCAAATTTTTTAGCAACAACTATAATCATTCTTTAAAAAATTAGAAACGATAAATTATTGTTTCGTAAATTTTTTAGCAGCAACTTTAATCGTTGTTAAAAAAATTAGAAACGACAAAATTATTGTTTTGTAAATTTTTTAGGAACAACTACAATCGTTGGTAAATAAATTAGAAACAACAAAATTATTGTTTTGTAAATTTTTTAGTAACGACTATAATCGTTGTTAAAAAAATTAGAAACGACAAAATTATTGTATCTTAAATTTTTTAGTAACAACTACAATCGTTGGTAAACAAATTAGAAACGACAAATTTATGGGTGCATAATTATTTTTTAGCAACGATAAATAGTCATCATAAATAAAATTAGAAACGATAAAATTATCGTTTTGTATAAATTTGTAGCAACAACATATACTCGTTGCAAAACTATCTTTTGCAACAATAAAAATATCATTGCCAAATAGGAATAGCAACCAATGTTAAGTCGTTGCTAAAACTAAATTTAATTATAAACGATAAAAGTCGTTACAATAAATACCTTTTATTGTAACCATAAGAGTCGTTGCATATACTTTTAGCATCGAAATAAAACACAACGACCTTGCAACGATTTTTAATTTTTACGACAAGGCTTTAGCAACGATTTTAACCGTTGCAAAAGACTCTTCCATAGATTGCACCATATTAAGGAATTCAAGGCAAAACCTTAAAACAACATCACCAACTACGTCCCAAAGTTTCTTATAAAAAATAGCCGGCATTCCTTTCGGACTTGGGGACTTTATTTGATGTATTTGTGCAAGAGCCTCCTTCACTTCCTCCTTATTGAAGTCCTGAAAAAGAATTGAATCCATCCCAGAGGTTACCTTTGGCACCACCGCATCAAGGATATCACCATAATCACTTGGCCTAGTAGACTTGAATAATTGTTGAAAGTAAGTTGTAGTAATATGGGAAAGATCATACACCTCTCAAAGCTCCCTCTCCTATTGCTTAAATAGCCATCCAATTTGAGGGCAAAGTTGTCTTTAGACTTGGTTGATGAGTTGGCACCCTTTGCCACTGGTCTTCATGTGATTCTTCATATTTTAAGTGTTTTCCCATGTTATATTTATGTCCAAATCAGCCCCTGACCAGCTCACAGATTCTATCCTTTTCAACTTTTCTTCTTGTCCACTTAATAGTCCCTGTGGCAAAGACATGTGCCCATCATGTTTGTGGCATGAGATCTATGTGCTTGGCCTCCAGCGAACTTACAAGATGATGACATGTGGAGTTACACTTGGCTAGAGTAGGTGACTTGTACTACAGACAAATTGTCTTGCTATTTTGGCATTTTGTATTAAATTTCGTATTTTAGTGAGGCCAGTCTAATTTTTGCTCTTTTTCAGCCTAAAAGCCACCAAAATGCATGAATTTCAAGTCAAACTTATTCATAAGCAAAATTTGAGAAAATTAAATATATTAGGAAAATAATTAACCATTTTGCATGAGGATTAAGCAATAGTTTACTAAACTAAACACATAAATAACTCTATTTTATAGAGTTTCATCTGCCTATACATGATCCAAGAAACCAACAATACTAAATATTAATCTTCAAATTCAAGGCTGAATATATAAGTCATAATTTTGTGAAATTGCTAGGTGAATGAACAGCTCTAGACTTGATAAAAATGTGGAAGTTCAAGTAATCATAGGGCCAAGAAATTCAGTGTAGGTCAACTTTATAATTAATATGGGAAACAAATCTCGTATTCTCATCATATCTTTCTCACCAATAAGTCATTCTCCTATTTCGGTTCAGAGTTCATACTTTTTCTAATTGCACAAAGGGCATTTTTCTTTGAAAATAGTTTAACCAATGTTTCTAATACTTTTCTCTATATGACGCTGAATAAACTTTGGGTTTGGGTTTGGGTTCAAATTCTTTTCCTATTCCATACATCTGGCTTTGGAGTCGTGGTAAGTATTAAAGCAACCGTTGATGTCAATTGTAAATCTGTGATGAAATCATTGAGGTTAACTCCAAGCTTACTAAATCTCTTGGCTTTGTAATTCTCTCATTCATTTTTTTTTATTAATCTATGAATCTATGTTTCTTATTAGTTATGCATTTCATATTAAATTTCTCATATATGATATGAATATTTGTTTCCTCTCAATTTTTTCCTAGCTTCTTATCTTCTCTTAACAATTTGTTTGGAAATGGGGTTTAAATGCAAGTGTTAATTGTATTGGATATTCCTCGACATCTATTACATGTATTTAAAGTTAGAGTTTGTATATGATGCACTGACAGTGTATAGTTTCTATACACTATCAATGCATCAAAGGTTGACACCTCATCAATATACCCTTATGGGCAAATTAAAAAAATTTATTTATATTTGCATATAAGGGCCTATTTGTAAGGTGTCAACCTCTGGTATATTGACAGTGTATGAAAACCATACACTGTCAGTGTATCATATAAATCCTTAAAGTTAATAGATGACCTTTATGGTAAAGGAAAAAGCCGCATAGATGTTGTGAAAGTCAAGCCATAATATTTATCTCTGATAAAGAAGGTAAATTCCTATTCCAAAATCTTTTAATTATATATTTGAATGTTTCTTTGGTTCTAAAATAGTCTTAAACAGCTATTTCCCAATACTTCCTAGCCAAGCTAAAATGGTGAGTTTGGTGTGAAAGCATAGTAGTTAGCACTTAGTAGCATTAAGGGCAGGGTGTATATGAATTTTTGTGCCTCTTTTCAGTATAATATTTCTTTTCTTTATCCTGCATGTGAGATGTTGAAACATTTCTATGAGTTTGTTCCTGCAGGCATTCTAATTCTTTAAGGCCAAAAGTACAACCGTAAAGCCTTTAAGTACATAGGCCTTTAGTTTATTTTTGTATTTTGCCATTCTTTTTAATCTAAAATCTGGATCATGATTAGGGTTGTAGCAAAATTTGAACAAATAAGGTTAGCAATGCCAGGAGATAAAAACTTTATTATTGAACTTGCATTAATTCGCAATTGAATATATGTGTTATGATTTTAATTGAGTTAAATGAGAGATTAGCTAATTTGATATAAGATTAGGCTTTGCAAAGTTCTTGTTAGTGCATGCCCTATAAGTCAATCAGATTTGGACTTGTATGACGTTGTGATTGTTTATGTTATTTAAAAATACATGGCATTTATTTATCATTATTGACTATATTTAATTTTCTCAAGTCAATCAAATGATAAAGTCTCTAGAATAGCGAATTTGTATCAAGGGAATCAAAGTAGTGACTTTGATGATGAAATTTTTATGATACAAAAATATTGTTCTTAAATATCCTTAGTCGTAGTTGTAAGGATTCGTTATCTCGGTTTATCATGTCAAACATGAAAAAAAAATAGCGGATTAAAAACAACAAAACCAAAATCAACAAGATCATGCAATAAGATTGCTTTTTAGGATAGAATCTAATCTTTTAAGTGGAAGTTCAACTTTTGAAGTTTGGTAGCCCACGAACAGCTATCGGTTTATTGTTAACTCGAGACTCCTAACTAAGAGAAGTCTTCTAAGCATCCACATGAGTGGGAAGCAAAAAGGGACCTTCACCTTAGACAGGGCATGATTGGAGGCACTAGGAGGAGGAAGGGAATGTTTTATGAGTGCTAGCTCCAAGAGGTAGAGTGGCTATCAAAAAACATTCTGTCTAACTTTTAGACCTAATGTTGTTTATATAGCCTCTTAACAAAGCCCTAAAAGGGCCTTAGCTTTAATCCTACTAGATTGGGTCTTTTGGGTCTTATAAAATTACTTAATCTAAATCCAATTGACTCGTAAGGTATACTCTAATAAACCCCCACTTGCACTACAACCGATTGGTCATGTATTTGGATTAATAATATGGACCATCCATGATTTATTAAAATAATAATTCAAAAATATAATCTCATTATAATTGAATAGACCAAAATACCCTTTAGTCATCTTCGACTAAAATTTCCATTAATTAAATCCCATATTCTAGCTAGAAGAGGATTCTGGTCTCACTAGGAATCCTACTTGTATTATTCATCACATGAATCCAACTCCAATTATCTTGTTTTGGTCATACTCTTATTGTGTGTGACCCTTTAGGTTTTCGTTATGTTGGCCGTGATTTAGAATCTTATTCATAAATCACAAGCCTAGATTGGCATCTAGCAATGCATCATGGGTACCTAAGTAATGAAAATGTAGGTGAGTTGATGACAACCTTTCTATAAGCAATAACCGTATAATTCGATCCTTTCATCACCTAATATCTCAATTGAACATAGAATATGGAATATGTCATCTCTATTAAATTTCAACTATATTATTTTTCAATCTTAAGATAAACTATTCAGTCAAATCAATTCAAGATCTCATATTGAATCTCATTTGTACTGTGGCCACAGATTTCCATCCATCTATCTCTATTGAGAGGCCTTAAGATATAGACTCTTGTTACTAAGAAGGATGAATCTTATCTTGATCACTCACAACCCTCATATGATTCATGATTTGCCTAATTATTGTCTTACTTGCAACCCTCATTGATTTACGTTTACCAGCATCAAAGTACACTAATCCAATTATAGGATACCGTGGTGATCTCAAGTCTAAGGATCACATATACTGTTGCTATTTGGGAACATCTAATGACACTCAATGTAACGATCCACGTAGAGTTTTCCAGGTAGGTCAATCCAGTGTATTTATTTATAATAATCACCCATGTGTTGATTTGGATGTCACCATATCCATGACTTATAAGATCAGTCCCCCAAAGGAATCTAACATATGTTAGTCTTACCATATCATTGATGTCCCTTCTTAGTGATACTACCTCTAAGAAAATTTACGAATAGTATTCTTTGTATCACAAGGATCTAACCATCAAAGTCACTACTTTGATTCTCTTGATACGAATTCGCTATTCTAGGGACTTTATCATTTGATTATGAATTAAGCAAATTAAATATAGTCAATAATGATAAGTAAATGCCATGTATAATTAAGTAACATAAACAATCATAATGTCATAAATGTAATACAAGTCAAATTTCGACTGACTTATAGCGCATACACTAACATTCTCCCACTTGCACTATAGCCAATCGATCATGGAAGGCCTTGAGTATCTGTTTAGACCATTAGGCTAGGGTTCGTTAGCTTGTATACTAGCTCCATCATTGTCACAATAGACTGCCATTGGATTAGTAATGCTAGGGACCAGTCCAAACTCTATGATGAACTTCTTGATCTAAATAGCTTGCTTAGCTGCATCTGAAGTCGCTATATACTCAGCTTCGATCGTAGAATCGGCCATTGTCTTTTGTTTACAACACTTCCAACTTACATCACCATTATTCAAGTAAAACACATAGCCAGATTGTGACTTAAAGTCATCTTTACTCGATTGAAAACTAGCATCGGTATAACCATTTACAACGAGCTCATTCTCTCCTCCATAGATGAAAAAGCATCCTTAGTCCTTTTCAAGTAATTAAGGATGTTCTTAACAGATGCCCGGTGATGCTCACCTAGTTTAGCTTAATACTTGCTCGCCCTGCTTAAAGCATAGAGACATCAAACTTAATATATAACATGGCACACATGATAGATCCAATAATTGAAGCATATGGAATTTTAGCCATTTTATCTCTCTCATCATGTGTTTTAGGCCACATATACTTAAAGAGATAAATGCCATTTGACATAGGTAAGAATACTTTTTTAGATTCTTTCATGTTAAATGATTTTCAACTCTTTATCAAAATATGTACTCTAACTTAGTCTAAACAGCCTACTTGATCTATCTCTATAGATCTATGTCCCAAAAAATAGGTTGCTTCTCCTAAGTCTTTTGTGGAGAGCTAATTCCTTAGCCAAGTTTCAATAGATTATAGGGCAGGAATGCCATTTTCTATAAGTAGTATGTCATCTACATAAAACACTAGGAATATGACAGTACTCCCACTAACCTTCTTGTAAACATAAGGTTTATCTTCGTTCTTGATGAAGTCAAACTCTTTGACTGTCTCATCAAAACGATTGTTCTATCTCTGAGAATCTTACTTCTTCATAGGTGATAGGCTCATCATTATCCATGAGCAATATGTCATCGTGTTGAGTGGAGAGAAGGCTAAGCTTCTCAGGCTATTAATGTATCCTACTAGACCTATGTAGGCCTTGTATTTTTGGAGCAACTTCTTGTTGCACAACATCTTGTGGGACTTGCTCTTGTTCTACTAAAGGCTCGGTGACATTTTGTGGTTCTTGAACCTCTTAAAGCTCTATTTTCCTCCTACTAGTTCTTCTAAAAAGAAATCATTTTCTAGAAAAACACTCTACCGAGCAACAAACACTTTGTGCTTTGTGGGATTGAAGAAATAGTATCTTTTTTCTCTTTAGGATACCCCACAAACATGCACTTATCAAATTTGGGTCCTAATTTATCTAAGACTTGTCTTTTGACATAAGGCTCACAACTCTAAATCTTTTGAAAAGACAAATTGGGCTTTTTTCCAATCCTTATCTCATGTGGTGTCTTTTCAATTACTTTAGTGGGAACATGGTTCAATGTGAATGTTATTGCCTCTAAAGCATAACCTAGAAAAAAGAGACAGGGAGGTCAGCTAGACTCATTATGGATTGAACCATGTTTAACAAGGTTTGATTCCTCCTCTTAGATACATCGTTCCATTTAGGTGTTCTAAGTGGAGCGAGTTGTGGAACTATTCCACACTCTTTTAGATGATTTGTAAGTTCTAGGCTCAAATATTCTTCAGCATGATTTGATGAAAGTGTCTTGGTATTCATGCCTAATTGGTTTTATCACACTCGTACTCATCACAATCTATAATTGGTTTTATTTTCAAAATTTTTGAAGTTCGGTAAGACTTTTACGAAATTCTCAAAGAAATATTCTATTATTTTCTTAGGTTACTAACATGTTTTCGAATACATGTTCGTTTACATCCCAAATTCACTAATTTATATGATATTCGTGTACAAATGGTTCGTAAACATCCGACACTATAGTACAATAAAAGATCATCTGAAAATAATTACATTTACATATATTGAATATGAACTACGGACATTCTGGAACCCGAAAACTATCAGAATATAATTTTGGATGTTGAATGTGTTAAATGACAATGTTTAGTGGTGGAAATTAACAGTTGATGATGAAATGTAAACCAATAGGTATGAATTGGAAATTGTAACTATGTAAAGTGTTGAATAAAATGCAAGTTAGAGTGAAGGGTATGTAAGGTGATACGAGAATGGAGTATTATGAAATAACATCAATATATTGAAAGTTTATCGATGGAGTGATGTTGGATTTTTTATAAAATGTCATTTAAATGCAATAGATTATTGATAAAATATGCTTCAAAAGGAATTTGATCTTGGTATGAATCACCTTATATCTATTGGTTGAAGTTGGCAATTGATTATTGACATGTGAAACCTGTGAAATATCGATATAGTGTAAGGTTCAGTATGATAGCGTGATTGAAATAATGAGAAAAATAAATTTTTAAGCATATGGTACTTAACGAACTTTGGTATTCTCATAGAAGAATATGTTTGATAAAGGTGGTATGTAATGTCAATTATGATTAGATGCTGAATCACAAGGCAATCGGTATGTGTTTATATATATTGTTGGAGTAATGATAGGATATATTGTTGGAATTGTTATGGATTTTAGTAAGATATTGATGGAAAATAAACGAAAAACTAGTGGAATAGGTTTGAAATATGATTGAATATTGTAATGAATATTAATTTTGCTTTGAGAAAGGTGCAATATTGTTAAAAAGTTGAAAAAGTGGGTTGAGAATCGATCTTTGTAGTTGTGATGGAATATGTAAGTATTGATGTAGAAGTATATATAAGCATATATAGGAATTAGGAGCTTCCATGAATTATTATGCATAACTATGTCATAATGTGAATGCAATGTTTCATGGATAAATGAGAGATAAATAGCTAAACGATATGATTATGTAGAAATTGAGATTTACTATTAGTGTTTTGAATGAGACGTGATATATATTATGCAGTAATTCTTGATTTTTGATAAGGTGACGTTAATGACTTTTGAGGTAATGTTAATTAATGATATACTCCTAGGTGAAACGTGCAAATAAACCATGGTATATTGGTTGTTGTGGAAAAGTGAAATTAAGGGATAGACATGAGATTTAACTTGGAATAATTGTTGATTAAATTGTGGAGATGATATTTGGATATGAGCATGTGTATTTACATGATATTGTGACCTCGATAAGAGCGGTGTGATCTTAGTAACCTATAGATGTTGGAGTATATTTGAATGTATATTTATACAAACACATCGTGTGATCCCATTAATGCCATTGGGGGCTTGATGGACTTGTCTAATTACATATACTTGTGCCATGATTGTGTGCAAGGAGAAATTAAGGCTACTACATATATACCCTAGTCAATTTGCCTAAGCATGCACAATATCATATTGGATAAAGGTTGAGCTATATCTTGGTGTACCTAGGTTCATTAATGCATAGTGTATATGATCTTGAACCTTCGGGGACCCATATCGTTTTTAAAACAGAAAACATTGTTTTAAAAAAGATGCATCAAAATTTTTTGAAGTGAAACTAAATGTTTGAAATACCTAGACAGCCTTAATACATATATCTTTAACTCATGCTTTGATATCATGCATGACATGTATAGATTGAACATACAGTTTAATTATGCATTGATTTGAGAAATAATGTGTCTCTAAATGTATATGATGTGGGTTATCTATATGGATTCGAAATGTTATAGCAAAAGATTTCGATTAGGAGACGACAAGTACCTTATGGAATGCTTGTGTGGCATATGCCTTCATGGCATAGAGTATATATATTGTGTGGTTCTACCTGTGTAGCATAGAAACCTATTTATACATACGTGATATATACATGTTGCCTGATGAGACCTTTCCAGGCTGTCTGACAATAGTTGTGGACACATTCTTCAGTTTCCAGCTAATCAATAGGACTAGGATAATCTATGATTATAGATAGATGCCCTTCAAGAGAAACTTTCCTATTGATAGCTACAATGGGTTAGAGATGATATGGTATCAGAATAGGGATCCATGCTTAGTCTCTCACTAAATGTTAAACATCTCTCACTAAATGTTTAACTTTGTGTAAAATATGGTTTATCGTATATGAAACTCTAGATATGATATGTTTTACAATATATATGATATAATTGAGATGAAATATGATTCGCAAATGGTTTCATACCATGCATGATATGATTTGAGACTGTACATATTTTGAAATGTGTTTTAAAGTATATGTGAAATAAATTTGAGACTTTATTGGTTTCGTACATGAATATATACTATATATGACATGTTTTGAAATGGATGCTTTAAATAACAGAGTTTTCATAATATACATATTGAACCCTGTCATGATAGTACATTTTGCATTGATGCATGAGATGTAATGACACAAGGACACATAGTGTCACTAGGGCATAATCAAAACAATATGCAAAAGATATCAATTTCTAAATGATACTGGCAGATACACATACAGGATTTAGGTAATTACATTAAAGACAATATAATTCTAACTCTATTATTATATTAGTAAGTCACTAAGCCCTCGCTTATTAAACGAGATCAATTTTTTTATAGATTGATCTGAGTTAAGGGACATGTTGGACAGTTTTGGAGATTTAATAATGTCTCAACTTTCAAAGTCCTCGCTGTTGAAAATTTTGGTATTGCAATACTTCTCTCGTATGTGCTTTTTTTTTTCAGGCAATTTCTGTATAGTATTATAGGAAGGGATGTAAACTAGGATAATGGCTCTTTTTGGCAAACGGTGTGGATCACCAATGGCATGGGAAGAAGTGGGTGATCAAAAATTATTAGCTCTTAACTTGGTAAAGCAGGCTTCCCAGGATGTATAGATTATTTGTGAAAGGCTAAAGATTGCATAGAGTCGGCAAAAGAGCTATGCTGATAACAGGCGCCAACCATTGGAATTCTCAGTTGGAGATTCTGTCTTCTTAAAGGTCTCACCATCGAAGGGCATCATGCAATTTTGGTAAGAAAGGGAAACTGAGTCCTTGATATATCGGGCCGTTCGAGATCTTAGACCCCATAGGAGATGTTGCCTATCAGTTAGCACTACCTCTAGAACTATCCGGAGTGCATAACGTCTTCCTTGTATCGATGTTGAGGAAGTACCATCCAAATCCATCTCACATAATTTAGTATAAGCCACTAGAGATCAAGGGGAATATGAGTTATGTGAAAAGACTGATTCAGATCTTGGATCTGAAAGACAAGGTACTACAGTCTAAGACTATTCCATTAGTGAAAGTGCTCTGGCAATACCATTCAGAAGAGGAGGTAACATAGGAATTAGAAAGCTTGATGCGAAAAAAGTATCTAGAGGTATTTTAGTGACTGGTCCAATCAAACTTAAAGGACCAAATTTCCTAAGGTGAGGAGGATGTGAGAGCCACATATTTCGGTACTGTTACATATGTCAAACTTCTCACCACTGTTCAATTCTTATGCATTTGGTAGGTAATTGAAGAAATAGTAAGGTGAGCCCCACAAGTTCTACAGTGCTCGGATGGATGTGAGACTTGACGGATATTGTACAAAGAGTCAAATAAGTCTATGGTAAGAATCTAGAACTTAAAATCCTTTATTTAAGTTATTTTTGGGAAGTGTGCCAACAAATTAGGAAATGACGATTAAGGACAAAGCTTGGTTGAACTTTCATAAATAATGGTCAAACTAAATTGACATTTGACCAGCTGACTTAAGTATGATAATCTACGTATAAATAAGTTCTAGGCTATGTCAATAGATAGATTAAATCGATGGTAAAATCAAGAATTTATGTGATTGGCCCAATAGGGGTATTTTCATAATTTCACTCTTACAGTTAATCAAACCTTAATCAAACCTCATCCATTCATTAAATTATATTTAATAATAATATTTAGTGATTAAATAAAATAATTTGGAGTTAAATTGGATTGTTAGAAATATTATGGAAGTTTAAGGGCAAAATTGTCCAAAATTATCATAACCATGGGCATTTTGGTCATTTTGCTATTAAGTGAATATTCTAAATATTTCTAGACATAAGGGGTCGGCCACTTCTTCATCATCTTCAACCTCACGCAATTATCACCATTGCCAAGCTAGAACGAAAACAAAAATCCACTAAAAAAAACCATTAAAACAACATTAAATCCTAAAACTTTCTTCTACAACTTTGTCTAGAATTCAATCCTCTATAAGCCCATACTCATGTTGAAGTGTAAAGAGCACAAAATCAAGGTGTTTGGCATCCCACCATTTTCAGCCACACAAAGGTAAATTTATACTTTCATTTTCTTTAAGTTCTAACGATGGAAAATGATGAAACTAAGTGTCTTAAGCATGATTCTAGCCTTGGATTGAATTAAATCACACTCAAGTGTCCCCTTAGGGTTTCGGCTTTGATAGGAAGCTTATGAATTCTTGTGTTTTGATGCATGAAAATGAGGCTAGATTAAAGAAGGATAATGGTTAAGCATGAATTAATGACAAAATTATTGAAATACCATGTTTAAGGCACCATGAAGCATTCGGCCACATGAAGAGGAGCATGATATGTTGCTCAATTTGATGTATTCTAGGTTACATGAGACTGTATAAATTAAGAGGAGACTACCGGTGCAATCGGAATTAAAATCGAAGTTGATTTAGGCATAGTTGTGTTTTAGCACCGATGTAAATTATTCTGGTTTAATAATTTCTATAGACAATGTGGTAGAATTTAATGGAAAAAAATTAGTTATACATTAGAATGTAGAGAAATGATAGTGTAGGTATAATGTTTTGCAATCTGGGAGTGAGGAATTATCGTACGGTGCAATTGGCAAGTCGGTAGAAAAAGACAGGTAAGCAATGAGTATGAAAGACGTAGGGATACTTTGAATGCATATTGTGGTTGAAAATAATTTTATGAAATTGTTTGAAGTCAATTGCTTTGGAATTGTTGAATTTGTGGACACTGACTAGTTTATAAACTGTGTTTTCAATGCAGAGGGCTAGGTTAGAAACAGCTATTATACTATCGAAAATTCTAGATATTTCATGAAATTAATTTTTATATCCTTAAATATTAAAAGTGAAGAAATTATTAGTGATTTTCATCTCATTCATTAAAATTGCATATTTTTACTTAATACCGAAAAACAATATTTAAAAATTCATGTTAATGAATTTTACGTATGTGAAGGTACCAGCATATGCTTATAACTGTTCTATAGATAAATAGAATGTTTTTAGAAAAGAATACCAAAATGTGAATATTTCATAAATTTTTATATCTGAACTGTTTATATTTTTCAATATATTAATTTATGGACTGATTGAATATCTTATTATTGAAATTGATTTCATATATAGTGTTTCTATTGTTTATAAACTATTTTGAGACTATTAGGCCCTGTATCATGCTGACTATTACTGTTACTGTTGTTGATAGACTTGCCAAGTCTTCAACTTTCGTAGTTGTCACCTGGAAAGTGTACACTGTGAACCCACTGTGACTATGGCTATATGTCGTACTGTTATTATTTCTCCCTTCTTGGGATACTGTTATGGCATGATATTTATTAGGTGTTGCCTTGTCTCCACTATACTGTACTGTTTTACTGAACTGAATTTACTACTGAGACTAAAGTGAATAATATATATATATATATATATTGACTGTAATGTGGGTTTTTAAAGTGTTTACTATATTATTTACTGAATTTCTATATTGAACTGTTTACTGAAGTGATTTTAGTTAAAGTGATTATATACTGTTTATATACTGAAAAGTGCAAGAAATAATTTTGAGTAATTTACACGGTTGATTCATATCATCTTCAACTGTTTACTCCCTATAGTCGCTACTAGGGATTGGGACACAAAAGGTACTTCAAAGTGCCTCTCATACTCCGTCTAGTTTCCTTGCTTACTATAGTATCCTTCCTAAACATGTCCTTTAGCATACTATTAGAAATTAGATATTTTATGCATATAGATTTCATAATATCAGTTCTTGCATACGAATTTCTTACTAAAAATGTTAGCTCACTCCCCTATTTTTTTGCCTCACAGATTATCTGCAATAGTATACCATTCCACAGATTGGCTGCGCTTTTGGTACCTTGAGGTAGTAGTAAATTGATCTTGGAGGAATATTTTATTTCTTTTATATGTTCAGACTTTTATATACAGTACTACGTTTGTATAATTATGTACAGGGGATGTAGGATATTAAATTATTCTGGAAATGATATTATTGATGTAAATATTATTATTGGTTATAAATAGAATTTTATTTAAAAAGTGGATTACTATTAAAAGTGAGTGTGATAAAGGCATCACAGACAGCCCAACCAACTTACTATATGTGTGATTATGGATAATTACTGTATATTATGGTACGTTACATTATTCCCCCGACAAAACCGTGAGGGAACTAAGTGCTACATCCTAGGCCAATGTGGTCAGCAAGCAAGAGCCACCTCTAGAATCCCAAAACGGATAATACGGATGAGTAACCTACCTGATGCGATGGCTTGCCGATGCATGTCAAGGCATCATAATATATCCACCTCCTCCACTGTCTCCCTAATCGACCATCTCTTTCGTACCAAATAGCACCCTATCATTGACCAAGGACTTTTCTCTAGAGCTCTATTTTTGCATTTCTCAATCTTGAAAGATACCATATATGTTGGCTCTAACCTCTACAATGTATAGTGCAACCTCGTCAGAACACATTCCTCTCAAAATATTTAGAACACCCTTCTTATTTTATAACCTATTTGTCACAATCCATCCCATAACCATGAATCTTGACAAAGTAAGACTTTTTTCATCTCCACCTTCCAATTTTATTTCCAAATCGTTCATCTTTCAACAAACTATCTTTACTAAGAATCAAGAACAAATGGATTAATACATAAATGGAATGTTTAACCATATTACTCTAATGGTGGTAAATGGCAATTACTAAAGAAAACTCTTATTGAATCTATATGAGTTCAAACGAATTAAAAAAATGAAGAAATGATTCAAGAAATAAAAGAAAAAAAGGAAAACTCAACGGAGAAATGAAAAAACTTTCTTGTTAAGAAGAAAAGAAACTCTTATTTTAAAAAGAGAAGCTCTTATTTTAGAGAGAGACTGATAGCCAACTAATTCATTTTACGATTGATGCCTTTTCTACTTTTAGTTGAAAAACACCAATCCACTATACTCAATTGTTAATTAATAGAAGCTTTAGAACAGGTTTGTCTATAATAAGGTCACAAAATATTGACCTTACTATAACGTCATGAGATCTCATGAGATTTTCAAAATCTCATGAGAAATTGAATAAATAATTAAAGTTAAAAAATATGTAGATAATGATTTAATAGGTCATCAAGTAAAAATTAATTTAATAAAATATAATATAAATTACACTTTTATCCTTTAAAATGTAACAAGATATTTAAATTACATTTTATCCATTCATGAAACAATCAAAATTACATGTTTATCCATTCAAATTATGAAAACAAATTATCTAACATATTAAATTTTATAGTTTTTTTTTTTGCATTAGAATATACAATACAATATCATAGATTTATGATTTTTATAGTCTTTTTACATTTATTCTCATCAATTTTATGATGAGTCACATTAATCTTATGGTTAATTATCATAGATTTATGTTTTTTATAGTATTTTTGCACTTATTCCTATCAATTTTACGATGAATCAAATTAATTTTATTGTTAATTATTATAGATTTATACTTTTTATAATATTTTTACACTTACTCTCATCAATTTTATTTGATTATTTTTGTGTTTTTACGTTTATTCTTATTAGTTTTACGATTGTTCTCTTTTTTTACAATTAATTATTATAATTTTTATGTTTATTCTTGTCTATTTATGTTTATTCTTAATAATATTACACCCTAATGTCAAAATATTAATTTTATTTCATTGGACAGTTGAATACCCATAAATAACATTAGACTGCCACAACATAAATTTAGGACAGATCGCTTATTGAAATAAGGCAATCGACTACTAGTATAAAGGCAATCGACCGCCTTAATATAAAAAAGCTTCTGTTTAGAATTTTTTATGTTCACTTTGAAGATTGTCTTGCATCTAAACTTAACTTGCAAACTGACTTCCATCTTATTGGCTGGTCTGTCACGACCATTTTACCCAAAATTAGGGCTAATTTTTTCTTTTTTCATTCAATTGGTTAGGCTGTGATTAGTGTCATCCATTCAATATTAAGCTAAACCTTACTTAACTAGATCAATATTCCATTATTGAGATTGGTCCCAGTACAATCATTACAATACATATTTACTTTCCTTTACATTCCCATTTCATCTACATCAAGTCAAATAAGATTACTTCATAACTATATTTAACTAAACTCCCTCAAACTACATAAATATCAAGTATCTTACTATAAACCTCAGTATGCTTTCATTTCCATACTAAATGACTATCATTGACATTCAAACTCCTATAGTTTACATCTCCTTTGACACACTAAAATACTGTATAGTAAAACAGAGCATATAACATAACTGTGCGAATATACCTCAAAAATACAATGTGGAAGCCTCAAAGGAATAAGATCAAAATCCTCTCTTAACAAGGCAGCTACTGTTGCAGATTATCTGTGAGGTGGAAGAGGGGGTGAGCTTATGCCCAATAAGAAATACATATAAAATAACAAATACTATGCTAAGTATATGCATGTATCCTATACATGTTCTTACAATGATGATTTACTATTAATAACATTAGTACTGATCTCAGAAGGAATAGATATTAAGCAACTACCATGCAAGTATCCTAACTATATTTCTGTTATTTACATTTACTATCGATAACCATAACCTAGGACTCGGAAGGAAGGAATTGCTATAATCGGTTAGGGATACTAGGTTGAGTAAAAAAGGATGCTTTGAAGCACCTCACTTGTCTCGATCCTTAGGTTCAACTGTTGGTGTTCTAAGTGAACTTACAGCCATTGGATTCATGCATTTTCGACACAATAGAATTTCAAAACAATATTTCAGAAAACCATGACAAAACAAATGATAAACATTTCATTTCAAATCCATAATTCTGACTTTCAATTTAGTAACCGTTAAAACGATAAAATCTGGTAAAAATTCAATTTCATTCGATCAGAATTATGATGATATCATTCATTAGACAATTTACCTTTCAAATTGATAATCATAATTGTAGACACCATTTTTGTCTGGGTCTTTTTCAAACATTTTTAATTAATTAGTTTTTATATATATTTTTTATTTTTTTATTTTAGATTTAGAAATAAATTTTGATTTTGATTTTGACTTTTTTTATTAGTATTATTTTCGATAAAAAAATAAAAAAAAGGAAAGGAAATCAGAATTAATTTTGATAGGAAAGTAAAATTAAATGAGACTATTAAAAGATGAAAAATTAATTTGGATTTGGTTGAAACAAAAATCAGAATTAATATCGGATTTAATATCCGATTCTTGAGATATAAAATTTCCTAAAAGGATTGATTCATGATCTTCAATTATTACCAAAAATAAAAGGATGTTAAGGTTATAAATCAAAGGGAATATACGAGCATAAAAAAAGGAGAAAAAAGAAAAAAGAAAACCTAAAAATTTCTACTACTCTTAGCTAGAAGGCGGCCATCAGGATCCTCTATTTCCACAGCTGCTACCTTTATCCTTCACCTCTAGTCCATCAAACACAGCCCTGCTTTTGCATCCATCTTGTTCCATAACCACTGCTGCCCTCGATAACTTCTTGTGTTAAGATCGTTGCCATAGCCAAGCCAAGTGGCCCCTTTGCTTCCTTGTTGTCATTGCTGAAATGTTGTTGCCCTCAAGTCGCCAACCTAGTAGCTGCTGCCAAAGATCTTGAGGTGAGAAAAATTCTATCCAAAGCCTCACCAGCTAAATGGAGGGTCTAAATAGGATTTTCAATAACAAATAATTTATATTCATTTTAAAAATAAATTTGTTATAAAATTACAATAAAAACAATCAATTACAAAATTAGAAAAGATGTTAATGGTTCGTAATAATATAATAAAAATAATATTGGTAGGTGACAAAACAAGGAAGGAAACAAATAAAATAACTAGAATTAAATATTAAAATAATAAAGAATGTGAATATGAATTACTCCAATGATGAAATATCAAGAGAATTACGCTTAAGTAACTCTCTTGAGAATTTCTAAGTTAAAAAGTTCTCTCAAGGCCTCGCCAACTTAATGGACGGTCTAAAGAGGGTTTTCGATAACAAGTAATTTATATTCGGTCTAAAAATAAAATAAGACATATTAAAAACTAAAATTAAAATAATTAATTACAAAGATAAAATAATAAATACAAAGAAATATTAATAATTCAATAACAATAATAAATAATAATAATGATAATAAATGATAAAATAGGATGATAATAGTTAATAATAATTATTGAGATTGAGTATTGATTATTCCGATATAAGATTTCAAATGGGGTTACGCTTAAGTAATACTTTGAAAATCTTTAGGTGAAGCAACTTCTTTCAAGATCTGACCAACTTAATGGAAGATCTAAAAAGAATTTTAGAAAAAAATAATTCATATTCATTCTCTAGTAAAATAAATAAAAATAATAAATTAATAAAATTAAACATTAATAAAATAATAGAAAACAATAGAAGTAATAAAAATAATAAGATAGCAAGAATAAATTAGATAGGAATCAAAATTAGAAGTTTTCATAAAACATTAAAATGAATCCAACGATGGAGCCTCTTCAAGCAAGTCGCATAATACTACTTGAATACTCTTGAAGTGAGGAAAATTTTTAAGTTATCCCACCAGTTTAATGGAGGATGCTTAGAAATAGTTTCCAATATTTAATTATTAAACTTAAGATCAACAAAAGCAAATTTAGCAAATGACCTAAAACTAAGTGGTACCATTTTAGGATGGGCATTGTGGGGTGCTTAATACCCTCTCCACATGTAACCGTACTCCCGAACCCTAGAATCTTTAAACGTGGGCTAAGCCTTTCCATAGTTTGAATAGGTGACCAATCACACCTAGGTTAAGAATGGTTGGTGGCGACTCCTTAGTTTTTTGTGTCTAGCTATTAGGTTTCTCTAAAACTTAGTACATTATGACAGTTTGGCGACTCCACTAGGGACTTAGAGAGTCAGGCCAACAATTGGTTTTAGGTTATTTTAGGTTTGCCTTAGGAGTGTTACTTTTGGTAAAATAATAAGACATGAACACACACTTCACGGCATGCATTAGCCCTCGACCCGGGCTTTATCCTTTTTTGGAGGGAGTATAGTATCTACGCTCTCGTGAGGTAATACCTCCGCAATGGCTAGCGAAATACTCCCACTCAAATTGAACCTTTCTGTTTGTAGCTGTCATAGGTAAGGATTGGGTACCTTACTAGTCCTTTGTGGATGACAGTAAGGAACAATTTGGGAACCTTTATCCCTTTTATCTAAAGCCATGCGTATAGTGGAATTTAGAAGACCAACTATAAGATAGAACCATATCAACCCATGCTATAGAAAATACCCATTATTTAGGACACATGTTTGATCAAGTTTGTTTGATTTTGATTTATACATGAGACACTAAGAGGGTACCATGAGTTCTTCACCAAAACATTTCCATGCATCACTCATCCATTATTGTTACATGGCAACTTTTTACCATACCATTCATACACATGTAGCTTCATCTCGTTTTGTTCATCTTCAATCATTGTTTTGAACAAAGCACTTTCAATTTTTTTTTCAAGCATCACCACATGTGAAATGATAAATTCTTAGTTGTGGCAATAAAAGATTCGAAGATAGCTCGACCAAAGGTTCATTCACACAACACTCGTTATCAAGCTAAGATCATGGAAGAAGAATCAAGCATGCGCATGGAGAAGATGGAAAAAGCTCAAGAGGAAATGAGGGGGCAACTGGCCCAAATTACAGAGTTGTTGAAAAATCTAATCAAGGGCAAAGGAGTTGTAGAGGAGGTTGCAGTCCAAGAAGGGGTTCAACAACTCAGTATGGAAGACCCTATCTATCCTCTTGGATTTGGTTCATTTCCACGTCAAACATCCCAAGAAAGAAGATATCCACCTGCTTACACTGCTATACCCCAAGTGTTTGGACAAGCTCAATTCCAAGGACCCGCCCATCCTTCCCAAGGCGCAAAATCTACTGATCCCATTGAGGTGCCCGACTTAGATGACCCAAGGGAATTTGAGAAGTTGAAAGCCAAACAAGCAGAAGAGAAAGATGAGGCGAAGTCGCAACAAAAGATTAATATGTTGGAGGAAAGGATTCGAGCTATTGAAGGCTTAGACTTTTATGGTTCCATGGATGCTACTGGGTTATGTTTGGTGTCAGACTTGGTTATTCCACCTAAGTTTAAAGCACCAGAGTTTGAGAAGTACAATGGAACTTCTTACCCTAGGTCTCATGTTATTATGTATTGTCGGAAGATGGCTGCTTTCGCTCAAGATGATAAGCTCCTTATTCACATTTTTCAAGAAAGTCTCATTAGATCTACTGTCAAGTGGTACAATCAATTAGATGGAACTCGAATCACCACTTATAATGACTTGGCAAGAGCATTTATGGCTCAATATTGACATGTTGCTGATATGGACCCTAGTCGTTTGTCACTCCAAATTATGGAAAAGAGGGCTAATGAGAGTTTCAAGCAATATGCCCAAAGGTGGCGGATATGGCTGCGGAGGTGCAACCTCCACTTTTGGAGAAGGAGCTTACCATTATGTTCATTAATACTTTGAAGGCTCCATATTACGATAGGATGATTGGTAATGCTACTAAGAATTTTGTCGATATGATATTGTCTGGTGAGATAATTGAGAATGCAATCAAGAGTGGAAAGATTAAAGTCCCTAACAATATTGAGAAGAAAGAAAGAGCCAACAAAAGAAGGGAAGAAGAAGTCCATGTTGTTGCATATGGAGGCTACGCCTTGTAACTCCTTTATCACATGCCACAACCTTACCATCCTACTCAGAATCCTTACCATTCATACCCCAAGGTTAATGTTCAACCTAGTCCCCATACACCTGCCCCAACTATTCAACCAACTAAGCAGTTCAATATACAAGAGGGCAATCATAATACATCATGGCCAAAAAGAGAAAGGACTCCCACTGACCCAATCCCCATGACCTACACTGAGTTGTACCTAAAATTGATTAAAGGACAACTCATTGCACCCATCTATATGGAACCTCTCAAGCCTCCATATCCAAAGTGGTATGATGAGAATGCTCGATGCGAGTATCACTTCGGGAACGTGGGTCATTCTCTAGAGAACTACACTGCACTAAAGTATAGAGTGCAAGGATTGATAAAAGCTGGCATGTTGAGTTTTGAAACGAAAGGGGAACCGACTACGAATGCAAACCCATTGCCTGACCATACTAATGAGGGATGAGTCTTGTGGGACATGAGGAGTTCGAGCAGTGCAAGTTGGAAGATTTATAAATTCTAGTTTTGATTTTGTTTTCTTTTTTTTTAAGTAATGTAAGATAGTTTTTGAAATGCTTAAGCCCATAAGTACGAAATAAAGTTTTATGTATGGGCTAACTTTTATCTATTTCCCTTTCAATAAAGCGACTAGCGTGATGCATTGTTAATTTCTCATTCTATCTGTTCATTTGCCATTTCCCACATACTCACCATATCTTTCATTCACAAGTATCCAAATTATGATCATGATGATAATGATGTTAATAAAACTGGATTCAATTTGGAAAGAACTACTATTGTTGATGAATTACTAGTCTACCAATATTGCGAAGCAAGAAAATGAAGGAAAGGTTGTTCACCGTCTGCACTTGATAGATGGAACAAGAAAGGTGAATCTCTTACAGAAGCTTCTAAAAAGTTTGTCATTATTTAATAAATGATTTTTAATGAGAGTATTTACATTTGAAATGATAAATGGCCTTCTTTCATTATCCTTCAAGCATGAGTAAAATTATCCTTTAATTACCCCTTTTGAGCTTATTATATTTTTGTAATATAACCCACTAAGGATCACCCTCCACATTGGGGGCAAGGAAGATGAAATAAAGAAATTTTGGGGGCACAAATGAAAGTGTTCATGATGAATCGAGGGAAAAAAAAATTAGCCCAGTTTTGTGAAAAAAAAAAAAGAAAAGAAAAAGGGTTTGAATTCAAAAAGAAAACCCAAAAAAAAAAGCAAGAAAAGAAATGAGTGAATTAGAAAGGGGCAAAATGCCTAAATGTTTTACTTGATAAAAAAGTGATCCCTTGGTTTATAAACCTTGAAACACATTTTGGGCCTACTATATCCTTTTCTTTCATAAGCCCTCACCCGAGCCTACATTACGTGCCTTTAAAAGCCCATTTTGATCAAATGTAAATGCTTAAATTGAAGAATCATGCATTGAATGAAGACATACTTGTACAATGAGATAATGATCCTTTGAAGGTTTGATGGAGACAAAATAAGTAGATCAAGTTGAATGAAGAAACCCATGAGCATCAGAAAATATCTTGGATCAAAATCAAGAATGCCTATTAGGGGGCATTAATTTGGATTGAGCACTGAAGGCTGAAATTTGTCAAAGTAAATGAAGTTGAAAAAGGAAGCAGAATAAAAAATGAAAAAAAAAAAGAAAAAAAAGGAAAAAATAAAAAAAAAGAAAAAAGAAAAAAAGAGAAAGAAGAAAAAAAAAGGAGGATTCAAGTTGAAAACCCGAAAAAGGCAGTTTGAATCAAATGAAGGGGCACCTAAGTTGAAAACCAAAAAAAGGCGTCTTAGGAAAATATCAACATCAAAAAGTTTTGATACGAGGGCAAGATTGGCAGACACTACTTGAAAGAACATATCAACATAAGAGTGGGCTTTTGGAAAAGAATTTTAGATTGACTTGATTGAAATTGTCAGAATGTTCATTAAATGGAGACTAAAACCTTATTCCAAACAGATTGCCCTATTGGTTTTTCTTGATTTCATGTTCCTTTTCTAAGAATGAATATCTACATCTATAATGATCATTTATTCCACCCTGATAATAAATTGAGGAGATGTATGAGTGCATTACATTGGTGGTCAAGTTGGAAGGAAAATAAATAAATTTTGGTAACCTTTTTTTTTAGGTAAATTTTTGAAAAAAAAAATTTCCTTTTGAGAAATCTTACATTACTAAGAGAGAAAAAGAAACAAAAGTGAATGATGAATATATAAATCTGAAAACATGATGGCTAGTCTTTGGGCATAATTGGACCACGACTCAATAGAAGATGGGACGAGAAGTAAAGAAAGGAGATTTGAGTGAGAAGAATCCAGCAGATATGTGGAACTTGAGGAAAACGAGATGAGCTTGAGAATCTTGTTACCATAATTGAGATTGCATTTACATACATGCATGGAATAATTTAGGGGGCATCACATTAACATGTGCATAACATTTATAGCATCCACGGTATTCCAGGTAGTCATTATATTCATGACAATTTCATTATTGCATTTTGACATTGAACTATTTGTCAATACATTAGGATAAGAAGTTTTGAATGATGAAAATTTTGAAGAAAAGAGAAAGTGTAAGAATACAATAGGATGAAAATATAAAAGATGGTAATTTGAAAAAATAATGAGATATGAGAAGATGATGAGAAAAATATTTTTTGAAAAGCCTTGGATGAGAGTAAAGCTCAGTTTAGCTGACATCTTAGAGGAGGATGAAGCCTAATATTGTTGGCATCAAAATGAAAGTTAAGCCCAGTCAAACCCATGTTAACTGGCATTCTGAAATGAAATTTTTATTTTCAAAGTCTGAACGCCTCTGTTGAGAGGAGCTCTTTATTTTTCAAAAAGTCTCACAGCCTCTGTTGAGAGGAGCTTTTTATTTTTCAAAAAGTCTTAATGCCTCTGTTGAGAGGAGCTCTTTGTTTCAAAAGTCTCAATGCCTCTGTTGAGAGGAGCTCTTTATTTTTCAAAAAGTCTCACAGCCTCTGTTGAGAGGAGCTTTTTGTTTTCAAAGTCTCAACGCTTCTGTTGAGAGGAGCTCTTTATTTGTCAAAAGGTCTCACAGCCTCTGTTGAGAGGAGCTCTTTATTTTCAAAAGTCTCAATGCTTCTATTGAGAGGAGCTCTTTGTTTCAAAAGTCTTAATGCCTCTGTTGAGAGGAGCTCTTTATTTTTCAAAAAGTCTCAATGCCTTTGTTTAGAGGAGCTCTTTATTTTCAAAAGTCTCAATGCCTCTATTGAGAGGAGCTCTTTATTCTTCAAAAAGTCTCAATGCCTCTGTTGAGAGGAGCTCTTCGTTTCAAAAGTCTCAATGCCTCTGTTAAGAGGAGCTCTTTATTTTTCAAAAAGTCTCAATGCCTCTGTTGAGAGGAGCTCTTTGTTTTCAAAGTCTCATTGCCTCTATTGAGAGGAGCTCTTTGTTTTCAATGGTCTCATAGCCTCTGGTGCGAGGAGCTTTTATTTCATGATCATTTTGCATTCCTTTGTCTTATGATAGGAAAGACTAGGAATTTCATTTCACAGTCCTTAGTCTTATGATAGGAGATACTAGAAAAACTTCATTTTTTGCATTCCTTAATCTTATGATAGGAGAGACTAGGAAATTTCATCTTGCATTCCTTAGTCTTATGATAGGAGAGACTAGGAATTTCATTTTGCATTCCTTAATATTGTTATAGAAAAGATTAGGAAATTTCATTCTACATTCATTTCCTTGGTCTTATGATAGGAGAGACTAGGACATCTCATTTTACATTCATTAATCTTATGATAGAAAAGATTAGGAAATTTCATTCCTTAGTCTTATGATAGGAGAGACTAGGAATTTCACTTTGCATTCCTTAATCTTGTGATAGAAAAGATTAGGAAATCTCATTCTACATTCATTTCCTTGGTCTTATGATAGGAGAGACTAGGACATTTCATTTTACATTCCTTAATCTTATAATAGAAAAGATTAGGAAATTTCATTCCTTAGTCTTATGATAGGAGAGACTAGGAATTTCACTTTGCATTCCTTAATCTTGTGATAGAAAAGACTAGGAAATATCATATTTTACAAAGAATTTATTGATAGGTCTTGCATTCGGACAAAATGGTTGTCTATGTCTTTGCACTATTACTGTTTCATAGCAAAAGTGCAAAGAGGGGCAACTGTAGACACCATTTTTGTCCGGGTCTTTTTCAAACATTTTTAATTAATTAGTTTTTATATTTTTATATTTTTTTATTTTAGATTTAGAAATAAATTTTGATTTTGATTTTTTTTATTTTAATGTCGATAAAAAAATAAAAAAAAGGAAAGGAAATCAGAATTAATTTTGATAGGAAAGTAAAATTAAATGAGACTATTAAAAGATGAAAAATTAATTTGAATTTGATGGAAAGAAAAATCAGAATTAATATCAGATTTAATATCCGATTCTTGAGATATAAAATTTCCTAAAAGGATTGATTCATGATCTTCAATTATTACCAAAAATAAAAAGGATGTTAAGGCTATAAATCAAGGGAAATACACGGGCATAACAAAAAAAGGAAAAAAAAAGAAAAAAGAAAACCTAAAAATTTCTACTACTCTTAGCTAGAAGGCGGCCATCGTGATCCTCTACTTCCACAGTTGCTACCTTTATCCTTCACCTCTAGTCCATCAAATACAGCCCTGCTTTTCCATCCATCTTGTTCCATAACCACCGCTGCCCTCGATAACTTCTTGTGTTAAGATCGTTGCCATAGCCAAGCCAAGTGGCCCCTTTGGTTCCTTGCTGTCATTGCCGGAACGTTGTTGCCCCTCAAGTCGCCAGCCTAGTTGCTGCTGCCAGCGCCAACCCTGTAGTAGCCTCGCAAGTTCCTTTACGGGTTTTCCTGCTGCCTGTGCATTGCCTAACTAATACCGCTATTTGCAATGGTTTTGGCCTTTCTTTGCTGAAGTGTTTTCCCATCCGCACCACTGTTCTTGTAGCACGTCATCAGATTAAAAGAAAAGTGGAAAGTGTAAGTGAATAACAACGAAACAAGGCAGGCAAATTCGTTTCTAGGTTTTTTTCTTTTCTTCTTTACTTATTTTATTAATTAATTAAATGATGACTTTAATAGTTAATTTGATAATTCATATGTTGATAATAACGATGTGGTATATTTTAGTTTGTATAATGATCCATATTTTAGTAGATTGATATGAGCAATAATGTGCACGTTGGTTAAAACTAAAAATTAATTAATGAAAACTTGTAAGATAATTAATTTAAGCTAGATATTTGTTAATTTTATATTTGATTTGTGTAAGTTGATTTATATGCATGATGATATTGTTATATTGCATTAAGATTTAATTAAATAATGTAATTGTATAATTTATATGATAGTTTTTTTTTTTTTAGGAATTGATTTTTAGGAAACAAGATCCCTTTTGAAAACATAATTAAATCTTTAAGTTATAAAATTACAATAAGGGATAAATAAAAAGATGAATTATCCCGACGATGGAACTCTAAAGGAACTACGCTTAAGTAATACATTTAGAGATCTTGAGGTGAGAAAAATTCTATCCAAAGCCTTACCAGCTCAATGGAGGGTCTAAATAGGATTTTCAATAATAAATAATTTATATTCATTTTAAAAATAAATTTGTTATAAAATTAAAATAAAAACAATCAGTTACAAAATTAGAAAAGATGTTAATGGTTCGTAATAATATAATAAAAATAATATTGGTAGGTGACAAAACAAGGAAGGAAACAAATAAAATAACCCGAATTAGATATTAAAATAATAAAGAATGTGAATATGAATTACTCCAATGATGAAATATCAAGAGAATTACGCTTAAGTAACTCTCTTGAGAATTTCTAAGTTAAAAAGTTCTTTCATGGCCTCACCAGCTTAGTGGATGGTCTAAAGAGGGTTTTCGATAACAAGTAACTTATATTCGGTCTAAAAATAAAATAAGACATATTAAAAACTAAAATTAAAATAATTAATTACAAAGATAAAATAATAAATATAAAGAAATATTAATAATTCAATAACAATAATAAATAATAATAATGATAATAAATGATAAAATAGGATGATAATAGTTAATAATAATTATTGAGATTGAGTATTGATTATTTCGATATAAGATTTCAAAGGGGGTTACGCTTAAGTAATACTTTGAAAATCTTTAGGTGAAGCAACTTCTTTCAAGATCTGACCAGCTTAATGGAAGATCTAAAAAGAATTTTAGAAAAAAATAATTCATATTCATTCTCTAGTAAAATAAATAAAAATAATAAATTAATAAAATTAAACATTAATAAAATAATATAAAACAATAGAAGTAATAAAAATAATAAGATAGCAAGAATAAATTAGATAGGAGTCAAAACTAGAAGTTTTCATAAAACATTAAAATGAATCCGACGACGGAGCCTCTTCAAGCATGTCGCATAGTACTACTTGAATAATCTTGAGGTGAGGAAAATTTTTAAGTTATCCCACCAGTTTAATGGAGGATGCTCAGAAATAGTTTCCAATATTTAATTATTAAACTTAAGATCAACATAAGCAAATTTAGCAAATGACCTAAAACTAAGTGGTACCATTTTAGGATGGGCATTGTGGGGTGCTTAATACCTTCCCCACACGTAACCGTACTCCCGAACCCTAAAATCTTTAAACGTGGGCTAAGCCTTTCCATAGTTTGAATAAGTGACCAATCACACTTAAGTTAAGAATGGTTGGTGGCGACTCCTTCGTTTTTTGTGTCTAGCTATTAGGTTTTTCTAAAACTTAGTACGTTATGACACATATCATATAAAACCATTCTTCGAAAACAAGTATTAAATCATTATGCAGTAATAAACGATAAAGTCATATTTATAACGGTTAAGAAAACTCTTTCTTTCAAACGATAAAACCATACCATTAGTACATTCATTTGCATTAAAACATTTCATTTCGGTAACTAAGATTCAATAATACCGTATCACAAATATATTTCTTTACAGTAAAGCATTTCATTTCTATAAATAAATTCGATAGAAATATTTCATTTCAATAAAACATTCGATAAGAACAGTTCATTCCATTGTATTTCATTTTAGTAAAATACTCAATAGAAACACTTCATTTTATTTCATTTCAGTTCATATCAATAAAACATTTTGTGCAAACATTTCATTTCATTTCAATAAAACATTTAATGGAGACAGTCAACATCCCAATGAATCATCCAACATTAGGTTCCCAAATGGGAATAATATTAAGACATATGACCATTGTCATAGTGGTATCCATCCAATGTCACGGAGCTAGCAACATCCAGCGAACTATTGAAGACTTGCTCAGGGTCAACAGCAAACATTACACCCCATAGTACCATGGAGCAGATGATACAAAGGTGGCTGTAGACTTGCTTAGCAACAAACATTACATTACATTATATTAGCATGATTACCCAAAGGTAACTATTGGAGTTAAAAATCTCAAAACATTTACTTGATTCCCATGCAAATAATAAAACAATTCTTTACATTTTCAAACTTTCTACAAAAATACATTTGCAATATAAACGTTTAGGGAATCAAGTTTTATTTTACATTTCATGGATTTTAATTGTGAGATATACTATGTAGCACTTAGCTCCCTTAAGATCCTAGAGGTGACTTTCATGGTCTCAAAGGAACTCGTGTAGCACATAGGTTCTTTAAGACTCTAGAGGTGGCTCCCACAATATGGCTCTCAAACCATAGCATACCCTGTTAAGACATTTACGATAATTCATCTTGCATTAGACATTTCATTCGGTATAAAGCTAAAACATTTCATTCAAGTTTCAAAGCATTTCATTACTATAAAGCCAAAGCATTTCATTACTATAAAGCCAAAACATTTCATTCCATTCCATTCAAACTTTAAAACATTCAAAAGTATACATTCTTTCAAAACCATTAAACATTAACAATGCATTCTAAAATCATTATTCATAACAATTGAAAAACATCAAAACAATGATTATGAATGTGAACAATGCAAGTATACATGACTGACACATGTCTATACATTATTATTTCATTTTCAATTCTATACCCTTCAATTTCAATTCTTTCAGCACAATCAACAACATCAAATCATTAACCCTTTGAAATCATTAACCAATCCCAAAATGTTTCCATTCATTTGATAACAGTTAGCCATTCCAATCCTTCAAACCTTAAAATCTATTCAATCATTTCAATACACTCCATTTTCAAACACCATACTTTAAAATATTTCAATACTTTTCATAAACTTTCAATCATGTAATATAACTCAAAACATTTCAAAATGTATACATTTAAATCGATACCAATCATTTCAATCCAAAGTCTCATTCTAAAATCTTTATTCATTATCAAAATCCAACAATTTCAAAAGAATCGATAGGCATTAAAACCTTTTTAAACACGTTAACTTATTTAAATCATTACTTTACCTAACACTTAAGCCAAAATGGCTTAGCGTAGTTGACTACACTTTTGAGGTAGTCGGCTATTATACCTTTCTTTATTTTTTCCAAATTAAAATTATCAATATTAAAAATTGACTGTAAAAAGGGCAGTCGACTGGTTGCTTGGGCAGTTGATTGGTTTTCAGACAAAAAGCTTTTAGGTAAAATGCAGTTAACTAGCCTACATGGTAGTCGACTGTTTTTTAGACAGCATGCTTTTGGGTAAAAAGTAATCGACTGGTATTTAAGGCAGTCGGCTGGTTTTGATTGATTTTAGCTATAGGCAGTTGACCAGTCTTTAAGGTAATCGATTGGTCTAAGTCGATTACGACAAAAATACCTAAATTTTGTATCTAGGCAGTCAGCTGCTCCTAGATAGAATACTACCTAAGAGTTAAGAACCCAATTACAAAACCTACTATACAATCAATCATAATCCAATATACCACAATTCAGCCACAATTCAATGCAAGCATGATATCCCTACGTTCTATTATATATATCCCTTACCAAATAATCGCAATTACACTACAGCAATCTCCTCAGCTCCAATTTTCAATGATTAAGCCTAGACGCCCAATTTGTTTCAGAGTTGTAGATATCAATTCAACCACAGTTTTTTAGATCAGATTTCATATTCATGCTCTACAGATTTAGAACTATCATATATGTCTGATTGAATCAAAAATCAAATTTTCTCTCTCTTACCTTTTCTTGACCAAAACTTTGAGCTTGCTTTTCACCCTCCAAATGGCCACTCCAACACACCATACCATAGTATATTGTAGAGCTCATCAAGCCGAACAACTTTCATTTAGTGTGTAATTCGGTCCAGGGCTTGTACATTAGGATTTTTTTTAACTTTCTCTCTCTAAAACCAAGCTTTCTCTCTCCTTCATTCATGGTGGCCAGCCAAAATGGAAGAAGATGGGATATTTAAGCATTTTTAAAATATTCTTAAGTATAAATTACCAAAATACCCTTAAGTTTTTCAAAAATTTCAAAACTTTCCATTTTGCCTTTCAATCTTCAAGTTCTGTTTTAACAGTCAGTTCAACTTCTAAAATATTATTTCATTCAATCATGAAACATATGTATTTAAAATTTTCTAATCATTGGATAGGCCTTGGATAGGGTTTCATTGGTCAAAAGGGCAAAATTACCAAAATAACCTTGGCCATCCAATCACGTAGTTTTCCACTTTTCTGTGTGATTCAATTTACGATTTGGAACTGCGTGAGACATCTTCACACGATGGTTCAACTTTAACAATTTGTTGGTCAAAATTCAAACTACGTTGACTGATATTACAAATGTTTTTTTGGCTTATAGACACAACCGTCATTTTTGAATTTGTTATACATTTCTCAAAACATGCACAAACGGGGAAATTTTGATATGCAGAGTCTTTCCATCTCATTATTTTACTCCAATTATCAATAATTTATAGTTTCACCCTAATCCTGATTGTAAGAATCCTAGTGGGACCCATATCGCGGTTTTCACCAATCCTTACAAAGCATAACGTCCACAATAGCTCTATTCGATACTTCAAATCAAACTCCAATTTAGACAAGTTTCATATCGTGGGTAAATCAATCCCCAAGTATCAATAACCTACTTTTTTGAAGTCATTCCAAGTTTTAGCAATTCCCGTAGACCCCACATCCAATTTCCTCCAACATAATTACTATATAGAAATCTTAGCGATTAACTTTCACTTTTCGATTTCCAAAATGAATAACTTATATTGATTATTGGGAAATTAGAGTTCTCACATGGTCAAACCAGATTTATAAAATAAAATATTCAAAAGTTTTCTTGATAAAATCAAAATTAGATTTGGCAGTAGTACTTTTAACTTCTTTTACTAATTTTTAAAAACATTATTACTACATGGAAAATAACAAAAAGCCTACCATTATCAGATCATTCTATGCCAACTAGAGATAATGATGAGGAATAAACAAATTTGTCATTGAGGTAAGAACCAATCAGTATGCATGGATAAAAATTCTTGGAATAGTGTTGAATTGATGCATGGTAAGAATAAATATGAAGCCTAGAGATTAAAGCTGTGAAAATAGGCCGACTCAGGCTAGCCCTGACGTGCCAGGCCATAAATGAGTCGGGCCAAAAAGCCTTTTTTGTTAAATGGGCCTAAAAATGCAAGCCCATATCCGGCCCTAAAGGCTAACAGGCTTAATGGGTCAGCCTGTATAAGAAATTAAAAATTTTAAATTTTATATTAAAATCCCATTTTTTAGTAAATAAACAAAATAATATTTGAAATAAATATTAAACAAACATCATATAAATTCATATCAAATCCATTAAGTCTTCAACATCATTTGAACATTACATATTAATAGTTTAACAAGCATAATATAAATTGTTTTAACAAACCTAGATTATGGAAAACATGTCTCAACAATATGAAAAATCAAAAACATGATAAATAGATCCATGTTCATCCATCTCCTTTATAGTGTCAATTACATTCAATCAATTCTTTTTCAACTTTGCCATCTACAAATATAAATAAAGAACAATACAAGAACTCACAAGAATTAAACTTATGAATTGATTAAAAATTGTCAAGTAATTAATAACATTACCTTCAAAACCAAGAATCCAATTTCGGGTGCAAATGAGAATTTTCACGTTCTCATGATTTAGAGAACTTCAATACTTATTTAAAACACGAGAACCAATACTAAAAGAACTCTCCGATGCTATTGTTGTTGTTGGATTGCTCAATGTATCACAAGCTATACTTGCAAGCTTTGGAAATCTTGGCTTATGATCTTTCTATCATTGCAACACATTTAAATCTTCAACCATGCGACCCATAATCTTTAGCTCTTCCAAATAAAGATCTAATTGAGATTTTGGTTCTTCCACTTGAATAGTTTCAAATATTTTAAAAACCTATATCCTTGGACATTTTAAAATAAATTAATTGTCATTATAAAAGAGAATTTAAAATAAAATATATACTTAAAAAACAAAAATGAACTTGCATCACTTAAAGCAAATGTACTCTTCCCCTTCCAACTAACATGTGTAAGAGTTGTGAATCATTAGGCTGGTTTGAAGTAAATTAGTAATAGTAAATATAATTAATTTTATATGTTTTACTTTAATTAAAATGTTAAACATATAAATAATTAAAATAAAAATAAATTTTTAATATCATCATCATCATCATCAAAGCTTTTATCCCAAGAGATTGTGGTAAGCTATATGAACCAATATCTGCATTCACATTAGATCGTCCATATGTATTCTCCTCCTTCATAGATTCCTATCCAAAGCCATTTGCTCATTCAATTCTAAAACCTCCATATCTTTCCAAATGATTTCCTTCCAAGTCTTTTTCGGTCTTCCTCTAGTCTTAACCCTTCTCTCAACATCCATAGCTTCTATTCTGCTAACTGGAGCATTTTCAGGTCCACATCTTACGTGTCCAAACCAACGTAAACGATTATCACACATCTTGTCTTCGATAGGTACCACTCCAACCATCTTACGAATATCATCATTTCTCATTCTATCCTTTCTTATATATCCTCATATCCACCGCAACATTTGCATTTCTTTTACACTCATCTTTTGTGTATGTAGCCTCTTAGTCGCCCAACATTCACTACCATATAACAATGTTGATCTAACAACTGTCCTATAAAACTTGCCTTTTAACCATATAGGAATTCTTTTATCGCACAACACACCTGTAGCACTTCTCCACTTACTCCATTCAGCCTAGATCCTATAGGTCACATCACCATCAATCTCTCCATCCATCTGTACTATCGATCCCAGATATCGAAAATGGTCCCGCTAAGGTATCGCCACCCCATCTAACGTCACTACATCATGCTCTTCCACTCGGTTAGAACTGAATTTACACTCCATGTATTCAGTCTTCACTCTGCTTAGTTTAAATCCTTTTGATTCCAACGTTTGTCTCCATAATTCCAACTTTGCATTGATCTCCGCTCTAGTTTCTGCACATAGGACAATATCATATGCAAACATCTTACACCAAGGCACCTTATCCTGGATGGATTTTGTCAGTTCATCCATAACTACTATGAACAAGAATGGACTCAATGCTGACCCTTGGTGTAATCCCACCGTGATAGGGAACTCACTTGTTTGCCCCCCACCTGTCCTCACATGTGTCCTTGCATATCCATACATGTCCTTAATGAGTTCACTGTATTTCAAAGGAACTCTTTTCTTCATTAAGGACCACCATAGTACCTCCCTAGGCACTTTATCATATGCTTTCTCCAAATCTATAAAGACCATATGGAGATCTTTACCCATCACTTGAGAGCGCTCCATAAGTTGTCTAAGCAAATATATTGACTCCATAGTTGATTGACCTGGCATAAAACCAAATTGATTCTCTGATATTTCTACATTCTTTCTTATTCTCCATTTTATCATTCTCTCCCATAGTTTCATAGTGTGACTCATCAATTTTATGCCTCGGTAGTTGGCGCTGTAGACACCTCATTTTGTCCGGGTCTTGAATATTATTAGGCTTATCGAGATATTTTTAATCAAAGTTTGAAACTAAATAAATTTTTATATGAGTTTAATGCTCTTTTAGAGTTTAATTAGACTTTTGGATATGAAACTATGATTTTGGACTTAAGATTAGATTTGGACTTTAGGCTCGATGATTAAAAGACCAATTTTTATATTTAAATTTAATTTTTAATATATTTTACATTTATTAAGGAAAAATAAAAAATGAAAATTCAAAAAAATCAAGGAAACAAAACAAAAGGGGAAAGTCAAACTTGTATTGCAAATTGTGGAATAAAAATCAAGTCTTTTGGTTTTAGAAACTTTGGACAAATCTAGAATTAATTAAAAGAATCAAATTAGAATTTGTTTATGGAAAGCTTTAAAAGAAAAGATGTCAACGTTGATTATGGGATTAATGACCAGGAAAAAATCAAGGAAAATTAAGACTAATAAGAGGAGGAACAATCATGATAAAAGGGGGGGAAGCCTACACGACTGAAAGGGAGAGAAAAAAAAAGAAACCCTAAAAAACTAAAAAAAAAGATTATAGAGGGGACGAGAAAGAAAGTGAAGGGGGCTTTATTATGCACTGCTCATCATCATCTTTGGCAGGAACCCACGCCTACCATATTGCACCGTGACCCTCCTCAGCATCCTCACCCTTCTCCAAGTTGTATCAACCCCTACCTGCACTACACCACACCTTGCCTCACCACCACCGTCTTCTCACCGCCTCTACCATCATCATCTCTTCACCACGGTTCATATTCATCTTCATTACAGCACTGCTGCACTGTCACAACTCCCTTGCCATGTACCATCACCATAGCCGAGAAACGCCACAGGCTGCTGTCCCTTTTCTTCTACATCGTGCTTTTCTCATAGCACCCTCAGCTGCCATCACCGCTGATCTCTATCTCCAGCATCCCCAAGCTCCCATGCTAGTTGCTGTCCGTGGCACCTCTACTGCACCGAGTTTCTGTTACAGATTTGCTGCTCTTTCAACAGCAATGTCTGCAGCCCAAGCCATCGCTTGCACATCCGAGTTTCCTTCCCCTTAAGTGTTACTGTCTTACTTCCACGTCCACAAAAGCTTCTTATTGTTGAGCCGCCATCCGCCAGCTGCATGATCGAGCTACATCCTTAGTCCTCCTTACGAGTTGTTGCCTGCAAGCCGATCCTCCCTAGTTCCTACTGCAAGGTCGGTTTGAAGAGAGAAAGAAGGAAAAGAAGTTAAGGCAAGAAAGAAAGCTACGTGAAAGAGAAAGAAAGCAAAGAATAAAAAAGAACGCGTAGCAGGAAAATAAAGAAACAAGAAAAGAAAGAAAGCAATCCTTTACCAGGTTTGCATTTTACTTTATTTTATTTTATTTTTTTTTTTTTAAGAGGCTGACAATAGTATTAGAATAACAATTAAAGTTTTGGTTCATAGGAGGTAGTTTGCTATATTAATTATGTGCAATATTGATTGATTTTGTCATTTATATGCTAACTTAAATTAGTTTTTAATAATTTAGTGATTTTAAGGTGCATAATAATTTGATAATGGTTTACATATCAATTTAATTTAATAATTACTTGTATGATATTTTAATATGAGTTTGCATGATAATTAATTTGGGTAGATAATTGCTTGTAAAATATTAATTTGTATATTTGTGTCATTTGATTTGTTGTATGACTATAGTATAGTACATTGATTTAGTTTGCACGTATAATTTTGATTTAACAATGTTGTATGATTTAGATGAGTATTCTAAGGTTAAAAAATATATGAATAATAAATATATATAATTAAAATCAAATAAATAAGTGTGGATTATACCGATGATGACATTTAGAGAAAGTCAATTGAGACATCTTAAAAATGTCTAGGTGAGGAAATTCTTTCTTAAGTTGAGCCAAATCGATGGAATACTTTTGAAAGAATTTTCAATAAATTATAATCCATGTTTATTCTCAGTAAATTAAATATGAATAAAATATAAATGAATATAGATAAATAAATATAAATACGAGAACATAAATTAGATGAAAAATTAAATAAATAGAATGAAATAGTTTAGATTGAAAATAATTAGTAATTACTAAGACTGGATAATGAATAACTAAATAAATATGAGTTATACCGAGGATGAAATTTCAAGAAAGTCAATCGAGACTCCTTGGATATTTCTAGGTGAGGAAATTCTTTCTTAAGTTGAGCCAAATTGATGGAATACTTTTGAAAGAATTTTCAATAAATTATAATCCATGTTTATTCTTAGTAAATTAAATATGAATATATAATTAAAATCAAATAAATAAGTGTGGATTATACCGATGATGACATTTAGAGAAAGTCAATTGAGACATCTTAAAAATGTCTAGGTGAGGAAATTCTTTCTTAAGTTGAGCCAAATCGATGGAATACTTTTGAAAGAATTTTCAATAAATTATAATCCATGTTTATTCTTAGTAAATTAAATATGAATAAAATATAAATGAATATAGATAAATAAATATAAATACGAGAACATAAATTAGATGAAAAATTAAATAAATAGAATGAAATAGTTTAGATTGAAAATAATTAGTAATTACTAAGACTGGATAATGAATAACTAAATAAATATGAGTTATACCGATGATGAAATTTCAAGAAAGTTAATCGAGACTCCTTGGATATTTCTAGGTGAGATGATTCTTTCTTAAGTTGAGCCAAATTGATGGAATACTTTTGAAAGAATTTTCAATAAAAATATAATTCATGTTTATTAAATAAATATAAATAAATGAAATAAATAAAATAAAAATCAATCAGATCAAGATTAAGATTAAAGAAATTTAAATAAAATTAGATAAATGAACTAAATAGCTTAGAATAAAAATTATAGGAAATAAAAAATATGAATTATGCCAATGATGGAATTTCAAGAAAGTCAATTGGGACTCCTTGAAATTTTCTAAGTGAAAAGATTTCTTTTAAGCCGAGCCAAATTGATGGGACGCTTTTAAGAAAATCTTTAATAAACCATGATTCATATTTATTCTCTAAATAAATAAAATAAAAAGTAAATACATAGATAAATATAATATGAAATAAGATTAAAAAAGATAGAGATATGGAATCGAATATAGAGTCAAAATTATAGATAAGATTAAAAAAAAAGGAACTTCATAAAATACTAAAATTTATCCGACGATGGAATTCAAGAAAGTCAATTGAGACTCCTTGAATATCTTGAGGTGAGGGGAATTTCTAAAGTTGGAGCCAAATTGATGGAAAAATCTTAGAAATTTTCCCAATACATAAGTATATCAAAATTAATGTGAACTCAAAGCAAATTGTAAAGATAACCTAAAACTAGTTGGTACCATTTTAGGATGGGCGTTGTAGGGGTGCTAATCCTTCCCTACACGTAACCGTACTCCCGAACCCTAGTGTCTTTGAATGTAGATCAAGCCTTATCCTTAGTTTGAATAGGTGACCAATCACACCTAGGTTAGAATGGTTGGTGGCGACTCCATGTCTTTGTGTCTAGCTATTAGGTTTTCTCAAAACTTAATACGTTATGACAGTTTGGCGACTCCGCTGGGGATGTTAGAGGGTCAAGCCAACAATTGGTTTTAGGTTATCTTAGATTCATCTTAAGAGTGTTAAATTTTATAAAAGAAAAAAAGACATTAATAATTACATGTTCCTTCAACACACACTTCACGTGCATTTGCATACATCAGCCCTCTACCCGGGCTCTATCCTTTTAGGAGGAAGTAAAGTAACTACGCTCTCGTGAGGTAATACCTCCGCAATGGCTAGCGAAATACTCCCACTCAAATTGAACCTTTCCGTTTGTAACCTGTGATGGGTGAGGATTGGGTGCCTTACTAGTCCATGTGGACGACGGTGAGGAGCAATATGGGAACTTTTAGAAGGTTGAATTATCCAAAGCCCAGCATGTAATAAAACTTAAGAGGCCCAACATTAGACAAAGCCTTGCCAACGTAATGTGTAGAAATAACCTATGGCTAGGACACATAAAGGAATATTCCTTTTCAAAAAATATAAAAAATAAATTAGGAGACAAAATGGTTCATTATGACGTGCATCTATTTGATTTTACAATGCATGACATGTCAATTTCAACATTGCACCTAGATATTTTTGGTCATACATAAATTGAGCATGCATCTCATGCATATGTTTGTATGTGCACATCATGGCATCTTGACTTAGACTATGGTAATAAAGGTGAAAAGATAGCTTGGCCATCAAAATTGCTAGTCACCCATACAACACTTGTTTGCAAACAAGAGTAATGGAGAATGAGCAATTGGCACGAATTGATGGAATTGAAAAGGTGCAACTAGAGATTGTCAGGGCTCAAGAAGACTCTAAGGAACAAATGACCAAGATGATGGAGATGATGATGAGCTTGGCAAAATGGAAGGGAGTTGATGAAGACACTAACGTTAGAGTGGCGCCCCAAATGGAGGACCCCATCAAGCAAGAGAAGCTTAGGAGGGAAGCGATTGAACTAGGTTCTCATGAGGGGATGCATCGTATGTGTGATATATTAGAGGAGAGACTAAGGGCCATTGAAAGGAGCACTATTTATGGAAACATTGATATGGAGAAATTGAGTTTGGTTCCTGATTTGGTGCTACCCGCAAAATTCAAAGTCCCTGACTTTGACAAATATGATGGAACTAAATGCCCATTAGCCCATATTACAATGTTTTGTCAAAAAATGGCAGGGCATACTCACAATGAAAAATTGCTAATCCACTATTTTCAAGATAGCCTTATTGGGTCCGCAGCAAGGTGGTATGTCCAATTAGATAGAGGACTCATCCATTCATTGAAGGATCTTGCAAGGGCTTTCATAGCTCAATATCAACATGTAAAGGATATGGCACCAGATCGATTATTGTTACAGAATATGGAAAAGAGGGCTACCGAGAGCTTTAGAGAATATGCTCAGAGATGGCGAGACATTGCCGCTCAGGTTCAGCCTCCCCTTACGGAGAAAGAGACAACAATTCTGTTTGTCAATACACTTAAGGCTCCATACTATGAAAGAATGATTGGTAATGTCACCCAAAAACTTATTGAACATAGTGGTGCCTTGACTCAAGAGCTTATTGAACAATGGAAGTCTGCTTCTCCATAGGCCAAGTTTCCTATATGTAATTTGTGGATGTGAGACGTTCTCAAGATTCTTGAAATTTGCATCAAGATGTTTTGAAAAGCTTTCCATATTTTTCTTTCCAAGTAGATGAAATAAAATAATTTTGAAAACACTGGTGATTGTTATTGAGAATGAATAGACCTAGCCATTACATTTCCAGTAAACTTGCCAATCTAGTGAAAACTTGGAATCCATAAAGACACACAAACTTGAAATTCATTCATTTTTGCTTACCATGGTGAACTTTTGAAGCCAATGATCTTTGTTAAGGCAATGAGCAATGAAATGATTGATGAATTTGCAAAACTTTTTGAATTGTTTTGAAGGACCAATTCACAAAGCATTCTCTTAAGGACTTTGTATTTGAAAATTTGATAGATGTTAAGGCCAAGCTAAGAGTCCCAAATACATCAACCCAAAATTCTTTCTCATAACTTGAATCATCCTTCGCTACACCTTGGGGCAAAATGATTGAAAGAGACAAGCTTTTGATAACCTCAACATCTTTTAAGGGCTATTCTTAATTTGATTGATATCCTTTTTTTGTTGCATATGGCCTTCATAAAGTTGAGTTGATACATTCTTGGCATGAGTTGTGAAAAAAAAAGGTGAAGAAAAAAAGAAGTAAAAAAAAAAGAAAAGAAGAAAAAAATTGATTGTGAAACCATGCACGAGGGATATTCAAATGATTTCAAAAGCCAAATTTTCATCTTGAGGATTGGTTTTCAATAGAAGTGTCAATATTTGATATGACAAATGGCCATCTTTCATATTCCTATTATTGAAATGAAATCATCCCTTTGTTACCCCTTTTGAGCTTATTAATTTCTTTCTAAATGAACCTTAACCAAGGATCACTCTCCACATTGGAGAGGCAAATACATAAGAGGAGTTTTAGAAGCATTGGTGATTGGTCTGTCAAATGCAAGAAAATGATGCCCTATGTTAAGGGGCAAATGTGAGAAAAAGGATATGTGAAGATGGAAATCAATATGAAAAAACAAGAAAATGAAAAAAAAAATGATGAAAAAAGGTAGATGTAAAAAAAAAAGATAAAAAGAAATGAACGAGAATAAAAGGTTAAAAAAGAAAAGAAAAATGCTTCGAAGAGTGGGAAGGACAGATGTTCACAATCGAAGAAATGATCCTTGGTTTGATAAACCTTGAAAACACTTATTTTGGGCCTATTTATCCATTCTTTGAAAACCCTAAACCTTGGCCTACGGTACGTGCTTAAAAGTCCATTTTGATCAAATAAAGATGCTTGTATTGAAAAGCGTTTCTTTGAGAAACCATCATCATTATTTAGTTTGGAATGAAATTTGAATTCTCAAATGCATGGTAGAATAATCAATAAAAAAAAGAAGAAGAAAAAAAAGAGAATGAAGCTCTAGGGTGAAAACCCATGAAAGGGCAGTCTAGAGCAAATTTGAAACAACTTAAGGCCATTGTTTGTGACTATGCTAAGGCAATAACAAGAAAGAAGAAAAACCAGAGGAGTGATGTTTTCAGTCAAAACCTTTTGAGAAATTCAAAAACCATCACCTTGAAATTTTGACTTGAGATTTGTATCCTTGGTTTTCTTACCCCGAAATTTGAGCCATCATAGCTAGTCTTGACATTTGTTAAAGTCCACATATCAACAAATTAAGAGAATGCTAAAATGGATTGTGTTCTGTGAAAGTTGTTTTTACAAAAGGAATTTTGATTTTCAAGGAATTTGTTTCATTTGTGAGCCAAGATGAAGAGACATTGATCAATAGAACCTTTCTTGATAACCAAACATCCTTGATGCACCAAATCAGTACACTTATTCAGCTAGACCAAGTTGTGACTCATTCTATTTGTTCTCAATAGTAATCACCAATTTTTAAGAGATTTAAATGTCAAATGTTTTTATCTTGGAAAAGTATTATATGGGGCAATTTTCTATTTTCAAAAAAAAAAGAAACTTGAAGAAGTGAAAAATGAGAGTTTTGTGATTTTATGGGGGCAGGCTCTTGTTTTAAAGAAATCAAGTGTGGTAATGGTGTTTTTAAGACGATTCTTGGGGCAATCTTTGGTTGTTATAAGAGCATTAATTTTCTTGAAGATATGAGAAGTGGTGAAGTTTTCTTGTGAATAGTTTGGAATGATTTTGTTGTTATGATTTGGATAGATGAATTTTAATTTGATAAGAATTGTGGGGCAAGAAGAAAACTAAATGAATGATGATGATGGGGCAATAGGAAGACTGAATGAGTGATGATTGCTAAATTTAAAGAAAGAAGAATTGTGGGGCAAGAAGAAGACTGAATGAACAATGATGATAGGGCAAATTATTTTAGGGTTGCTAAATTTGAAGAAAGAAGAATGATGAGGCATTGAAAGATTCAATGATGAGGTAGAGTGAAGATTAAAGGATGACAAATTTTTGGAGGAATATGGTAGATTGATGATGTGACTTGGTAAGGCATTATTTATCATTTGCATTGCATTCATGACATGCATGACATTTCATTATATGCATTTTTACACCAAAAAAAGAAAAAAAAAGTTTGAACTGTTTGTTAAGACAATAGGATAAAAAGTTTTAAAAGATTAGATGACAAAAATTTTGAAAAATTTTATAAAAAAAAGAAGAAAAAGAAAATTAGAAAATGTGAGAAGGATTAGGAATAAGATGTGACGAAAAAGGTATGAAGTTTTAAAACAAAAATGTTAAAAATTTGGAAAGGAAGAGGAAACTAAAAAGGTATGGTTATGATGGGATAATGAAAAAGGGATTGAAAGATGTGATGAGATGGAAAAATGTGATAGAAAATAACAAAAAGAAGAAATTGGAATGATAAGATGATCTAGAAGATAGAATTGAAATGATGAGATAAGATCAAAGCCTCCGGGTACAATCTGTAAGACCTCCGGGCTTGATTCATTAAAACCTCCGGGTACAATCTATAAGACCTCCGGGCATGATTCATTAAAACCTTCGGGTACAATCTGTAAGACCTCCGAGCATGATTCACTAAAACCTCCGGGTACAATCTGTAAGACCTCCGGGCATGATTCATTAGAACCTTCGGGTACAATCTGTAAGACCTCCGGGCTTGATTCATTAAAACCCCTGGGTATAATCTATAAGACCTCTGAGCATGATTCATTAGAACCTCTAGGTACAATCTGTAAGACCTCCGAGCATGATTCACTAAAACCTCCGGGTACAATCTGTAAGACCTCCGGGCATGATTCATTAGAACCTTCGGGTACAATCTGTAAGACCTCCGGGCTTGATTCATTAAAACCCCTGGGTACAATCTATAAGACCTCTGGGCATGATTCATTAGAACCTCTAGGTACAATCTGTAAGACCTCCGAGCATGATTCATTAAAACCTCCGGGTACAATCTGTAAGACCTCCGGGCATGATTCATTAGAATCTCTAGGTACAATCTATAAGACCTCCGGGCATGATTCATCAAATCCTCTGGGTACAATCCGTAAAACCTCCGAGCATAATTGAACACATTTAAATGAGCAAATTTAAAGTTTCAGGACCTTCCTAGTCGAAGGAGCCTTTTAGAGATGAGAAATTTAAAGTTTCAGAGCCTTCCTAGTCGAAGGAGCATTTTACAGAGGAGAAATTTTAAAGTTTCAGGGCCTTCCTAGTCGAAGGAGCATTTAAGAGATGAGAAAATTTAAAGTTTCAAGGCCTTCCTAGTCGAAGGAGCATTTTGGAGATGAGAAATTTAAAGTTTTAGGGCCTTCCTAGTCGAAGGAGCATTTAAGAGAGGAGAAATTTTAAAGTTTCAGGGCCTTCCTAGTCGAAGGAGCATTTTGGAGATGAGAAATTTTAAAGTTTCAGGGCCTTCCTAGTCGAAGGAGCATTTTGGAGATGAGAAATTTAAAGTTTCAGGGCCTTCCTAGTCGAAGGAGCATTTAAGATATTAGAAAATTTAAAGTTTCAGGGCCTTCCTAGTCGAAGGAGCATTTTGGAGATGAGAAAATTTTAAAGTTTCAGGGCCTTCCTAGTCGAAGGAGCATTTTAGAGATGAGAAATTTTTATGTTTCAGGGTCTTCCTTGTCAAAAGAGCATTTCTACGGTGAGAACCAATTTCTTTTAGAATGAGCAATTATCAAAAAAAAAAAAGAAAAGAAGAAAAGAAGAGAAAGAAATGAAAAATGACAAAACTGTTGAATGCGGACAAAATGGATTGTCTATGTCTTTGCGCAATTACTGTTTCACAGCAAATGCACAAAGAGGGGCAACTGTAGACACCTCATTTTGTCCGGGTCTTGAATATTATTAGGCTTATCGAGATATTTTTAATCAAAGTTTGAAACTAAATAAATTTTTATATGAGTTTAATGCTCTTTTAGAGTTTAATTAGACTTTTGGATATGAAACTATGATTTTGGACTTAAGATTAGATTTGGACTTTAGGCTCGATGATTAAAAGACCAATTTTTATATTTAAATTTAATTTTTAATATATTTTACATTTATTAAGGAAAAATAAAAAATGAAAATTCAAAAAAATCAAGGAAACAAAACAAAAGGGGAAAGTCAAACTTGTATTGCAAATTGTGGAATAAAAATCAAGTCTTTTGGTTTTAGAAACTTTGGACAAATCTAGAATTAATTAAAAGAATCAAATTAGAATTTGTTTATGGAAAGCTTTAAAAGAAAAGATGTCAACGTTGATTATGGGATTAATGACCAGGAAAAAATCAAGGAAAATTAAGACTAATAAGAGGAGGAACAATCATGATAAAAAGGGGGGAAGCCTACACGACTGAAAGGGAGAGAAAAAAAAAAGACACCCTAAAAAACTAAAAAAAAAGATTATAGAGGGGACGAGAAAGAAAGTGAAGGGGGCTTTATTATGCACTGCTCATCATCATCTTTGGCAGGAACCCACGCCTACCATATTGCACCGTGACCCTCCTCAGCATCCTCACCCTTCTCCAAGTTGTATCAACCCCTACCTGCACTACACCACACCTTGCCTCACCACCACCGTCTTCTCACCGCCTCTACCATCATCATCTCTTCACCACGGTTCATATTCATCTTCATTACAGCACTGCTGCACTGTCACAACTCCCTTGCCACGTACCATCACCATAGCCGAGAAACGCCACACGCTGCTGTCCCTTTTCTTCTACATCGTGCTTTTCTCATAGCACCCTCAGCTGCCATCACCGCTGATCTCTATCTCCAGCATCCCCAAGCTCCCATGCTAGTTGCTGTCCGTGGCACCTCTGCTGCACTGAGTTTCTGTTACAGATTTGCTGCTCTTTCAACAGCAATGTCTGCTGCCCAAGCCATCGCTTGCACATCCGAGTTTCCTTCCCCTTAAGTGTTACTGTCTTACTTCCACGTCCACAAAAGCTTCTTATTATTGAGCCGCCATCCGCCAGCTGCATGATCGAGCTACATCCTTAGTCCTCCTTACGAGTTGTTGCCTGCAAGCCGATCCTCCCTAGTTCCTACTGCAAGGTCGGTTTGAAGAGAGAAAGAAGGAAAAGAAGTTAAGGCAAGAAAGAAAGCTACGTGAAAGAGAAAGAAAGCAAAGAATAAAAAAGAACGTGTAGCAGGAAAATAAAGAAACAAGAAAAGAAAGAAAGCAATCCTTTACCAGGTTTGCATTTTACTTTATTTTATTTTATTTTTTTTTTAAGAGGCTGACAATAGTATTAGAATAACAATTAAAGTTTTGGTTCATAGGAGGTAGTTTGCTATATTAATTATGTGCAATATTGATTGATTTTGTCATTTATATGCTAACTTAAATTAGTTTTTAATAATTTAGTGATTTTAAGGTGCATAATAATTTGATAATGGTTTACATATCAATTTAATTTAATAATTACTTGTATGATATTTTAATATGAGTTTGCATGATAATTAATTTGGGTAGATAATTGCTTGTAAAATATTAATTTGTATATTTGTGTCATTTGATTTGTTGTATGACTATAGTATAGTACATTGATTTAGTTTGCACGTATAATTTTGATTTAACAATGTTGTATGATTTAGATGAGTATTCTAAGGTTAAAAAATATATGAATAATAAATATATATAATTAAAATCAAATAAATAAGTGTGGATTATACCGATGATGACATTTAGAGAAAGTCAATTGAGACATCTTAAAAATGTCTAGGTGAGGAAATTCTTTCTTAAGTTGAGCCAAATCGATGGAATACTTTTGAAAGAATTTTCAATAAATTATAATCCATGTTTATTCTCAGTAAATTAAATATGAATAAAATATAAATGAATATAGATAAATAAATATAAATACGAAAACATAAATTAGATGAAAAATTAAATAAATAGAATGAAATAGTTTAGATTGAAAATAATTAGTAATTACTAAGACTGGATAATGAATAACTAAATAAATATGAGTTATACCGAGGATGAAATTTCAAGAAAGTCAATCGAGACTCCTTGGATATTTCTAGGTGAGGAAATTCTTTCTTAAGTTGAGCCAAATTGATGGAATACTTTTGAAAGAATTTTCAATAAATTATAATCCATGTTTATTCTTAGTAAATTAAATATGAATATATAATTAAAATCAAATAAATAAGTGTGGATTATACCGATGATGACATTTAGAGAAAGTCAATTGAGACATCTTAAAAATGTCTAGGTGAGGAAATTCTTTCTTAAGTTGAGCCAAATCGATGGAATACTTTTGAAAGAATTTTCAATAAATTATAATCCATGTTTATTCTTAGTAAATTAAATATGAATAAAATATAAATGAATATAGATAAATAAATATAAATACGAGAACATAAATTAGATGAAAAATTAAATAAATAGAATGAAATAGTTTAGATTGAAAATAATTAGTAATTACTAAGACTGGATAATAAATAACTAAATAAATATGAGTTATACCGATGATGAAATTTCAAGAAAGTCAATCGAGACTCCTTGGATATTTCTAGGTGAGATGATTCTTTCTTAAGTTGAGCCAAATTGATGGAATACTTTTGAAAGAATTTTCAATAAAAATATAATTCATGTTTATTAAATAAATATAAATAAATGAAATAAATAAAATAAAAATCAATCAGATCAAGATTAAGATTAAAGAAATTTAAATAAAATTAGATAAATGAACTAAATAGCTTAGAATAAAAATTATAGGAAATAAAAAATATGAATTATGCCAATGATGGAATTTCAAGAAAGTCAATTGGGACTCCTTGAAAATTTCTAAGTGAAAAGATTTCTTTTAAGCCGAGCCAAATTGATGGGACGCTTTTAAGAAAATCTTTAATAAACCATGATTCATATTTATTCTCTAAATAAATAAAATAAAAAGTAAATATATAGATAAATATAATATGAAATAAGATTAAAAAAGATAGAGATATGGAGTCGAATATAGAGTCAAAATTATAGATAAGATTAAAAAAAAAAGGAACTTCATAAAATACTAAAATTTATCCGACGATGGAATTCAAGAAAGTCAATTGAGACTCCTTGAATATCTTGAGGTGAGGGGAATTTCTAAAGTTGGAGCCAAATTGTTGGAAAAATCTTAGAAATTTTCCCAATACATAAGTATATCAAAATTAATGTGAACTCAAAGCAAATTGTAAAGATAACCTAAAACTAGTTGGTACCATTTTAGGATGGGCGTTGTAGGGGTGCTAATCCTTCCCTACACGTAATCGTACTCCCGAACCCTAGTGTCTTTGAATGTAGATCAAGCCTTATCCTTAGTTTGAATAGGTGACCAATCACACCTAGGTTAGAATGGTTGGTGGCGACTCCATGTCTTTGTGTCTAGCTATTAGGTTTTCTCAAAACTTAATACGTTATGACAGGCGCAACTTTGAATATCTCCTTTGTTCTTATATAGAGGTATCAAGACACTCTTCTTCCATTCCTCTAGCACTTTGTTAGTGCGCCAAATCTTATTAAATAGATTTGTCAACCACCTAACTCCTACATCTCCAAGGCATTTCCAAAATTTAATTGGGATATCATCAGGTCCAACAGCTTTTTCCTTTCTTCATCATCTTTAGTGCCTTTTTTACCTCGTCTCTTTGATTCTACGCATAAAACACCGATTTAAATCCTTGAGAGGCACCGAGATATTATCCAAAACTTTATTTTGTCCTTCATTAAATAATTTACCAAAATAATCACGCCATTTGTCCTTAATGTCATTGTCTTTAATGAGAGTTCTTTGATGCTCATCCTTAATACATTTCAAAAGTCTTAGGTCGCGACTTGATAGGATGATATTTTGTGAATTTTATATGTGCTAATATATTTTCTTTATTGATGTTTTATGCCTAAAAGAGCTTACTAATGTTTATTTTATGTTTTAGGTATTAAATATCAGAGTTGGAATAAAAAGAAGTTAAAAAGAGCAAAGTGCAATATTTTCTGTCCAGCTTGAAAGATTGACGTTTTTGACCAATTTAACGACCTGATCTCAAGAAGTGGCCTTCATGGAAGTTGTAGAGGACTTCTCAAGGTTTCCAGAATGTCCAAGATCGCAAAAATCAGAGTTCATTTGATGGGTCAAACGTCTGGACAAAATCAGTACGAAATTCTGGACAGAAAAACGAGATTGAGAAGAAATTCCAACAAAGCAAGTTCAAGACCAGATTTGTTGAGACAAGATAATTTCTTAATTTTATTTTGTCTTAGATCTGTAATTAATTAATAAAAATAGGCCTTAGGAATTTTACTTAGAAAATAATTGTAAAAAGATGATGAGATAAAGGTAAGAGTTTGACTAGTCAAATTACTTGTTTCCCAAGTAAACTCTTATCTGAATCCCACATTGCTTAGGAAAGTCTTTTAAACTCTTCCTTAGGCCTATATAAAGAGCACAAGGCTCTCATAAACAGCAATCCCAAAAATCCCTCAAATCCCTCTCCTCCCTCTTCTCTTTTAGTCTTGTAGGATTTTCTTTAGGGTTTTTAATAAAATTTTATTTTTTCTTTATTTTTAATTAGTTGCTGATTTCTTTATTATTTTTAATTCTGATTTTGTTTTCTTTATTTAAATTAATACTGTTTGTGTGTTCTTGCTTGTTAGTTTATAATCTTGATTAGTAATTCTGATTTTATATTATTAAATATTGCTTCTTTGATTGTTTCTTGCATGATATTTGTAATCTTTATAATATATAACTTGAATTTTATGATCTTGAATATGTCTAGTGAGTAGTTTTCTTATTCAGTTATGAGGTAAATTGATTATTCTTGGGAAAAGCATGTTGTGAGATTCTTGAACCTAGTATATAATTGTTGATTAAGTATCCAAGATTCTCTGAGCACATTATAATGATTGTTTGTTTAATTAGATAGGGTGCACACTATTTAGTTAAATTAAATAATCTACCGCCGGATTAAAAACATAAGTCCGTAATTGCTTGTGGAGTTAATCACTAGGGATATAGGAGAATCAAGGTTTAAGTTAAATAAACCGCGCTGAGTGAGTTTGTTACTTAATGTTGACTCAAATCTTTCTAGATATTAATGCTGCTATTAAAACTTAATCTATAGCGCTGAGCATAGGTAAATTTTGATAGTTAGAGATTAATTAAGACGCTGAGCCTTTAATTAACAACACAGTAAGGAAAGATAGGTGTAATTGGACGCTGGGGAATTACACTACGGTTGACTACTTAATTGACAATGATCTTAAATAATCAATGATCAACATCTAAATCCAAGAATAATTAAATGCCTCGTAACTGAAGCTTTTTGCTATTTGTTTTTGATATTTAATAATTCCTGTTTTCTTTATTTTAGAATAGTCTCCAAAACCCCCAAATTTCTTCTTTCCCTAAACCCTAAGATTAGATTTTTAATTTAATAATTAACTTAAATAATTCAGTCTCTGTGGGTTCGACCCTTGCTACGCTATCTACATAGTAGAGTTAGGAAATTTTATTTTTGGTGACTCACGACACTCATCACGACTCCTCCTTTCTCTTGCTCGCGCCAATCTGTATATCTTTTTCTCTCCCTCCTTTGTGTTCAACTTGTCGTAAATCTCTATCACAACCTTCGTCTTAGCTTCTACCACAACCTTCTTTGCCTCCTTTTTTGCTAACTTATATTCCGTAAAACTCTCTTATGTATTGTTCTTCTTCAAAGCCTTGTAGCACTTTCGCTTAGTTTTTATAGCATTTGTTACTACTGCAGTCCACCATGTTGCGTCCTTTCCAATTGGCATTCTTCCATTTGATACTCCTAATGTCTCTTTGCCCACCTCCCAAATGCATTTTGCCATCTTATTCCACATTACATTTGGGTTCTCTTCTATTGTCCAATCCTCTTTTTGAATCCAACTATCTCTACATGTTTTATGACAATCTTCCTGTAGCTTCCACCATCGAATCCTTTCAATTCCTTTTTGTTGGTTCCTTCGATGTCGTCTGTCTATCTTCATATTTAGAACTAGGAGTCTATGTTATGCGGTAACACTCTCACCTGGGATAACCTTACAATCCAAACTTCTATGTCTATCCCTACTCCTAATTAAAAAGAAATCTATCGACTTGCTCTTGGTCCACTTCTAAAGGTTACAATATGAGAATCTCCCTTCTTAAACAATGTGTTTACTAGGATTAGGTCATAACATAAAGCAAAATCTAAGATAGCATCTCCACCCTCGTTTCTTACACCATAACTAAAACCCCTATGTATGCTTTCAAAACCCTCTCTACTTGTACCTACATGTCCATTAAGATCAAGGCCAATAAAAAAGTTTTCTCCTAGAGGCACTTCTTGTACTACCTTATCTAAATCCTCCCAAAATTGTCATTTACTAATCTCATCAAGTCCTATTTGGGGTGCATACATGCTAATGACATTCAACACCTCTTTTCCTAGAACTAGCTTAACCAAAATAATCCTATCCCCTTGTCTCCTAATCTGTACAACATCCTTATGGTACTCTTTATCTATAATGATACCTACTCCATTTCATTCTCTATCTTTTCCTGTGCACCAAAGCTTATATTGCCAAGGTGCTATCTCTCTAGCCTTTTCCCCAACCCATTTGGTCTCTTGAAGACACAAGATGTTAACCCTCCTCCTACTCATAACCTCACAAATCTTAGCTAACTTACCACTAAGCGTACCTATATTCCAAGATCCTAACCTAAGCTTATGGTTATGGTTATGGACTAACTTCTTTACCCACCCCTAGCCAGTATGGTGTGGGAATCTTTGCCTATTTAACACTACATCCAGACGTCAATGTGGCGCGTCGTTTTCAGGTGACGACCTAGCAACCCTTGCCCACTTTTCACTACACCTGGGCTCCGATGCAGTGCGTCGCTAAGTAGGGGACGCCCCAACGATATTTTGATATTGGTTCATTTCATGAGATTGGACTAGTTTTTAAATGGGCAGGCCCATTTAAGACAGGGTTAAATCCATTTAGGCTTGGGCCTAAATGGGCCGGACAAAAAAATCCTCTTTCTTAAATGGGCTACAAAAATGAGGTCCAAGCCGTGAATAAATGGGCCAAGCCGGGCTGGCCTAATGCCTTAGCTCATTTTGACAGTGCTAATAGCGATATTGGCATAATCAACTTCCCTTTGGCTGGCTCCGTCATAGGTGGTTCACTTATATTAGAACCCAAGCAAGATGAAGACTTGGATTGCCAGAAAACCCCAAGCGATGCCTTGTAAACATATTCCTTCTAAGCGACAACGGATGAAATAAAACTTTTGAATAAACATAATGATAATTTTGAATAAGCATATTTTAAATGTCTTTTGAATAAACATAAATTGTGAAATTATGAGAATGTTAAATTAATAATACACTATTATATTTTTATTAATATTTAATATATAAAGATAATTTTAAAAACTGATTTAACAAGTTATTAATTTTAAGAATTTTTTTAGTTTCAAATTTTAATCAATGATTACAAAAGAAAAATAAATAAATAAATAAATAAATAAATAAATAAATAAAGCTCCAGCAATGTAATGCGGGCATGATCCTATTGTATAATTAATATAACATTAATGATATCTTTTTTTTTTGTTCAGAACATTAATGATATCATGAGCTAATAATGATAGTCGCCCATGCTTAAGTGGGGTGCCATGTGTATAAAGGAGCGAGGACGGCGATCTTTCTTTTTTGGCTTAATAGCCAAATAAGCCCTCAACCTTTAACCCAAAATAGAATTCAGCCCCCAACGTTTTATTGCATGAAATTCAGTCTATAAACTTTTATTTCAGTGGAAATAGACCAAATTTGTTAAATGAACTAACTGCCGTTAGTTTTGCATACGTGGCATGTCACGTGGCAGCTAACTAAGCTATCCACGTCTGTCATGACCCGTGACCACATTTTATCATCTTCTTATACACAACTTAATCGGTTGGGCTGTCTGCGATACTTCACTTGTACTGACTGTTAAACAATTTTACATAATATTGTTTATATTATACACATCCCCTATCGTAACTAATCAGATAAGTAGTATTGTTGACGTGTCTAAATACAGAGAATAAATGATCATACATCAAATAATCAGTTGGTCTGACACATTGTCCTTCGTGTACAGCCAGGATCCACAATCCACTGAACTCACATTCATCAAAACCTGAAATGTTGAAAATTAAGGGGTGAGCAAAACCACGGCTCAGTAAGAGAATTATATGCCTCACTTGATACTCAGCTTCCTATATGCTGAAAATCTTTTTCATTTTTCCTATGGGCTCTAGGCTGGCATGTAGGAAGGATACTACAGTCGGCTAGGGATCCGAATGGAGTAAGGTAGGTATTTTAGAATACCATACTTGTTACAGAACCTAGAAGCAACTGTAGAGAGAAATTTTTCTTTTTGTTTTGAATTAATAAATCCTTTTCCTTTTCAATCTTTCATAACCTTTTTCATATTCTTTTCAAAATAATGCTTATACGAAATAAAGCATTTAAATAAAATAATTAATATTCGTATATTCCTTGAAAAGAATATTAGTTAAATCATCATCTTATTTCTTTAAAACTCATTTCATGTTTTAATGTACTCTCTTAATTAGTACCATCCTTTAAAGAGTAAAATAAGCTATTAAAATCTAATTCCATTTAACCGATTACTTAATCACTTTAGGCATAAGCTCCAATTCACTGATTCAGTTACGACATCTATTCTAACTAATAATGGAGTTAAGTGTCATATCGAAACTCGTGTAGCACTTAGTTCCCGAAGGACTCTAGAGGTGGCTCCCACGGTACAGAAATTTCTTATTAACATATCAAAACTCGTGTAGCACTTAGTTCCCGAAGGACTCTAGAGGTGGCTCCCACGGTACAGAAATTTCTTATTAATACATCGAAACTCGTGTAGCACTTAGTTCCCGAAGGACTCTAGAGGTGGCTCACACGGTAAAATCATCGAGTCTCTGCTCGGTTTGGCCCTTACTAACACATCAGAACACGTGCAGCACTTAGTTCCCAAAGGATTCTAGAGGTGGCTCACACGGTAAAATCATCGAGTCTCTGCTCGGTTTGGCCTTTACGCCATATGTACTTTCCACTATCTCATCAGATCTCATGTAGTACTTATGATCTCATATTCCATTTAAGACCACAGAAAGAATATTAGAATTATCATTTCTTCCTTTTTGAAAACATATTACATGTTTGTATCTCATGTCTTATGAGAATCATCTCACGGTACTATAATCAGTACCTAAATGAGCATTTTGTAAAAATTGCTATAATTCAATTGATTCTCTTATCATATTATATAAAACATGTTCTTTTCACATGTCACCCATCATGTATCACATTTTCCAGTTGGCATATTCCATCTTATGTAAAATACTTTCCTTTTTAACATATCACCAATCATTTATGGAGTCTAAGATAGACATCAATCTTATCATACTATAAACCTCGGAGGGTAAGGGAATACGCCGGTCAAATCTATACCCATAACCTATATTGTCCTCGGTGGATCACTGATTTAGGCGTCGACTGGGACTAAACAGGTCACATATCATGCATCAGCATGATAGGAATGCCAACCAGTCTCAAAACCGTATTTTCATCATAAAATAAACCTTTATGGAATTTATATAAATATAAAATTCCATAATTTAAAACCATAAGGGTTAAAATCCTTTAGTGAATATTTATAAAAATATTCATACAAATAATCACTATATTTCACTTCATCTTTCCTCTCGTATTTCGTGTAATTTATCTATTTCGAGAATTTTCGGTGATTTCATTGTCACCATTCTCGAATACATGAATATTTTAAAATTCCTTCTCATTACATTCATGTTTTATGAAATTTAGTAATTTCCTCATGTTTCGTGATTTACTATCGAAATTCGGAAATAAAATCATTTAATATGATTTTATAAAGTTTTTTCTAAAATTTTCGGCAGCATAACGGCTGCCGGTTTACTAACCTCCTGCACGGAAAAATACAGTTTTAAATCTTTCAGCCAGTACTTCTTCCCAAATTATTTTCAACAAATCATGCATCATAATAATTTCCATAAAATATTTGCATAAAATATTTCAATTTAAAATATGCAGACTGAGTATCCTTACAGTGCTGCACATGCATCCCTTACCTTTTTCTGGGTCGGCGACTTCCGCTTATCGATCGCGCCCGGCTCTATTTCTCCCGATTCCTTATCTCGATTGCTGAAAATAATTTCTGGAATTAAAATTCTAATTTTTTAGAATTTTTCATAATTTATTTAATTTTTCTAAAAATTAAATCTCAGGAAGATTTCTTATCGAACTTTGAAAAATCCCTGGTTGTCGAATTTCCGAGAATTTTCCGAATTCCTGAAATTATCCTTTTTCATCTTTTTCTTCCTTTTTCTTCCTTTTTCCTCTTTTTCTTTTCTTTCTTTCTTTTCTTTTTCTTTTTCTTTTTCTTTTTCCTTTTTCTTTTCTTTTTCTTTTCTTTTTCTTTTCTTTTTTCTTCTTCCTTTCTCGATCAGACCGGTTCAGACCGGTCTAGCTCCTTTCCTCGCCGGTTCCTTACCGGCGGCCGGTTCTCCGGCGGTTCAGGTGTCCCTCAGCCGGCCGGCTGCACGACGAACTTGCCGGTGCCCTCCGTTTGCCCTAGATCGGCGGCACGGCGGCGGATCGAGGCGGTTTTGCCTCGGTTTCTTCTTCCTCTTCGCCGGCGTTCCTCCGCCGTCCATTGCACCTCCGGTGGCCTCCATCGGCTTCCTCTTCCTCCGGTGAAGCTTCGGTGGTAGTGGCTGTGCCTGGATCGGCCGGCACCGCCGTCCGCCATTTTCTTTTTCTTCTCGGATTTCTTTCGTTTTCCGTTGATTCCGTTTTCCGTTTCACCTCATTTGGCTTCTTTCCGTCCTTCCCTGTCACCGGTCGACTTTCTTTCTCTTCTTCCCTCACCGGCGACGGCCTCTAGCTCCTCTTCTTCCGCCTCTCGCTCAGCCGGCGTCGTCCGCCTTCCATCGTTTCTCTTCTGTTTTACTTAACAGAAGAGAAAATGTGGGAATCGGGGAACCCGATTCCCACTTCTGTTATTATTTTATTTTTTATTTATTTATTTATTTATTTATTATATATATAATATTTATAATTATATATAATTATATTATTAATAATATATATAAACATATTTTATTTTAACAATATATATACATATATGTATTCACACTTTACTTAAAATTAATATATATTTCATATATATATTTATTTATATACATAATTGTATATATAAAAATATACATGTGTTTATTTAAAACAAAATAGTATATATTTCATTTTATAATATATACTAAAATTCATATACATACATATGTAATTATATAAAAACATATCAAAATATATTTATATAATCTAATTATATAAAAATATAATATACACATTTTATTTTATTTAATTGGATTTCTTAATATCCAATTATTTTCTCATTTTTCTTATTTAATTTGGATTTTTAATTTATCCAATTTAATTCTTTTTCCTCTCTATTATTTTTATTTTCACTTCCAATTTAATTTCCTTTACACCAATTTCCCGATTCTTTCACTTCCTCGATTCTCGGGATTTTTACCAATATCCCGTTCCCGCAAATTTTATTTATTTCCTCTGATTTAATTTCTCCAATATTTATTTTCAATATTTCTAATTTCCAATAAAGGGAAAAATTTACGGTTATCACAACGTCAGCTGCCACGTATGCAAAACTAACGGCAGTTAGTGTCATTTAACAGATTTTGACTTAACTGCATAATTATAAAAGGTTGAGGGTTTATTTCCATTGAAATAAAAGTTTATGGACTGAATTTCATGCAATAAAACGTTGAGGGCTGAATTTCATTTTGGGCTAAAGGTTGAGGGCTTATTTGGCTATTAAGCCTTCTTTTTTTTTTCCCTTTCTGTGTTGGACCATTATATTCTAATTATCTATAAGTCTGTCCATTACTTTCTAAATTGGAGCAGAATCTACTATTAGATTGCATCTTAAAATTTTGAAATATAGTATATGAAAAAAAAAAAAAGAATCACTTGCACGTTGATATAATATATATATATATATATATATATATATATATATATTTATATTTATATATAAAGAAAAGAAGCTATGAATATTATTTAGATTTAAAGTAGTTGTTAGAAATGGAAAGTCGATCACTGATGAAATTGAAAGGTTCAACGTTGTGTTAACAAACACAATTTTTATGACAAGAGATCAAATAATATCAAGTATTTCAACATTTATTTTTTATAAAACTCAGATAAAAATATTATTATAAAAAATTAAAATATAAATATTAAAATTATCTACTTTTAAAATTTCATTGTCCTTTTCAATTGCATAAAACTCAACTGTTAATAATTTATAAAACATATTCGGTTTTTCCCTGCTCGCAAATTAAACTTTGATTTCCTAATTCGAAAACTATGAAATTTCAGTTACTTCCTGTATATTTGCATGTTCGATATTAGTGCCAAATGAACATTATTATATCATAAGTAAAATTAAATTAAAATTAAAAGACAACAAAAAAAGTAAAAATCATGAAATTTATTTTATATCTGGAAGAGAAATTAACTTATACAAGTGTAAAATAAATTGAACTACACCCTTTTATAATTTAATTTAGGGTTAATATTTTTGCAAATCGACCATTAGATTTAACTACTATTCGCATTTATCATGCATATGAAGTTTCAAGTCAATCCAATATCATTATCAATTTGACAATGATTAAAATTTTTTAATATATATGAAATTATTAATGGTAGAAATTTTATTATTACAAAACAAACAGTTATATTATTTTAATTATTTTCAAATATGATATGCATAATTTAGATGAATACAATATAAAATTCAACAGTTAGATTAGTAAAATATCAAAGAATTTATATATAATGCATTTGACAATGCATAGTCTCTATATATTTTCAATACACAAGAGGTTGATGCCTCATCAAGCAAATTGAGGAAAAAAATAATTTGTATTTATTTTTGTGGGATTGGCATTTTTTTAGCTTGCTTGTTGATGACGTGTCAACTTCTAATGTACTAACAGTGTATCTTATTGTGTATAAAACCTATGCACTATTTGTGCATCATATATAAACTCAATATAAAATACATACAAGAATATGAAATAGTATAAAACAAAATTAATTTTATTCCAATATAACATGATCCCTTTTTATACTACTTATAAAATGTTTAATTGTATTTGGTGTCACAAATCCAAATAAAAAAAATACATCTAAGCAAATTTCTTTTCAACCAAAACATAAGTATATCATTTAAAAACTTATCTAGTAAGTACATAACTTTCTCTTTTATTTATTTATTTTTACTTATTTGTTTTTTTAACTTGTTTTTCTCTTTCACTCACACAACGAGTGTGTCATAATCTAATACTAGAAATCTATAAACCAATATCGTGGGTGGAAGAGATGGGCATCTAAAAAAATGTCTAGAGAAAAGAGATGTAGATTTTGAACCTTGAAGAGAAAAGTGATTATTGTTTTTTGAAAAATATGAATATGTCTATTTTTATTATTTGATATCGTGATTTTCTTTTTTATATGTTGTAAATAAGTATAGTTATATTAATCTAAAGGGTTTGCTCAGTGATGTAAAGTAACGCTGAGTTTTTGAGTGAGGATGATCTATAGTGAAAAGTCTCATATTCGAATCCTCATCATATCAAAATATAAAATTAGATATATTAAATAAAATAGATATATTGAAAACTAATAATATACGATTGAATTTGCTCCCAACTGCTCGTCACATAACGAGTAATGTACGTGGTTAGTTATTACTTCGGCTCTGAATGCTTATACTACAAAGCTATCATTGGGATCCTTTACATCAGCGTAAGAAGCAGTGAACCTGTAGATGTAATCCTTCAACTTCTTCTTGAGTCTTTGGACAACAGATATCAAACTCTCTAAAGTTCTCCTTAGCTTTTTATTGGTGAGGAAATGCCCCACAAATAGTTTGCTGAGTAGTTAAAACATCTAATTAAGTTAGGTGGAAGTAAATAAAACTAGGACCTAGTCGTACCTCTGAGTGTATGGGGGAGTGTTCTACACTTGGTAACGTCAATGGTTCTGTAGGTTACCTCATAGCAGAAGATATGATCCTATAGGTCTTCCGTAACAACGTACTTCTCTTTTGTGACCTTGAAATTGTGAGGAACTATCTCCCTCTTAATCTCAATGGACAATGGGTTGTCTGTTCACCTTTTGCTTCCCCTCTTCAACTCCTTCAGTTCTTCCTAGACAGCATCCAACCTTTTATAGATAGATAGATCTTGGTGCTCATAACAAGTTCTGGTTCTCTTGGTCAGATCTATCATTGGAGAGTTAACACTCTTCTCTTCCCTTTCTCTTCTACTTCCAAGGTTATGGCAACCCCTTGAGGCTCAACTAGAGGAGTTTCAACAAGGCTTGGGTCAGGGTGTCGAGCTGTGTCTGGTTGTGGATCACTTTGGGGATGTGGTGGATTGGCTTTAGGTGGAATGGCAGGTGTCTCAAGCTTCGTGGGATGAACATTCTACTCAGCTGCTTGTCGGTGTGAAGTCAGGGATTCTACTATCCTGGCATAATGGGCTATGTGTTGGATTATGCCCTTCGAACCATTCAGTAGATGATTGACTTTGACATTTTTTTATGTATCATGACATTTTTTATTTATTATAGTTCATTATTATATTTGCCTTATAACTGCGTAATGTAATCTTATATGATAATGTCCTTAGAATAGTAATAACACACTATTCTTAAAATATCCCTAGTCAAGTATTATTGTAAACAAGGATAACAATGATACGATAAGACTAGTATGTGGTTGACTGATGACCATTGTCATGGATATAGGATATCAAGTCATCATATAGGTACATGTTAGAGAACTATGTACTGGATCGACCCTCCATGAGAACGCTACATGGATTGTTATATGAGTGTCAAAAGCGATTCTCATAGTGATGATGGTGTATGTGATCCTTTGACTTGAGATCATCAGAGATCCCAACATAGAGAATTGCATACTTTAATGCTGCTAGATGTCATTCGTAACAGGATGGACTATAAAGGTAGTAATTGGGTATGCCTTGATCTATGTAGAGGGATGTTGAGTGATCAAGATAGGATTTATCCCTCTTATATAACAAGAGTGATGTCTTGGGCCCTTTGATAGAGTGAGACTAAGAAATGCATGGCCGTGCTCGAATAAGTCAATATGAGATATTGATTTTATTTGTTTAATTAGTCTACTCAGGAATCAAGAAACGCTGATTAGACTATACAAGTGTGACACATTCCATGACTTGTGTCTAATCAAGACATCAAAGGATAAAGGGATTAGACTACACGGTAACATCTATCACGAGTAAGGTTACGTCGAGTCATTGACATTCTCGTTACATGGGTAGCAATGATGTGTTGCTAGATACCGCTCATTACCTGTGACAATTTTGTCATTGCCATTGTTTTGAGAACCTATTGGGTCGCACACTTAGAACGGATCAATGAGGAGCTTAATTAATCCTATTCTGAATTGGATTAAGGATATAACTAATCCTATTCTGAATTGGATTAAGGATATAACTAATCCTATTCTAAGTAGGATTAGAGTTCTGTTTGACAGTAAATTTTAGGGTAAAATTTACTGCCTATAAAAGGATGTTTTTGTGTTTTCTAAATCGAGCCGCACAATTAAACAAAAAAGAGAAACATGTTCTCTGTGGTTTTAGAGCTTCTTTCAAACAAAAACAAAATATTCTTTTAATCGAAGCTAGCAATTCGGTTAAAAAAAAAAAACGCTCTTTAAGGCTTCTGATCGTGAGACGTTCAAGAGTCGTGAGATTCGTTCGTGTGGATACCATAGAGGCAGGAATGAAAAGTTGTTGCTTGTGACTCGACCAACAACAGAAAATTAGAGAAAACGTTAGGTAAAATCTCGAAACCCTAATCAGGCAACTCTCCGAATCGATCCTGGTGGAGGCCGAATGATTTAAATTCCACTGCGTGTTTGTTTCGGTTTCCTTCACTGGTATCCGAGCCAGATTCGGAGTCCCTAATTTGTTTTGATAAGAGCATGATCTCTGGTTACTTTCTGTTTATGATTACATGCAATCGTTTTAATGAGATTAATACGGATTAGAATGTATATGATATATTCAGAGGCTAGAAATCGAATTTTGAAATTATATATATGATATATATCAATTTCGATTCAACTTATATGTGAGATATAATCTGTGATGCGAATTATTAATGGCGGTTTCTGTTCTGCATAAACGTTATGGAAGAAACAGAATAATGTCGAAAGTGTATAAAGATCCTGATAAGATTGAAACACTTTTAGATAAGAGTTTTGATGCGACTAAAATTATAATCAGTATGAGATACTGGCTGGAACATCCTGATAAGATTAGGACACTTCCAGATAAGGGGCGTTGACAATGTCAATACTATTGATTTTTTTTCCTGGGAACCCTGCAATCAGGGTCATAATTCTTTTCAAATGTGCCTCATTAATAAAACTAAAAGTTCATTACACTTGTTTGTATAACACAGTGGTTGTTGTTAGAGCATGGTGCATAGTTATAGCCCTAGCCCAATATGATTGTATTTTGGTGGTTGTAAATTTTAATAAATACGACCTGCGTGTCGTGCCTTGTTCTTGAAATTCTTGTTGTACATTCTTTTCTCATCTTACTCCCCTCAAATGTAAGTCGAGGTTTCTCTTAAACTATGTAATTGTAACGTAGTATAGGGTTAGAATTTAGCTAAGTATGAGTTGATGGTGATCAACACTAATGGAGCTGACAACCATGCAAAGGATGACCATAGAGGCACTTGGAGAAGATGCTATTACCCTTAGGTTAACCTTTAGGGTTTCTCATTGGCTTGGGAAATCCATTTAGTTTGGGCTATAACTATGTCACGTTTATTTTATTGCTTAATTGCATGAGATGCATGGTTTATTTTGTACGTTTATGATATGAAAATCATATGATAATTTTAGAAAAGTAAAAATTGGTGAGATCTTATTCAATAAACTAAGAAAACCCCTCAAATTAAATTAAGTCAATAATAGATGCCTACCAATGAATAGCACTCGTCAAGACTAGAATCGATTTTGTTATGTTTGCCAAAGCAGAATATCATATCTATCTTAGTAAGACGCGATGGGATAATAGTGATATCCAAAGGCTATAAATTGGGTTGACTTAACTAGATTTCCTCAATAGGATTGGGAATTTAGAGGCATAAAGTTGGGCTTCCATTCATGATATGAATTAGAACAAAAGTTGTTCACCCAACTATCCAAGAGTTACATGAGATGTAATTGTTAAGTGTTGCCTACCTAAATAGCCAAATCTTGGGCAATTAGCCAAAGCTAACTCTAGATAAGGTGAAATATGGATCTTGGCCCACTAGAGAAATTATGTGATAATTTTTCCGAATTAATAGTGAGGGTTGTTGATTCAATAAAATAGTGGGAGCATCATTTAATAAATATTTAATTAAATGGATGCATTCATGATACTTATATTTTGCATATTTCTGTTGTAGATTACCATGGCATCAAACACAAATAACACACTTTCACTGCGATCTGTCCTTGAGAAGGACAAGTTGAATGGGACAAACTTCCTGGATTGGTACAGGAACCTGAGGATAGTCCTCAAGCAAGAAAAGAAGTTGTATGTCCTTAAGATTGCCTTATCTGAGGAACCACCCGCTAATGCTCCAAAGGCAGAAAGAGATGCTTATAAGAAGCATCAAGATGATGCATTGGATGTTAGTTGCCTTATGCTTGCCTCCATGAATCCTGAGCTTCAAAAGCAACATGAGGAAATGGATGTGTTCGATATGATCGAGCATCTCAAGCAACTCTATCAAGAGGAAGCTAGGCAAGAAAGGTACAATATCTCTAAGGCATTGTTTCAGTGTAGGATGGCAGAGGGGGCTCTCGTTGGTACTCATGTGCTCAAGATGATTGGGTACATTGAAAACCTTGAAAGATTGGGATTTCCTTTGGGCCAAGAGTTGGCCACTGATGTGATTCTGCAATCGTTGCCAGACAGCTACAGTCAGTTTGTTAATTACAACATGAATGAAATTGACAAGACTCTGTCACAGTTACTTAGCATGTTGAAAACAGCTGAATCCAACATGAAAAAGGCAAGCCCAAAGATGTCTTAATAGTTAAGAAAGCTAAGGGCAGGGCTAATGCAAAGGGCAAGAAAAAGGGTAATAAAGCCAATGGCAAGTTCAAGCCCAATGATACTGCACTGAAGCCTAAAGGTAGGGTTGCCAAAGAAGGGAAATGCTTCCATTGCGGTGAGACCGGACATTGGAAGAGGAACTGCAACAAATACCTGAAAGAGCTAAAGAAGAAGAGAGGAAGTGAGACTTGCACTTCAGGTATTTATGTTATAGAAGTTAATCTATCTACTTCTTCATCATGGGTATTAGATACTGGATGTGGTTCTCACATTTGTGTAAATGTGTAGGAAATCAAAAGGAGTAGATCGTTGACTAAGGACGAGGTCAACCTACGAGTGGGAATGGAGCAATGGTTGTTGCATTAGCTGTAGGAACTTATATTTTGACATTGCCCACAAGGCTTGTTTTAGAATTAGATGATTATTATTATGTGCCTTCCATCACTAAAAACATTATTTCTATTTCTTGTTTGGACAAGAAGGGTTTTTCATTTATAATAAAGGACAACTGTTGCTCCATTTATTTAAATAATATCTTTTATGGTAGCGCACAACTAATTAATGGTCTTTACATTCTAAATCTTGATATGCCTATTTATAACATAAATGCTAAAAGGATTAAATCTAATGATCAAAATCCAACATATCTCTAGCATTGTCGCTTGGGACACATAAATGAGAATCGCATTTCCAAACTCCATAAAGATGGACTTTTGGACTCATTTGATTTTGAATCGTATGAGACACGTGAATCTTGTTTGATGGGTAAGATGACTAAAGCCCCTTTCAAAGGACATAGTGAAAAGGCAAGTGATTTATTGGGCTTAGTACATACAGATGTATGTGGACCTTTAAACACACAAGCCAGAGGTGGGTTTATGTACTTTATTACATTTACTGATGATTTCAGTAGATATGGCTATGTGTATCTTATGAGACACAAGTCAGAATCTTTTGAAAAGTTCAAAGAATTTAAGAATGAAGTACAAAACCGACTTGGCAAGAGCATTAAGGCACTTCGATCAGATCGAGGTGGTGAATACTTAAGCCAAGAATTTTATGACTATCTTAAAGAGTGTGGGATTATCTTACAACTCACTCCTCCAGGTACACCACAATGGAATGGTGTATCTGAAAGGAGAAACCGAACTTTATTAGATATGGTTCGATCAATGATGAGTCATACAGATCTTCTAGAATCCTTTTGGGGACATGCATTAGAAACAGCTGCTTTTACACTGAACCGTGTTCCATCTAAATCGGTTTCAAAGATACCATATGAGATATGGACTGGTAAACGTCCCAGTATGTCTTTTATGAAGATTTGGGGTTGTGAGGCTTATGTAAGACGTCAAGTCTCTAACAAACTTGCACCTAAATCTGATAAGTGCTATTTTGTGGGATATCCTAAACTAACTAAAGGATATTATTTTTACAATCCCACTGAGTGCAAAGCGTTTGTAGCTCGAACAGGTGTCTTTCTAGAAAGAGAATTCATTTCTAGAAGAACTAGTGTGAGAAAAGTAGAACTTGAAGAAATTCAAGAGCTACAAGATAGCGCACCCGATGTTGAGATGGAGCCTGAGCAAGCACCACAAGTTGTTGTGGAACCAGAACCACAAGCTGTTGTGGAGCAACCGCCTGCTCAAGAGACACAAGCCTTGCGTAGATCAGTTAAAACACATCGTGAGCCAAAGATATATGGATTTCTAATGACTCAGAACGGTGATGTATTGCTCATGGACCAAGGATGAGCCTACTACCTATCAAGAGGCTATTACAGGGCCAGACTCTGAGAAATGGCTTGAAGCCATGAGATCTGAGATGGAATCCATGTATGCCAACCAAGTTTGGACCTTGGTTGACTTACCCGAAAGGGTAAAACCTATAGGGTGTAAATGGGTTTTTAAAAAGAAAACCGACATGGAAGGAAATGTTCATACCTATAAAGGGCGACTGGTTGCTAAAGGTTTTAAACAAATTCATGGTATTGACTATGATGAAACTTTTTCACCAGTCGCGATGATCAAATCCATTAGGATCTTGCTTGCGATAGCTGCATACCATGATTATGAAATCTGGCAAATGGATGTCAAGACTGCTTTTCTTAATGGAAAGCTACTCGAGGATGTGTACATGACACAACCTCAGGGTTTTGTTGATCCAAAAAATGCTGGAAAGGTTTGTAAGCTGCAACGTTCTATTTATGGACTAAAGCAAGCTTCTCGAAGTTGGAATCTTCGTTTTGATGATGCAATCAAAGAGTTTGGTTTCATCAAGAACGAAGATGAACCTTGTGTCTACAAGAAGGTCAATGGGAGCACAATTATCTTCTTGGTGTTGTATGTAGATGACATAATACTCATTGGGAATGACATCCCTACCCTTCAGTCTGTAAAGACTTGGTTAAGGAATTGCTTTTCAATGAAGGACTTGGGCGAAGCTACCTATGTACTGGGTATAAAGATCTATAGAGATAGATCAAGGAATTTAATTGGCCTAAGTCAAAGTGCATACATAGATAAAGTGCTAAAAAGGTTTAGCATGCAGGATTCCAAGAAAGGATTCTTGCCTATGACACATGGCATTACTCTCTCAAAAGAACAGTGTCCTACAACACAAGAAGAGAGAGAACGTATGAGTAAAGTTCCATATGCATCTGCTATTGGATCCATTATGTATGCCATGTTATGCACACGTCCCGATGTCTCGTATGCCTTGAGCGTGACGAGTAGATATCAAGTTGATCCTGGTGAACGTCACTGGATCACTGTCAAAAATATTCTTAAGTACTTGAGAAAGACTAAGGATACATTCTTGATATATGGAGGTGAGGAAGAGCTCATTGTAACAGGTTACACTGATGCTAGCTTCCAAACTGATAAAGATGACTATAGATCGCAGTTTGGTTATGTGTTTTGCCTTAATGGTGGTGCTATGAGCTGGAAGAGTTCAAAGCAGGCGACAATGGCCGATTCTACAACAGAGGCTGAGTATATAGCTGCCTCTGAAGCTGCTAAGGAGGCTGTTTGGATCAGGAAGTTCATTACTGAGCTTGAAGTTGTTCCTAGCATTATAGATCCGATTGAGCTCTATTGTGACAACAATGAAGCCATCGCACAAGCTAAGGAACCTAAATCTCACCAACGATCCAAACATATACTACGACGCTTCCATCTCATTCGAGATATCATCGAAAGAGGAGATGTGAGGATATGCAAAGTACCAACTGACGATAACATCGCCGACCCACTGACGAAGCCTTTGACGCAGCAGAGACATGATCGTCACACTAGGTCACTAGGTATTAGATACATGAGTGAATGGTCTTAGTGCAAGTGGGAAATTGTTGGATTATGCCCTTAGAACCATTCATTAGATGATTGACTTTGGCATTTTTTTATGTATCATGACATTTTTATTTATTATAGTTCATTATTATATTTGCCTTATAACTGCGTAATGTAATCTTATATGATAATGTCCTTAGAATAGTAATAACACACTATTCTTAAAATATCCTTAGTCAAGTATTATTGTAAACAAGGATAACAATGATACGATAAGACTAGTATGTGGTTGACTGATGACCATTGTCATGGATATAGGATATCAAGTCATCACATAGGTACATGTTAGAGAACTATGTACTGGATCGACCCTCCATGAGAACGCTACATGGATTGTTATATGAGTGTCATAAGCGATTCTCATAGTGATGATGGTGTATGTGATCCTTTGACTTGAGATCATCAGAGATCCCAACATAGAGAATTGCATACTTTAATGCTACTAGATGTCATTCGTAACAGGATGGACTATAAAGGTAGTAATTGGGTATGCCTTGATCTATGTAGAGGGATGTTGAGTGATCAAGATAGGATTTATCCCTCTTATATAACAAGAGTGATGTCTTGGGCCCTTTGATAGAGTGAGACTAAGAAATGCATGGCCGTGCTCGAATAAGTCAATATGAGATATTGATTTTATTTGTTTAATTAGTCTACTCAAGAATCAAGAAACGCTGATTAGACTATACAAGTGTGACACATTCTATGACTTGTGTCTAATCAAGACATCAAAGGATAAAGGGATTAGACTATACGGTAACATCTATCACGAGTAAGGTTATGTCGAGTCATTGACATTCTCGTTACATGGGTAGCAATGATGTGTTGCTAGATACCGCTCATTACCTGTGACAATTTTGTCATTGCCATTGTTTTGAGAACCTATTGGGTCGCACACTTAGAACGAATCAATAAGGAGCTTAATTAATCCTATTCTGAATTAGATTAAGGATATAACTAATCTTATTCTAAGTAGAATTAGAGTTCTGTTTGGCAGTAAATTTTAAGGTAAAATTTACTGCCTATAAAAGGATGTTTTTGTGTTTTCTAAAACCGAGCCGCACAATTAAACAGAAAAGAGAAACCTGTTCTCTGTGGTTTTAGAGCTTCTTTCAAACAAAATCAAAATATTCTTTTAATCGAAGCTAGCAATTCGGTTAAAATAAAAAAAAACGCTCTTTAAGGCTTCTGATCGTGAGACGTTCAAGAGTCGTGAGATCCGTTCGTGTGGATACCATAGAGGTAGGAACGAAAAGTTGTTGCTTGTGACTCGACCAACGACAAAAAATCAGAGAAAACGTTAGGTAAAATCTCGAAACCCTAATCAGGCAACTCTCCGAATCGATCCTGGTGGAGGCCGAATGATTTAAATTCCGCTGCGTGTTTGTTTCGGCTTCCTTCACTATGTTGGCAGCCAAGGCTTGGTTTTGGGCAAGCAGTGTAAGTTCCCCACATGAGTTAACTACTTAGTCAGTAGTGTTTTATAGGAAATAAAAGACTTGACGTTAGTTTCATAACCTCTTAAAACTTCCTATTGTGGTCCTATATTTTATTATCGTTATCTAATAAATTTTAAATTATTTATCCATATCTACAAGTGATAACTACCCACTAATTGAATTACGTTTTTAATGGGAAGACGTATATAAAGAAAAAGATAAGGTATTGGGTCTCTAATCTGAGCATTTTGAAAAACACACCATTAGTGAGTTTGCTTAAGATTAGAAGATCAAATACGAAAGGCACGCAATTTTATCGCAGCTTAATATTTTCAGAATCAATGGCTGGAGGTTAGTATCCTGTTCCGCATTTATAATCTATGATGTGTTATTTTCGGTGTTGACACATTAGATAAATCGATAAAAAAATTCTTACAGTTGGTATCCAAGCCTGTTAACCTCTGCCTTGATCTTGTTTCAGCAAGTATAAAATTGTTCTAAGTAATTTTGAAGTCAAATATATTTATATATCTTTATGATTCTTGAACATGTTGTTCTAACTTCATCTGTGCTAATTTTGTGATCTTGGAGCTGGAGTGTGAATAACTGTCATGAACGCAAAGTTTTGACATTGTAATTAAAAGAATTTTTCTTTGCTAGTTTCTGGTCTGTGTAAAATCCCTTATGTATCGACAAATGTCAATGTTTAAGCTAAAGCCCAAGCATGAATGTCGGATGGGAAAATAATTATCATGACCCACTGAAGCCGTCCTACTTTCTAACATAATTGCTTAGGAAAGGTTTTTTATATATAAATATATAAATTTGTGTGAAAGCCAATTTCAATTGAGAAAGCTAAATTTATATGTTCTTGGCTTAATTTGTATTTGCAATTTACTGGACAATTGAAAACACAACTTTCCTTTTGTCCTTTTCTTCTGTTTTGATGATGCATTTAGTTTAGCTTGTTGTTGTTGTTGATAAACAACTAAATTAATTTTGCACAAGAATTTAAGGAGCTTGATTATTAATTAATCATAAAATAATTAAGTTTATATCATTATTTGGTTCATGATATATTTTTATATGCTTGAATTTTATGTGTAAGTAATGAATGTATGTATACAATATTATCTGTTTATAATATGCTGACTGTGTACATGATCAGAAAATTATTATTTATGCATAAAATTTGATGTCATGTGATCTATATAATTTTTCTTGATCAAGGAATAGCCACAACATCCTTGATTAAGTTAAATTATATATCAAGTATATTCGGTCACATATAGAAAAATGACATTAATTGTAATTAATCATATTTAATATAATAAATTTTATCCTACAGGAATTTTTGTTATATTTGTGTGATTAATTAGGATGAAGTAACAAATTATTTTTCTTAGTTTACCCATAGGAATTAAGAAAAGGAATGTAATTTGATAGTTTCATCATAAAGTTATATATATGAATCTGTTTAAATTAGAACTTCACCCACATGCAGTTTTATATGTTGTTTGATTCATATTTTAGCACATGATTTACATTGGTAAAGCATGATATATGTTTATTTGCCTCAATTTTGTAACATAAGCATGAATGTTTGATTTATTTGCAGTTATACAACCTCTGAATTTTTTTGATGATAAGTGTGATGTTCCCTATTTAAGTGGTGATAACTATAAGGTATGGAAGGAGAGAGTTCTTCTCCAATTAGGGTGCATGGACATTGATTATGCCATTAGGAAGGATGAACCACCTATACCTAATGAAACTAGCTCTCAAGGTGCGATTGCCCTATATGAACGATGGGAGCGATCTAATCGCTTAAGTATGATGTTCATAAGGACACGTATATCGGCTAGTATTCGTGGTTCAATCCCTGAGTGTAAAAATGTCAAGGAATTGCTGAAGGCTATTGATGAACAGTTTGAGTCTTCGGATAAGGCACTAGCTAGCACCCTAATGACAAAGTTATCATCTATGAAGCTCACTAGTGTTAGAGGTGTGCGTGAGCACATCATGCAGATGAGGGACATAGAGGCTCAGTTAAAGTCTCTTGAGGTTGAGATGTCTGAATCTTTCCTTGTGCACTTTATTCTGAATTCCCTTCCACAACAATATGGACCTTTCAAAATTTCTTACAACACACATAAGCAAAAATGGTCAATAAATGAACTCCTGACCATGTGAGTTCAAGAGGAAGGGAGGTTGCTAATGGAAATGGGTGAAAGTGCACATATAGCAACACAAGGAAAGAACAAAGTGCAAGCCAAACAAAAGGGAAAGGGTAAAATACCTATCTAGACTGAGAAGAAAGAGTCCAAGTGTTTTTTTTTGTAAAAAGAAGGGACACATGAAGAAGGACTGCAACAAATATAAGGCTTGGCTTGAAAAGAAAGGTAATCCAATCTCACTTGTTTGTTATGAATCTAATATGGTTGATGTTTGTCATAACACTTGGTGGATTGATTCTGGTTCTACAATCCATGTTTCAAATACCTTGCAGGGTTTTCTAAACCAAAGGAAACCAATGGCCAGTGAGCAATGCATCTATTCAGGAAACAAGATGCGTTCTCAAGTGGAAGCAGTAGGGATGTGCAAATTAGTTTCAGATACTGGTTTTGTTTTGAATTTGGAAAGAACCTTTTATATTCCATGTTACTCTAGAAAGACTTGTACCACTTGGATTTTCTTTTGAATTTTATGAAAATGCTTTCCGCTTGCTTTATAAATCTAGTGTTGTTGGAAATGGGATGTTGATTGATGGTTTATTTCGAATTCATTTACAAAATAATATTTCAAATAGTATAATGCACATCCAAGACAATGTAGGTATCAAACGATGTGTTATGAATGAAAAGTCCTCTATATTGTGGCATCGGAGATTAGGAAATATCTCCATAGAGAGAATTAAAAGGTTAGTGAATGATGAAGTACTTAGTACTTTGGATTTTACTGACTTTGATACTTGTATGGACTGCATAAAGGGAAAGCGGACCAATAAGATAAAGAAAGGTGCCAAGAGGAGTTCAGACACATTAGAGATCATACATACGGACATTTGTAGTCCGGATATGGACTCATATCGGATATGGACTCATATGGTCAGAAATACTTCATCTCATTCATAGATGATTATTCACGATACATGTATCTCTACTTGCTTCATAATAAGAACGAAGCATTAGATGCTTTTAAAGTTTTCAAAGCAGAAGTAGAGAAACAATGTGGAAAGCAAATTAAGATCGTGAGATCATATAGAGGTGGAGTATACTATGGTAGATACACTGAGGATAGACAAGCACTTGGTCCATTTGCAAGGTTTCTTAAAGAGCATGGGATGCAAGCCCAATACACTATGCCTAGATCTCCATACCAGAATGGTGTAGCAGAAAGAAGAAACCGAACCTTGATGGACATGGTGCGGAGTATGCTTAGCAACTCCAAGCTTCCTTAAGCCTTGTGGACCGAAGCTCTGAAAACGGCAGTGTATATATTAAACCGGGTTCCAACCAAAGCTGTTCCAAAAACACCTTTTGAATTGTGGAAAGGTTGGAAACCGAGTTTGCGACATATACGCGTTTGGGGATGCCCGTCTGAAGTAAGAGTTTATAATCCACAAGAAAAGAAATTAGACCCAAGGACTATAAGTGGGTATTTCATTGAATATGCTGAAAAGTCTAAGGGTTACAGATTTTATTGTCCATCACATGTCACTAGAATTGTGGAATCAAGAAATGCAAAATTTCTTCAAAATGACTTGATTAGTGGGAGTGATCAATCTCGGAACGTAGTTTCTAAGAAGGATCATTCAGATATTCAGGCTTCCATTTCAAGTGACAAATTAGTTGTTGTTCATAACTTCCCTCAAGTTCAAATGGATGTTGAACAACCAATCATTGAAGCTCCACAAGTTGCTGATGACAATCCAGTAGATCCAGTTGTTCAACAATTACCAGAGACTGTTGAGCAACCAATTGTGCAACATATTCCACAGGAGGATGTTGACACAACATTAAGAAGATCAACTAGAATGAAGAAATCATCAATACCTAGTGATTACGTTGTGTATCTACAAGAGTCTGACTATAATTTTGGAGCCGAATATGACCCTGAAACATTTTCACAAGCCATGAGTTGCAGTAAATCTGAATTTTGGTAAAATGCCATGAAAGATGAGTTGAATTCTATGGCATCTAATGGAGTCTGGGATCTTGTTGAGTTGCCTAATGGTGTAAAGGCCATTGGATGTAAATGGGTCTTTAAAACAAAGAAGGACTCATTAGGCAACATTGATAGATATAAGGCAAGACTCGTAGCTAAAGGATTCACTCAAAAGGAAGGAATCGAGTACACAGAGACTTTTTCCCTTATATCAAAGAAAGATTCTCTTCGTGTTGTTATGGCATTGGTTGCTCATTTTGACTTGGAACTGCATCAAATGGATGTGAAAACTGCATTCTTGAATGGAGACCTAAAGGAGGAGGTTTATATGAAACAACCGGAAGGATTCTCCTCTAGTAATGGTGAGCATTTGGTATGCAAGCTCAAGAAATCCATATATGGATTGAAACAAACCTCTCGTCAATGGTATTTAAAATTCCATGATGTCATCTCTTTATTCGGTTCTGTAGAGAACATCATGGATCAATGCATATATCACAAGGTTAGTGGGAGTAAAATTTGTTTCCTTGTCCTATATGTGGATGATATCTTACTTGCAACCAATGATAAAGGGTTGCTGCATGAGGTGAAGCAATTTCTCTCTAAAAAATTTGATATGAAGGATATGGGTAAGGCATCTTATGTCATTGGCATTAAGATCCATAGAGACAGACCTCAAGGTATCCTAGGACTGTCTCAAGACACCTATATCAATAAGGTTCTTGAGAGATTTCGGATGAAAGATTGCTCACCAAGTGTAGCACCAATAGTAAAGGGTGACAAGTTCAATTTGGACCAGTGCCCGAAAAATGAACTTGAAAGGGAACAAATGCAAAACATTCCATATGCTTCAGCTGTTGGAAGCCTAATGTATGCTCAAGTTTGCACAAGACCTGACATTACATTTGTAGTTGGAATGTTAGGAAGATATTAGAGTAATCCGAGTATGGACCACTGGAGAGCTGCAAAGAAAGTAATGAGGTACCTTCAAGGGACCAAAGGTTACATGCTTATGTATAGACGAACTGACAACCTGAAGGTAGTTGGTTATTCAGATTCAGACTTCGCTGGATGTGTTGATTCACGAAAATCAACATCTGGATATGTTTTCATGCTTACTGGCGGAGCCATATCTTGGAGGAGTGCAAAGCAGTCTTTAGTTGCTACTTCTACCATAGAGGCTGAGTTTGTTTCTTGTTTTGAGGCTACCTCACATGGTGTATGGTTGAAGAGTTTCATATCTGGGCTTAGAATTGTGGATTCCATTTCAAAGCCATTAAGAATATACTGTGACAATTCAGCTGCGGTTTTCTTGGCTAAAAACAACAAAAGTGGTAGTCGAAGTAAACATATCGACATTAAGTATTTAGCAATAAGAGAACGTGTTAAAGAGAATATAGTGGTCATTGAGCACGTTAGCACTGAATTGATGATAGCAGATCTTTTAACAAAAGGCATGCCACCAAAAGGTTTTAAGGATCATGTAGTGCGAATGGGACTTGGTTCCATCTTGTGAATTAGTTGTATGGACAACTTTTATTTGTAATGAAACTCTTATTCATTTGTTTTGTTTTCTCAATATTTGGTGCACATATTGGTTATTGAGGATAACAATAAATTTTGGACCTAGAATAAACATAAGGTTTATTCATTAAGTTATGTTATCACATAGAGGTTGATATTGAAGAGATGAAATATATTGTAATACATGGAAGATATTACTCATTCTTAGAGGACTTGTCGCCATGATTCATGTATTTTGTTTCTTTAATTTAAGTATAAGGATTCATAGATTATGGATGGAATAACAAGTATAATAAAATATACGGACCAAGTGGGAGAATGTAAGTTCCCCACATGAGTTAACTACTTAATCAGTAGTGTTTTATAGGAAATAAAAGACTTGAGGTTAGTTTCATAACCTCTTAAAACTTACTATTGTGGTCCTATATTTTATTATCGTTATCTAATAAATTTTAAATTATTTATCCATATCTACAAGTGATAACTACCCACTAATTGAATTACGTTTTTAATGGGAAGACGTATATAAAGAAAAAGATAAGGTATTGGGTCCCTAATCTGGGCATTTTGAAAAACACACCATTAGTGAGTTTGCTTAAGATTAGAAGATCAAATACGAAAGGCACGCAATTTTATCGCATCTCAATATTTTCGGAATCAATGGCTGGAGGTTAGTATCCTGTTCCGTATTTATAATCTATGATGTGTTATTTTCAGTGTTGACACATTAGATAAATCGATTAAGATTTCTTACAAGCAGCTGATTATACTGCTCTAAGCACACTATATGGGATGATACTAGGATAGGAGGTGGTCCTGTTAGGGTAGGGAACTAGGGGAAAAGTGGTTGCCGTGGCTGGGGTGCTCCTTGATGGCAGTATTTTGGTGGTGGCAGCTTCAATGTGAGTGAAGGGGTTGTTATTCTTGATGTAGGGAATAAATTCCTAAGTCGAAATGGTGAAGCATCATTAGACTGTAGCCATGGTGGTAGGCATGGTTGAGTGTCTACTTGATTGAGTGCTTGTTGATTGGGTTGAGAACTCGACATGACTTCTTCTATAGTTCCTATAGATGGCTCCAGAATATTGATGCCAAAAAGGTGTTGGGTCCTTCAATGGTAGATAAGCTTCTTCCTCATTGGACCAACCTGCAAATAAAGGGCCATTAGGGTTGTTCCCAATGACACTTTCTCTGATGCTTAAGTCAATAATATTTTTTTAAAGAGTCTTTAAGTATAAGAATGGTATGAAAGTATGGAAAGTATTCGAACCTGTCTATGGTGCATAGTCTTCCCTTTTATAGGCTTTCATGGTGTGTCCCCCATTACTTCTTGAATATGCAGAACTGGGGATCATGCCTGCAATGGGCGGTTATGCATGATCACCTAGGAGAATGGACAGTCATGCTTTTTGTACGGGAGAGTGGGCGATTATTGCATGCATGCTCTTATTTGCTAGTTAGGAGAAACTAGGGCAATTACAGCCTGTTGAGTCATTAGGTGGCCCATTATTTCTGCTCAGCCATTTGTGGCCTAGGTGGATATGGGCCTTGAATATAGTAGTAACAACATTGATGTTTTGAGTGGCATTTGTTGTATCAATTAAATCAAGTGATAATGGAAGATTTTTTTCAATAGTACATTTTTATAAAAACTCTATAACTATATTCAGTATATTACATTTTCTAAATTGGTAATTATAAAAATCAATTTACTCAAATTAATAAATTAATAACTAACTAAATTAATAAATAATTATACTAAACTCAAGTTCACATGATGAAATTTGGACTTAAGATTTTAAGATCTTATAGCCTCTTCCTTACACTAAATCAATGCTGTTTTGGTTAATAGAAGATTTAGAACATATTATTTTTACAAAAAGAAAATAAATAAATAAATAAATAAAACTCCAGCAATGTAAAGTAGGCATGATTCTAGTGTATAATTAATATAACGTTAATGATATCATAAGCTAATAATGATAATCACATATAAAGCCCATACTTAAGTGGGGTGCCATGTGTATAAAGGATGCGAGGGCGGCGATCTTTCTTTTTTTCCCCTTTTGTATTGGACCATTATAATCTAATTATCCATAAGTTGGTCCACTACTTTCTAAATTGGAGCAGAATCTACTATTAGATTGCATCTTAAAATTTTGAAGTACAATATATGAGAAAAAAGAATCACTTGTACGCCGATAATATATATATATAGGAGAGAGATTCACTTACATCAGTATAAAAAAAAAGAGTTTTACATCTTTTTGTGACTCTTGGATCAAAACTAAATCTATGGCTAAAAATAAAAATATTATTATTTCTTATCTTCTCTTCTGTCCCTCTTTCTCTCTTTTTCCTTTTTCCTTCCAACAATATAATCTCTTTTTTTTTCATCATCAAATCCTTAAAACTACTATTCTAAGTAATGTATAATTGCTACTCATTTCATTCCTGTAGAAACACAAACGTAGATATGAAACTCTTCTCACTGCCAAACTAGAGACAAGTAGTGTTTCAAATAGCGGCAGCGAAATGAAATAGCGGCCGCTATCTCGCAGTAGCGGCTGTGGCCACCATCACTATTGACGAAATATCGGGCGTGAGTACGGATCACACCGGTAATGACCGCTATTGGCCATTGCCATAACGGAAGATAGTGGCAATAGCGGTCCATTATCGCCGCTATCTTCCGTTTTAGTCGAACTATCAAAAAAAAAATTCAAAACGTGGATACTGGACAGAAAACACAACAAACAGTAGCATCAAAATCAAAATATCAGCCTGAAAAAAAATACCCAGCCTCAATTAACAAAAAAACAACAGACAAATCGCAAGATTCACAACAACCAACATAAGCAACAGCCAACAAACAGACAGCAAGTCAGCACCATTGTAACACAACTCAAAATTTGAAAGGTAAGCAAGTAATTTTTATCTTTGAACTTAGATCTAGATCAAAGAAAAGGGTTTGTGAAGGGATCGGCGAGGGCGAGCCGCGAGCGTGATGGAGACTGGTGAGGGCAGAGGTAGAGTGGGGTGGGTCGTGGGTGGCGTGGGTAGGCAGGCACCAAGCGCAGTGGGACCGTGGGTGACTGGGGGGCGTGGCATGGGCGGCTCACAGCCCTAGTGGTCTCTCGATTGATTGACACCGACATGAGGCATGAATGATCTGAGATCAGATCTGGCGCAGTGGCGCTGGCAGCTAGCGGAGTGAGAATCGCAAGGTTGAGACTAAGACGGCTGGTGGCCATAGAAGGTGAGGGGGAGGTAAGGTAAAACCATGACAGTGAAAGGAAAAGAGGCCGTCGGGTTTGGGAGGGTTGGGTTTTTTTTTATTTTAACTATTTTTGTTTTGATACATGTGGTAAAAGAGGCTAACAGGATTGGGAGAGTTGGGTTTTTTTTTTAAATATTTTTGTTTTAATATATGTGGTAAATGGTAATTAGCAAAAGGTTTTGGTTTTAAATGTTTAATAATTTTTTTAGGAAACAATGTAACATTAAATGTTTAAGACTTAAAATTAGTTAATATGATGAATCATGATAAAAAATATTAGGTAATCTGAATTTCAAAAAAAATTAGATAATGTTGAATTTAGATTATTAATTTAAATTTTTAAAATAAAATTTGTAGTGTAATTAAATATATGATATTAAATATTTTGTTAATATTCATAGAAATTCATATAGAAGAGGAAAAAAAGAAAAATATTGACATAATTAATTTAAATGAAAAAAGACTTGACAAAATTTAGATGAAAAAATTCCTTAATAATTTAGATAAAAATAATTAATGTTAAATAATTAGTACATTAATTGTTATTAGTACATAATTATTTATCTCTATTTTCAATATTTGCTATTTTTTAATTATCATAAGTAATTTTTTAAATATGAATGTGTTATTATAATTCAAAAAATTATGAATAACTTTTTTTCACATAAATAATAGACTTAAGATATCATAAATTACTTTAAAAATTATAGAATAAGACTTTACATGATTATAATTACAATTACCACATTTTATATAAAATTGTGCAAAATTAAAAAAATTCACTATCACGATGACCGTAATAATCGTCGTTATATCTACAACAGCGATAAACGCAACGAGACCGAAAACGCGGCCTCAACCGCAATTTGAAACAATGGGGACAAGTGCTATTGGTTGGTGGAGCAACTGCATACTGTCTATCCACGGTATCGATGAGCTTGTTGGCTATGGCACTAGCATAAACAAAAGAGCCTTCATATATCTTGGTGTTGAATGAAATGGAATAATACCCAGAATTACAGCTTCTAGATTCAATGGAAGGGAAAAAGGATTTTGTGCCTTCTCGTCAATCATCTCCATCTTATTGTGAATAAATGAATGAGTTCTGTCTTATTTTTGGGTTGTGTGATTGTGAAATGAAAGAATAAATTGTTGATAAAAAAGAATTAAAGAGGTGAGAGTTAAAGAGAATTTAACTAGAATATCTTCAGATTTATAGAGAGAGAATAGAGAGTTAATTGAGAAAGATCAAAGATGAGAATTGCCAAAGAAAAAAAATAGAAAGAATTATTTTAATCAAAATAATGTTTTTTAGCCATAGATTTAGCTTTGATCAAGGGTCACAAAAAAGTGTAAAATTCTTTACTTTTACACCGGTGTAAGTGGATCCCTTCCCCCATATATATATATATATATATATATATATATATATATATATATATATATATATATATATATATATATATATATATATATATATAAAGAAAAAAACCTATTAATATTATTTAGATTTAAAGTAGTTGATAGAAATTGAATGTCGATCACTGATGATACTGAGAGGTTCAACATTGTATTAACAAACACAATTTTTATAATGAGAGATCAAATAATATCAAGTATTTCAACTTTTTTCCTTTTTTGTAAAACTCAGATAAAAATATTAATATAAAAAAATTAAAATATGAATATTTAAATTTCGTTGTCCTTTTCATTTGCATTTAACTCAACTGTTAATAATTTATAAAACATATTTGGTTTTTCATTGCTCCCAAATTAAAGTTTGTTTTCCTAATTCGAAAACTATGAAATTACTGTTACTTCCTGTATATTTGGATATTCGATATTAGTGCCAAATGAACATTAGTATATCATAAGTAAAATTAAAGGGTAAATTTCACTGATATACTTAAAGTTTTGTCATAATTCAACTTTAGTCTATTAGTATGAAAAATAGACATTTTGATCTAAATTTATAAAATTGGCAGTACAAAAAAATTGTTTTATTAGGTTGCTATTAAAAAAATTTATTAACCTATCTATTAGGTTGCTTATGAAATATCCATAACACAATTTTTCGGTATTAAAAAAAAATCTTACATAGAGTAATTTTTTAAAAAATTACTTAGAAATAATAAATAGTAATAAAATTATTATTGATACTTGGGAATGTGATATTTTTTATTCAAGATTAATAATTGACTGATATATGTTAATATCATTTGTGATTTTGGACCAAAGTGTTTATTTTTAAAACTAATGGATTAAAGTTGAATTATGATAAAACCCTGAGGACCTCAGTGAAATTTACCCCAAATTAAATTAATATTAAAAGACAACAGAAAAATAAAAATTATGAAATATTTTTTATATCTAGAAGAGAAATTAACTTATACAAGTGTAAAGCAAATTAAGTTACACCATTTTTATAATTTTTTTAATGGAACCCTTTTATAATTTAATGTACGATAATATTTTTGTAAATCAACCATTAGATTTAACTACTATTTGCATTTGTCATGCATATAAAGTTTTAGGTCAATCCAATATCCTTATGAATTTGACAAGGATTAAAATATTTTAGTATATATTGATGGTAGAAATTTTAATTATTTTCAAGTACGATATGCATAATCTAGATGAATACAATATAAATTAGTAAAATATAAAAAGATTTATATATAATATACTGACAGTGCATAGTCTCTATATACTATCAATACACTAGAAGTTGATACAATCTCATCAATAGACTCTTATAAGCAAATTGAAAAAAAATTATTTGTATTTAATTTTAAGAACTTTGCATTTTTTTAGTTTGCTTATTAATGAGATGTCAATTTCTGATGCATTAATTGTATATGTTAATAATGCATAAAGACTATAAACTGTGAGTACATCATATGTACACAAATATGAAATAGTATAAAACAAAATTAATTTTATTCCCGTATAACAGGATCCCTTTTTATACTACTTAAAAATGTTTAATTGTATTTGGTGTCACAAATCCAAATAAAAAAAATACATCTAAGCAATTTTTTCAACCAAAATAGATCATTTAAAAAATTATCTAGTAATTACATAACTTTCCCTTTTATTTTTTTTCACTTATTTGTTTATTTTTTAATTTGTTTTTCTCTTTCACTCACACAACAAGTGCGTGATAATCTAATGCTAGAAATCTATACACTAACTTTGTGGGTGTAAGAGATGAGTATCTTAAAAAAAAAAATGTTTAGAGAAAAGAAAATATGTAGATTACCTTGAAGAGAAAAGTGGTTATTGTTTTATGAAAAATATGAATATGTCTACTTTTATTATTTAATATCGTGATTTTATTTTTTATATGTTGTAAATAAGTATAGTTATATTAATTTTTTACTCAATGATGTATAATCCGCTAATTTTTGAGTGAGAATCAACTATAGTGAGATATTTCGTATTAAAATCCTCATCATATCAAAATATAAAATTAGATATATTTAAAAAATAGATATATTAAAACTAAAAATATAAGATTAGAGTGCCCCTTTCGTTATTTTAGGTTTATGATTTTTTTAGTGTAACGATAAAAACTCTCTTAACTGTCACACTCTAAGATTTCAATCGTATCTCAATACTTAAAAAAAGAACTCTATTTCTTTTTTTTTTTTTCAACCAGTTGTTGACTACTTTCGGTTTGTGATTTAAAATATTGAAAAAGATGGCCAAAGCAGCTGAGTTGGACCACTATCTTCGGAGTATACATACAACTTTTTCCAACGGAAAATTTCTATACAAACCCAACTTTTTTCTCTTTACACCTCATTATCTTTATATTTTACTATTTGAAAACAAAGATAGATAGGCGTAACAAGAAGAAAATAGTGAATTTAGAAAGAATTTATATATGATATATTAATAGTATATAATTTTTATATAATATCAGTGTATCAGAAGTTGATACCTCATAAATAAATTTTTATATGTAAATGTAAATAAATTTTTTTAATTTATTCATAAAAATTTATTAATAAAATATTAATCTCTAATACATTAATAATATATAAAAATTATTCATTATCAATATATCATATATATATATATATATATATATAAATTCATTTAAAAATCCTTCTTCCCAATAACATAATGTTCCTCTTTTCATTTTTCTCCATCAAACCCTGGCTATTTTCTTGTCCATTATTCTTGTCATCTTTCCAGATCCAGTCCGTGGTCGGTTGTAGGTGGCAGCTTTCTGTTGGTCCACACCTTTGCAGCTGCGAATCTCGATCATTAAAATAAGCTATAATCTCACCGCCCTTGTTCACTGCTTTTGTCTTCTTTTTTTTTTTAAAGACCGTCCTTATTGGTCGTCAAAAAGGAAGAATCCTTCTGATCAGCAACGATGTAAAGCTACATCAATCTGTTTGCTTAAAAAGAAAATTCCAACAAGAAGAAAATAAAAAGTTAAATAAAGCAACGAGAACCCATTTCATCAGTAACTTTTTTTTTCTTTTTCTTTTTCGTTGCAAACAAAATTTGGAGCACAAAACATGGATATTCCAAAAACAACCAATTCATAAACTTCATGATAGTAATATTTTTCATTTCGTTCTTTTTTCCATATTTTTAAGTATATAGTTTTAAGAAAAAAATGCCATTGGATAGAGATTTCTAAGCATAGAACATAAGATATATGTTGCATGCATGAATCATATGTTCAGTGGTGTCAATAATTCTAAACTTCCCCATTCCGATATCAACAATTGGTTGAAGAGAATAATCAGGGGTCCTAATTAAGAGTGCATGGCTCATTTTGCTTTGAATGGAAAGGAAATCATGCTTTAATTTATAACTTTTTATAGCCAGTTTGCTTTCTTTTTAATTGTTGCAAATTAAATAAAAGCAAGAAGAGTTTTATTACCGTTATGATAAATACTAGCCGATTGCTCTACAGGGTTGTATATACGGGAATTTTTATAATAATTTCACAAATTTTAATTTTATTATAAAATCAACGTAAAAAAATACATAATTAAACATATATTTAAAATCATGTAGCCATCTTTAGCGAACAGCTTGCTCCTTGACTTTTTTTCATATGGCCACTGCTCATTTCACCCACTTCTACCAACTCCATGTTTTAAATCATCTTATCTTTATCCTTTTATTTCATGCTTATTAATTAATAATTACTAGGATAACAGTGATTTTCATTTTAAAAATATATAAAACCGGAGAGTGAGGCTACACCTTTCTAGGATTAGAAAGGAAAAAGAAGTAAGGAATAAATAGCATCCACTAACTCACTGCCTATATAAACCACGGCCACTACGCCACTTTCTTCCTGCAAACAAACCGGTTGATTCTAGAGAATTTTTTTAAACAGTGATTCCCTTTTTCTCTTTTCCTGCATAAAAACCTCATTTCATTCTACCTTTTCTACCTCTGAAAACACTTATGGCTAGATACCACAGATATTCATATTCATTCTTAGACTATCTGTCCCCTCCTCCTCTTCACCTGTGTTTCTTTGTTTTCATCCTCTTCTCTGTACTGGGTTTATCCTGGTACATAAACTACGAGTCCATGTTTGAAGATTTCATCAACCAGCTCAAATTCTTCCTCATGCTGTCGCCTGTGGTTCTGCTGCTACTGCTTCACTGCTTTTCAGGGAGCGTTCCTTTCCTTATTCCACTGCCGGAGCAAGATTCACTTCACAGAGCAGGAGGATCGCCATGGGGCGTAGCACTTGTGCTTGTGTTCCTTCTGTATATGATCTCGTATCAGTCTTCTTTCCATGAGCGTTGGTTTCCGTTGGGGAGTTAATGATAATCAATTAACAGACATGTATGGAAGGCTGTGGTTGAGCTTGGCTTGTTCTTTTTTTTGGAACACAAGACTTGCTTTTGTATCTTTGCAGTTTACCCTATCTACACATCCGTCGTATGTATGTATGTAGCTTTATACGTATTTTGTAAGATTCTATAATTAGAAGATCTTCTAATTTGCTGTGTATCGTAAGTTGATTTGATCTATTATTTCTTAGGTTTATCTCAGTCATTCAGCGGAGTTTTACTCATGAAGTAAACCATTTCTCTGGTTGTTGGATGCGCTCACGGTTGCTTAATTCATTCTAATTAGTCAGTTTGGATTTCTTTTATTTTCTAAGTCAAATAGATTTTATTAAAATTTCAAAAGGAGTACAGAATTTAGGCGCCTGCAGCAAGGCTAACATTATAGTAGAACATCAAACTCAGCTGGAACTAAGCCAAGCCACACTAAAACTAAGTCAATACACCTTAAACTCACTAAGCCTATACGTATTTAACCAACACAAAACATCCAAAACCAAATTCTTTTGTTGCACTGCGTCAGTAAATTGAGCATAAAGTCACCAAGAATCAAGAGTCAAGACTATCAAAGTTTGCATCATTTCAATTACTACTCTCTTACTGTGATTCAAAACAAACCACCCATGACGTCCCTTAATCCTCCTAAATGGTAACATCTAGAATCAAGACTAGCAAAGCCTAGATCATTCAGCCTGGATCAGGAGTAACAACCACCGATGATCAGGGATTCAAATCGCGGTCACGGTCACGTTTTCTGTCGCGTTGTGTTTATCGCGGTTGCGGATATAACGGAGACCATCGCGGTCGTGAATTTTTTTTAATTTCGCACAATCTTGTATAAAATGTAATAATCTTAATTATAATCATTTAAAGTCTTATTTTATAATTTTTACAGTAATTTATGATACTTTAAGTCCATTATTTATGTAAAAAAATTATTCATAATTTTTTAAATTATAATAAGATATTCAAACATAATTTAATTAATTACATTTACATTATCAATATTCTCTTGAATTACAATAATGTTTTGTTATATTAAAATTTTAATATTAATATGCCACTATCAATTAACTTAAACAATCACATTTATATTATCAAATTATCAATATTTTTTTCTTAAGTTGTAATTGAAGGAAACCGAAACAAACACGCAGCGGAATTTAAATCATTCGGCCTCCACAGGATCGATTCGGAGAGTTGTTTGATTAGGGTTTCGAGATTTTACCTAACGTTTTCTTTGATTATCTGTCGTTGGTCGAGTCACAAGCAACAACTTTTCGTTCCTGCCTCTATGGTATCCACACGAACGGATCTCACGACTCTTGAACGTCTCACAATTAGAAGTCTTAAAGAGCATTTTTTTTTATATTTAACCGAATTGCTAGTTTCGATTAAAAGAATATTTTGTTTTGTTTGAAAGAAGGTCTAAAACCACAGAAAACAGGTTTCTCTTTTCTGTTTTATTGTGCGGCTCTGTTTTAGAAAACACAAAACATCCTTTTATAGGCAGTAAATTTTACCCTAAAATTTACTGTCAAATAGAACTCTAATCCTACTTAGAATAGGATTAGGTATATCCTTAATCCAATTCAGAATAGGATTAATTAAGCTCCTCATTGATCCGTTCTAAGTGTGCTACCCAATAGGTTCTCAAAACAATGGCAATGACAAAATTATCACAGGCAATGAGCAGTATCTAGCAACACATCATTGCTACCCATGTAACGAGAATGTCAATGACTCGACATAACCTTACTCGTGATAGATGTTACCGTGTAGTCTAATCCCTTTATCCTTTGATGTCTTGATTAGACACAAGTCATGGAATGTGTCACACTTGTATAGTCTAATCAGCGTTTCTTGATTCCTGAGTAGACTAATTAATCAAATAAAATCAATATCTCATATTGACTTATTCGAGCACGGCCATGCATTTCTTAGTCTCACTCTATCAAAGGGCCCAAGACATCACTCTTGTTATATAAGAGGGATAAATCCTATCTTGATCACTCAACATCCCTCTACATAGATCAAGGCATACCCAATTACTACCTTTATAGTCCATCCTGTTACGAATGACATCTAGCAGCATTAAAGTATGCAATTCTCTATGTTAGGATCTCTGATGATCTCAAGTCAAAGGATCACATACACCATCATCACTATGAGAATCGCTTATGACACTCATATAACAATCCATGTAGCGTTCTCATGAAGGGTCGATCCAGTACATAGTTCTCTAACATGTACCTATGTGATGACTTGATATCCTATATCCATGACAATGGTCATCAATCAACCACATACTAGTCTTATCGTATCATTGTTATCCTTGTTCACAATAATACTTGACTAGGGATATTTTAAGAATAGTGTGTTATTACTATTCTAAGGACATTATCATATAAGATTACATTACGTAGTTATAAGACAAATATAATAATGAACTATAATAAATAAAATGTCATGATACATAAAAAAATGCCAAAGTCAATCATCTAATGAATGGTTCAAAGGGCCTAATCCAACAGTAATAATATTTAATATCCTCTATTTAATTACATTACAAATTTTAATGAAAAGTTACTTAAATAGTCTAAATTCAACATTATCTAATAGTACTTAAAAAAACCATTATCTAATATTAATTTGTAAACAATTAAAAAAAAAAACTACCCAAGTTTCCTAGCCAGGCGACCCATACCCATACCCATCACCCTTGACCCAGCCAATTCATCACTTTCCCTAAACTTACTGTCACTCACCTGCACACACTCACAATTCACAAATCACAAAATTCCTTTCACTTTCACTCATGCAATCCCAACTAAAACCATCCCCCACCCCTCAATGGCTCATCATCACTACCTCATTCACTCCCTCCCTGTTATACAAATCAAGAAGCCAGCGCACTTGCAAACAGACAACCGACAGAGGCTACTGGTGCTGCAACAATGGATAGCGCCTCAAGCAACCCGATGCCCACGGCCACGCCACCAGTTGCCCACCAGTCCGCTACTGATTGTCCAATCTAAACCTAGTCCCCTCACAGATCTAAATCTACTCCAAAGGTTAAAAGTTTTGACCTTAGGTATTTGCTTTCTTACAAACTAAAAGTTTTGTAAGTTTTGAACTTACAGACTAAAAGTTTTGATTTGATGTTGAAATTTTTGTTAATTGTTGTTGGTGATTCGGGGATATGGTGATTTGGTGAAGTTAGTGTTTGTTTTGATTATAAGAAATTAAGATTTTTAGAGTTTCAATTTCTGCCTCTTTCCTCTGTTGAGGAGTTTCTTTTTTTTATACTCAATGTTGAATAGAACGGAGGATAGCGCCGATAACGGCCCGTTATCGCCGCTATCCTCCGTTACAGCATTTTGTAACGACCAATAGCGGCCGTTACTAACGTGAATTTCTTTCTCCCCCGCTTTTCGAGACATTGCGGCCGCTATTCCGAGATGCGGCCGCTATTTGAAACCCAGCCTATGACATCCCTTAATCACCTGGAGACTAAATTGTATCCCCTTCCCAACAACAAAATTCACCACAAAGCAAACAACATCAAAGTTCTTAATACCCTTTGTTTTTGCTAAAGCAACAACCATCCTATACAACTCACAATGAATATTGATCAACCTTTCATCCTCCACCTCAGCCATAAATGAATCAATCATCATGAAAACATCCCACAATCTCCAAGGACGTGATTCAACTTATTCATAATCTAACCTAAGGCCCTAAGTATTTACAGACTAAGTATGTATAGGCTAAGACTAAACCTAAGCATAATTTCTCCAATATTAACTAAGGCTATTCCCAATCCTCGATAACAACGTCAAAAACTTGTCAACTGTAAATGGTACTACACGTAAGTGCACATGGTCTTCAAGTAATATAGAGGTGAGTCTAGAAATATCATCCCACAGAGATTGGTCTTGCAAAGCCTAGCTAAGTAATGGGTACTATTATCCTAAGTATATCCTAGCAAAAGCCTAGCTAAGTAATAGGTACTATTATCCTAAGTATATCCTAGCAAATTGTGAAAGTTTGTTTATATGGGTGATCTACAAAGGCTAACAAATTAAAATAAAATAAAAAGAAATAATAAAAGAAAATAAATGAAATTAAAAAAGAATTAAGAAATATTTACAATGAAGTGTTGAAATAAAATAATTGTAAAAGAAAAGAAACAAAAATGCAAATAAATAAACTAAAGGGCTAAAAATGTAAAAACCTAAAATGAGAGGTAAAATGCAAATAATGAAAATATGCATGAAATTTCTAATATGAAACTAATAATGCAAGAACTAAATAAAAATCAATTTAAAACTAATTAAACAAAGAAAATGATGCATGAATTACCCAACCTTAATTGAAACCCCAAAAATCCTAAGTGAACCCTAATTAACCCTTAACCCTAACTATGACCCAAAATATAACCCTATTCTAATGCTAACCTTGATTAACTTCTAATTAACTTAACTAAGTGCATGAAAATAGTAAAATATGACCTAAAGAATGCGTGGGAATAGAAATATTTTTACTTTTAGTTTTAAAAGAGAATTTAAATGCAACTTACGAAATGCTGTCTTAACCTTAACCGTAATTAACTCTAATAAATTAAAACCCTAATGACACTCTAAAAATCAGTAAATGAAAAATGCTAACTAACCTACCTTAATGCATGAAAATACCAAGTAAATGCCATGAAATTTTATCTAACCTATCCTAACTTAAGCCCTAAGCTTATACTAGTCTAATTCTAATGAAATTAACTTAGAACACTAACTAATTGAGCTTAAAACAATAAACTAATCTAACCTGGACAGCATGTAAATGTAATGCAAAATTAAGCTAAAAAATGCAACTAAATGATCACTAAAATTACTCTAACTTATCTTACACTTGTATCACTAAGTAAATGCACCTAAAATGACCTAAACTTAATTAAACATGGCCTACAAATTCCTAAAACAGTGAGTACACAAAAACTGGACAGGAACACTGACAAGGACGCCTAAAGAGGAAGTTTGATGCAAAATGTGATCTAAATGCTATCAAAAAATTTCCTAAAGCTCCCCAAAAATCCTAAGATAAGTACTTAACACTAACGTGTCTCAAAACTAATGAAATGCACCTAAATTAAACACCAAACAGCCATGAAATGCATAAACAATACCTACAAAACTGATAAAGAAATCAAGATACAATGCATGAACAAGCTATGAAATGACTAAGCAGACTAATCCAATATGACTCCTAAAAATTCCTAAAAATTATATGATGTAATTATGACATTAAACTACTAGGAATGAACTTGAAACATGATAAAAACAAACCCCAACAAAATACAACAAATGACGCCCAACAATAGTAAAAAAATTGAAAACAAAATGTGAATGAATTCTCTAATGAAATGCTATAAGAACTAAATCAAACACTTATGAAATTAAACCTCTTAATGCATGAAACTAATATGGATGATTAACTACTTAAATGACACCTTAAATGGACTAAAAATAGCAGCCAAAGATCCTAAGAAATGACACCAAAATTGACAGAAAATTGTAAAAACAAAATGACAATAGAACTTAATGAAATGCTACCTAAAACTTTAATCTAACACCTAATGAACTAAGTCCAAAATGCATGAAACTAATACCAACTAATAGACAACTTAAAAGACATTAAAAAGAAAGAAAAACAGAACCAAAAAGCTCTTTAAAACCAAACCAAAATCTACCTAGAACATGAGAAAACTGAAACTACTCCATGACTGCACCCAGTTCACGCCATTTCCAAACAACCTTACTTTGATTTCTTTTGGATTTTTGTTTTATCAGAAATTTAAAAACTGACTTAACAAATTAAAATAAACTTTAAAAACAGTAGATGAAAATTTTTCAAAAAAATCTTTTAAATGCTCTAAAATAGAAAATAAAAATTGCTAAAGAAGCATGTGGATGAAACTCCCTCACAAGAGCTATGATGGTAGTTTTTCAACATCTTAAACTCCCATGATCATGGAACTCAGTCATGAACATAAAGTAAAGAAAAAAAAGGAGGAAAGATGATTAAAGTGCTAGAATTTAAAGAACACATAAAGCTTAAATAAAAAGTTGCAAGAAAGTAGTAAATATTGAAAGAAAACATCAACTAAACTCATAAATCAATTTGTAAAATGTGAAAAACATAAGGATACGAAAATGGTGGCTGCTCTAAGCTTGTAAAGACATGAAAATATTCTGGAAAAATAAAGAAATTTAAACCCTATGCAGCCCACCCTAGGTTAGTCTCATAAAGTTGCTTATACAGTCTCTTAACTTAGGTTATATTAGCACTGTCAAAATGGGCCAAGGCTCGTTAGGCCGGCCCAGACTGGCCCATTTATTCAGGGCTTGAACTTCATTTTTGTAGCCCATTTAACAAAGAGGGCTTTTTAGCCCGGCCCATTTAGGCCCGGGCCTAAATGGATTTAGCCCGTGCTTAAATGAGCCGGCCCGTTTAATTTTTTTAATATTTTTAATTATATTAAAATTTTATTTTTATTTTAATTATTTATATGTTTAACATTTTAATCAAAGTAAAATATATAAAATTAATACTATTTAGTATTACTAATTTACTTCAAACCAACCTAATGACTCACAACCACTTACACATACTAGTTGGAAGGGGAAGAGTACATTTGCTTTAAGTGATGTAAGTTCATTTTTGTTTTTTAAGTATGTACTTTATTTTAAATTCTCTTTTGTAATAACAATTAATTTATTTTGAAATGTCCAAGAATATAAGCTTTCAAAAGATTTGAAATTATTCAAGTGGAAAAACCAAAATCTCAATTAGATCTTTATTTGGAAGAGCTAAGGATTATGGGTCGCATGATTGAAAATTTAAATGTGCTGTAATGGTAGAAAGATCATAAGCCAAGATTTCCAAAGCTTGCAAGTATAGCTTGTGATATCTTGAGCATTCCAATAACAACAATAGCATCAGAGAGTTTTTTTACTATTGGTTCTTGTGTTTTAAATAAATATTGAAGTTCTATAAATTATGAGAACGTGAAAACTTTCATTTGCATCCGAAATTGGATTCTTGGTTTTGAAAGTAATGTTATTAATTAGTTGACAATTTTTAATCAATTCATAAGTTTAATTCTTGTGAGTTCTTATATTGTTCTTTATTTATATTTGTAAATGGCAAAGTTGAAAAAGAATTGATTGAATGTGATTGACACTATGGAGGAAATGGATGGACATGGATCTATTTATCATGTTTTTTATTTTTAATATGGTTGAGACATGTTTTTTAGTATCTAGGTTTGTTAAAACAATTTATATTATGCTTGTTAAACTATTAATATGTAATGTTCAAATGATGTTGAAGACTTGATGGATTTGATATGAATTTATTTGATGTTTGTTTAATATTTATTTCAAATTTTACTTTGTTTATTTACTAAAAATGGGATTTTAATATGAAATTTAATTTTTTTAATTTCTTATACGGGCCGGCTCATTTAGGCCCGTTAGCCCTTAGGGCCGGATATAGGCTTGATTTTTAGGCCCATTTAACTAAAAGGGCTTGTTGGCCTGGCCCATTTAGGCCCGGGCCAGCCCATTTTGACAGCGATAGGTTATATAGTCTCTTAACTTAGGGATACAAGAGTAATTTTTTTATCCTAGATGAGTTGGCATTTTTGGCCACTTGTCTTCATGTCTTTGGGTTTTCAAGGAGGATATTTTCATGTCATTTAAGTGTCCACATTAGCCATGGACACTTCACCCATTCTAGCATCTTCCTTTTGTCTTTTAGTCCACATAAGCATGCAATGTGACAAGAGTATGTGTCATCCATATGTTGGCCATGTATTTTTTGTTCTTATCTTCTAAAAGTGAGTAAGATGATGACATGTGATATGTTAGGTGTTAAAGAAAGAAAGAGAAAATGACAAGTCATGCTCAGTTTGCCTTTTAGTGGTCTAGTCTCATTTTTAGCCATTTTTCAATTTAATTTCTATCGAAATGATTGAAATTCATCTGAAATTTATTTATCTGCAAAACTTGAGAAATTTAACAAAATTAGAGAAATAATTAATAAAACCATGGGGTAATTAAATAATAATTAATCAATAAAGCACTAAAATAACTCTATTTTTATAGAGTTATCACCTCCCGCGGACTTGCATCAAACATGTAGAAGAATCGGCTAAGGGAATGTCATATCTTTGCCTCCTGCGAACCTTCATCAAGTACTCATTAAGAATCTGATAAAATAATACAACTTTGCCTGCCGCAAACTTGCTCTCATCACACTCAATCATTGGTCAATGGGATACTTTATCCTTGCCATCCACAAACTTGAGCTTTGCAAGCTCACTTGTATCCAAGGGAATGTCCATCCTTGATTACTGTGGTTGCAAGCCTTGAGCTTTTTCTTCTGCATTATCCAAGGGGACAATGTGCGATGCTATAATTTTAGCAAATCGGATTTTTGATTTGTAACTTTATTCTAGATTCTACTTCTAAGTTACCAAACTAGTTATGCTACTATCTATAAGTTATAATAAAAATGCAATTCAAACTATTAGCTTCTTTAATTTATGAGGTAAAAAAATTACACTATAGCTATTGAATAGTTGCTTTATTTTATTTTGGTTATATATGGTGATCTCCCTTAAGTGATTTTGATTAGATCTTTTTGGTTTTTGGTTTGGAGCTGCGCATAAGGGGTGATGGTCGTCTTTGTGAACTAATTTTTGATTGTTCTGCAAGATATGAGACATTTTGAAAAGGAAATATTAGTCCATTATAAATGGTTGTGTTTGAGGTCCAACTTCTATGCTTGGTGTCCTTTCTTCTAGCATATTCTATACTGATCCTGGACCTTCTTGGTACTTTTCATTGGTACGTTCTTAATTATGGTACTTTTATGCCATTGCTGCTTCTATCTCTTTAATTATCATTCCATATTTTTTCAGGGCTGAATGCTCAAATAAGGATATAAAGTTTTCGGAAATATTCAATTTAGGATCTAAACTTTCATTTTGCTCAATTCAGGATAAAACGTTTTCGATTTTGCTCAAATAAAGATTTTTTAACGCGCGTGAGTTACACGCGCCGTTAAAGAGAGTGACTGACGATGAAAGGATAATTATTGCCACGTGTCACACTCACACTCTGCCACATGTCACAATTACACTCTGCCACGTGTCCATTTATTTTTACATATTAAAAGAAAACAATTATAAAATCATTGCCACGTGTCCCACTCATAAGTTGCCACGTGTCCCACTCACACGTCGCCACGTGTCTCACTCACACGCTGCCACGTGTCCACATATTTTTTACTTTTTTTTTTTCTTCCTTTTTTTTGTTCAAGAAAAACTATATATTTTGATAAAATAATATTTTCTTGAATAAATTTTTTAAAATTATTTTTTGAAATAATTAAAAATTTTAAATTTTGTTTTAGAAAATAAATTATCAAACATAAAAATTATTATCAAACTTTTTTGTAACTAGTATAATTATTATTTTTTATTTCGTAATTTTTTTTTCATTTTTACCATAAAAAAAAAAAAAAACTATTGGCCATAAAATTATTAGAAATTATATATTTTTTAAAGAATAAATTTTAAATTACTAAATTTAATTTGTATTTTTCTTTTTCTTTTTGTTTTCTATATTTTCTTCTAATTGACAAAAAAAGAAGAAGATAAAGAAAACTATAAAAAAAAGAAAAATATGTAAGAATTGTCTTTTTAGAAAAATTAATGTAATTAAAAAAATAAACGTATTTCCTAGAAAAACTCAATTTTTTAAAAAAAATATTAATTTACAATAAAAAATTATTTTAAATTTGAATCATATAAAAGAAATAAAAACAGAAAGGAATGAAAAGAAAAACAAAGTGAAAAAAATACATAAATATTTTTTATTAAAATTTATTTTTTAACAAATTTTTTTTTTGAAAATGTAATATAAATTTTTAAAAGTTATTTTTTTAAAAAAAATCAACTAACAAAATTAACTACTAATTATAATATTATAAATAATATTTAAATTTTTAATTTTTTATTAATATTTATAACAAAAAAAATTTGGCTGAATGCTCAAATAAGGATCTAACGTTTTCGAAAATGTTCAATTCAGGATCTAAACTTTGCCACGTGTCCCACTCACACGCTGCCACGTGTCAATCTTGCCACGTGTCCCACTAATACGCTGCCACGTGTCCATGTATTTTTTACCTATTAAAAGAAAATTAATTATATGTCACTGCCACGTGTCCCACCCTTATGCTGCCACGTGTCCACTTCTGCCACATGGCCCAATCACATGCTGTCACGTGTCTTTTATAAACGCCGTTAATATTTTAACGGCGCGTGTAACTCACGCGCTTTAAAAAGTCTTTATTTGAGCAAAATCGAAAACATTTTATCCTGAATTGAGTAAAATAAAAGTTTAGATCCTGAATTGAATATTTCCAAAAACTTTATATCCTTATTTGAGCATTCAACCTTTTCTCAGCATGTAATATTTTCAGAGTTGAAGTTGTTTGTTTGTAGTGCCTCATCTTCAATGCTGTTAACATTTTCTTTTCTTTTGGATCTGTCAACCTTTAAATGATATTATAGGAAAGTTTTGCTAGACAAAATTACTTAGTAGCCAATAGAATTAGCTAATATTTATCTGCTATTAAAACAGAAAATCATTTGGTGGTTTTTGGAGGAGGTAATGCTGCCACAATAGCAGTTCATGCGGAAAAAAAAAAGGTAAGTGAAGCCAAAAGCTATTGTTGCAGTTCATCCAACCTGGGCTGACCACCTGCCTGTCGTGTTTGGTCGACATTCTAGCATGCAAACAGTTTGTTCACCAGTCATGCTTTGTAGATGATCTGATAATTTTAGACACGACACAAAATGATATAAATAGAAGACAGAAAAGTAATACGAGCTAAAATTAAATAAAAATTGTATATGAGTATAATAAAAGCTAAAAATAAGATTTGGTGGTTTTCATATCGATATAAATTTTGACATAAAATTTTTGTATTTTATACTATACGAATATAATTTTATATGACACGAATATAAAATTGCCATTTAAAATCCAACAGTTTTCCATTGTTGGTCAGAATACTTATTCTAATGCAATCGTAGCCAAACATAATTTTAATACTGACAAGATCTTGTTGCATGGCATGGATGTTTTCTAGTTATAATTTGTTATTAAGTATTACACCAGCCTCAAAGCTGGCTTGCTTTTAAATCAACTTTTAAGAATTGAAATGATTATTACATAGTCCACATCCACGCACTCAAAATATCAATAAATAAAATATAACAATTTAAATGGTATAATATTAAAGTTATAAGAAAAATCTATTCATAAAACCTACAAATGCTTTGAAATTTTATTTTTAAGCTTTACTTGATAAAGTAGATAGAAAAATATAAAGATAGAAAACTGAAAGAGTAGAAAGTGAACAGATGAAAAACATATTTTTTCTTTCCTTTAATGTGCTTAGTAGGAAATTTTGTAAAAGTTGACAAATATATATATATATATATATATATATATATATATATATATATATATATATGTACACACACTGCTTGGCATAGTTGAAAGATTAAAAGAAAGAGAATGAAAATTATACTATTTTATCATTATACTATTAGTAGGTTAAGATAAGAAGGTAAAATTTAAAAAAATAATAATAATTTTGTAAATATAAATATTTAACTCACATTTTTTTAATTTTTTCTTCACTATTTTTTTTTTATTTAGAAAGATTTGTTTTCGTGATCAAAGATAAAGAATAACAATCTTTTTTTTTGTACTCTTTTCTCTTACCAGACAGTAGTAAAAATATTTGTTTAACTTTTTCAGTTATCTTTATTCGTCCTTTCACACAGCCTAGCACACTTTTAATATATTTAACTTTTTAGTAAAATCTGCTGCCTCTGATTAAAGTAGAAGGTGTAATATAATAATAAAACTCCAACTTTTCCAACCCTGAGCCACCCACCCCCACTCCCAAAAGAAGAATAGCAATTAAAGTAGTCAGGCTCTTTTTACCCGCTTCTTTATTCATAGATTTATGGTCAGACCTATGTATTGGATATGAATATATGATGTATCAAATCATTTTGGCCGTGGAAATAACATCCAAAACATTAATTGTAACCCAAAAAAATCCAAGACATTAATGAATTATATAATTATCCAATACAGCATTAATAAAATTTTTTTTGATTTTATAAATGAAATTAGAATAATGAAATATATCTTTTAAAAATATTAAAAAAATAAAAATAAATAAAATAAGATATATATATATCATAATTGTAATCCGTTTGTAGAGTCAAAAAAATTTTATTGACGATGTATTGGATATTAATCCTAATTAATTTTGGATTATTATTAAATATACTATCAGTAAAAATTTTAGATTTCACCAGCAGGGTTAAAATGATATATATCTCATTTTATTTTTTATTTATTTTTCTAATATGTCTAAATGATTATGTGTTATCATCTTAATTTCGTTTGTGAAGTTAAAAATTTGATTGACAGTATATTAAATAATAATCCATTAATTTTAAAAGTTATTTCTCGTTATATTGGTATCCTCCACCCCTTGCCTGTTCTGGCTGTATAGAAATTACGAACTAGATGAGCTTAGGTTTATCTAATAGAGGCAATGGTCCTGGCCCTAGGCTCCTACCTACATTAGCTTTTGACTGAAATTTCCACTGGGAATAGATGCGTAACACAATACCAGACCTGTTCAGTTTACTCATTTGTCATTGAGCTTGATGAACTTGAGAAAAATTTAGTGATTAATAAATCATCCAGTTTTATTTGGAAAACAAAGTAGGTTAATCAGGGATATATTGAAGTTATTGGACAATCCATTGAGAAAAGCTGGAAATCCTACTTCTTCAAATAAAAAATGAAGCTATATGGAAAGTTCCAAGGCAGCATAAAAGAAAATCAGATTAAATTTATGGGAATCTTGAGCTGTAATGCAACCATAATAATTGAAATTTTTCCAATCATTGAAAATTTTACAAACCAAATTATTAATTAATCATTTCCTTCCAACTGAGAGTAGATCATTCTTCTTCTCTTTGGTGATAGAGTCTGGAAACTGAATGAACTAGCATGCTCCAAATTAAAATAGCCAAGTACCAACCAGCCTGACACCAGAAACTGGCCCTTGTTAGAAAAAAATTCTCCAATTCCTTCCACCAACATCAATGGCGCATAGAGATGTCCTCATCATCATTATTCATCCACAAGAAAAGATGCTTCAAAATGTGAAAAGCTTGAGTAGAGTTCAATATACAAAACATTTAATTTATTTACAGTAGTTGATTTATTTCTATCCTAACTTCATTTCATAGAAGATTATCAGTAACAAGACTTGAAACAGTCTAAGCAGAACTAACATACTTTCCAAACTCAAAAGACATTAGATATTTGGAGTACTTGTATGCCTAGAAGATAAGGTCATGGAAGGAAGGCTGGTAACATATGAGAAAGAAAAGAAACAGCAGCACAAAGGCAACACCCCATGGCGAGCCACCAGCTCGGTGGATGGCACAAGGCTCTGACCCTGGCATAGGGAAGTTGAGATTACTGCCTGTAGACATCCAGTGAACTACAACAACCAGAAGCAAAGGCGAGATTAACTGTAAACGATGCAGCAGCTCGGATGCTGTTGCCATTATTGCATCATAAACAACATATCCTAAGAACCCACAAACCAGAAGAGTAGCTGTCAACAGGAGCCATTGCTCTGAGGGAGTGAAAGTTGAACTTCTCGATCTGGGTACTGCAGCCATAGAGGAGATGAAGATTTCTGCCTTCAGTATATAGTAGAGTACTGATTCAGGGTTTCTTGAGGAGTGCTAAATGATGCATGGTTGGATTCATATAATGTTATAGTGGAAAGAATTATTTGGTGGGGTGTGTCTTTGTATCTTCCGTCATGTAGTCCAATTTTGTAAGAGGGAATATTCCACCTTCAATCTGATCAGTCGAAAATTGAAATCTAACCCTCCCATGTGATGTAAAGGCAATGGTGAGAGATAAGTGTCTCCTCAATTAACCCAATCACCTTGTGTTGTGTATGGGGTGTGGCTAGCCTACTAATGCAATCAATGAACAAACTTTAAAAAAAAAAAAAAATGTAGGCAAGGCACCTCCAAAAACCTATAGTAAGAACAATAATTTTCTCACATTGCTACGATGACTTCTAACACATTGTTTTTAAGTATGCAATGCTTACTCCTCAAAGAATCCAAATGCATTTTGAATTCTCCTTGTAAATTCATTTGAACCATGCAAAACTAGAAAAGAGAGTGCAAGAAAAAGAGTTTAGAAAATTTCAGAGTTTTGAGAAAAATTGTATGTAAGATTAGGTGAAAATGAATGTTAACGGAAGTATTTAAAATTTACAATCAGTGTTAAAAACACCCTTTTTGTTGGGAATTTAAGCATACAATTGACATACATAATGCAATGGAAATTTAAAATTTTTCTTAAAGTCCCTTTCTTGGATCACTTTGACATTAATAAAATTAACATATAATGAGGAGATTGAATGATTACCTTGCTCAAGTAAATGCCAAAAGCTTTGGTGCCAGAGAAGTTGATCACAACCACTAAGCTATCCAAGCCTCTATATCCACAAGAGTAGCAAAGAATAAATCTTTTTCTATAAGTATTCTTTCTTCAAGAAACACACTTAAGGCAAAAGAGAGAGACATTCTATGCCTAAAACCATTTAGGCTAAGTCAGGTTAGTGCTTCAAAAAGTTCAACCTGGAACTTAGAAGAATAGAATTTTTCCTCTATAAGCATTACAAAGTGCGACAACCCTTAATTTTATGTATATAATCATGCGACAACCCTAATCCTTGTATGAATCATGTGTGGCACACCCATATCATGCACATGGATGTGTGACAACCCTTTATTTTTCAAGAATGAGATGCGGCTAACCCTAATAACAAGAGAGGGTGCCACCCCTTGTATCCCTAGTATCACTAGGAATGTAACTCTTGAACCTTAATTACATTAACTAATCTCAAATTTAGAGTTAGATCCAATTCAATTCAATAATTTTATTCTTTATAATTAAGTCTAATTTAATTTCTCATTTTAATTTTTCTTTTGCAACTTTATTAGTGTGACCGATCAAGTTCCAAAATAAGTTAGTAGCATATAAGAATTACATTCTAAAATTAATTAGGATTGTATGAATTAAATAGCCTTTAATTCATCAATGGATCAAACTCATTTGCATCCATCATCAGTTAATTTCAAATTGAGCAAATTCAATATATACAAATTGTGACTAGCCACTAGCATTAGTTGCATAATCCGCAATATGTTAAGGAAGAGTCATAGTGGTATGATAAACCTATATGTGCTAAGTCTTCCTATATAATTTAATCCTTTCATCTTTATATCTTGAATAGATATAGAGCCTAAAGTAGTGTTTACTTTCCTAATGTCCAGTTTTATTTTTTTCATCCAAAGTAATTAACTTATCTCAATGAGATTCAAAAACACTTAATGAAATCTCAATTCTGCCTTGGCCAAGGACTTAAGTTAATCTACCACTGATCAAAAGCTTTAAAGATATATTCCCTAATATTCACTTAGGGTGATGAATCTTATCTTGATTACACATATATCTCCGTGCAATTACTACTACACAATTTCATCCCAATTTGTAATCCTTTATAGGAATTCGTAGAGAATAGTCAAAATAAAACCATTAATCTCAATTTAGAAAAATTCTTTATAATTCCTAAATTATATAAATATTACATAATTTTTGGAGAAATCATAAGTTGAAGAAAACGTTAATTATATATATTTTAATATTATTGTTTTAATTATATTTTGTGCTTAAAAAAGCTTGCTAATGTCTATTTTCTATTTTAGGTAACAAAAATAAGCTTTAGGAGCAAAATGAGCTAAAATGGCAAGTTTCAAAATTTTCTAACTAGTCAGGGGTAAAACGATAATTTGATCATCTTAACGACTTTGGATGAAGATGAAACCTTCATAAAAGCTGAAGAGGACTTCTCAATCTTTTCAGAATGTACAAGATCGCAAAAATCCAAGTCCATTAGGTGGGTCAAACGTTGCTGGAAAGTCAGCACAAAATTTTGATTACAAATCCTAATAGGAGTGGGATTTCCTAATTGGTTGTATAAGGACTCCATTATGTACATCAATTTTAAAGAGTTTTATTAGAAACCAATTACAAGTAAGTCAGCTCTTTAGGAGGTGGACTACTACTCCAAGACTTTTTTAATTTGGAAGCCAATAGAGTTTTAGTCAATATAGGAACTTCAATTAAAGAAGTTTACTTGGAGAGCAAGTCATGTAATTAGAACTTGAGAATTTCTAAATGCACCTTACCTCTAACTAGTCACACCCTATTTACTAATAAAACCTATTCTATTTTATTTTCTCTTTAATTCTGCTAGACATAACCTAAATAAAATAGTTTCCTACCCAAACTACCATCCCCATCCCTTAGCTTGACCTCGATACAACCAAACCCTTTTCTCAAAGTTTCCTATGCAACCTGTCCACTTTCTCAAAGTTTTCTATTCAATCTCCATCATTCACTCATTAATTAGAGGCAAGAGGAGTTTCTACAACATTTGTGAGGTAAAACCTTAAATATTTTGCGCTTTATTGATAAGTTATGCGTTAAATTGATTATGTGAAAGGTAAGGTGCAATTAGGGTTCAAGAAAAGGGGTTTTAGGTGCTGTCTGTGTCTCATGGTAGTGAATAGCCGTAAACCTTAAGAGGGTAACTACTATCCGCTATCGTAAGCCTTTATTGTCTCACAGCAGCTCGCTGCCATGAGGATTTTAAGCCACACGACAGAAGATGGTCATGTGGATGATATGGCTCAAAACAAAGGCTGTCGGAGCCATTAAATGCATATTTATGGGTGGGTTTAGGGGTTTTTTAATATGAGAAGTAGCTTATATAATTTTTTATTGCTTTAGCCTAAAAAATGTAGAATTTGTTTGATTATGCACTATGAGAACATTGTTTGATTATACATTTGGTTAGATCATGCAATTGTTTTGTTATGTGATTATTTTTTTTAGATTAAACGTTGTGTAATTGTATAAGTTTGCATTTGTTTAGATTGAATCTTTGGGAAATAGTGTAATTGTTTAATTGTATGTGCAATAGTGTTTTTTTTGTACATATGGCACTTACACAAGGAGTTGGGTTATCTAGAGGATCTAAATCCTCACATGATCATAGCCGTCCTCCCTTTAGTCCATTTTGGTGGCAACCAACTGCTTTTAAAGGGAGGCGACGCATTATGACCAAGATAACAGGTGACCAAGCCAAGCAACCAATGGTCGTACCCATTAAGGCAACTGCTACCATTGAGAGGAATGATGTGACTACAAGTGGTGAGGCAGCAGTTGTTGATTAGAGGCAACAGTTGTTGAGGAGATGCAGCATACCAATACTTATGGCAAGGCAACTGCTGCCTAGGAGACATAACAGCCCAGTACTTTTGGTGAGGGAGTTGCTACTAGTCCATATCTTGGTGATCCAATTGATACATCCATATTAAGGAGCTTCGGATCTTATGTTGCTACAGCTATTTGGTAACGAAATGTATATTTTGAAAGTTATTAGTATTTATTATTACTAAAATTATACTTAATTATATTTTAATTATTTATTTGTTTTAATATAAGATCGAAGAGAGGTAAAAGTTATTAATCACGATCCAAAGTTGGTACATGGCCGTTAGATGCGAGTTAGTCATGTATCCGGGCAAAGATCCAACGATCAGGGCTAGCTCCGTTGTTACACTGCAGTTACCTGACGTGCAACAAGACCATCATTTTTGCATTTATTGAAAGGTGGCAGCTAGAGACAAATACATTTCACATGTCGTTCGAAGAGATGACCATTACTCTAGATGATATGTCTACACTACTTGGCATTCCTATGGCTAGTCAGATTATATCATTTGCTAATATCTCCATTAACGAGGCAAACGAGATGCTAGTGTGGCTGCTTGGCGTCGATGCAAAGAAAGCATGTGCAGAGACGACTGCCTCTCGAGGACTATAGGTTAGGATCTAGTGGTTGAGAGATACATTCTTTGCTATGACCGACTTTGATAACAAGGAGCAGATAGAGTACGCGGCTCACGCATTCTTGTTATTTTTACTTGTTTGCCCTCTTTTTGTTGATAAGAGTGTAACACGAGTGTCGGTCACGTACTTTTCACTTTTAGAGGATCTTACAGCTATTGGTAAGGTTGCATGCGATGCAACTTGTCTTGCGTACACATATAGACAACTAGGTATTGCCAGCATGTCCAACTACCATTCGATAGCTGGCTATATGACACTATTGCAGGTATTTAAAATTTATTTAATAAATTTAATATTGTTTTCTTTAATATTTATTAGATAATGTTTTTATATTTAAAATGCTACTTTTGTTTTATGCAAGTATGGATTTACGAGTATTTTCCCTCGTTAGATACAAGTGCAAGACATGTCAATTAGACAGAGGTTGTCACAAGGCTTAAAGATGGAAGCCACTCAGTTGGGACTTCCTACTACAGATACTAAGGGAATGACTTGCGACTTGATGACCTTAGGTATCATCACGTCTGCTGGGATCTATACGTAGATATTAGATCCCATTATCCTTTACCATAGATTACCTTATTTTTCGAATACACTAATTTCGACCAGATCGTGAAGCCTTACCATCCAGATAGAGTTCTTCGATAGTGGGGTTATATGCAGACCATTCCACATTTTCCTCTTACCCTGTATCACACAAAATGAGATCCAAAGCTAGCAAACTATGACATGCAATATACCATTTTGCATGGTTATCAGGATATGTGAGACTACCATTTGCTCATTGAAGAAAGGAGAGGAAGATGAAGCAAGATCTCTAGATAGTGTACAGTAGACTATATGACTTGGTATGCCACCATATCCTATTAGTATGTGCAGAATCCTCCATATAGATCGACACAGCTACACAAACGAATTAACTACAAGGTAAGACATTCATTTCTTAAGTTATGTCAATAATGTGTTATTCTGTTGTGTTTGATCTATTTATGTTCTTGCTTTTTTGTAAAGCATAGTAGCAACTATACGGAATCAACTTGAGTCAATGGTGGTAGGTGGCCACGAGCAGGACATGGATGTATGGAGACTAGCAATGTATGCTATTCACAACATGACAGTACATCTGCCTTTAGCTCCATCTCGGGCTCCATGTCCTAATACAGCATCGGTCCCAGCTTTTCCACCAGCGTCTTCATCTCAACCTCCACCAGTAACTCAATCCTCAATAATCCCTTCTCAGCATCTCCTAGTGCGCTTGTGTCTACCACCACCACCACCACCAACAGCAACTCCTGCACCACCAGTAACATTTGCACTAGCTTGCACGAACACTAGTTACTGCATCGCACCCACCTCTACCTTTTCCTACATCGCTACCGCCTCCATCACCGACAGTATATGTTAGGCATAAGAGGAGGAGGAAGAAGAGAGAGTAGATTTTGTTTTTGATATTTTGACTTTTACTTTTTGTATGAAATGATAATTATATATATAAATGTTAATTTCTTATCATTACTTCATCCATCATCATTTATTTTTTGTTTTTGTTTTATATATTTTTCAAATAACAAGTTATCATAAATAAAATTGTAGATGATTAAGTAAATAAAATTCTCATAAATAAAAAACGATAATGTTTAAGTTACAAAATACAACAAAAAAGAAAGTCAACATCATGGCTTATCCAAATGAATTGTTTCTTGAGTAGCAACATCTATGTTTGATGAGAACAATAACTTAAAATCCTCTATTCAAGATTTATATAGGAGCTTCTACTCTCGAGCGCATTCATATCGATACTTGCACTAGTTGCATGCAATTGGAGGTATGCTCGGCTTCATAAAAGCCTCCAACAATATATTATATTTAGTTAAATTTAAGTCAAAACTAATAATATTGAAGCATTCATAACGCTAGACTTTATCCGTGACCCATATTTGAACAAAATGACAATTGCTTACAAATCCAATAGCAATTAACCTATGCTACAATGGTGGAGATGCCTAAGATCTAAGTGGAAGATATCTCAAGCACTGTCTTGAAAATAAATGGACAAGTACAACATCATACTGTAATGATATCAAATGACCCATATCTGGTAAGGTCATCTAATGATCCTTAGAAACTATCATGTTAAAGCACACCAAGGACAGTATCAATTCATTAACGCTCTCCTAACATCCATAAAAACGCATATAATCATCTCAGTGTTTACTTAACTCACCCATTAAATCTCATTGCACTTGTGGCTATGCATTTGCACTTATGCCTAACAACCCAACAATAACTCTAAATCTATAGTGTCCATCAGACTCGACGTCAATAACACTGTGAATGAACGGAGATATCTCTACTAGAAAAGAGTCAATATATCGAAGCTTGCCACTTTGACGATGCACTTGTAATTTCTTCATCCTCTTCGGCAGTTTCACTTAACTTACAGTTATGGGTGAAATGGTAATGTCTTGACTAGACTCGACAATCTCAAAATAAAAAGGTTCCCATTGAGTTGATGTCTCCATCTTCAATGCTCGAGGACAACCCGTTGTCTTAACATTTTCAACTGAAGCAACTAGAAATGTTGTTGCCAGCTCACCTAGTTCTCTCAACTTTTTTTTCAAGGCTAGTTTCCCTAAAATATCACATTCATCGAACCATCAACAATTATCTCTCACTCACATCTAATATCAACTATTGCATCTCATTATCTTTGGACTTCGTCAAGTCCAATTTCGACCAATGTGAATGCACAACAAATAAGGGGATTCGTTGTCCAAACCGTACATATTCAACAATCTTATGAGCACACGACAACCCATGTGTGCTTCTCAACACACAACCACAAGACAAAAGATCAATATTTGCACCCTTTGCTCGCTCCACCGCCCTTGATATCATATTCAATGCTGACTTTGACACCTGCCCACATAACTCCTTGAATAATGATGGCATGAAGTTGTGTTCAACAGTAGTAAGACTTCTCTCAAGTGAAGCCTTTATGTCTATATGTTATAGCTCAATCAAGGAGTTTACAACTCTCCAAGATGTTTCAAAATCACCTTGAGACAATTCAAGGTGTCTTTTCAACTTTGCATGTCCACTCTTCCTTGTACAATAAATTATGAAATGTATTAATTATAAATTCAAAACATTATTGAAAACAAACGTAAACTTAAAAGATGGCAACGAATGTACCTATTAGTTGTCACATTGCTAAAGAGCATTACTGTATCAGTCCAAGCTGCAACAAATCGCTCCTTATGCTTATCCAACCAAGTATCCCTCACATATTGCAATGCTTTTGCATAACTTTGGTAATCCAAGTGTATTAAGCTTAAATGCCTCTCACATTCCTCTTCTGTCAATGAGAACATAAGTGTAACATATCTTTTTCCTAAAATTTGAACTAACTTTTTCCTTTTACAATTCATTTTGGTTAGGCTGTTTGTGGTGTCATCCATTACATTCCTTTCTGTCATACCAGCTAATATCTTAAAGGGCATCATCATATCATTATATGAAACCAATAAATATTCAAATTTATATTTACGTTAGAGATAAAACACATTGTCTAGCATCTACTATTGTATAATTTACATCCCCAAGTACAATCTAACTATACAATATTGTATTGGACACAAAGTCTAAACATATAAAGAATATAAAATATACCTTCAGGGATAACAAGGTTCGCCTTAAAGGAATATTGTCAAAAGCAGAGGAAATTCCCAAAAATCATGCAAACTATACTGCAGATAATCTGAGAGGAAAAATAGGGGGTGAGTTTATGCTCAATAAGAAACATATATAAAAGAGCAGATACCATGCAACTATTGTGCATGTGTCCTACTTAGGCTCTACGATGACTTATGAGTTTAATAACAATAACGGGCAATATCAAAAGGAAGGATTCTATAATCATTTTGGGATACCAAGCTAAGTATGGAAAGATGTTTTAGAGCACCTTAACTGTCCTGGTCCCTAGGTCCGACTATAGTGATCTATGTGAATTTCTCAGAGAAGGATTCATGCGTATCAACAAAAATTCTATCTATTTAAGAATTCCATGACAATGCTTTACATTTTGTAAACAATCGAAAACATTAAAATCATGTCAATGGCAATTCAATGTATCATTTTAATAAACATTTCAATCATGCTATAAATACATTTCATTGCATTCAATGTCTCATTTTATTTAGAAAAAAAGTAAGACAATTCTTTTCATTTCCTTTCAATAAAACATTCAGTGAAAACGGTTATTCCTACAAAATCAGGCACATTAGGATTCCTATGAGGGATATTACATTAAGACATATGGCCATAGTCAAGGGTCTATAAAGTGCACTAATCAAGTGATTACTGTCGGTGCTGAAGACGTGATCAATGTCAAACAGCACACATAATATTACATTCACATGATTACCAAAAGGCACCTACAGGAGCTATCAGTCTCAAAACAAATCATTTATCATTCAGAAACATTTACAAATATCATTTCATCAAATCATATCTTCAGTTAGTCCATAAACATTGAAATTAAGCAATAATTACATTTCAAGTAGAAAAATTCAGCAAATATTCCTAATGCAATATTCAGAGTTCAAAATATTTTATTTACATATAAACAGGTGTCTGAAATAAGCAAGTAACTTGAAACGTGTAAAAATAGTTAAATCCCTTCAAAAACTAAGTTACAAAATCATGCAATCTTAATACCTAACCACTTCTTCACTCATTTCTTCCCATTTCTTTGACTTTAGTAACTAAACTAATTTGCTACTAGGGATGGCAACAATTTAGGTTCATTTTACGAAATTTCAACAGCATAACGGTACTAGCTAACTTAACCTTCCTACAATAAAAACACAGTTTATATATCTCATAGCCAACCAATATTCCCAATGCAAAATAGTATCTCATATGCTATTTTATATACGTTCTTTACCACTAATACCACAGTATCAAATAACAGCTTGCAACAATCAAAACAGTAGGCAAGCATATATTTGCCTATCGCTCCTTAACCCTCCTTACTTTAAAGCTGCAAAATAAGATCAAAGCATGATTAAAACTCAACATTTCTTCTACAAAGGATATTATATAATTCATAATCTTTCATAATTCCTAATACAATAGCAATTTTGGTTTAATTTCTACCGGGTGCCAAAACTACAACTAACAGCAAATAACTTTTTTTTTTTGGAATCTGACTTCACTAACAGTCTTATATTCATTAGTACAACATTCTAAGACCATCAAAGTAACAATTAAAGCATGGTAACCCTATTATCTAAGCTTGGCTGAATGCCCTTTATTATGCCATACGCTCCGTTTCAACAATTTAAAGCTGTATACGTGTTATACTATTACGTAAACTGATTTTACATCATTTTTACATTGAATTACACATTTTTCATGCACAAGGAGACTTGGTCAAAACCCTATGGGAAAGGTTTTCTTGGTTTTAATTCAATCTAATCCTAAACACATGCTTAAACAGCTTAAATACATAGCCTAGAATCATTAAAACAATTGAATTTAAGCTTTCTCTCTCTTATGTTACTTGGTCGAATATGAAGGAGGAAGATTCACCATGCAATTGGACACTTTAAAACTTGATTTTGGTAGTATGTTATAGAGCTTGAAGAGCTGGATAGGTTTGGTGAAAAAGGTTTTCGATTTCGAGGTCGTTTGCTAGGGTCTCTTCAAGGTGGTTGGCTATGGTGGAAAGTGTGAGAAGATGAGGGAGACAGCAATGAGGAAGAAAAAGGAAGAAGAAAGCTTTTAAAAATAATATCTTTGGGTTAAATTACAAAAATGCCCTTACTACATAATTGGAATTCCAACTATGTCCCTCCTTCTACAATTTCTATTTAAACGTTCAGTTAAATTTTTAATTATTTTATTCACTCATAAAATATATGCATTCTATACATTCTAATCATTGGTTAAGCTTTTGTATAGGTTTGGCTAGTAATGAGGGTAAAATTACCAAAAAACCCCTAACGATGCAATAGCGTAATTTTTGGCTTTTGCGTATAGTTCAATCATCAAATTGGCATAACATAGGGCTCCTTCACATGTAGATTTATCTATGACTATCAGCTGGTTAAAAGTCAAATTTGTTTAACTGTTATTCACGAAAGTTTTTTTAACCTATAGACTAAATCGTCATTTTTGAATTTGTTGCACACTTTTCAAAACATGCACAAACAGAGAAATTTTGAGATGTAGATTCTTACCATCTCAATATTTGGCTCCAAATATCACTACCATGAAGTTTCACTTCCACCGAAAAAAAAGAGGTCTTTATAGGGCTCGCTACCTAATTCTCCATTATACCTACAAAACATAAGGTGTTTATACCGTGATGAGATATCTTATTTCTCTAACTTCATTAGCATATATTTAATAGTAATAGGAAGTGGGATTCTCACAATAAGAACTCTCTAAGATCCAATGAATGCATCCTACCTATCATTGTGCTCAAAAAACTTTTTGTAGTTAGCAAGCACTTTCTTCGATGTGTGCCATCTACATATCAGATTGGTTGCTATGAGAAACACTACTTCAACTGCATTTATAAATGGCAACTCTCGATTAGTGACAATAAAATATGGTGATGCAACACAACATTAAACTTTTTAACTTTTGTAATGCCTAAGTGTAGTTCTCTTGACACTCGGCTTCCATGTACACAATTGCAACCGAAAAAGTCAAATTTGTTGATGTCACACTAATGATCTCGAGGAGTGGGAGTGGATATCTATTGGTTTTATATGTGCAATTGATAATCAACACATGGGGAAAAGCATGCAACAAATCTATCAATGTAAGACGCACCCAAAACAAGTCTTTCACAACATCGGTTGACTCATCACTCCGATGCCACTCCACATATTTACACTCATTCAACCATTTCATCAGTTGTTGCATTTGTGATGTACCAACTTTCTCAATCAATTTGTAGGCCTGCCATACATTTTAAATAGTCTTGACAGTGCTGACATTTTTCTCATTCTTATTTTTCAAAGTCATGAGTATATTTCGTGGTTTGACTATGTTCTTGGTCATTTCAGCAACTATATCTCTCTCTTCACCTAACAATGTTGCTGCAAATTGGATGACACTCAAAGTGTCTCACGGGCGAATGATTGTGCATTCCACTTACTACTCTAACTCCCCACTCATTGTCTTTTTCCGACTTCACACCAAGTAACTCAAATGGATAACCACACTTCTTTGTTCCCGCACCCTAACGACATAATTTATCTTTTATTTTGCTTCTTCTTCTTTGAGTCCTTGAATTTTTGTGACGACTACAATTTTTGATACATAGAGAGAGTAATTTAAATTATTATTGAAGTTTTTCGATTTATATCAATTCTTGAGGATGATGAAATCAAAGATTTCACATGAGGACTTACAGTTTTGAGGATGGAAATAATTTAATGGGTTTTTTGGTTGATTTAACTGTTGAGTATTAAAGTACAAATAATAATAATAATAATAATAATAATAATAATAATAATAATAATAATAATAATAATAATAATAATAATAATAGACAAAAGAAGTGTGCATGTATATAAAAATAACTAGAAAATAAATATATATAAAATATATATACATTAAATTAAAAAGAAAAACAAAGATGACAAGCTTCTTTCATGGTTTGGTGGGTGAAAAGCCACCACACCCGTCTGCAAAGGAGTAGACTGAAAGGAAAGGAAAAAAAAGGAAACTAAAGGTTGATTGAGAAAGGGAAGGCTGGCCGACGACGAGAGAGAGAAATGAAGAGAAAAAGAAGCGAAGAGAGACTATCTTGATTGGACAGAACTGAATGAGAAGGAAATGGCTGATGCCAGTTTATACAGTAGCAAGGGAGATTCGATTAGGCTGGAACCAGGATTGGAAATGAGAAATCCAAGAGTGAAAGCCAATGGAATAGCAAAGGAGAATAGACAAAGAAAAGCCCAAAAGAGAATGAACTGAGGCAACAGCCACTGCCAGGGGAGTTTTGGCACTGAAACAGGGATAAGGTAAAGCAATTAATGACTATTTGGGGCAGTCTTGAAGGCTGAAAAATAAGGGTTTTCAAGGCTGTTAAGGCTGATTATTAGGACCTTGAAGGTAGCATATAAGGGCTGTTTTAGGAGCTGAGCAAGTATTGGAGAAGAGGCTAAAATAGTGCTGTTTTAGGGGGCTATTTTACACTGGTTAAGTGTCCTAACGAAGGGCTGAAGGCAGTTGAAATAGAGGCTGTATATATGGGTCTAAAACAAGATTTAAAACTGGGTTTTAAAGGCTTCCAATGTGAGTTGTGAAGGCTAAAAGTGACATTGAATAGGGCACACACAAGGGAAGAAAGCTGAGTTTTTAGGCACTAATTCGAGGGCTGGAACATAAGGCATTTGGGAGCAATTTGGGGCGCTTGAAAATGTGATTGAAGGAAGGAATTTTAAGCTGCCAAAACAGTGATGAACAGGGGAGGTAAGGGCTAAGTTTAAGGTAGATTCTTGCTGTTATAAGGAGGTTTTTGGTGGTTGCTATATGGCTAGTATTGGAGTGACACCAAGGACTGTGAGACGTGGAAGAAAAGAAAAAAATGAAACTAGAAATGTGCTGCCTCGGTGCCTAAAACAAGGCCTGAAAGGAGGGAAACCGAGAGCTAGGGGAGTAAAAAGAAAAGAAGGAAAAGAAATGAAACAAGGTGAAAATAATATTGTTTTGTCTAAACCTTAGTATAAATATTTGTAATGAAATTTTTTAATTGGCCTTGAATTTTTATAAGTATATAGAATGTTAGTTAGACGATATTAAGTCGAATTTTAATGCTGAATGTGTAGCGCGACAAAAGGACGACGAACACCGTCTAGCTAACCCCAGTATGCGCTCACACTAGACTCGAAGTCGATAAGATGTTTATACAACGTAGAATTAATATTATACTGTATAGATGAAATGCGATTGTGATTTACATGAATAATAATGATTTTAATGTAATTAGTATAGATGGAATGCGATTGTGGTTGTGATATGTAGTATAGTGACGAAATAATGATGCTATATACTAGTGATATGAGGATGTTGGAATTATTGAACATTGTCGCTAGAGTGTTTTTTGCAATTGTTTGGAATATGATTGGATATTGATTATAAATATATTACTAGGATTTCTTGAAAACAATGTGGAAATGTACTTTAATGGTGTTTTTAAATATAGAAATGCATTTCAGAAGATGTGAGATGATGTTAATATTCATCAAAATTTGTTGGGAATTGAAAAGGGAAATTAAGCTTGATTGGGTGATTGACGTGGAGATGTGTATATAGGTATATATAGAGGTCTATACAAATACATATAATTGAGAGTTATTGTGAATAAATATGTGACGTGATAGAAAAGAGGCAAATGGTCGCAACTTATTGTCCGAATTGTGATGAGTCAATTTTAACATTATGGATAAATTAATGGAAATCAATTAGTGAATATTTGTGATATTTTGATTGAGACTACAATAAATTGTTTAATGTGGTGATATGCATGTGATAATGTGATACAAGCGTTATGTATTGATCTGAGTGGGATAGCTATGAGATAGTTGCATTTGGCATAACATTTGACAATCATGATATTTTTATTTTTACCCATGTTTTAGTGTAGTTATTGAAAAAACTGCTTAGCATAAGCATGGGCATTTGAAAACAAACTTATTGGGTTAAGAAAGTGAGTGTGTGTGTGTGTGTGTGTGTGTGTGTGTATCGAAGTCTTTAAAATAGACATGTGATCTTCATTTTGTATGGAAACTGTTAGAATATGAGTACATATTTATGTCACTTTGTGAATTGGTAGATTTTGATAATGAAGTTAGAATTTGGGGGTTGAATGATAATTGATTCGGTGGCGGCTATTGGAAAATATCTAAGTAGATGATACAGGAAAATATATCTGGTGCAGGTAGTGGCTTGATATGATAAGCTATGCAATTTACTTGATTTGTATAGTTACGTGATAGTGATATCGATATAATGTTGGCACCAAGTTGATGCAAATTGCGATGGAGAATTTGTAAGCCTATTGACATTTGATGGATGCTATAATTGTGAATTGATTGAGATGTCTAACGATAGATGCATTTAAACTTTGCATAACGACCATATCATTATATTTTGAACTTAGGTTTTAATTACATAAGCCTAAAGCACACGTAGCATGAGACTTGAATGTTTGAAAATGATGCATCGATTTAATGCATAAATTGGAACTCTAAACTCATTGAAACAGATTGAAATGAACTAGCCTATGGCATAATGCATGTGAGCAACTGATTTTAATAGTGAAGCACGATACGATCTTCATGTTTCCTGTATATGTGAGTTTGGAAGATGAAGGTAAATATTTTTAGGGACAGTAGGTACCCTACCTTATATGCTTTGCCCATGAGGCATAAAGTGGTTATATGTACATTTATGTGTGTGTATATATATATATATATGATTATGAAAAATTGTTTGACAATAGTTATGGGCATAATCTGATCCTCAGCTACTCAGTAGGAATCAGGAAAGAAAGCTATGACCATAGGTAGAGCCCTACGGGAGACCTAGTATATATTTGAGCCCCGTAAGAGACCCAATGTATAAATTGAGCCCTGTAGGAGACCTTGTATATTGTTGAGCCCTGCAGGAGACCTAGTCAGTGTCAAATAGAACATATATTGCATTCATACATAATTAAGCCCTACAGGAGACCTGGTATAGTGTTGAGCCCTGCAAGAGATCTAATCCGTTAAGAAACGGAACATATATTGTATTGATATGTTATTAAGCCTTACAAGAGACCTTGTATGTTGTTAAGCCCTACAGGAGACCTAGTCCATTGATATATGGAATATATACGATAAACTGATGATCCCAGGAATGTATGCCTAGTCTCTTGCTAAATGTTAAGTACGGTCTAAAGTATAGTCCTATTGAATCTTGAATTCTAGACAAGATATGATTTTATATGACATGAAAACCTTACACAGTTTTATAAGACATGTGAACATGAAATGATTTCTTTTATATAATAGAAATACGTTTGAGAATTGTACATAAACATTGTTTTATAGTAAATGTGACATTGTTTTGAGACTGTACAAGCTTGGAACATGTTTTCAAGTACATGTGATATGATTTTGAGAATGCATAAGCTTTTCACATGGTTATATCCATACAAGAAATGATTTGATAGTGTAAATACTTTATACAGTCGAACCTGCATATGTTTACATACTAAATCATGACGAATTTACATTTTGCAATAATGTATAGGGCATCGGAATTGAAATTTGTTTAAACTATTATGATGGAAAATCTAGAAATAGACAGGTGTTGCGGACGGGGATAGTGAGGTACTTGAAAGTACCCTTCTATTTGTACCCTTAAACCCTAGCATACCTAGAGTCGACTAGGACATGATATAGAGATGGTGCGTAAGAATTGATGATTAGATTATAATCTGAGAATGGATGGAATATGGTATGAGAGTGAGTTGATGTATGATACGAAAACTTATATTTGCAGGTTTCATGCTTTGCATTAGAATGGTATAAGCTTAATTATACACTTATATAAATGACTTATTAAGCCCTCGCTCATTCATCATTGTTTAACACTTTTTTGGGAAAGTATTTAGAAGCTATCTGGAATAGTCATCGACTTGAAATATCGTCCCAACTCTCAAAGAAGAGAATCCTGAGCATTTTGGGTATATAATTATTCTTTCGTACCTAATATTGATTTCAGGTTATTTTATCATTCAGTACTATAGGATGGGATGAAAAATAGAAAAATGAATAGTGCTTAGATTTGTTTATTGTTTAACTTTATGGAATTGTCTATGCTTACATGGAAATGAGCATATGAATATGATGGCATGAAATATTTAGTTAAGCTCGAAGATATGAAACCATGAATGAATTGCATGAATTAAAAATAAACTAATATTGTGGAGACTTTAGGCTTAACAGATGAATGAGTTAATATGAACTAAGAGATGAAAGTACAAAGTATATAAATCAACTGCTACTGTGGGTACTGCTTAACTGTATATAAATTACGAGCTTTGTGCTGGTACTTAGTCTAGGCTAAATGATAAAAATAAGGAAGGGAGTTAACATCCCTAATTAAATTTCACTCACTGCACTTAGACAAAATAAGTTTAGAAAAGTGAAAAATTAACCCTAATTTTTGTGCATCTGTATAAGATAAGTGAGGCATCACGGCCTTCAGGTCGTGATAGTTTTCCACTTCATTCACATGAGAGTCGTAATCTAGGTTTTCTAGCAAAAATTGTTGCTTTTGAGGCTTTAATCACAACTATAAAGCCTAAACTTCTCCCGACCTCCCTTGCCCATGTAATCAATGCTTCTCGAGTAGGAAAAACCTGTACAATATACAAATATTAATCAACTTTTGACTTTATTCTATTCAAGATGATATTAATTTTCACATTCTCATACCTTGTTCGTAGTAAATACGTATGTGCAATCGAATTGATGAAACGTAAACAACTAATCTTCTATCATCCTACAAGAATTAAACAAATTATTAGTTTTATTAAGTAAATAAATATAACTTATATATAAATTATATTAAATAACTTAAATAACGAAATTAAACGATCTCGAAAGCCAATTTATGGTAGCTATATTATGCTCCTGAAAGATAACTTCCGCGAGCTCTATTGTGCTCCTGGAAGTCAACTTTTAGGAGCCAAAATGAGATGCTACAAGTTGACTTCTGGGAGCACAATATAGCTCCTGAAAGTGTGTTTCCGAGAGCTCATTCTAGCTCTCGGGAAATCACTTCTAAGAGCCTGCCCAAACTCCCAAATATCACTTTCGAGAGTTTTATAAACACCGATTTTTGGGTTCGTTTTTGCCTGAAAATATCTAAAAATTTACTAGAAAAATAATACCTCTCTAGGGATCTCTTCTTCACAATTTGTATCTTCATCTTCTTCATCTATGCAGTAATTTTTCATGGAATCATCAAAATTGTAATCATTTCAAAAGATTAAAACTTCGATTTTTAGTTGGATAGATTTTGTAAATGGTTTCTATTTAAAGTGAGGAGATGGGTGAGTTTAGGTTGGTTATGATGTAGGCAAAATAGTAATTTTATTTAAGGGTATTATGGGATTAGAAAAGTTTCATTAAAAATAGGGTGTGACTAAAAGTTTTTTGGTTGTATTTAGAACCACTCTTAGAAGTTTATTCTAGTGTAACTTCTTGACAACTTAGTATCGTAATTGGCATATTTTAAGGCCATTAGGCTCCAACCATGCCTTATTTTATTTTTGTAGTTAACATTTCTTATAGTTTTTAAACATGAACAAGGAAATCTCTACAAGATTGAAATTTAAAAAAAAATGATGGATATAGAAAATGAACTTTTGATAAAAAGATAGAAGATGAGCCAAATTGATGGAGGCCCATTAAGCTCACAAAGCCTAAGTCATGTTCACAATGATCGTGATCCTTTGAGCATCCGTGGAGGTCCAATGACAAGAGTTAAAATGAAAAGAATGCAACAAGCCTTGGCCGGTTTCATTAATATTGCTAGAGAGAAAGCCCAACAAAGTTTGAGCATGGAGGATGACAAAGTCTTCTATAATATGATCCAAGCTCAATTTCAACCTTCTTGAAGATCTACAAGTATTGGGCTGAACACGAAGAACACTTGAAGAAAAACACAAGAACAAGTTAAAAACGCAGCAAAGTAAAACAAAGAATTAGTGGTAAAACCAAGACCCGTTATGTGGAAACACAAGAACCTATGGTATTGGACCAAGACCCGTTGCTTAGAAAAAGAAGAACCTATGATATAAATTGGTGGAAGGTAGAAGAACACCACAAGGAAGACCTTGATAAGTTCAAGAGTTCTCAAGAGAACTAAAGAGAAGAAGTCTCTCAATTTTATAACTCAAATCAATTGTGTTCTGCCCAAAGGGTTACATAGCTATTTATAGGCAAATAGCAAACTTGCAGTACAAATAATAAGAATCCTAGTTTCCTAACTTGCAGAACAGGAAATAGCAAACTTGCAGAACAAGTAATAGGAATCCTACTTTCCGAACTTGCAGAATAAGAAATAAAAATCCTACAATACCTATTAAATAAAAAGGAATTGTGCTTAAATTAAATTAAGACAATGTTCAGCCCAATAATACATAACTAAATAAAATAATTACACTAGGCCCAATTTATGCATCCGGCCCAATTGCATTTCAGCCTAATACTTGTAAATCTTCAAGAAAGTTGAACTTGAGCTTGGATCACTTTGTAGAAGACTTTGTCATCCTCCATGCTCAAACTTTGTTGGGCTTTTTTCTTTAGCAATATTAATAAACCAGCCAAGGCTTATTACACTCTTTTCATTTTAACTCTCGTCATTGGACCCCCATGGATGCTCAAAGGATCACGATCATTGCGAACATGACTTTTTTATTGTGAACATGATTTAGGCTTTGTGAGCATGATGGGCCTCCATCATTATGCAATTGGGCCGAATGCATAAATTGGGCCTAGTGCAATTATTTTATTTAGTTATGTATTATTGGGCTGAACATTGTCTTAATTTAATTTAAGCCCAATTCCTTTTTATTTAATAAGTATTGTAGGATTTCTATTTCTTGTTCTGCAAGTTAGGAAAGTAGGATTTTTATTGCTTGTTCTGCAAGTTTGCTATTTCCTATTCTACAAGTTAAGAAAGTAGGATTCTTATTACTTGTGCTGCAAGTTTGCTATTTGCTTATAAATAGCTATGTAATCGTTTGGGCAGAATACAATTGATTTGAGTTATAAAATTGAGAGACTTCTTCTCTTTGGTTCTCTCGAGAACTCTTGAATTTATCAAGGTCTTCCTTGTGGTGTTCTTCTACCTTCCACCAATTTATACCATAGGTTCTTGCTTTTCTAAGCAACGAGTATTGGTCCAATACCATAGGTCCTTGTGTTTCTACACAATGGGTCTTGGTTTTACCTCTAATTCTTTGTTTTACTTTGCTGCATTTTTAACTTGTTCTTGTGTTTTTCTTCAAGTGTTCTTCGTGTTCTTCATTGAACCTCAACTTCTTTCGGTGAGGTTCATATCACAAATGGCATGAGGCATGAGGTTTGTGGGAATGAGAAGAGTAGGTATGTTGTGTAATTTTGGGAAGAGATGAAAAACACGTTTGTCCACAAAATTTTTTGTAAGCAATTAAAAACCTATTCTGGCCAAGAGGAAAAAGAATAGGTTTTCCTCTCACGACCGGCAAAGGTTTTCTCTAAAAAATTTGTATATTTTGGGCTAAAACCAACCAAAATCTTGAATTGATAGGCCAGGTAAGAATAGAAAGAGAATTGATTTTCAATTTCCCTCTACAAAACGAGCCATTAAGGATTTGGCTTTAAAGGATAATTGGTGAGGACGACCACCATTGTCCACAAAGGTTTTAAACACGACTTAAAAACATTATTTAGTGTAAATCTAGATCTGATTATGATACCGACTATTACGATCCACACCAGCTCGCCAATCTACGAAAAGCTTTTTAAAATAAAACAGAATCGATTTGAGATTTAAGACTATTTTGGGACTGTGGAAGATGCAAATTACAAAACTTAATCTTCTCAACCATCATCCGCGAGCAGGATATTGCAATTTGTTGGATTGGAGGCCGCAGTCAATTGGACAATTGGCACTAAAAACTGAGGACAGGTTAAACTGTGGTTGATTAACACTTGCTAACGCTTGCTCGAGGCTGGCGTCTGCATAGGAACACTACTGAGACGCTCATATACATTGGTGGTAGCAGCTGAAAACATTGCAGTTCGGCGTTTTTGCAGATAAAATTAAGAATGTTCACAAGCTTCGCATCTGACCTTATATTTTTCTTTTTTTTCTTTTTTGGAAAAGATTCTACCATATTAACAGAAGGCTACCAGAACGTATAACCCTATTAGCAAACATTCTAATTGAAAGCCAATACATATTAAGAAACATGAGTGATACATCACAAATACACAAGTCCCTTGCACCCGCCATGCTATGGCTGAAATTCCTATCCACTCTTTACATTTAACATGAAACATCCAAAGAAAACAGATAGAGATAATAAAACAAACTCCATATTTTCCTCACAAAAACTGCCTCCACTGATACTAATTTCAGGATACAGTCCTTCCATAGCAGAGACAGGCAAGATAGAGATTCTTTGCCCATTTTTCCTACACAAAAACAAAACTAACATGAATATACATACATAAATGTATATACACACACATTTATAAAACATCATACGGATTTAAACATAATAAGACTTAATACATTCCAAATAGATTGCAACTCACCAACTATCAGAAATATTTCCCCAAGTATAAAAGAACTATAACGAGACTGAAATGCAAAAAGAGGGAAAAAAAACAATCTTCCAAGATGCTCCAAAACTAACTTATGTGGCACTACAAACATAAGTTTTCAGTTTATGGGGCTACGATTGCAAGAGATGGATACCAAATCTGATCATTGTCATTTAAAAATATTTTCTCATTGGCCAAAAACACATTAACTTCTCACACCTACAGAGCATAACAAGCTTTATATACATGATGTATTATACAAGCAACAGAATCATTACCTTAACATGTGTGCTGGGAAATTGAGATGTGCGTAGAGTTTCTTGAGTTTCATCACCAGGTTTGCGCTTAGGGATGCTCAAGATTAGAGCAGCTTGATCAGCAGTTGCAGCTGTTGATGTGATTCTGTAACCACCATCCCAACGTCTGTGGATACCCTCACTTGGATAGAGAAAATCAAGTTCCACAACCTACAGAACCAGTCAACAATACTTAATAAGACAGGAGGTGCACATGAGAAAAGATAGACTGAATTCAAACTAGAAACAAATTCAGGGCTTTATTTAACATAAACCCATAAGACAAATAGATTTATCGTTTTTTAAAAATTTTTATGATAAAAGTTAGGTTCTACCTAAATAACTTACTAGTAGACTTGTGGTCAACCCTAGCCATTGCATTTTATATTTTGACTTATCGATCCCAATTTATTACATAGAAAATCACCTATATAGTAATAAACTCTTTTAACTATATTTTTGAGACTTACCTCAGAGTTAGATGCATTAAGCAGCAAAAAATGTTTTAACATCATCCATAATTACTAATAATGGTCATGGCAACATTAATTAGGTCTGTTGCCAATTGCATTAAGCATTCTAAAAATTGTCCTTTTGTTTGATACAAGTAAATATATAATACAAAATGGGAGGTAAAATGACATTTTTTCAATTTTTACCTTTTATTTTGCACCTAAAATTTTCTTTTAATTACCACCATCTTCTATCACGGTCTCCTAAGGTCATACAAATATCATTTGAATTTTACATAATTTTTTTCATACTAAAGATGTTATAGACCAATTAGGAAAATGGAAGCTATAAATGATGAAAAAATGGTCAAAGCTAGGCAAAGACCAAAAATGACTTGAAGATTATTAGGAAAAATATGGCGGCATTAAAGTTGGAATAACATATTGCCTTAAATAAGAATGACTAGAGGAAAATAATTCATGTTGATGACTTAACCTAAGTTCATATATTAGTTCATATAACCTATCTCAATTTATTGGGATAAAGGCTCTGATGTTAAAAGATGTTATAGATCAATTTTAATGTAATTTCAACAAGAGATAATAGATATACATTATGACCTGGAAAGAAGAAGAAATTAAAGTTGGAAGAACATATTGTCCTGGATAAAAATGAGTAGAGGAAGATAATTCATGTTGACAACTTAACCTGAGTTCATATGTTGGTTCATATGGCCTACCTCAATTTGTTGGGATATGATGTTGACACTATTATTGACTTCCAATTCAATATGAATTCAAAGAAACAAAGAACATTGATCAATACTCATCAAATTGGCATAGAGAATTTACTTTTCTAAAAGACAACAGAAACATTTGTATTGCAACTGAGTTCAAACCTGATCACTGAAGCCTGCATTGCGAGACATTACAACACCCCATCGGCTCCCAGCAGTTGACATCGAGGTGACATAAAAACCCTCTCTCCACTTTTTGTTTATCCACTTAAAGGGGAAAGAGTCACTTACTTTGTAAGATTGTTGAGTGTATTGGGTGCCTAAAAAGATTATCACGAGTTAGAAATCTTGAGCCATATAAGAAAATTAAGAAACCAGTTGTTTACTCAACTCTTATTACTTGGTATAAATTTTGATAAAAATAACATGTCCTCATCCGCATACTCGAGTGAGTGCCATTCAGATTTTCTGTAAAAAGATTTGAGCTAGGTTGTAGAATGCATCACTTAATGAAAAGGTTCTGTAACAGGATGCATCTTTCTATTCTACTAAGAGTTGCTTCAATTACCCAACTGCACCAGTGCCATGAGAATAGGAACCATATAGATAAATTCAGTTCTCTTCAAGTTGATTTCCACAGTTACATGGTAACTCCTAAACCTATAGGATTTAATTCCTACAATAAAAGCAAACACAAGAAACCAAACTAAAATTGAGAGATGGTTTCTGCAAGCATGTTCAATGAACAGTGAGTCTCAGCCATCCATAACTTGAATAGCACATCATATATTTAACCTAAACTAATCCCTGCAACCAAAAAATTCTTAATATTCCATGCAAGAATCTTGCAGGGATATGGAGGAAGATGTAAAAATTTGGCAGCAAAGTTTACCAGGATTTGGCATATAGTCATCTATATGTGCCAAGTATTTTGTGCATAGATTGATTAAGTTGCTGAAAGAAAAAATGAGATAACAAACAGGGAGTAGTATCTATGCCAAAGACTTCATCATCAACTAAATCCTCAATACACTCTTTTCTTTGCCATTGCCCATCTGAAGAGCTTTTGGTTTTAGTTTTTATTTATTTATTCCATTAAAACCATAAAATTTCATCACACAATTTACACAAACCAAAATATGAAACTGACCTTTGGACATAACTACAAGGGAGCTTCCACTGTTAGAACCAGCAATAGAACTAATGTAATAGTTCTTCTCCCACTGATCCATGATCCACTCCTGTATATTTGGAAAAATAAGTCATTCTTTAACATAAATACTTTAGTTGCGATAGGAAAAGAAAATAACAATCATAACACCTTGTGTAAGAAGGAAGGTGAAAGCTCATAAACTTGGCTTGTGAAACCAGTCCCAGCATCCATAATTAATGCCCAAAGATTAGTACAAGACGCCACACAGCTTATTAGCAGACCATCGGCCATTCCTTTCTCCACATGTTGAGCCAACCTTGCATCAGCCACATTGTAATGGTACCTAATTGCATGATAACCAAAGTGTTAAATTGAAGCACAAAACAAAGAAAGCTAGTATATACGAAGAACTTTTTTCTCCTTATGGTCCACATGCTGATCATACTCCAACCAAAACAAAGAAAAAAGGAGCAAGAAATGGACCAAATAGGTGTTTCATCTAGAGGACCACCAAAAAATGTGCAGAACACAGCTTTTCACATGGTAAAAGGTTCGTATCACAGGATAAATCCATAGCATAAATGGAGTCCAAACTAATTCAAATATATTTACCTAAGACTATTGGATGTTGCATTTTCTACTTTAGCTTTTTGCTTCTTCAAATGTTGCTAAAAAGATAAATGAGCTAACATATAAAATCAAAAAACACTTAAACATAAGCATTCCTTTTGAGAGTAAACCATGTATTTTGCAAGTCACAAAAACTAAAATTTTAGTCAATCCAAAAAATACTTTGGTTTTGCATCCAACAACTTTAGCTTTTTACTTTAAGAAGCAATAGCATTTAACCAAAATAACAACCACTTCTAAAACAAAAGGGACCATATCAAAGTGCATTTTAGAAGACAAGAAATCGAGAATCAAAATCATAATGGTATGAGCAAGTCATTTTCAGGATAAATGAATCAGCATCTTAAACAAGACTACAGTAAGTATCAGTTTTCATTTTTTTTAAAGCTTTTGCCCATTTTCATTTGTCCTTTTTCACAAAGCTTTAATTGAAAACTAGAATAATGCCCCTGCGACACGGGTACTTTTTTTTCTTAAAAAATATTATAAATAAAAGTATGAAAAAAAACAAAAAAAAAAAAGTTGAAGACCAAAAAAACAGGAAAACTGAAGAAAAAAAAAACAGAACACATGTCATGCAAGCATGGACAGGAGATAAATATATATATATATATATATACAAAAATTATGCCCCCGCTTCGCCGGGGCTTTTTTATATAATTTGAATAAAGAAAAAAAAACAGAACACATGTCAAGCAAGCATGGACAGGAGATATATATATATATATATATATATATATATATATATACAAAAATTATGCCCCCGCTTCGCCGGGGCTTTTTTATATAATTTGAATAATATTAAAAATTATTAATTTAATTAATTTTTAAAATGTTTTAACATATATATTTAATATTAAAATATTTTTATTTTATTAATTATGAACATTAAATATATAGAAATTAATGATCTACAAAATATATACTATAAATGCATTTGAAAATGTAATCTATCGTTAAAAAAATGTACTATATATGCATTTGAAGAATTATTTAATTATTGAGTATTTGTTAATTGTTATGTGTTAGTTAAACAATATTTTTGGAGATTGATTTTATATTTTTAAAATTTATTATCATTATTGATAAATATTAAAATAAATATATAAAAAATTATTATTTGAACGATTAATTTTTCCTATTATTCTTAGAAAAAGTGCAAGAAAAAGCAAGTCTAAATCTTCCACGGCAGATCTAATAAAAAAAAAATTAGAAAATACATTTAAACTTTGTAATTTAAAAGTCAATTTTTTATGTTGTTTTTTTTTCTCTATTAAAAATAAAATTAACATATAAATGACTTTTTTTTTGTTCTTTAAATTTATATTTTTCAAAGTTTGGTATTTATTGTTAATTTTGATTATTTTGAACTAAATTTTCCTTACTGTGATTTATATTCTAGATTTTAGTAACTTTTTTTGTTTTTTTGGAGAGATTTTGTTCTCGTTGTTTTATCCTAGATTGTATTTTTATTTTGTTCATTCATTTTATCAATATTGTGTTTATTTTAAATTAATATGATTTTTATTTTTTTTCTTTTTTTAAAATTTAAATGAACACATTCAAATTTCTTTTCTGATAATAATACTCTAATGAGAATAGATTAAAAAATTATTAAGAAATATATATTTTAGAAGGCTATTTTTTTAAGCTTGGAATCACTGTTATAAAAATATATTATGCTCAAATTTTTTTCTTTAGCAAAAATACATGACTGAATATTGATTAAAACATTAAATATACAAAGAAATTAGAGAGTTTAACCCAAAACATTGAAGAGCTAAAAATAAAAAACTGAAAAAAGGTTAAAAAATTCAGATAAAAAATGGTTAGATGACTAAATTAAAAAAAATAAAAAGTGGAAGAAAAAAACTGAACTGGAAAAAAATTGGATTAATCATCATGTGACGCGTGGAAAACATAGGAGAGATAAATCAAACAGCTCAGATCGGATTGCAGAAGGAAAACCAAAATGGACCAATAAAAGTTTGACATGTGTCACAAAAATTTGAAAGGCCAAACACAAAGCGCATAAAAATTATTAATTGGAAAAAAAAAAACAACCAATTGCATCAAGGCAATTGGCATAAAACTAGACTACAAATTGCACAGTACCAATTTGTGGAGTACTTTACATAATATAAAAAATAGATTAAAAGTAAAAAAAAAACAAATAAAAAAAACGTTGAAGAGCCAAAAACGGGAAAACTGAAAAAAAAAAAAGCAAAAGCTGACACGTGGAAGGACAGGAGACAAATATATATATATATATATATATATATATATATATATATATGTATAGATAGATTAGTAAAATACCTTAATTACAGACATTGTAACCCTCAAATAAGGACAAGAGTCTCTGATTTGCAAAATAAAAACTTTATCCATCAATTGGCTTCAGTATGTATACATTTACAATCCTAGAATATAATAAATACTGATTGTCACAGCCCTCCAAAGACAGATGCATGAACTTCCAAAGCTATTTTATAGACCAATCACACACACACACACACACACACATATATGTATGTATATATGTATTCAGGAACAATAGTGTGTGTGTATATATATATATGTATGTATGTATGTATGCCATTTTACCTTGTACTACTTTTGTTCCTCAATACATACATACATACATACATACATACATACATACATACATATATGTATGTATGTATGTATGTATTGAGGAACAAAAGTAGTACAAGGTAAAATGGCATGCATGCATGCATGCATGCATGCATACGTACGTACGTACGTATATATACATACACACACACACACACACATATATATAGAGTTGTCTTTCTACTTTCTTTAATTAAAATGATCGCACATGCAATGAATGTATGCCATTTTGCCTTGTACTACTTTTGTTCCTAAATACATACATATACATATATTTATATATAGAGTTGTCTTTCTACTTTCTTTAATTAAAATGATCACACATGCAATGAAAATGCAGTGTTATCAATAGCGAATAGCGGACATTAGTGGTGAGGCCAAAATCCGCTACGAATTAGTAGCGGATAGCATGGCGGCCGCTACTAACACAATAGCAGCCATTAATTTTTTTTTAAAAAAATATATCTAATTTAATAGAAAACAAAATGATGACCATAATAGCTCATAAAAATTATACAAAGAACTCAAATAATGTTCTCAAGCAAATAAAACCATTGCAAATAACAAGTTACCGAGTCACATAAGACAATAAAACTCTAAATGAAATCACATAATAAAACACATACATAAACACAAATGCAATTCCTTTAAAAAAAAAAATACAATAATTTAATATGGGGTTTTTAGTTTAATTTAGGGTTTTTAATTTAATTTAGGGTTTAGTTTAATATTTAATAAAAGAAGTTTACTTAAATAAATCTTAAGTACTGTAAATCATAATTTAGGGTTTTTAGTTTATTATTTAATTAAAAAAACTAAATAAATTTTGAGTACAATAAAATCATAATTTAGAGTTTTTAATTTAATTTAGGGTTTTTAGTTTAATATTTAATAAAAAAGTTTACTTAAATAAATTTTAAGTATAGTAAAATCATGGGCTGCAATAATAATAGTTTAATATTTAATAAAAAAAAGCTTAAAAGACTTAAATACCCTTAAATACATTAAAATCATAAGTTGTAATTAAATCAAAAAAAAAGTTTAACGGACATTTCACCAAATGCTCTCAGTAGCGCCGCTACTATCCGCTACCTGCTACCCACTATCGAGGCCACTATTGGCCGCTATTATAAAACCACTACACTATGCGTGTTGTCATAGCATTAGCTAATTTTTTGCTCCACTACGCTGCTATAGCAGCCGTAGCAGCCGCTATTGACAACACTATGAAAATGAACCGTCAGGATAAAAACTACTCCAAAATACCTCTGCTTCATTGGAAGTCTGGCATTGTAGACTGAAATCCACTGTGTAGCAGGAACTCCAAGACGAACCTTCTTCTTAGGTTGACCATCTTCATCATCAATATTCAACCTACCTCGCTTTTGGCCTACTTGATAAATAATCTACCAAATATTCATGATTATAATTAATCAGTTAATAAATTTTCAGAAAGAAAATCCTCAAAAATATTTGAAACACCCTAGTATGATTTTATATATATATATACATACATATATTAAATACATTTAAATTGCCCCTCTATTAAAATTATTATTTTTTTAAATTTATTTATGTATTTTTATTTGTATCTTAATATTATGCATTGTTACTTAAGAGTTAAAATTACATTGTTTATCTATTTATTGAACACGCCAGTCATTATTACAAACACTTAAGATCAATAAGTTTGTCACAAATTTCAAGTCACATGTAAACTTAAGAAACACCAAATTGACATTCTAGCTTTCACGACATAACTTCTCTTCTGATATATTTCAATTCTTTTCTATATTTTTGTGACCGTTTTCAATGTGTTTGGATTAATAATCTGACTTACCACTTGCCAGCCACCTTTTTATCTTTATATGGGTAATCTTAAAGTGCTACATAAATTGACTAGTCTTAACCACTTATGAAAAATTCTTCTTTTACAAAACTTGACACTTTCACTTGTTGAGAATTTCTGATGAAAGGAAAATTAGTAATACATTCATAAATTTATGAATCTCTAAAAATTTATAATTTTATGAGATTTTTACTTTTATATTAGTATATTATTTGCATATATCTTTTATATTTGCAAAATTTTTGGAATACATCAAATGAAAATAAAAAGTATAATTTTAACTGCCCCCCACCCCAAAATCAAACGTCAAGATCCTTCACTAAACATCTGAATATATTTAAAAACTGGTAATATATATTAACGAAAATGAAAAGTTTTACTTATATTACTAAATTGTTATTTCAATTATTTTTTTAGTATAAATATCAATAAATTACGTTGGTTTGGACATGTAAGACGTAAACATGTAAATGCTCCAGTTAGGAGAATAGAGGCTATGGATATTGAGAGAAAGGTTAAGACTAAAGGAAGATCGAAAAAGACTTGAAAGGAAATAGTTTGAAAAGATATGGAGGTTTTAGAATTGGATGAGCAAATGGCCTTGGATAGGAATCTATGGAGGAGGAGAATACATATGGACGATCTAACGTGAATTCAGATATTGGTTCATATAGCCTACCCCAATCTCTTGAGATAAAGGCTCTGATGATGATGATGATGATGATGATGAAATATCAATGAAACTTATCCAATTTGTAAATAAAAATTCTGATTGTATCAAATCACTATCTTTAAAATATATTGTTACTATAAAAATTAATAATATTTATCCAATTTGTAAATAAGAATTCTAATTACATCGAGTGATTTTCATTAAAATAGTTTTCTTAATCCTAGTGGTATTGAATATTTACAGATTAATTATTACAAAATTTTAATTACTTCAAACTCTATACCTTAGAAATATTTGTATTTTCAATTTATTTTAAATATAAAAACATATCACATGCAACATACGCAACAAGAAATACTAGACACATAAATACCTTTTGAGCACCATCAGTGTTTATTGGTCTACTAGTTGGATTTGGTCCTATCAAACCCTCAAATAAAGATACTAGTTTGGAGTAGTTGGGCTCCTCATCAAATTTCATATTCACCACAATCTCAAGAAACTGTTTTAGAGGTTGAGGGCAGAAGCAGCAAAGCATTTCAAGTGATGTAGCCATTTTCTTTTTGCAGACTAAGAATGATTTGTTGTCACCCTGGATTGCAAGAAAAAGAAAGAACAAGAAAACAATGTAGGAGATGAATGCAAAAACAAGTCTCTAATAAGCAACTCACTGTGATATTTATATCAGCTGTACCTGATAGCCCTGCCAGGGTAATCGACCTCGATGTAAGAATATGAGTGTATATGCAAGAGACTCAAGATCATCTCTTCTGCTGGCAGTTCTTCCCAAATGAGCATGAACACTTGCATATCGTACAGTTCCTCTGGTGAAAATGAAAAATTAACGAACAAAATAATATCAGCAAAAGAGTTGATCATAAACAAATTTCCAAATAGGCAGGCATTAGACACACCTAAACATGTCAGGGCGTTGATCATAATCAACATGCAACCCACTGCTGCTATCTTTCCACTTTGTTGCTGCAATGCCATGGTGTAGGCAAATCATTAGAATCTAAAATGAAAGCATAAAAGAGACACCATAGGGATAAAATGAAAATTTACTCGCCTAATCCAAGGTCAACAAGAAACAACTTCTTCTCTTGTGCTGTAGATGGTTGACCAAGTAAAAAGTTCTCAGGCTTAACATCCCCATGCACATATCTGGTATGAGGCAGGGTCAATGTTCAAAGCAAAAGTTAGTAGAAACAAAAAGCAGAGGGCTGAAAATGAAATAGATTTAACATTTAAGAAAGATACTAACGTAATAAATTTATATAGCTTTTGTGAAACTGGCATTCCTACTAACTTAAAATAATAAAAATCACAAACCCTTTGGCGTGCATCTTCTCTAGGATTGAAAGGGATTCAACAGCTATACAAGCTACCATTTCTACAGACATCCTGCATGAGATATTGAGAACAAAAATTTACATCGAAGTAGGAGGCAAATATTCCATAGAAAGTGATACATTTGGAAAAGAAACTAGTATATACTTTCTTATGCCCAGAAAGGTTAATAAGACAACCCCAGCATTTATTCATGGGGAACAAGCAGAACTCGATCCTACCCAACTCCAAAAAACCCAAGAAAACCAGAAGCTTAGATGTTCAATTCTACCCTTACCAAGGGACCAACAATAACAGTGAATGTACCCTTCTTCAATTGGTTCTTTTTTTATACTATTTTTTATAGGATGAACAGTGAAAAAAGAGGGTCTGCAAGATAATTTAACATCTAATCTAACACATATTGATTCTAAGGTTTGGGGTTTTTAGAGTTGTGTCTGAATGCACGTGGCACTTTAGGATTGGATTTGGGGTTTTTCTCCTTAAAATAATCAAAAAAATACCCTGGAGAGAGAAATCATAGCTCCACAATCACTAAATAACTTATAAAGACCAAGCATGAACGTATCCCCTCAAAATGTTTCAAGTGGAAAAACAAAATGGTAATTAGTACGGGAGTATTATTGTTTCTTCAAGCTATGACTATGGGCAAAACTAAAAACAATTGTTATCCTATCACCTACGAATGAAGTGATTTTTGACTTAATGAAGCGCTTCAGCTAATGTTGTCTCTCATTTCTGAATAAAGAAACCATAAAAAGGCGGATGTGGGGGGGGAGGGGGGGTGGTAAGTGTGAACAAGGTAGAGAAGACAGGTCACTCACGCTTGCCCTGAAGAATTCCAAACATCCCATAAGCTGGGACCTAACATGTCCATAACCTGAAAATACAAAAGTAGAAGTTAAGCCATGGATTTAGGATAGATATACAATAGAAGACATGTTGCAGATCATACCATCACATAATAGTCTCCTTGCTTTCCTTTGTAGTGTACTTTGGGAACTCCATGGCTACCACCAAGAGCACTGTTCACCAAAAACTCAACAAAACTGTCAGATACAATCGTAATTTAGATATGTTCAATAGAAACAATATAGAGCCACCTACTTGTAAACTTGCCATTCATATGGCGGACCATAATTACAGCCTTTGCTGTTTCTATGCTCAAATTTCAGAGCTACCTAAAAGAATGCAAAATAGTGACAGAACTAATATTAATATCAAGAATTATGATGGTATGACACTTTCTATGGCTTAAGATAGTTGAAGATGATTTACCTCCATGGCCGCAGAACCAGTTGCACGTTCATTTCCACCACTAACACGTCGCCCAACAAACACCTGACCAAATCCACCTTTACCAAGCTTTCTCTCTATCTTGTACACAGGAGATCCCCCCACTTGAACCTTGCAAAGTTAAAAGGAAAATATATCCAATTAACCAAACTGAATTTACAATATTAAAAAGCAAAGATTACCAGAAAGAAAGAGGTGGAAGGAAAAAAGTTTATTCACTTTTCCTTTCTAACTTTTCACTTGCTTGACATTAGGAAATTAGGAGAAAGAAAATCTGTGGATTTTCACGTTTCCATTCCCTCAACCCTTCCAAAAGCGGGAGGATAACATTCATTCAATCAAAATCACTCACTTGATTTACAATTTTACTCAATTCTTTTCCATCTTTCCATTTTCCATCAATTGTATCAAAATAAGGTGAAAACGAATTTCATTCCCTTTTCCGTTCCTTCCATTTCCTTCCTAACAAACACAGTGTTAGCTAGAAAATAAACCTGAAAGTAATTGGCTCTCATCATTTTCACCATGCAGCAAATTCACAAAAAATAAAATTGTTTAATTAGATAAAGAGGAAAAAGACTGCAATCAGTGAAACATATAAACGCTTGAAACCAAAACAAAAACAACTACAGAAAGTGCCAAAGAACCACAATACTTTTAAATAACAAAACAAACGCAGTTCAGAAAACATAACCAAAAAATTTTGGAAGGCAAAATCACAAGCATACCCTCTCCGGAAAAGGTGCAGTACTTCCCTCCTCTTCCTGTCCAGCAGCCTTGTTAGCACTCAACCCACCGCTATCGTCCCCCATCACAGCACCCTTCTTTTCTTTATCAACTTTTACTAACCCCTTCCTTTCGATATCGCTATCTCTCTCTGATATCACAATCACCTGCTGACTATGATTATGATTATGATCTTCTCTTGCGGTCGCAGCTGTTACCACCTGACGGTGATCCTCCTTCAGTCTTTTCGCGGCCAATCTCGTCGTCGGCCTACCACCCTCAGCAGCCACACGTTTCCGGCCTTGATTCTGCTGCCTCGTTCGCTTTTTCTCTTGTTGTGGTTGCTGCTGCTGCTCTAACTTGGCGCGGCCTCTGCAGACTCCTTTGCGAAGCTCAGGCATTTCGAAAACCCCATGCAATTGAAACGAAACCCCAATAATTCGATCATTGTATACTTACTTCTACAACGCCAGCCATGGATGATTTTAAAAAATATATATTTTGAGGAATTCTATTTCTTGTTTCCTGCAGAAACAAGAAATTGAATCTATCAATCAAAAATTTGAGGTGGATTTGGTTTAATTATTGAGAGGATTCAAACGTAAGGGGGAAATTTGTGAAGCGACGGAAGGTTAGGGCTAGGGTTGTAGAGGAAAAGGCAAATTTTGGAGAGAAATCAGAAATGAATAAAGAAAAGAATTAGAGGGAGATATAATAGGGGAAAAAAAACCAAAGAAAGAGGCACACCACACGGCGACTCCCGAAGTTGAAAGTATGGAGCGAGTCGTGTTCAGATTTTGGGATGCGGTGGGGCCAAACGTGAACCATTTGCGTGAAGCGCCCTGCCATGTCAGCATTTTTAGAAGTAATTGTACGTGGAGTTGTAGTTTGAATAAATGATGATATTGATTTTGGATTAGGGTAACGGTAAAAGTAATGTAAGTGTAATGTAATAAAAAGAGAAAATCTTTATTAAAGATATTTGATTAAAATTAATATAAAATAAAATTTACATTAAGTAACAAAATTAAAATTAAAATTTTATCAAATAATTTTTTATACCAAATTATTAAAATTATTTTTATATACAATAATATTTTATGAATGAATTAAAATTTGTTAAATTATTTTTTCTGCAAAATAATGCTCTTATTATTAAATATTTAGAAATTATAGTTATATATATTCTACAATATTTAACTTTTAAAATTTATCAATAAATAAAGATATAGTATTTTATATTAAACTAAAATATTTAAAATTTTAAGTAATATAAAACTTATAATCATATTTCATAAATATATAATATTTTTTATATAATTCTACATATATATAAATTAATTTATACTTCATATAATATATACTATAAAATTTTATAAAAAAGAGTAAAAAATAATTTAAATTTTTAAAAAATTAAAAATACAATAAATAAAAATCATTTAAAGAGGGATAAAATTGTAATTTTCTTTCTCTTTCATCCCACCAATGAGCCATCGAGATATCCTCTCTTATTGCACGGCAAGATGCATTCAAAAGCACCGTGGGATTCCAGCCAACCATTAAAAAAAACCATGAAATTAAATAACAAAAAGACTTGCTTTCCACCAAAATGACAATATTTACAAAAGACAAAAAATCAAGGTAATCGGAAGCCAAGAAAACTAAAAAAAATCATCCATGAAACAAAATAAAATCGCCAAAGATTTTTTTTGTTCCTAGAATTGAAATTGAAGGAAAAGGAGAAGAGCGTTAAGTTTACAGGAAGATTGGTCAAGGCATAGAATGGGGTCAATAGTGGTGGCCAAAGATCATAGCGAGACTGACGACGCCGATGCCAACAACGGTTGGAACTGAAGGAAAGGTTCAACCTTTTGTGAGAGGAAAGGGAAACTTTTGCTGGAAAGTGGAACAAGGAGAAGTTCTCTAGCCTAAAGAAAAGAGAGGTAATGGCAGAGCAAGGAGGTGTTTTCTAGATTAAAAGGAAGAAAGGCTTCGGCTATTGTGTTTGAAGAATAAGAGAAGTTGTGAGTGAGAAAAAGAAAAAGAAAGAAGAGAAAGGAAAATAAATGAAGAAGATGAAAAAGAAACTCGGCGGACCTAATCCAGATTCATGACCTGGTTAATAAAAATTAATGGGGTGTTTTTATTGTTTAACATTTTCATTGGGTAGCTCTGTTGTTGTTGCCTTTATTAGATTAAGACATAGCCTAAACATGTTTCTAACATACATGAAACATGTCAAATAATTGATGTGTGAAAGCTTACAGTAAAGATCATCACTTACCTCCAGTCATTGCCATCAAATTTGCCTTCTATTTCGTCAGGTTCCAGACGTCCACAAGTTTCTTGAAGTCGCTTTCCAGCCTTCCAAGCACATGAAAGCCTCACTATATGGTGTTTTTCTATATGAGATTAACATGTTTGAGGACCGGAAGGAGCTCTCTTTTAATTCTGATAAGAACATGCTAATTATGGAAAAAAATCACATTTTAACCATCATAAAATCGTGCCTTTAATTGTCACAGGGTAAAATACTGTATATTTTACTAATTTCACATATTCAAATCACATACGTAGATTGGGCTTATCTGTAGTGTCAATCAAACTCCAAATAAAAATATATTTATTTATATGCAATTCCAGGATCCGAAAATTTAATTACATCAACAAAATATTCATATTTACATCCCAAGTTTAAGGTACGTAAGAGTAGTACTGTACAAAAATTTGAATATATAAAAAAATACCAAGTATACCTTGACGAACAGTTGACGTAGCCTAAGGAATACTGAAATCAGGTCCTCCTGAAATAGCAGACTCGAACTCACTGCAAATAATCTAGGAGTGGAAAAATAAATGAGTGAGTGAAACGTGCTCAGTAAGAGACATCTATACTAAAGCTAATATAATGTATCCTATATATAAATTTTTTTTACAAAACGAATATTTATACGAAAACATGAATTAAAAACATGAAATAAAACGGGCACGATCTATCAAGAAGGATACTATAGTGGGTTGGGTAACCGGGTAGAGTATGGAAGGTACTTTGGAGTACCTGTCGTGTTCCGGTATCCAAAGCCACTATAGGGAATTTATTTGATTTAATTAAATCACAAATTCAATATAAATTCCATATCTTGCAAAACATAACATAAAACATCATAAATTAAATAAATTCTCTGTAAACATTTTAAACCATATACATATCAATTCTCCAACCATTTGTCAAGTAAATAATTTCACAAAACATATCATTCATATCAGAAAACATATCATACGAATAAATCAAATCCAGAAATATAAATCAAACTGGGAGTACCTGGATCTAAATTAGCCAGGGATTTACCACCCTAGTATAAGTTTAGTGGAGATTAGGCTACACCCAATAGTCACATGCACTATAATAGACGTATGGCCATAGTCAAGGGGCCACAATGTGAGCACTAGCCAGGTGTCACCTATGGGAGCTAGAAGATTGGGCTAAAGTCAACAAAAATCAGAACAGAACGGAAATGCATATACTCGAAGGTAGCTAAGGGGCCAGCAGTCTCTAAAACATTTAAATAAATATTTTTCATAACTGTTTATGGAGATGAATGTATTAAAATATATCACAGATATATTTATAAAAATTAATATCATAAAATTAATAAATTCAAACATAAAAACACAATAAGACTCAAAACAATATCTAATCATCCATATATATTTATTTAAATTCCATGAAATATAACAATATTATCATATGTCCAAAAATAGATTAAATATCACCAAAAATCATTTTGATTATTGAATTTGGGATTTAATATTTATTAACCCAATTCACATATTAAAATTTGGATACTGAAATATGATTTTATCTCTATGTCAAAAATTTCATCCTAAATATGAATTTCATAGATTTCATAAATTTAGGGGTTTTAGGTTAGCTTAGAGGAAATTTTGACAGCATGACAGTTTATTCAAACCTAACCCCTCTTGCATAAAAATTCAGCTTTCAAACCACAATTCACAGTTTCAATATTCAATCCAAAATATTCATTTAATTTCCATAAATTGCAATTCTCATCAAAACATACAACGCTATATCCCTACGCTTCGTACAAATATTCCTATGCTTCATACAAATATCCCTTACCTCTTAACTTATCGGTAGACCTGGCAATTCGTGTTCATAGTTCATTTTTGTGTCATGTAAAATCGTGTTCGTGTCGTGTAAAACACGAAAATTTCATGTCGAAATTCGTGTCGACACGAAAAACTCAAAATGTAATTTTTAGCTTTTACCATATGCATATATTAATTTTACTTAATTTTAACCCCGTGTCATCTTGTGTCATTTATTCGTATCATGTTCATGTCGTGTAATCGTGTCATGTCTGAGATTGTCAGGTCTACTTATCAGTATCCAAATCTCTGCCACTGGTAGTTCCTCGGACTTAGAGGCAGCAAATAATTATTCAAATTTGATAAATTCAATATTTTATAATTAAAAGAATATTTGATAATTTAAATGCTAATGAATTGTCAATATAATTTATTAAATGCAATCTAATTTCTACTGGTGCAAAATTCTAACTTTTTCTACATAACTCCTATTCCGATTCCAATTACACCTAATTTCTCAGAATAATTTCTACATTATTTTAAGGCCTAAATTTCATTGAAATCAACTCAATTTCTCCTTCCCCTTGATCAAGGCCGATTGCTCTTCCTTGCTTACACGTTGAATTTTCCAACTTTAAGCTTCCATATAAATTCTAACTAAATTCTATTATTTTTCTACACTATTTCTACATAAGTTACACATCAAATGACATCAAAATCATATTCAACAAGCCTTGGCCAAACCCTTCTTGGTGCTTAACAAATTGAATTTCTTCAATTAAATCGTAACTAAGCTTAATTAAGCAAAATTCCATGTTTTTCATATCTTCCACAATTTTTCTACATCTTCTACTCATCAAGTTGCATCATTTTCATACTCCCATGGTGTTAACCTAAACCTCATGTATCACCTTTCATGATTCATGCACAATTTAAGTTAAGGAAGCATGAAACATTATAAACATCAAGTACTTAATAAAAATTCATGGAAGAAAATCAAAATTCCACTAAATCTCACCTTAGCCGAATTGTATGGGAGACACCACAATCAGATTTTTGCTGATTTAGCACTTAATTTGGGCACCAAATGGAAGAGCAAGTTGAATAGAACAATTTTGATGAAGAAAGTGTTTGATTTTAAGGTAGTTTTCTTAGGTTTTTGGAAGCTTTTTCCTTCTTGAAGGTGGTGTTAATGGTGGCTGAGTATGGGTTTGGTTTTCAGCAAAAATGAACGTGGAAGCCGCTGGAGAAGATGAGAAAATTCTTGTTTTTAGGGCAAAATTAACATTTTGCCCTTATACTTAAATATTTCTTCTAAAATTGCCCTTAAACTTTGACTAGGTTGAAAACAGTCTGTCTAAACTCGAAAATATTTTATTTAATCATAATTCAACTTTATTTAGCTTGCTTTAATGTTTAGTGAAGCTTTTATTGAAGTTCGGTTATTGGTTTGGGTGAAATTACTAAAATACCCCTAACCTAAAATCACATAAATTTCTGTCTTCACATCTAGTTTCCACCATCCATCTAGATATTCTAAAACTATATTTTATGAGGAATTATTTGGTATAATCCATAGGTATTGTTATTTCTGAAAATTCTGACGGGCTATGGACTAAATCGTTATTTTCTAAATTATTGCACATTTTTCGAAATATGCAAAAATAATTGAGATTGAGGCTAAGATTCTTACCATAATATTTTTTGGCTCTGAATATTGAGTCCTTGAAATTTCACCTTCATCTAAATCTCCAAGAATCGGTGGGGCCCATTTACTAGTTAACCGTAAACCTAAAATAAAATCAAATATTTATTAATTATAATTACTCCAAAATTCTCAATTATTTAATTATATTTAAACCATACTATAAATTACAAGGTATCACATTAATAGCCAAAGATTGAGTTGAAATTTAGCGTGAAATTATGAATCATATTCGGAATTGGTCAACATGAGATTTCTGAAATTATGGAAACCAAATTCTGTCAATTAACCAAAAATTCTATTTCCATAATCAGGAGTATACCAACATTCTCCTACTTGGTCCATATATTTCACTCACAAAAGAAACAAATCACATGAATCATGGCGATAGTTCCTCTAAAGGTGAGTATTATCTTCCATGTATTACTATGTTAAATGTTTCTAAATAAACCCATGTTCACTTAATAAATAAACCTCATGTTTATTTTCGATCTAAACAACAAGGATATTTCTCAAATAAAAACTATAATGTACATAATCAAAATGAGAAACATCATATCATTAATAAAAGTCCCATTTACAAATCATAATATGGGACCAAGTCCCATTCGCTCTATATGATCCTTAAATTTAAACGATGGCATGCCTTTAGTCAAAGGATTAGCTAACATCAAATCAGTGCTGACGTGTTCAAGGACCACTTTTTATCTTTAACATGTTTTCTAATGGCTAAGTACTTAATTTCGATATGCTTACTTCAACTACTACTCTTATTGTTCCTAGCCATGAATACCGCAGTGGAAATACATTCTCAATGGCTTAGAAATGTAATCAACAACTCTAAGCCCAACAATGAAACTCTTAAGCCATACACCATGTGAGGTTGTCTCAAAACATGAAACGAACTCGGCCTCTGTAGTGGAAGTAGCAGTCAGTGTCTGCTTAGCGCTCTTCCAAAAAATAGCTTCGCCAAGCAAACATGAAGATATAACCAGATGTTGATTTTCAAGAATCAACACAGCCAACAAAGTTTGAATTTGAGTAGCCAATCACCTCCGACTTATCGGTCTGTCTATACATAAGCATGTAGTTCTTGGTGCCTTACAAATATCTAAGTACCTTCTTGGTAGCTCTCCAGTGGTCCATTCCCAGGTTACTTTAATATCTATCCAACATTTCCATAACAAAAGCAATGTCAAGTCTGGTATAGATTTGTGCATACATAATGCTTTCAAAAGCTGAGGCATATGGAATATTCTTCATCTGGTCTCGCTTAAAATCATTCTTCGGGCATTGGTTCAAATTGAACCTGTCGCCCTTTACAATGGGAGCTACACTTGGTGAACAATCTTTCATTCTAAACCTTTCCAAGACCTTATTAATGTAAGCATCCTATGACAGACCCAATATACCTCTGTGTCTATCTCTATGGATCTTTATGCCAATGACATAAGATGCCTCGCCCATATCTTTCATATCAAAGTTCTTAGAAAGAAATTGTTTCACCTGACGTAGCATCCCCTTATCATTGGCTGCAAGTAGTATATCATCCACATATATCACAAGAAAACAAATCTTGCTCTCACTAACCTTCTAGTATATACACTGCTCCATGATGTCCTCAACGAAACCAAATGAAGAGATGACTTCATGGAATTTTATATACCATTAGCAAGAAGCTTGTTTCAACCTATATATGGCCTTTTTAAGCTTACAGACCAAATACTCACCATTACTAGAAGAAAAACCTTAAGGTTGTTTCATGTAAACCTCTTCCTCTAGATCACCATTGAGGAAAGTCGTTTTCACATCCATTTGTTGCAACTCTAAGTGAAAATGTGCAACTAGCGCTATTATTATGCGAAGAGAATCTTTCTTAGATACAGGAGAAAAGATCTCATTGTAATCGATTCCTTCCTTTTGAGTGAATCCTTTGGCTACTAGTCTTGCCTTATAACGCTCAATGTTGCCTAATGAGTTAATCTTAGTCTTAAAGACCCATTTACAGCCTATAGCCCTAGCCCCATTAGGCAACTCGATAAGATCCTATACTCCATTAGATGCCATCGAATCCATCTCATCTTTCATAACATCGAACCAAAGTTTTGATTCTTTGCTATTCATGGCTTATGAAAACGTCTCTAAATCATTAACGGCCCCAACATTGAAATCGGACTCTTGTAGATACACAATATAATCACTAGGAAAGTTGACTTCTTTTCCGTAGTAAACCTTCTTAATGTTGGTTCAACATTCTCTAAAGGATCATGTTGTCCAATTGGTTGCTTATTCAATTTTGGCGTATCAAGAAGAGCCTCGTCTACTAGTAAGTTATCAGCTACTTGTGGATCTTGAATGATTAATTGTTCAATATCTAGTTGTACAGAAGGGATATTGTTCATGATAACCAATCCTTGACTTGAAGTAGAGGGTTGTTCTCTCACAAGAAGTAGGTCCTAACATTGGTAACTCCTACTAAGTCATTTTTAAGAAACTTGGCATTCCTTGATTCCACAATTCTAATGCTATGAGATGGGCAATAGAATCTATAGCCCTTGGATCGTTTGGCATATCAGATGAAATACCTACTTATAGTCCTAGGGTCTAGTTTCTTTTCTTGTTGGTGATAAACTCTTATTTCGGAAGGGCATCCCCAAATTTGCATATGATGCAAACTTGGTTTCCAACCTTTAAACAATTCGAAAGGTGTCTTTGGAATAACGTTCATATAAAGCCACTTGGGTTGGAGTGCTGGTTTCAGTCAGTATAGATTTGTCTTTCCTTATAGCATAGTCTATATCCATACACCTTAACTGAAGAAGAATTCTCTCTTTCCAAATCTTATAGTTCTCTCCATCCAATTCGGGAACTTCCAGGTTAATACTAGCCTAAGGAAACACTACATAAAGGAAACCACATGCTTATGTCTACCAATACAAATATATTTTATTAATCAATTATGAATCTTAGACATAAAACTTGCTTGTGGGCTAAAGTTCTTATTCTAATAGATTCATACTATTATGATAAAACTATCAAATTATATCATTTCCTAATCCTTGTGGATAAATTAAGAAACTAATTTGATATTTTATCTTAATTAGTTATAAAATTATAATAAAAATTCCCGTAGGATAAAATTTATTATAACTGTATAACTAATAACAATTTATGTCTAATACCATAATGTGATTTTGACAAAGATAATTTTATTTAATTAAGGTTGTTGTGGCTAAGCCCTAATTAAACAAATTATGAATAACTCAAACATATTGGCAAAATTTTAAGTTTCATTCATATTTTAATATTGCAATTAACATAAGGCACTTTTAATTCTAAATAATATGAACAAACTTAGCTACATGTGCTTAAAGTCAACCATAATTTAAAAATAACAAAAATTATACACATTCATAATAAGCACATATAGTATCCAAAATTACACAAAATTTGTAAGTTTCAAATTTAATAGCCAAATAAAATCAAATAATCAATATGGCCCCTAAATAAATTAAGCAAAATGGCCCTAAAATTTAATTAATTTTAATTGTCCAAATTTACTAAATTATGCCCATAGCATAAAAAATTTATTTTGGCCCAAATTAAATAAAACGATAAGACTTAAAACAAAATGGCCCTAAATAATAATTCAAAATTGGCCTAATTAAAAAAAAACGATTTTTTTTCCAGGCTCTAGCGAGTGTATACATGCGCCTTACTCCTTCTATTAGGCACGGAGCCATCTTTTTAACTCGATCTGGTGAAAACGCAAGAAACGGCTCTGTGACCCGACCCTAACACCGTGACCCGACCCTATCGGTGTTGGCTCATTCTAGCATTGTTTTTGCCCCTTTTTTCATTTTTTTTTTATCTACAAATGCTTTACAACAATAAATATTCAATTTTGAGCCAAAAAATGCATGAAAACCAAATAGGTTTAAGGAACCCGAGAATGAAAAAGCATAAATAGAAACTTTAATGGTTTCTCTCTTTAAATTTCCAACAAAATAGAGATTAAACGCATGCTCTGATACCACATATTAGATTAAGACACAGCTTAAACATGTTTCTAACATACATGAAACATGTCAAATAATTGATATGTGGAAGCTTACAGTAAAGATTATCACTTACCTCCAGTCATTGCCATCAAATTTGTCTTCTGTTTTGCCTAGTTCCAAACATCCACAAGCTTCATGAAGTCGCTTCCGAGCCTTCCAAGCACACGAAAGCCTCACTAGATGGTGTTTTTTGTATAGGATTAACGTGCTTAAGGACTGGAAGTAGCTCTCTTTTAATTCTGATGAGAACATGCTAATTATGGCAAAAAAAATCATGTTTTAACTATTATAAAATCGTGCTTTTAACAGCCAAAGATTGAGTTGAAATTAAGCGTAAAATTATGGATTATATCCGAAATTGGTTAACATGAGATTGTTGAAATTATGGAAACCAGATTCTGTCAATTAACCAAAATATTCTACTTCCATAATTAGGAATATACCAACAACCTTTGTATCTTGTTTTTTTCTTTTTGTATAGCTTCATTTCATTTTACCCTTTTATGCTACAAAAAATAGTCTTTTGAGCCACACATAGTATTACATTATGTTACCTTTATTTGTTTTTTCTTATTGTTCCTTCATGAAAGTTTGGCTTTTTTTTTTTTTTTTTTGCATTTGGGTAATGGAAGAAATGATGAAAGTTTGATGTTTTTAGAGTTTTTAATGGGTGTTGACGATTGAAAGGGAGTTTGAGGAGGAGACAACTCTTGCATGGGCAACACCATTGGTAATCTTTGCCAATACTCTCTCTTCTCTTAAGTTGTTAGAGTAGGTAAAAGTAAAACAAAGTGAAATTAAAGCCAAAAGAGTGACAGAGGAGAAAACTCTACCAAAGCCTAAGGGTTTTTTTTTTTCACTTTCACCTTTAATGATATACAATTCTTTTAATATTGTATTTGTAATGAAATGATTTGTTGAATATTAACATAAAAAAGAAAAGCTTCCCAAATTCACGATTTTGATGGTTAAAGTTGGGTTCTTTATAGGTGCTTATATTGATATGTTGTTTATAGTATTGAATAAAAGATTGGGTTACTAGATTTTGGTTTTAATTTGATATAGGATCGGAAATGTTCACTCATTGAAGTGTTTTAACATGAAATGAGATTAAGATTAATTAGATCAAGATTGAAAGAGCAACAAACCTCAACTGTAGGGAAAAATAAAGCAACTAATGGATGATGATAGGAAGAAAAGAATTTACGTGGCCTGAGGCATGAAGAATCAGAGAATTAGAGAATATTTTGGGTAAATTTCCAGAACGATTATGTGAAAGAGAAAGAGAAAAATCGTCTAGAGAGAGACAATGATATTTAGTGTAATACTGATGCATTACTTTTGTCCCCTTACTTCATTTATATACATCATTAATTACACTTAATTTTTGTTAATCAAAATATTAACATAACTAACACTAACTAATTGATTTTATAACTTGCTCGAGAATGCATGGACTGATAACTCTTTGAAAATAGAGTTAGTTTCATGATTAATTCCTTAATTATTGCTTAACCTCTTATGAAATTTCTTAATTATATTTCTAATTAGTTTCATTTCCTGAAATTAGGTAGATAAATTAATTTAAAAAGGATTCTAGTCGTTTTGGGTGGCAATTAGACTGAAAAAGAGCAAAAAAGAAGACAGAGCCACTAAAAGAGAAAAGGAGCATGGCAATTTGTCTTATAGTCCACATCATCTCTCTTGTCCACCTAGCACTCCATTTAGCATCATCTCATGCATTTCTTAGAGGCTAAGTAAATGGAAGACATGAAAGACGCATGCCAAAACATGGTGACACAAGCCTTTGCCAACTAGGATGCACACTTGTACAAGAAGTCAAATAAAAGGTGCTAGAAGAGATGAGGTGTCCTTAGGCTGACTTGGAGGCTTGGATGTAACTATCTTTCACAAATCGCTAATAAAGGGAAGACAAGTGGCAAGGGTTGCCAACTCATCTACCTAGTCTAATTACCCATGAACCCCTAGTTTAAGTGACTACATAAGCAACATTATAAGCACTTTCTATAGGGTCGGCTACTAGCATTCTTTAGTATTAATTTCTTGCTCATTTTATGTGTTTTCATTAGTTCAGAGTAGCCACGAATTTACTTGTTTAATTTGCTTTTCATTACTTTTGTTATTTCAATAGTTCTTTTTACATTTCCTTTGAAATCTTCTAATTTCTTTTAAATTTTCTTTTAAACATTGCTCACTTTCTAATTCCAACAATGAAGACAAGTTCCCTTTATTTTTCTTTTGCCATTTTTAATTCTTACTAAGCTTTATAAGCATGAGAATTTAAAGGGGTTAAATTACCTTTATAGCTCTCGTGCTTAAGTTTGGTTCACACTTTCTCCTTTGATTTTTATTTTCGATTTTAGAAATTTTTAGCTATTGTTTGGGATTTTTTATTACTCTTTTCATGTCCATTTTCATCTTTAAAAATCATCTCATAAAGTTCTTAAGTTGTCAAATTCAATTTACAAAGTTAAAAGTCATGGAATTCCCTTTAGTAACCATATTTGTTGTCTTGTGCTCTTTGTGAGAGCCACTTATACCATTACTGTACATGATGTTAGACATTTGATCACTATTCAATTCATGTGTATTTCGTAGGTTATAAAGGAAACAATGATGTTGGCCTCACTAGCTCTACAGTGCTTGAATAGAGGTAAGACTGGCCAAACATGGAATGGAAGGTCAAATAAACCTAAGGTAAGAATTTCCAACCCAAAATCCCTTATTTGGATTATTTTTGAAAAGCGTGTCAACAATTTAGGAAATGACGATTAAGGACATAGCCAGTGACATTTTCGTAAATTGTGCCTAAACTAAAGTGAATTTGGATTAAGTAAATATAGCATGATATTCTACATAAAATAAGTCCTAATCTACATAAAAATAAGTCCTAGTCTATGTCAATAGATAGATTGAATCAGTAGTTTAAACATAAATTTAAGCGATTTAACCGATATGGGTAATTTCATAATTTCACCTTTCGATAGATTGAACTTCGATGAAAACACCATGATTCATTAAAATACATCCAATAGGAATAATGTTGGTGATGAAATATGAATTTTTGGATTGCAATTACATAGTGAAAAAAATTACAGAAGCTTAAAGGCAAAATTGTCTGAAAACTTCATAACCAAGGGCATTTTCATAATTTCACCCCCATCTAGAAAATTCTAAATAACTCTCCCCTAAGTTGGTCGACACTATTCATCATCTTCTCCCCTGACTCCCACGCCACCATTAAAGAAAAATAAGAGAAAGAAAGAAAAGCTGTCATAAGTCCACAAAAATCACCATATCTCACCAAACTTTCTTCTACAAACCTCCTCTTCTCTTCAAGCTTTATCTATCCATACCCAAAGCTTAGTGTAAAAGTGACTATATCAAGAGGAAAGGAGACTTGAAGAATTCGGCTAAGGTAAGGGTACTTCATGCTTGATGTTTTATTTAATTCTAATGGTAGAAAATAGATAAACTAAGTGTGTTAAGCATGAATCTAGTGTTGGATTGAATTGGATTGAGCTAAATCATGCTCAAGCATACCCAAGGGTTTCGACCATGAAGAGAAGTGTATGAAACCATAGTGTTTGATGCATGAAAATGGTGTTAAATGATAGAATGAACGTGGCAAAACATGAAATAAGTGACAAATAGTTGAAAATCCATTAGGTGTGCTTAGTGGTAGTTTCGTCCAAGCTAAAGGGAGATGGATTCATGGGTGCATTTGATGAATTTAGGATGCCATAATACTATAGAAATTATAAGGAGTCCACCAGTGCAATTGGAATTAAAATCGAACATAAAATAGTGAAGTTGTGTTTTAGCACCAGTATAATTTATACTTGTTTAATAATTTCAATGTTCAAGGTGGCTACATTTAGTGAAGAAAAATAGCTTAAAAATTTAAGTGAGGAAAATTAATCAAGTTGGTGAAATGTTTTGCAGCCCAAGAGAAATAATATGCGTGTGGTGCTATTGAGAAGGTTGATTACATTGGACAGGTAAGGGATGAGTGTGGAAGTCGTAGGGATGAGTGTGGAAGCCGTAGGGATGTTATGAATGCATGATTTTATTGAAAATAATTTATGAAATTATTTTAGAACTCAATTGCTTTGAAATTATGGAAACTGTGGTTTCTGGCTGGTATATTAAACTGTGTTTGAAGTGCAAGAAGGTTAGGCAAATAGCAACCGTTATGCTGTTGAAATTTCAATAGGAAATTTTTAAAAATATCATGAAACATTTTAAATGCATAATTCAGGTGAATTCCCTAAATTTTGGTACTTTATTTAATATTTTTCATAAAATAATGATTTACCAAAAAACAATATTTAAATATATGTGTTATTGAATTTAATTAAAGTAAAGCTACCGATATGTTCCTATGAGTGTTTTACAGTGTAATAGAAGGTTTATAAAAATTATTACAGAGATATGAATATTTTATAAATTGTTTTCACTGTAATGTTCACTGTGTTACTTAAATACCTTTATAAACTGACTGATAATTTTATTGATATTTACCACATTCCTTAAAGGTATTTATATTATTTATAAATTGTTTTGAGACTGTTAGGCCATGTATCATGCTCAGGTGTTACTGTACTGTTACTGTTACTATGCTGATTGGTACTGATCATATCATCAGCGTCCCAATTGTCACCTGATCAGTATACACTGTGGACACCTATAGACTATGGCCGTATGTCTCACGTGTTACTATTACTGTTCCCTTCGGGGATTACTGTTATCGCATGATATATTTTGGGTGTTGCCTGGTCTCCACTTACTGTTTACTATACACTGTATTATTTTTATCGAATTGTTGATGCCACTGAACTGTTTACTATTTATTGAACTGCTTACTATACTATTTACTGAACTGTTTACCATACTGTGTTTAGTGATATCGATTAATTGTATTGAAAATGATTTTTTATAAATTATTTATTAAATGAAATCACATTTATATTATTTTATATCAAAATCAACAGTTACTCCCTACAGTCGCTATTAGGTTCCGAGACATGACAGGTATTCTAAAATACCACCCATACTCTATCTGGATCCCTAGCCGACTATAGTATCCTTCCTTTACCATCCCTAGTGTACCGCTAGGAAAATAAATGATTTAATGCATATAGATTTCATAATATCAGTCTTTTATACGATTCTTTTACTGAGCACGTTTCGCTCACCCCTTTATTTTTCACTACACAAATTACTTGCAATGATTGCTTGATATACTATTCTAAGGGCTAGGCTACATTTTGTTATCCCAAGGTAGCTTTTGTTAGATCCTTGAGGTATATTAATTTTACTTTTAAATATTTAGACGTATTTGTACAGTACTACTCTTATGTAAATGATAGATAGGGGATGTAAATATAAAATGAATATTGATTTTGTAAATATTTCTATAATGTAATTTAAATAAATTTCTTTGTAAACTGGTTATTGTTTAAGGTAAGTGTGTGATAAAGGTATCGCAGATAGGCTAACCACTATTGTGTGTGTGAAAAAGTGATAATTACTGTTATTACAGAATGTGACACTCTTTGTATTTTCTATTTCGGCAACTTTAAGGTCATCTTTGGCTGTTGTTTGTTGTTGTTTTGATTTTTTTTTTTGTGTCTCATTTCATGCATTTCAAATGATCTTAGAGTCGTGCATTTTAGGGGTTAGCAATTAGAAGTGTTAGGATAAGTTACCTTGGCATTTTTAAGCATTTCAACATGTTCTGATCAGCCCTTAGGCATTAATTCCAAGGGTTAATTTAGCTACTTTTTGGCCTCTTTTCAAGTTACATTTAGTGAGTTCTAAGTCATGTAAGATTATACATTAGTTAGGTAATTTTTTAGGGAAGGTTAGGTTGCATTTTCATAGCATTGTTCATTAGCATTTTGACATTCATTTCCTTGTTGTCGGTGTGAATCCTGGTCAGCATTTAGGTTCTATTTTGGTCAGTTTTTAGGTACATTTCATTAGTTATTAAATCATATTAGGGTCATATAAGTAGGGGTTAAGGTGTAGGTGATTTTTAGTTAAGTTTCTATAGCATTTACTTGCATTTTCACTTGCATTTTGCATTTAAATTCAATTCTGTTCGAGTTTTATTTCCACATTGTTTTCATGCATTTAGCTACTATTTTGGGGTGTTTTAATATGTCTCAGCGTAGCATAAGTATATGGTATAAGTTAGGTAAAGTGTGGTTAAGTGTCCATGCCATTTCCATTAGCACTTCCATGCATCATTTAGTTGTAATTAGCCTTTGCATTCACATTTTTAGTTATGATTTTTTAGGCTATATTTATTTCTGTTTTAGTCATTAAATAACATTAGTTTAAGGTTTCCACAATGCATTTAGGGTTAAGATTAAGTCATGTAAAGTTACTTACATTTATTCATCTTTTAGAAATCCAAAAATACAAATTGTTTTCATACATTCATTAAATTAGGGATTAGTAGTTAATCATGCATTTTATTAAGTTAGATTTCCTTTAATATTAGGTAATTAGGTTTAAGGTTACCATTTAGTAGCATTTAGGCTTTGCTTGGTAGGAAGGATGGAAAGAGGTGAGGATGGAAAATTTGATAATCTAATGGCTAGATTTCATAACTACTTTCCTATTTTGTAGCTTAACCATTAGATTAATAAATTTTTCATTCTCACCCCCTTCTATCTTTCCTACTAAGCAAAGCCTTAAAGTTAGTAATTACAATTTAGGGTTACATTTTAGGGTTTTAACATTTTAATACATTAGTTTTCTGTTGATTTTCAATTAATTAAATGTGTTTTCAAAATAGTTTTAATAGTTTATTTCATGCATTTTTCAGTCCATTTTAAGAGTCTTAGTCATTTTTTCATTGTTTGCATTTTAGACCCACATTCTAGTTAATTACATATTTGGCTTAAATCCTTTCTAATTTAAATTTTTGTGTGTTTTCTTTTGCAGCCTTTTAATTTTCATCACTGTCAGTATAAGTATTCCCATTTAGCATTTTAATTTCATTTTGTTTTATTTTTTTAAATATTTGTTTTAATTAGTAGCCTTTTAGATCACACTCTTAATCAACAGTCATAATTTGCTAAAATATACTTAGAGTGATATTATCCACTAATTAATTAAGGCCTTGCATAAACAATCTCTGTGGAACGATAATTTATATTACTTGCTTGACCATGTGCACTTGCATGTAGATACCTTACAGTACACTTAAATCAATCAACAAGTCTTTAGTGTCGTTATAAGGGACTGGGCATAACCTTAGTTGATATTAGAAAATTCATGTTTAGGTATTCTTTTAGCCTTTATATACTTAGAGCCTATAGGTTAGATTAGGAACATTTTAGTTAGATTTTTCTATTCTTTTTTTGAGACTTTTAAGACTCTATTGATGCTTGCGTGCGTGGAGCCAAGAGTTATGAATTCTTTCCCTTAGACCTTAAAACTGAAAGGATACTTAGGAAGATTAGAAGGGAAACAATAAAAGAAGTTGCTCTACTACAAGACATCATAGTTGATCATTGCGAGCTCAAGATGATAGGGGACTACACTGTTCCCATTGTTGGTGGATACTAAACTGGGATTAGGAGACTAGCTATCCCAGTTAACAACTTTGAAATCAAGCCTGTAATCATCTAGATGATCCAAACTTCTATATAGTTCTAGATTCCCCATGTTGACCCTCGTGCACATTTAGGTAGTTTCTTAGAGATATGTAATACCTTTAAGCACAATGGAGTCTCAGAAGATGCAATTAAGCTTAGATTATTCTCTCTTTGAGGGATAAAGCTAAGAGCTAGTTAACCTCACTGCCTCAAGATCCATTTCTACATGGGACGAGCTAGCCCAACAATTTCTAGCCAAATTCTTTCTTCCTTCTAAAATGGTCGAGCTTCAAAATGACATCTCCTCCTTTACTCAGTATGAAGCTTAGGAGAGATACAAAGACCACCTTAGGAAGTGTGCCCACCATGACTTACCCACATGGCTTCAGCTTTAGACCTTCTACAATGGTCTGACTAGTTAAAATTGGACGATAACCGATGTTGCTATTGGAGGAGCCTTAATGTGCAAGACGGAGGAAGAAACATACAACCTGCTTGACAAGATAGCCACCAATAACTACTAATGGTCATCTGAGAGACAGTTACCCAGGATAGCTATGGGTGTTTATGAACGTGATGCTCTTACTACCTTGACCTCTTATATAGCTACATTGACTAGGAAGAGTCTTTAAGTACCTAGCCCTCTTTTAGACCTAGTCCTGTCTTAACAGTCCAAAGCTATTCAATTTGCCTAATTTGTGTGTAGGTACACGATTGATAGGTGCCTTTTGAACTTAAAGTTTGTACAATATGTTGCCCCACCCTTAGGCAGTAGAAAAAACCCATATTGCAGCACCTACAATCCAAGGTGGAGAAATTACCTTCATTTCTCCTAGAGTCAGAACTAGGGTCAATCTTCCAGTTTTAGACCTATAGGTCTTCATGGTTTTCAGCCACTACCCTTTCATGTACCACCACCAAAGTAGTTTTTGTCATGACCCAAAGGCTATAACATGCACTTAACGTTGACACTAGTTAACAAATTTATGGATTAAATTTTTCCTTTTTATTTTACCATTTGTATTCGATGCCAATATAGTCACTAAACCATTTCCACTCATTCTTTAATTCAAATGTGATTTAAATTACTCTCTAAGATAGGCAATAGTCATTTTTATACCTATAACTTATCGTTTCTTAGAAACAGAATGAAAATATTCCACTTATATTTTGAGATTTTTCCCAATTAACCACCTACAAATCATCACACAGAACACAACAATATTGCCCACAATTCACATTATATTTATCAAATAAGTATCATCTCAACAGTCCTAATATCCACAACTACTCACCACATACATATCAAATAACATCAAAATATTATATCAACAATTTATTATCATAGTTTACGTCCCATCCTATAGTACTGTACAGAAACTACCTAAAAATAAAAGCATATACCGAAGAAATATTACGATATCAAAATATTCAATAGCAAGGATTTTGGGCGTTAAGGCACTATTCAATCACTAGAACTGTCCCAACGTGTCCTTTAACTTGAATCAATCTGTAAAAAAATTAATCTCGTTTAATGAGCAAGGGCTTAGTAAGTTACTAATATATTAATGGAGTTAAGATTATATCATCTCTAATGCAAATGCATGAATCCTACAACCATATATCACAGTATCATTAAGAAATTGATATCCCTCGAGTATTGATTCGATCATACCCCAGCGATGTTAAAAGTCTTTGTTTCACTACATATCATACATTAATGCAAGATATGTCATCATGATAGGGTTCAATAGGTAAAAACATGAAAATTCTCCTATATAAAACAACGTCCATTTCAAAACATGTTACATATAGTATATAATCATGTACGAAACTTATATAGTCTCAAAATCATTTCACATATACTTTAAAACACGTTTCAAAACATGTACCATCTCAAATCATATTATGTGTTATATAAAATCATGTGTAAATCATATTCAGTCTCACTCATATCACATATATTGTAAAAACATATCATATATAGAGTTTCATATACAATAAACCATACTCTAGACAACATTTAACATTTATTGGGAGACTAGGCATGGATCCCTATTCTGGTATCATATCATCTCTATTTGATTATAGCTATCAATGGGAAAGTTCCCCCTAAGGGCATCTATTTATGATCATAGATTGTCCCAATCTCACTGATTAGGTGGAAACTGAGAAATATGTCCATGACTATTGTCGAAACAGCCTGGAATGGTCTCATCAGGTAACATCTACATGTACATATCATGCATATATAAATGGAGTTCTATGCCACACAGGCAGAACCACACAATATATATACTTTATGCCACAATGGCTTATGCCACATAGACATTCCATAGGATACCTGTTGTCTCTAAATCAAAATCTCTTTTTCAATTTCTTTTCAAATCCTTTAAGACAACCACAACAATAAAGCATTTAAATTGTATCGTTTCTCAATATCAATGTATAGTTAAACCGTATGTTCAGTTTGTACATGTTATGCATGATCTCAACATATGAGTTAAACATTCATGCATTGTGGTTATCTAGACATTTCAAATGTACAATTTCGTTCAAAAGATTTAGATGCATATCATTTCAAAACAATATTTTCTCTTTTAAACCAATATATGGTTCCAAAGTTTCAAAGTCATAGGTTATGCACGAATAAACCTAAATGTAGCAAAGCATAACTCAATTCTCCAATAGTATCAATAAGATCACACGATGCAATCGTACATATACAAATTCAGATATATACTAATAGCATCTATAGGTTATTAAAATCAAACTCCTCTTTTCGATGTCACAAAATCACGTAGATTTACATTTTCCTATCCAACTATTATCCACACAATTCAAACCTCAATTCACTTTCCACTTTCCAACATCTCTCTCAAAAGTCTGTAAAACACAATGAATAACCGTATATGTCCATGTGTAAATAAATATAATTCTAATAATATCTCAGAACACTAATATCGCATATCTCTTATCGGGATCACATTGTCACATCCGTACATGGTCTCTATATTTTAATATCACACATTACCATAAAAGAATTTATTGCAGTCTCAATCACCATATCACACATAATTACTAATTTATTTGATAAAAGATACATTTCATATTCCATAACACTAATTATACAACCTTTGTTATCCATTTCATTTTCATAAGGTACTGTAAGTCATATTTTATAATTGCCTTGTCAGACCAAAAATCGAAATCATGACTCCAAGAATAATATCTATTGTCATCATGAGGTAATTATCCCATTTCACAGATCGTAAAGTTATACCAATACCATTGTCTCGTAATTGTCTTATTCGACTCTAAAGCATAATTTCAATTTTAACCTTGTACTTTAAAATCTTTCTTAATAAATCATTTTAATCGTTCTTTCTAAATCTCTGTTTATGCAAGAATACAGTAACTTTTACATAAGACATTTTATCTAAAACGTTGTACCAATATCATTATCTCGTAATTGCCTTATTCGACTCTAGAACATAATTTCAATTTTAACCTTGTACTTTAAAATCTTTCTCAATAAATCATTTTAATCGTTCTTTCTAAATCTCTGTTTATGCAAGAATACAGTAACTTTTACATAAGACATTTTATCTAAAACGTTGTACCAATATCATTATCTCGTAATTGCCTTATTCGACTCTAGAACATAATTTCAATTTTAACCTTGTACTTTAAAATCTTTCTCAATAAATCATTTTAATCGTTCTTTCTAAATCTCTGTTTATGCAAGAATACAGTAACTTTTACATAAGACATTTTATCTAAAATTCGATAACATAATGTTTAAGAAATTGGAACCTCTTATAGGTAAAATCCAAAATTTACAACCAATCCAAACCGTTTTAAAACCTACGGTTTCCAAGGCTATTCATTTCAATATATGCAATAGCTTAAGTGCTCTTAATTCAACACAATTCAATACTTTCTCCCACAATCCATTTATCAAAGAAAAATAACTATAAAATCACTAAAACCATACTTTAATTTTCACAATTGATTCATTTCTCTAACAATCAATTTGGCACGTTTCTACACTTTTAATTAAAATTGATCAATTATGTATTAAACTAAAGTTGTAAAAATATTAAAAAACCTTAGTCAAAACCGAACCCTAGTAGGTTACTCACGATATCAATCTACAGTTCCTTTTGTATAAATCCCATACTTATTTCAATGCTTGATCACATATTAATACTATTCTCGGCATACTTTATCATAACTCAAATTTATATTCCAACACAATTCTTATTTATATTAGCATAATTCCACAATTTCCATAACCTCTTATCCTTACCTTAACATCAATTTTATTATTGTTCTGTCAAAATCTTCATAGTACTCAATATACATTCCCACAATTCCATATCTATATTCTAGCAATAATAATTAATCTTCTATGAATATTTTAACGATATTCCAATATCAAATAATCACATAAACACAACTTCCTATACACACAATATAATACTAACGCAACTTTATAAAAGTATATTACCTTTCTGCAAAACTGTCCATTATGCCACCCATAAGCTTTGGCAACTCCATTTCGACACTTTGAGGCATTTAAAGTTTCTCTTCTTCCTCTTTGTTCTCCAAGCAACTGTATCTTGCCTAGAAGCCCTTGTTTCAAACTCACATTTCTATTCTAAAACGGCCCTTAAAAGCCACAATTTAGTCCTTTAATTCCCTTATTTAACAGCACTCAAGGAAACCCTAACTCAGCCTCAAACTCTCCTAAAAACCCCTGTATTTTCTAGCTTGAGAATCCTTGACATTTCGGTGCCAAGTCACACCACTTCTGCCTTGTTTTAGTTCTGTCCACGTCGATTCCGCCCCTATACAAACTCCTGTTTTCGGCCAGCATAGCCTTACCTTTCCTTTTCCGTTTTTGCTTTATTTCATATCAACAAGCACCCAAAGCAACTTAACATAGCCCTCTAAAAACGCTAAAATCAGCTCTACAAATACCTTGTATCTTTAGTGTTAGCTTTAAATTGCAATATATATTTTGAAATGACAAAAACTTAAGTAAGCTTTAATGTTTTAATTCATATTGTAAATTTGCCTTATCACACATGATTTTCTCAATACATTTCAAGTGTTCATATCAAACATTAAGACCATGATTTAATGATGCATATTCTTATTGGTCTTAATTCTTTATAAACGTTTTGAATATTTTAGAAAATCACTTGATGATTTCTTGGACAATATTTTCATTTGAGAAAGTCAAGAAAAACTCCCTTAAAACTTATAAATGTTTTGGGTTGAATTAGGATCAAAGGTCATATCATTTCTAACCCAAAAGTGCAGGAAAAATGCCCTTTGGAAGAAAAGGATCGATCCCCACTGTAGCAGGATCGATCCCTTTTTGGCAGAAAGTCTTCCCAATGTCCCTGAAGCCCAGAATGAAGATTCTGGACAAAAGGGATCAATCCCCACTGTAGCAGGATCGATCCCTTTGCCCGAAAATAGCCTATAACGGCTAGTTTTGTGAGATACAACGGTCATATTTAATCTTGGCTCCACCCAACGGCTAGAATACATCCAAGGGACTATAAATAGAGGCTTAGAAGCTAAAGGAAGCAAGAGGAACAACCAAGCAACATCTTTCATCATTTTATTCATCTTCCTCAAGCCTCAACAATAATTCAAGAGATAAAGAGTCTTCATCTTCTATCATTCATCTATTTCTTGTATTGCTTAGCACAAACTTTGTATAGACTTTTCATTGTGCTCAATTTCTATAATCATTTGCCTACTTAGAGGTCTTCCTTGATTACACAACTTGTTATCCAATTCAATCCTTGTAAAAAGGGGAGGTTTCTCTTAAGCCTTAGAAAAAAAGGGAGGTTTCTCTTGAGCCTTAGAAAAAGAGGGAGAAGAGGTTTCTCTTGAGCCTAGAAAAAGAGAGAGGTTTCTCTTGATCCTTGAAAAGAGGGAGTGTAACAAATTCAAGTATAGTGAATTTGGGGAAAATCCTTGGGAGCATCTCAAGGTAGAGGACGTAGGCAAGGTAGCCGAACCTCTATAAATCGATTGTGTAAATCTCTCTCTCCCTACTCTTTATTTACTTGCAATTATATTGTGTTTATTGCATTGAACTTGGATTGCATGCTTGCCTAACCTAGAGAACTTAGAAATTATTAATATAGGCTAGAGAATTTAGAGAAACCGAAAAACGGGCATAAGGTTAGTTAAGAACCGATTCACCCCCCCTCTCGGTATAGCCTATAAGAACCAACATTTAGCTCATCACAGCTCTTGTCACAACGCCTACACCGCTCCTCAATCACCTATTCTTTTAGTACTGAAAGGCCCAGTTACAGCCCTTTTTTAGCCCCTGTTTCGAGCCCCCAAACACCTATGATTTAGCCTTTAAAATGCCACCTTCAACCCCGTTTCACCCCTGAAGCAGTAGCTACAACACCACCACATCAGTCTTCAACAACAACCCCAAGCAGCAGCCAAAACCAGCACCTATATTCCTTCCGTTTTAGCACCTAAAACTCACCCAATGAGCCTTGTTCCAAGCTGTTTATAGCCTCACTTTCTGGCACCTAAATCACCTAATTACAGCCCCTATCAATCACCCTTTTTAAGCCTTGTTTCAACCCTTAAAATGCTCTTTTCCCAACCTTGTTTTTAGTCACAACTCAACACCAAAAGGAACCATCTTCATCCCTTAAATCGGCGTCTGTTAGACTTTTATAGTTCTTAGCAATAGCCTCCTGATTGGCGTCCAAAAAAGCCCTTATTCCAAAGCTATTTGCAATATTAAACCCCAAGCTTCAACCCCATTTTCAGCTTAATACTCTACCATTCCAACCCTGTCCAGCATCCGATTCCTCCCTTATTGAAAGCCCATATCTTCAACTTCAACTCTCTCTCTCTCTCGACTGCCTATCAAATTTTAGCCATAGCCATCATTTTCTGCCTCAATCAGCTCAAAAGGAACCCAACAAAGAACCCTTGAAATAACCCTGTCGAGAGCCCCTTCTCCCTTAACTGAGTTGCCCTGCTCCAACCTAACTATCGTCTCCCCTGTTTTAGTTTCTACTTCCATTTCACCCATCCTCATAACTTTTTTCTTGTCTGCGATAATGGCAACTCTTCTTCCCTTCTTCGACCAGTCCTCTTCCTTGGTCCTTGCTCTTCTCTCGAGTAGGGGTGTAAACGATACACTGGTACTCATAAGCTACTCGGGCTCGACTCGAAAAAAACTCGAATTCGACTCGATTTTTCTCGAGCCGAGATCGAGCTCGAGCTACTCGAGCTGTCGAACGAGCCAAGTTCGAGTAATATGGTATCCGACTCTAGTAGCTCGCGAGCCTAATCGAGTATTTAATATTTTAATATATATTTTATTATAATATTATAAAATTTTAATTATAACATAAATTAAAAAACCCTATTAAGCTATACATTTTTTCTTTTCCTTTCGACTCTTCCCATTTAGTTCAGTCACTTTAAATTCTCTAAACCAGACGGTGCACCCCTCCGCTTGCTCCGCCCATCTTCCCACTGATTACTGGCGACACCACCTCCCTCAGCTCCGGCGATGCTTTTGCCTTCAGATCCGGCTTCCCCTCAACAGAAGAGTACTATCCATGCCAGATCTGGTGCCACACGAGGACGATGAACCAGTGCCAACTGTCGAGGATCATCTTCCACAGATCTGGCGCCGACGAGACCTTGGGCCCTCAGATCTGGCGTCGGTGAGACACTCAGCCTTAAGATCTAGCACGGACGACACCATCAGCCCTTAGATCTGGCTTCTCCTTGGCCGTAGTAAGTCCTTTCGGTTGGCCTCATGGCGTCGCTACCATCTCCACCCTCACGCACGCGACAGCGCACCTCTCCTTCAGTCACCCACACCCACTCACCTAACTTACGCACGCAGGCAGTAGCTACTAGCAAGTGTGCTTGACCCTCATTCTGTCGCCGACAAGATCAGATTTTTTGAAATTTTTTTCTGTGGTAAAGCTTTTGTTTTTTTTTTTGTTTTTTGTTTTCCTTTTGCATGTAATATATTTCTTGTGAAATATTTTTTCGTTCCAAATTGTGAAATTTATTGTTTGTTAAAATTTGTAATGATTTTCCTTTTTTTTGCAGAAAATAAAAGAAAGGTTGCTGGAATTTTTGGTTTCCTCGGAAAGGCAGAGAGAAATTTTGGGATTATTTCTTTCTGGGTTTTAAGGCAAGAAGAATAATAAGAGCTTGAACTGGTAAAATATTGCAATCTCCCTCTCTTTCACATGCACGAGTATAGGAAAGTGAGTGCATGTGCATATTCTTTAATGAATTTTTAGATTTCCTGAATTTCCTTTGCTTTTGTAATAGATGGATTTCTTGAGTTCCCTTGAGACTAGCTCAAGATGTTGTCTGCGTGGTCTAATTTCCAGGATTCTCGCAATATTGGTAATGAATATTCATCAATTATAATAAAAAAAAACTTTTATCCAAAATGTTCCATGCCTTAAACATGTAAAAAGAACAAAAAAAAAAAGCTAAATTATTCTCAAAATCAATGTATAATAATAATAATAATAATAATACTATGTTGTTGGAATACTTTGCTGATGTGTTGATGATAATACTATGTTTTGTTTATCGGGGTGCTTATGAGTCATGATTGACTGTTAATCATCTTCGGTGATTACTTTCTATGGCTGATTCTTTTTTCTTTTTCTTGTTCTGGTGTTGTTTCTGCTCTGGCAGGGGCTGTTTATCATCACTGCTATGCACTTTATCTTGCTCTTGGTCATGGTACACTGTATAAAAAGTAAATAAGCATTTATGTCACATTTTGTTCTAGATTGAACCTCAACACAGAAGGCTTTAGATTCAAATTCAGATTCAAAGACTAATTCTTCAACTTTACTAAAACTTGGATGGATTGCTAGTTGTTAGGTAGATGTAATTGGGATTGCCTTGGATTTGATATTCTTTTTGATCTTGTTGGCTACTCTACAGGTGGTGTGTCGTGTACATGTTTGCTGGAGCTAGTAATGAATTTGATGATGGATCAAGTGGATATGATGATGGATCAGTTGTTAAAGCTAGTAAAGCTGTAAAGGATGTGCTGTTGCTTTTTTTTTTTATATATATATTGTTTAACTTATGATTTCGAAATTATGTAAGATGTTATAATTTTCTAAATAGATTAATGTTGTTGTGTAAGTTACTTTTTTTTTATTGTAAGGTTTTCATTATTGTTGATGTGGTATTGATATTATTATTAAAATTTATTATATTTTGTTGTTGTTAATTGATAATATTTTTATGTATATAAAATAAATTCGAGCTCGAGCTCGAGCTTATGATCGAGCATGAGAATCGAGTTCGAATAGTCGAGCTTAATCAAGCGAGCTCGAGTAGCTCGTTTTCGATCTCGAGTTGAGCTCGAGTTCAAAAAATATGACTCGATCGAGCTCGAGCCGAGTACCGAGCACCGGATTTCATAGTCGAGCTCGAGCTCGAGCTCGAGCACCCTGCTGTATCGACTCGGCTCGACTCGATTACACCCCTACTCTCGAGCTCTCTTTCTTAATAAATTCTCCTTCCCTCTCTTTTTTTTTTTTCTGTTTGGGCAATCGATCTACTTAAGGAGCATATGGGTTTGGTAGGATATTTCCCACCAAACCAAAATAGCTTGTTTTAGAACCTTTTTTTTTTTGTTACATTTGCTTTCAAATTTTTAATATATTATATTATCTCATTATCTCACATTATTTAATTACATTTTATTATTTATCTTTTGTATTGAATCCTTTAATGCAAATATATACATATATATATTTACTTTATATATTTGATTTATATCTATACACACACTTATTATTATTTATTTATAAGAATATATATTTGTTTAATTTAGATACATATATATGATATATGTATATATTCAAATTATTCTTAATCCTATTATTATCACTATATATGCTTGTTATGCAAATAAAATCTAATCCCTAATTTCATCATCCTTATGCCTTCATTCTCCACAATTCTCATAGAATAAATATTGAAAATTCTTAGAATAATCGTATATAGTTCATCACTTCATGATTAACAAAAAATCTAAAACACAAATTCAATACATGATTTTCTTCAATTATACATTTATTCCCAAGTTCGGTACAAAGAATTTGCGGTCTTTACATCCTCTCTACCTTAGGATATTTGGTCCTCCAAATTACTCCAAGTCACTGAACAGAAATGATGCTTTTATTTATCGTATTCTTTATATCCATGTAATCTAAAGTTTGACGAATCTTAAGAGCTAATTCACATATCCCCACTTATCTAAAGATTATATTTACCTATTAACCTCAAAATTCAACTAATCGTTCAATCCATAACTCGAATGCATCTCCTTAATTCACACATTGCAAATGTACATTTCAAAATAATTAAGATGATCTTATAAGTCTTACTCACCAATCCTGACTTTTCAACTCAACTTGTTTCATCTAAAGAGCCTCTAATATTCATTTAGAGATTTGTTCCCTATAACATGTCTTATCCAGTCTAAGCTCTATCAAAACAGGTTGAAAAGTCCTTATCTGTAAAATCCAGATTTTATTATACTGTATACCATATGTGTACATAATCGATAGTGGAAATAAATCCTTTTAGTGAAATTAAGGAATCATTGAATATGAATTTCCACTTTTCATTTTATGTTATAATGTACGTGTGGTGTATAAAGAATAGATGGGATTTAAATTATTTATTTAAGGTATGAAAACATTTAATGAAGAGTAAGGGCTGTCAGACAAATGGAGAAAAGAGTGAAAGGAAAGCCAATAAACATTGGCTGGCAGTGGCGTGGACTGGGAAGGATGAGGAGATAGCCAATCAACGTTGGCTGGAAGAGAAGTTGGCGAGGAGAAGAGAAAATTTAGTCAAAAAGGAAGGAAGAAAACGGACTGCAACGGGAGGCTTACCACCGTTCCTTTTGTCACCAATTTCTCTGGGTTTTAATTGCATGAAAGACGTGCAATGATGACAGAAAAACAGGATAAGAATAGGTGGCAAGTTTTAAGTGGATTTGAGGGGCTATATAAGAAGAATACCTGAGGAAAAGCCATACTATTGTTACTCGCCCATTCTGGTTGCTACAAATTTTACTTCGTTTCTTCCGTTCCTTTCATAACCATGGAGTTTTATCTTTATGTCAGTTAAACCTTTTTCTCACCGTTGAAGAGCTAAGGAACAAGTAAAAACAAAACTAAAAGAGGCAGAAAAGCACTCGGTTATTGGGAGAGTAACTGGGTTAAGGTGAGTTTCATAAGCTCTATGGTTTTCTTGATATTCCATAATAGATTCTATGTTTTATAACGTGATAAACATAGATATAGCCTGGTTGTAGTTAAATATTGTGAGAATATATAAGAAATCAGATGGAAATGATTAAGAAATACAATAGACGAGCAAGGAGTATTCGCCCAAAGGGTGAGGCGAGTACAATGCAGTACATGACTAAGCGAGAACATGTTCGCCAATAGTTATGGGATAATCAGAATGATAGGTAGATGGGTGAGGATCGATGTTCGCCAAACGGCGAGAAGGGCGACCATAGGGATCACCCATGTGAAATGTTGATGATCGCCAATGAGGCAAGTAGGAGATAAAGAGGTCGCCAAGCGTTGTCCAATTCATGGGCGAACCTATTTATGAATGAAAAGCCACGAGTGGCGAACTGAATTGATAAGCATGGTGAGTTGAGCACCCTTGTTGGGCGAACTCCCATGAATAAGCCGCTAATGAAGGGCGAGCTCAGTTGGGTGAGCTGTTATCTCGCCAAAGTGGTTGAAAAGAGTTTTAGAAAAATTGTTAGAAAAGAAAATATTAATGGAATTAATATTTTACCTTGTAGCCGGGAAGTGAGATTGATACGGCGAGTGGAAAGCAAGGCTACATCAGACGAGGTAAGGAAGTAGTATGTGAGTAGAAGGCATGTCCTGTGGAGTAAAAATGTTAAGAAAATAATAGAAATTGTATTGTTTTCTGATATGCATTTGTTTGATTAAGTGTTTTGATTTTGGGCGAGCTACAGGCCGCCATATGTTGTTTGACGGGCGAACTGGTTAGGGCGGGTGAGCCAAATCTTTTATAAAGTATTAAGTGAAGAACTTTTTTATGAGAAATTGGGCGAGTGCCCTTGTTTTAAAGAGAAATCAGGGTAAGTCAAAGTTGGGCGAACCTTGTTTTAAATATAAGGCGGGCGAACCGTTATCAACGAGCCATACTTTTGTTTTGAAAAGCTAAGTGGCGAGCGAATACTAATTTACCATCTTGTCGAGTTAGTCAGGGGCGAGCCGTGAAGGGCGAGCTGACTCTGGCGAACAGTTTTAAAGTGTAATTTCTTTTACGAAAAATAAGACGTTTTAATATTTTGAAAATAGAAATATGAAATCTCGTTGGGGCGAGTTGACCATTGGGCGAGTGGACCAATGGGCGAGTTGAGTATTGGCAAGCTTACTATGGGCGAACTAGCCATGGGCGAGCCAGTTTAACCCGTGCCTTTCTCACACAGAAAAATGTTGAGATTGCGGGTTATTTTACTATGTTATAAAACCTTTTAGGAAAATCAAATCATTTGGTGGAAATGATAACATGAGATAAGACTTGATTTTGAGACATTAGGCCATGAGTTCATGCATTATTATACTTTGCGTGACCCATCTAGGGTGATGGCTCGGGTCATATAGACCAACGAGTGCACCCTAGGGCGTCACAGGGCTGATGGACTTGCCAAGTCTTCAGCGGTCTCGAAGTCACTTGGCAAGTGACCCGAACCACTATAATTATGCCATAGATCTAGTTGAGATAGTCGAGGGCGATGGCCTACGGGTGCACCCCAAAAGCGGATGACATGTATTATTTGCATGATTTAAATTGTTGCTTAGTCTCAATTAAATGATTTCTGGAAGGATCTGTTGAATCTTGTTTAATGTTAACTATATTCATTGTTTCCTAATGAGTTTGATCGTTAGGATAATTAAGTGGTTTTGAAAATATAGTTTTTATATTTGTAAAGTAGCATACACCTTTCTTACTGGGCACGTTGTCGCTCACTCCTTATTTTCCACTCCACAGATTGTTGAGATAGGACAAAGAGAATTACCTTCCCAAGATTTGATATCGAAGGTATGTTGTATTCTTTTATATATTCTGTTCTATGGTACAGTACTACTTTAAATAGGAGGGAATGTATAAACACTTGTAAGTGAACAAATTAATAATTCATAACTTTATATGATTTACAAGGAATAAGAGAATAAAATCTTATTAGAGTATCTAGAGTTGTTAAGCATCACTGACAGCCCAACCGGTAGTAAGTGTAAATTATAAGTGAGTAACATGTTATATAATGGAATTGGGATGTTACATTATCTCCCATATTCACTTTACAAGCTTATACACTAGATTGGTCATTTAGGGAAGTGTCCTATTAGTTCAAGCTCTACATTTTTAACTTCTTACTTTAGAGAGCGATGAATGATTGCACATAGCCAAAATTTATCAGTATAGAATCTTTAATATATATATATATATCTAACAAGAGTTTACCTTTAATAATTGAAACAAATGCAGTAATTCTCTCTTGATCCACAATAGTTTCATTGTCCTAAACTCTTGGCTTCTTGCCTTTCACTGCTAGCCTTTGCCACTTGTTGCTTCTTGTCTTAGGCTGCCTTTCGGCCATTTTCAATTTTGAGCAATCCTTCATCCTATGCCTAGTGTTCCCAAATTTAAAGCAAGCTCCTATATCCCAATAGCAGGGCCTAGTACCATGATTCCTACTACATCGATGGCATGTCTGCTCAATCTTGGGCTTATCAGCCTGTATGTGAGGCGCATCCATTTTCTACCTCCAATTTTGAGCCTTATTTTATCAGGTTTCTTTGTTTCAACCTTCTTATCCCTAGCCTCTTTCTTGGAGGTATTCTTAGAGATATACCACTCATAGAAAGTTTCTAGGAAGACGTCCTAAGTTATTTTAGGATTTCGAATAGTCAAAGCGATACAACTAGATTCACACCAGTGCTCAGCCTTGTCTTCTAACATAAATGTAAACAGTAGTACCTTTTCTTCACTATTACATTCCATACTCTTTAAGAGTTTCTCAATCTTCATAACCCACCACTTAGCTATAATAGGGTTTTTGGTCTCCTTAAATCTTAGAGGGTTCCTTTTTTGGAATTATTTAATAAAGTTATAATTCTGTTAATCTCATCCTTGGCTTAGGGTTGTGATACTGCTTGTGGCTGTTGGGGAGTTTGAAATTGAGAAGAAATTTGAAGTGGTTGAGGGATTGGTAATGGCAAAGTAGCTTGTGATTGCTATGATGCTTGTGGTTGCAATAAGCCCTAATTGTTGCTAAATTGCCTCACCACTAGGGTAGCGAGGTTGGCCACACTTTGCTCCAAGCACTTGAATTGGGTGTTTGGGCTTGGAGGAGGTGAAGGAGGTGAGGGTGGGGGCGATTAAGCTTGACTTGCTTGGGAGGGTTGCCTACTTTCTCCCTCCATTTTTAAGTTTCAAATCCTACATTGCAACCACACACATTTAGGACAATCCTTTAAACTCTATTAGCAATTTTATACTTAGGCATATACAGTATTATGGATGTAAGACTAACTTTATTTTGTCTACACTGATACTACTAGATAAACCTTACTCTGATATCATCAAATTTGTCACAATCCAAAAGTCGTGACATGCACTTAACGCTAACACTAGTTAACAAATTTACGAACTAAAGTTTTTCTTTTCATTTTACGATTTATATTCGGTGCTAGTGTAGTTACTAAACCATTTCCACTCATTCTTTAATTCAAATATGATTTAAATTACTCTCTAAGATAGGCAAGAGTCATTTCTATGCCTATAAATTATTGTTTCTTAGAAACAGATTGAAAATATCCCTTTTATTTTTTGAGATTTTCTCTAATTAACCTCTTGCAAATCATCGCAACGTAACACAACAATATTTCCCACAATCCATATCATGTTTATCAAATAGGTATCATCTTAACAATCCTAATATTCACAACCACTCACCACATACATATCATATAACATCAAAATATTATATCAACCATTCATCATTTTAGTTTATGTCCCATCTTATAGTATTATACATAAACTGCCTGACAATAAAAGCATATACCGAAGAACTATTACAATATCAAAATATTTAACAGCAAGGATTTTGGGTGTTAAGACACTATTCAATCATTAGAACTGTCCCAACGTGTCCTTTAACTCGAATCAATCTATAAAAAATTAATCTTATTTAATGAGTGAGGGCTCATAATTTACTAATATAATAATAGAGTTAGGATTATATCATCTCTAATGCAAATGCGTGAATCCTGTAAGTGTATATCACAGTATCATTTAGAAATTGATATCCCTTGAGTATTGATTCGATCAAGCCCTAGCGACATTAAATTTCCTTGTATCACTGCATATCATGTATTAATGCAAGATGTGAAAGCATGAAATTAAATTCTTGAATTTATCTTGATTTTGAATGTGATATCTTCACCTTCATGCACATGTCTTGATCTTAGACTCGTATGCTTATTTGGAAAAGGCTTATGTGGACATAGGATTGCATTTGATTATTTGATTTTGTGCATTATATTCTAGAATTTGCTTGATATTCTCTTGAGAAGAAATTATTAGATCACATTTGATTAGTGATTTAGGTCATCCTTGAATCGTTTGAGCCTTTCAATCTAACCTTTTAAATATTTTATTTTGAGTCACCTATTTGAGCCAAATTAGCCTTTCTTTGTATATACACCCATGAAGTTAATTCCCTTAGCCAAATAAATAAATTCTACTACCTTTTACCTTGAAAGCATGCAATTAACTAGGACATCATCAAAGGTATGTATATACGGGTATATGGAAAAGGAAAAGAAGAAAATAGAAAAAGGAAAAGAAGAAAATAGAAAAAGGAAAAAAAGAAAAGATAAATAAAGAAAAGGAAAAAGAAAGTAAAAAATAATAATAGGAAAAAGAAAAGAAAAAATAAAATAAAAAGAGGAAAAGGAAAATGCAAAAATAATATAAAGCATATAGCAAAGAAAGAAGAAGATAAGTTTATGGGAGTTATTTAGAGCTCTAAACATGAAAGATCCTAGAAAGTAATGCATAATTAGGGGTTCTTAAGCCTAAATTTTCTTGTACCATACCTTAACCCTAGCCTGACATTAGAAGCTTAATTAAGATCTATTGATTCTTGATTAAGTGTGGCTACATTAGTAGAGAGAGAAGTGAAAAGTAAACATATGGAAATGATCACTTGTCATTGAATTCACATTTTTGTGTTTGCATAAACTAATCCAGATTATGTACTTTGAAGTGATGATTGACATTACACATACACAAAGAATCCAATTTGGGTTAAAACTTATGATTAAATGAAGCCTAGTGTTTGAACTATACCTATAAGTCTTTGTATAAGAGTTTATACTTTTTCTTTGAGGATAGTTGGGAAAATAAATATGTTTTGCACTTATCATCTCTTGCATATATTTTGTTTTGCTTGAGGACAAGTAAAGCTCAAGTTTAGGGGTATGATAACTCTATGAAAATAAAGTTATTTTTACGCTTAATTCCTTAATTATTGCTTAATCCCTTAATGAAATTTCTTAATTATCTTCCTAATTTGTTTAATTTCCCCAAATTATGTAGATAAATAAATTTAAGAAGAATTTCAGTTGTTTTGTTGGCAATTGGACTGAAAAATAGTAAGAAAAAAGACAAAGCATTAACACAATAGGCAAACGGAGCATGGCAATCCATCTTGCAGTGCAGATCATCTCTCTTGTCCACCTAGCACTCCACATGGCATCATATCATGCCTTTCTTGGAGGTTAAGTACATGGAAGACATGAATGGCACATTCCAACACATGGAGGACACATGCCTTTGCCAATAGGATGCACACTAGTACAAGAAGGCAAATTGAAGGTGCTAAAAGAGATGAGGTGTCCTTGGGTCAACTTGGAGGCTTGGATGACATGAAATATCTCCCAAAAATGGCCAATAAGGTGAAGACAAGTGGTAAGGGTTGCCAACCCATCTACCTAGTCTAATTACCCTTGTACCCCTAGTTTAAGTGACCATATAAGCAACATTATCAGCACTTTCTACAAGGTCAGATGCTAGGGTTCTTTAGGATTGATTTCTTGTTCATTTTATGTGTTTTCATTAGTCTAGAGTAGCCACCAATTTACTTGTTTAATTTGCTTTTTCATTTCCTTTGTTCTTTCAATAGTTCTCTTTACGTTTCCTTTGAAATCTTCTAGTTTTTTTTTTTAGACTTTGTTATCGCTTTCTAATTCCAGCAATGAAGACAAGTTCCCTTTATTTTTCTTTTGCCATTTTTAATTCTTACTAAGCTTTATGGGCATGAGAATTTAAAGGGTTGAAAAATTACCTCTTTAGCTCTTTTGCTTAAGCTTGGTTCACACTTTCTTTTTGACTTTTATTTTCGATTATGGAAATTCTCAATTGTTGTTTGATAGTTTTTTTTATTACTGTTTTCATGTTTAAAAATCATCTCATGAAGTTCTTAAGTTGTTAAAATCAATTTACAAAGTTAGAAGTCATGGAATTCCCTTTAATAGCTAGCTATTTTTTTTCTTGTGCTCTTTGTATTTTCTGTTTCACCAACTTAAACATCATCTTTGGCTACTATATTGTTGTTGTTTCACTCTTTTTTTAGTCTCCTTTCATGCATTCCAAATGATCTTAAAGTCATGCATTTTAGGGGTTAGCAATTAGGAGTGTTAAGATAAGTTACCTTTGCATTTTTAAGCATTTTAGCATGTACTGATCAGCCCTTAGGCGATAATTCTAGGGGTTAGTTTAGCTATTCTTTGGCCTCTTTTCAAGTTACATTTAGTGAGTTCTAAGTCATTTAGGATTATACATTAGTTAGGTAATTTTTTAGGGAAGGTTAGATTGCATTTTCATAACATTGTTCATGCCATTTTTGCATTCATTATCTTGTAGTAGGTGTGAATCCTGATCAGCAATTGGGTTCTGTTTTGGTCAGTTTTTAGTTACATTTTATTAGTTATTAAATCGTATCAAGGTCATGTAAATAGGGGTTAAGGTGTAGGTGATGTTTGGTTATGTTTCTATAGCATTTACTTGCATTTTCAGTTGTATTTTGCATTTAAATTCAATTCTGTCCAGGTTTTATTTCTACTCTATTTTCATGCATTTAGCTATTGTTTTAGGGTGTTTTAACATGTCTTAGGTAGCATAAAGTAAATGGTATAAGTTAGGTAAAGTGTGGTTAAGTGTTTATGCCATTTCCATTAGTAAATTCATGCATCATTTGGCTGTAATTAACTTTTGCATTCATATTTTTAGCTACTGTCTTCTTTAGGCAATTTTTATTTCTGTGTCGGTCATTAAATAGCATTAGTTTAGGGCTTCCAAAGTGCATTTAGGGTTCATTTAGGGTTAAGGTTAAGACGTGTAAAGTTAGCTTACATTTATTCATCTTTTAGAAATCCAAAAATACAAATTGCTTTGGTACATTCATTAGATTAGGGATTAGTAGTTAATCATGCATTGTATTAAGTTAGTTTTCGTTTAGGATTAGGTAATTAGGTTTAGGGTTACCATTTAGTAGCATTTAGGGTTAGTACATTAACAAGTAGGGTTACATTTTAGGTTTTTAACATTTTAATGCATTAGTTTTCTTTTGATTTTCAATTAATTAAATGTTTTTTTCAAAATATTTTTAATAATTTATTTCATGCATTTTTAGATCCATTTTAGGAGTCTTAGTCATATTTTTATTATTTTGCATTTTAGAATCGTATTTTAGTTAATTATATTTTTAACCCGAATTTTTTCTAATTTGCATTTTTGTGTGTTTTCTTTTGCAGTCTTTTTATTCCATTTAGCATTTTAATTTCATTTCCTTATTTTGTTTTATTGTTTTTTATGTTTGTTTTAATTAGTAGACTTGTAAATCACACTCTTAATTAAGATTCATAATTTGCTAGAATATACTTAAGGTGATATTATCCAGAAATTAATTAAGGTCTTGCATAAACAAGTTCGTGGGACAATAATCTGGACTCACAATTTTATGTTGCTTACTTGACCACGTGCTGCACGTAGATGCCTAGGTACACTTAAATCAGTCAACATGGATTCCTCTATTTTGCATGGCTTCTCCAATAAGCCCATAACAATACCCCCTTCTGCAAATCATCCCTACTCTTAATTAAAGGATAAAAGTCAGGGTACTTCACCCTCAGTTGCTCAAGTAGCTCGCATGTCGTGTCCTCTAAGAAGGTGTTCTTCCACTGCACGAGCACCTCTGTCTCGGCCTTCCCGTTGCGTTTGACCAACCTCTTGTTGATGATGTTGATGGGCTCTTTGGCCACATCCCCTTTGTATCTAACATGGGTAGTGGAATGTGGTTCGTGACTAGACCAACATGTGGCTTCAAATGTGAAACATAGAAGGTAGGGTGAATTTTTTTGCCTTTGGCGATTCCAATTTGTAAGTTACAGTCCTAACCTTATCCAAGATTCTATAAGGCCCAAAGTACTTTTAGAAGTTCCCCTACTTCAAATTGACAATCTGATCTTTTCTTGCTCAACTGCTGTTACACCTTATTCTGGGCTCTATGGAGATGATACTTCAAGAGTTTAAGGGCTGCTTCTCTGGCCTGTAAACTGCGATCTACAGCTCCCACAGTTAAACTTCCTCCTACATATGGAATATGGAAAGGGGCTGACTATCCATATATAGCTTCCTATGCGTCATTTTGATGGTGTTATACCACTATTCTGCCAATGGCAACCAATTTTTCCACTCTTTCAGTCTCTCTGATGCCATACAACGCAAGTATGTTTACAAGCTCCTATTCATCACTTCGAATTGGTCATCGGTCTGGGAATGATATGCAGTGGAGAGCTTCAACTTAGTTCTCAATAATGTGAATAGTTCCTGCTCAAATTTACTGATAAAGATTTTATCCTTGTCTGAAACAATGCTAGAAGGCAACTCATGCAGTTCGTATATATTATCCAGGAATAATTGAGCAACCATCAGAGCGGTGTAAGGGGTACTAATGGCAGAAAATGGGCGTACTTCTTAGCCTATCTACTACCACCACTATGATTGTGATCCCCATGGACTTAGGCAACCCCTCTGATAAGTCTCTAAAATATCACATTTTAAGGTACTTTATTACATGAATTTCAATTAATATTTGGAATTTTTATTTAATTTCCTTCTTATTTATTTGATTTTTATTCATGTGTAGGAAATTCAAGAACATTATGGTAATCAAGGAAATTGGATTAAAAGTGGTTATTGCTTTGAAGATTAATTAAGAATTGCCACGAGCTAATTTATTCACACATGTTGAATATATATTAGGAGAATATTTGGCATTTAATTAAAGCATGTGAAGAATGAAAGTTTGACTGCTGTTTTGGCTTGAATTTGGAAAGGAAAGTAAGAAGAATTTGATTGCAATTAAAAGAGAGTTCAGCTTGAGGATTGCTACCAAGGAACCCTAGAGATTCAAATATAAAAAGCATAAAGCTGTCGCCAGAGGGAGAGAGGAGACTGGTGACAGCAACCGCTTTCTTCAACGTTCTGCAATTTCTTTTGCATGTTCCTCTGTGTTTTAGATGTAGTTTAGAATTGGATTTTCAGTTCTTACACTTTTAAAGTTCAGTTTTTGTTTACTGCTTTTATTTTTCTGTTTTCCTTTAGGAATCAGTAATTTAAAAGCATTGCCTTTATAGTTTTAATTTTAATTACTACATCTTTCTTTCTCTCACATTTTCTGTTTCAATGTTTCTACTTTATTTCTTTCTGCATGTTTCTATTTTGTGTGTTCTTTATTCTTTGTGTTTCTGCCAAACATATTTCTGTCCTGGTGTTCGGTGCTGAAGCTTAATGGCTGGACAAAGGCATTAGAAGTGTGGAGGCAGAAGCTGATGCTGGTGTGGCTGCCTGGAGGCGTGGTATGAAGTCTTGATTATGTTTTACTGCCTGACTGCCACATATAACCAAAAGATAACTCTTAACCAGTGCAAAAGTCTTGGCATTGCTTATTGATTTTATGCATAAGTTAATAGGCACAAAAATATTTGTTATATTGGTTTATTTTCATCATTGTCCCACAGAAAGCAGTTTTAGCTTTTCATGTATTGTCTTTGTTACATTACTAGCCATAATGGGTCTATTTTTTTTTTCAGGTTTTATGGGCCTTTTTAGGAAAGTGCTTGTTGTATGCAGAGATTCTGGCTCAATATTGGTCAAAGAGTCTAAAACCTTAGTTTCTTCTAATTATTCTTGACATTGAGTTGTCTCTTCTGTTGTTTGACATAGTAACTTGTTCTTTTGATCTATATCTAAGAAAGAACAAAAACTTGTGAGGTTAGTTATTAAAAATCCTGTGTGGCTGTTGATCCTAACTCTGATTCAAAATATAATAATATGCTTTTTTCCTTGGTGAAATGTGTGGTAGTACAGGAAAATGGAAAACTCTTAACGTGAAATGCACTAAGGATGTTTATGAATATTTCGAATGTCCAAACTGTTATGGTATGCACTCTTTAACTAGTATTTCATTTTTATTTGCTATATTAACCAAATTAATACTAGCTAGTTTTTCTTATTTTGAAGTGCTGTGCCACTTTCCTTGAGCATGCACTAATCTAAAGATTTTTCAAATTATGGATGATTGCCTCGGGATATTTTTAAAATTCACAGATTGTATCAATTTTTTGCTTTCCAGGACAATGGTAAATTATAAATGTGAAGTCATGTTAGAAACTCAAATTTTAGATGGAGTTATATTTCTTATGATACTTAACGATAGCTGAATATGTACTTTCCCTGATTAATTTACTTTTACAGCAGAAACGTTGGTTCCAAACATTGCGTGTTGTGGTTAAATGTTAATTAGTATTGTCCAATTCTAATTAGAGAATACATGTGGATGCGTAATAAAGAATTAATGTTTGTTTTATGTTTTGTCATATACATAATATATAGTGTGAAAATGTCTTAGATCCTAGGACCTAATTGCTCGTTAGATATAAAATCAGAAATCACTACCAACTATCTTCTTAGGTGTGATAAATCGCATATTCAACTTAAGTGCACCCCTAAACTCCACTAAGGGTTCCTAACATGGACAAATATTGGTCTATGTTCAGAGATTTAGAATTCGAAAGTACGATTACGTGTGAAGACATTCTAAAAAGTACCAACTTAGTCTTAAGTTTCTTAAGTTTGGTTTTTATTTGTATTAATTTCAATGTTTTAAATATTGGAAAACTTTTTCAGTCATCTCCAGCATTATGGTAGAATTATTAGAAAATCTTACACACTTCAAGAGTATTTCTATAGTCACACTCAACTCACTTGAAGAGGCTCCATCGTTAGATTAATTAAGTGTTTTATGATAATTTTCTAAATTTTCTAATTCCTATCCACCTAAATTCAACCCTTTCCAAGTTTTTTTTTTTTTTACCTATCCTTATTCTTATTCTCTTATTATTTTTTATTATTTATTTTCTTTAAATAAGCGTAAATTATTTTTTTATTGAGATTATTCCGATAAATTTTCTAACATTTTAGCAAATTTAAGGGAAAATCTCTCACTTAGGAATTCTTTAAATGTTTCACATTTATATTCACTCTAAGAATTACATTATTGGAATAATCTTAATTTACTTTAATCATTAAATCATAAGTTTATAATATTTTTAGAAATATTACTTTATCTTTGTTTTCAGAAAATTTTATTCTATTGACCTCAAATCTAATATGAACAAGGGTACAAATAAATAATACATCAACAATATTCAAATCTATAACTATATAATAAATAAATTTTGTGGGATTTCCTCTTCCCACATCGTGAGAACCCCATTTCCCTAAAACCCAATATAAGTTAAAGAGTCTAAAAATTAAAAAGTGAAAGTTGATCGCTAAGATTTCTAAATAAAGGGTTTGTTTGGTAAAGATTGGGGAAGTACCCAATGTGGGCCCTGTAAGGATTTTTACTGTCTAGATAGAAATGAGACCCAATAGTAATGATATTTGAAGTGAAATATTGAGATAGCAACAATCTGCATCTTAAAATTTCCTCGTTTGCATATGTTTTGAAAAGCGTAAAATAATTTCAAAAATGACAATTAAGTCCATAAGCCCAAAAATAATCGTAAATAACGATCAATATATATTGTGTTAGCTTTAAATTGACATATGTATTTTGAAATTACAAAAATTTAAGTAAGCCTTAGAGTGTGTTTGGATAGAAAATTTTGAAATTTTGAGACATTTTAAAATGAAAAAAATTTCAAAATTCATTATTTTAAAATATTAGCATTTGTAATTAACTTGTTCGGATAAAAAAATTTTAGAAAGAATTTTTGAATACTAGAATTTGATGAAATAAAAAATAATTATAAAAGAAAAATAATAATATTATATATTAGAAAAAGAAAAATAACAAATAAAATATGCAATATGATCATTAGTTTGTAAAAATATAAGTAAAGATATATTATTAAGATAAAATACTTTATTTTAATAGTGGTCATGTCTAATAAAATAGAAAGAGTGGAAAGAATTTTGAAAAACTACCTTTTTAGGTGGATTTTCAAAAGGGAATTTGAACATTTCAAATTCCTTTTTGAAATTCCTCCTAAATTTCAAATTCTTCAAAATTTTTTGCCAAATAAGAAATTTGCATTTTGGACTTTTAAATATCTTGATTGAAATGAATTCCCTCCTTGAAATTCCTCATCCAAACACAACTTAATGTTTCTTTCATATTGTAAATTTGCTTTATCTCACATGATTCTCTCAAACCATTTTAAGTGTTCATATCAAACATTAAGACCATGATTCAATTGTATATTTCTATTGATCTTAATACTTTATAAAATGAGTTTGAATGTTTTCATTAAGTAATTTTCTCAAGAATATATTGAACACAAGTTTAGAAAATTACTTAATAAGTTTGTTGGACAAAGTCTTCATTTGAGAAAGTCAAGAAAAACTCTCATAAAACTCATAAATATTTTGGGGTAAATTAAAACCAAAGATCACATCATTTCTAACCCAAAATGACTCAGAAAAGTGCATGAAAAGCATGAGGGATCGATCCCCCATGTTGAGGGATCCATCCCAAAGTGGCAGAATGCTCCAGAAAGCTCAAGAGGCAAATTATGAGGCATGGGATCGATCCTCTAAGATAAGGGATCGATCCCTCTTGGCAGAATGCATGGGAGGCCCTAAATTTTGAAGACTGCAAATTGTACTAAATTTTGTAAATAAATAAGAGGCATCAAATGAGTATAGTATTGAAATTTAGTTGTACTTCTAATTTCCTTTAGTAATAGAGACAAATATTTTACTTAGGAGCAATTACCAATAAATGGTGAGTGCTAGCATAAATTAGAATTATATAACTAAGTTCAAGACATGCGTTAATCCAATGAAGAAAATAAATTTAAATTAAGGACATTATTGATATATACATATATGAAATGGATGAATATACAATATAAGAAAAATATATGTATATGCATATAAACTAGAATGGGAAATGTGATTTAATAATATAAGATATAATACTAATAAAATGAAATAAAATATAGCAAGATGTATGAAATATATAGATGTACATATATATATATATATATACATGAAATGATAAAAAAATATATTAATATTTATATATACATTAAAAGTACATGTATATATATATAGATATTGAATAGGATATACATAATATATATATAAAAAGAAAAACCGTGACCTGCTCCCACCTGTGAACAAAAGAAAAGGCAGAAGCAAACGCCAAAACAGAAAAGAAAACCCGATTTAAAAAGAGAAGGAAAAGAAGAAAAGAAAGGAAAGAAGAGAAAGGAAGATCTCGACCGGGAAAGGGAAAGAAGAAAAGAGAGAAGAGAAGGGGAAAGAAAAGGAGGGGGCTCAGCAAGAAAGGCAAAAAGAAAGGGGAAAACAAAAAGGAAAAGAAGGAAGCTATAGTAAAGGGTTTCAAACGAGAAAGAAAAGAGAATAGAAAGGAAGAGACCGAGAGAAGGAAGAAGATGCAGCAGTGGCTGGACCTGTCCTGACCGAGAGGGGGCTTTAGAGTGACTCCAGCTGCTACTTTGGCAGATCAGTGGTGGCTCATGGTCGGCTATGGCTTGAGCTTGGATTAGGCTGTGGTGAAGGCAGGAATGTGAGCTAAACGAACTGGTCAGGACCCATTTCTGCTACTCAAAAACCAAGCACTTTCGAAGGCTGTAACAAGGTAAATAAAAACTGACTTGAGTGGTGTTTGAATGATAGAGTTAGATCAGGAAATTTTCTGCATGGTTTAGCCGTTTGTGAGAGGTTTGAACTGAAATTTTTGGGAGCCCTAAACAGAGTTGTTTTGGTGATTGGCAACAGGATGTAAAGAACAATTGAGTGGTTGAGGAAGGACACTTTGATGCTGATCTTGGAGTGTTGATTTGGCTGTACATTGGAGCTGAAATAGTGGAAGAACATTTGTTTACTTGGGGTTAATGAAGAAGACACAACAGCAAGGGAGAAGAACCAAGGCCATGGTGATCAGCCACTTCAATATCTTCATGGTAAGGCTGTTTTCTTTAGCTAGCCAACGTATATGGCTAAAATAATAATAAAAATAATGATCATAATAATAAAAGGGAGAAGAAATGTACTTAATACATGGTGAAGGAAAGAGAGCCACTTTAAGGGGCTAGAATTGAGAGGATTGGGTGGTTAAGTTTATGACATGTATCTATACATGCCCATGCCATGAAGTGATATATATGTATGTATAAGTAGGCATGTATGTGTATTGAATAAGGAAATAATGAATTGATTTTTGGAGCGAGGTTGAGTGATATATATATATTATATATTCAAAAAGCTTAGGAAAATGCTTAGGCAGCCAAATGAAATGGGTTTATGTATGTATATAAATATATATAGAAATTTTATGGTAGTGGAAAATTTATTTCGGGCATAGAAATGAACTTAGAAAATTGTGATTCTAAGACTTTTATTTTTAGTGTTGATCAAGCATATTAACGAAGAGTTGTTGAAATGTCAATGAATTATGTGTAGTGACTTGAAGCGGTGCCAAGGCTTAAATACAGATTTGGCAGCTCAAGGAGGAAATTTATTTGTCTAGAGGTAAGTGGGTTAAGTAAGCTTTACTAGTATCATCTCGTAGGAACAATTAAATCCCTTTATCGATTAAGTTAATTTATGAATTGAAGGACGAAACATCATCGTCGACCGAACTACGAAGGTAAGATGTAAAGAAGGGCTTAATGTATAAATTTGAAAAGAATGCTCCTTTGGCTGGAATTTTTAAATATCATTTTCTATGTTATATGTTGTAGCCGGCCAAGCCACATGTTAAATAACATGAAAAACGTTAGTTCTGAGACCCTAATACGAAATTGTTGTTGTGCTAGAGGTACATGTGTGCATGGTACATAATAGACTACATATAGTAGCAACGCATTATGCATAAAGAGACTTTCACGGACGCATACATGCATTTACATATAATGTGTTCTAATACAAATTGTTTTATCCATGAGTTCTTTTATGTATAATGACTTGCTTACAGTTTAACTTAAGAATTTTCTGGTTTAAGTCAACCTCGAGATGAATTCAAAAACCTTGTATATTTAAGCTCGAAAATATTTTCATCAGTATTTTGAAATCTATGGAAGTTGAGCGCTACACAAAAGAACTATTTTTCCGATATATTTTTGAGTGCGGGCAAATCCATTGACCTTTGGGTCACTTGAGCCTATTGAGCCTTGCTCTAGGTTCTATTACATGTCTATTGAGCTCTCTAGACCATCAGTATCAGTATCTGCGCCTTACGAGCCTCGAGCTCTAGGCATTATCAGGCTTGTCTGAGAATTTAACAGGCAAGTTCCAGCTCTCGACTGATCAGCGAGACTGGAGCATAATCTATGGCCATTGGTATTGTGTTACTTGCGACACCTACTCCATCACTAGCTAGGGTGGACATCAGTATCAGTATCAGTTATCAGGGATTCATGCCTAAACTCTATCAGTATTGTTTTCAGCATTTTAAGGCTTTATGCCTAATTTGGATAAATTATCAGTTTTCTATAAAGTCATCGATTTGAAGAAAATACATCAGAATTCTATTTTGATATTTGCATGAGTTTCAGTACTTTAAGGCCTCGTGCATACAGTGATTGATCATCAGTTTTAGTATCGTTCTCTGCTCGAAGTAAGTGTAACCAAAATCTGTTTGTGATTATAATGTTTTCAGTATTTGAGGTTTCATGTGAGTACACTAGTGCATGAAATATAATGTCATGCATATATATATATTATGTCATCTGCTACCATGCAATTATGTACATATAGACCGACATGAGCCTAGTATCTGTTTACTTAAGCTGTTTACTGAGCCGTGGTTTTGCTCACCCCTTATTAATAACATCGCAGATCATACAAGTTAGACTCCCGCTTGGAGTTTTTGGAGCAAGGCCTCGAGGATGACCTAAAGTAGCGATGTTAGTTTGAGTCCTCCGAGTGCTGTTTTTGTTGCTCTTGAGGTATGAAAAAGGATTATTTTGGCATCCATGTATGACATTTTAAATTGCATAGTACATGTTTATAGATATTTTTGGGATGTAACTTAGGATCGTTCTGGATTATTGTAGCCAGCTATGGTTATCAATTGCGATCCGAGAAATGAATTGTAAAGGCTATAAGTTATGAAATGCCATGCTTATGTCGTTGATGATCCGAGAAGTAAAATTTGTCAATTATGAGTTGTAAACTGCCATACATATACATGTGATGATTTTGGAAGTATGTGTAGTATATAATGAATTGAACTGGAAACTATGGATTGGTAAAATGCAGATAGATATAGTTGAGTTTTATTACAGGTTATTGAGCTGGGGAAAGTCGATTTTATATAAGGGGGATTTTTCGACGTTTTTCTTTTATTAGTCTAGTAATAAATGAGAGTATTAAGTAAGTCAAATGGTTATAAGAAATGGTAAATTAAACGATGAATGTAAATCAAATGAAGAATACGAAAGTAGTTGAGAGAGGACACTGACACCGAATACAAACCCTAAAGTCAAAAGAAAAAGTTAGTTCATAAAATTGATAAATGGGAAATAAAGTCTGAGTGTTAATTGTACATCACGGCCTTTGGGTCATGACATAAATGAAGCAAGGGATCGATCCCCTAGGGCATAGGATCGATCCCCCAACACTTGAAAAGCCTCAAACGGCTAGTTTCTGTGAGATACAACGGTAACTTTCGTTTTTGGCTCTCCCTAATGTCAAGAATACATCCAAAGGACTATAAATAGAGGCTTGGAAGCTCAAGAAACAAAAGAGAGCAGCTAAGACATATCATTCTTCAATTTCTTCATCTTCTCCTAGCATCTCAAAGAGTTCAAGAGCTAGAATTCAATATCTTATATTACTCTCAACATCTTTGTACTTTATAGCACAAATACTTTAGAGTTTCCTTTCTAAAGCTAAAACTTTGTAATCATTTGCCTACCTAGAAGCCTTATTTGATTACACTCTTTGTAAACCCACTCACATATTGTAAAGGGGATTGAACCCTTGAGTGATATATTGGGTAGATAAGGTTTACTCCTTGATCCCGAAAAAAGGAGGGGATAGGTTTCTCTTGAGCCTTGAAAAAGAGAAAGGTTTCTCTTGAGCCTTGAAAAAGAGAGAGGTTTCTCTTGAGCCTACAAAAAGAGGGATTGTAAAAATAAATTCAAGTTAGTGAATTTGGGGAAAATCCTTGGGAGTGTCTCAAGGTAGAGGACGTAGGCAAGGTTATCGAACCTTTATAAATCACTTGTGTACATTTCTCTTTCCCTTCTCTCTTTACTTACTTGCAATTATATTGTGTTTGTTGTATTGAATTTGGATTGCATGCTTGCATAACCTAGAGAACTTAGAAAATATATGTTAATATAGGATAGTGAATTTAGAAAAGCTGAAAAATGAACATAAGGTTAGTTAGAAACCGATTCACCCCCTCTCGGTATTGTTATAGAGCCAACATATTGGTTTAAGACCAACTGACAGTCATAGGTGAATCCTTGTGTGAAGAAATCTCATGTCATTTTAAATTGTAGATTGAATCACACAAAAAATGGAAAACTACGCGATTGAGCTGTTAGGACTATTTTTGTAATTTTACCCCTTTGACCAGTCAAACCCTATCAAAGGCCTATCTAATGATTAAAAAATGTTAAATACATATGTTTTATGATTGAGTGAAATATTTTGGAGGTTGAACTGACTGTTTAAATGGAAATTGAAGAGTGAAGGGTAAAATGGGAATTTTTGGAAAAACTTAAGGGCATTTTGGTAATTTACACTTAAAGATATTTTAAAATGCTTAAATATCCTATCTTCTTCCATTTTGGCCGCCATCATGAATAAAGGAGAGAGAAAGCTTGGTTTTAAAGAGAGAAAGTCATAAAAAAAAACCCTAGTGTACAAGCCTCAAATCGAAAAACACACCAAAGGAAAGTTGCTCTACTTGATGAGCTTACCACATACCTTGGAATTAGCCATGGGAATGGCCATTTGATGGTTGAATTCCTCCCTTGATGTTTCGGCGAATGATAGATAAGACAAAGAAACTCTGTTTTCTGATTTTGTCTATTTCAAATGTTTGTTCTTCGATGTTTAAGCATGTGAATAGCCTTTATTTGAAGCAAAAACACTTGAATCACCATCCATGAAATTTGGCCAAGGTGAAATTGTAAGGTTACCATGCTCAATTTGATAAATTAATGGTCCTAGAATACTGTATAAATTAATATAAGGCTGTTGGTGAAGTCAGAACTAAAAGGAAGTGTTTTGACTACACTTGCAATTTGGCATCCGGTTTGAAGTAAACCAGATTTGCTGTTATTAGGAAATGTGAAAGGTTTTTAAGAGAATTACCTTTTTGGTAAAAGGAATACGGACAATTTGCTTAGTTTAAATTGTTTTCTGCAGCTCCGACGCAGTTTGAGTAATGTTGAACAAGTAGGCAAATACCTGTTTGCCTATAGGTTTGGTTCTGCAAATTAGACTATACGCGTGGCATTAACATTCCATAGGTAAGGAACATATATAGAAGTAGACTTGGCAATACGTGTATGTGAGAACTCGTTATTTTGTACCGTGCACGTACAGAATGATAAATTTTAATAAACAAGTAAATAAATTAATTTTGACATTTTATAAATGTCGAAAGAAAAGTGTGATAGAATCGAAAATTTCGAAGTTGTACAAGGGCAAAGTTGGCTTCCCTCAAGGGTTGATCAAAGTTGATCAAATTTGTGATTTATTTGGCTTAAGAAATAAATAAAATAAATGAAAAATAAAATTAAAATGGGCTGGACAGAATATAGACTGTGCAGTGGCAAAAAGAAGTAAATAAGGTGACTTTGGAGGGTAATGTGGACTTTAAATAAATGGAATCAGATTTTAATTAATTAAAATGAAATTATGGCCAATTAGATTAAGCCAACAAGCCAACTTCAATTAATTTCTAGCTGAGAATTGCACCGCCTCAGAAGCTGCACTCTGTTTTAGTTTCTTTTCCTGATTCCTCCAGTTATCCAGGTTTTCTTTCGGTTCTTCCATGCTAAAAACCCCTCTTCACTTCACTTAATTGGTTAAGCCTTTTATAGAAGTTATTCCCTACTTAAAAAGGCTTTCTAAACATCACCAAACCCTAGCCAAATCGTGTAAGAAGCCAGCAAACAAACTTGTTCTGCTTCAGTCAGTAACGCATCTGCAAAAGTAACGATCAGCCTTAGTTTTCTGTCTTCTTAGCTTGTATATGGTTAAATTGAATGGGTTGAAAATATGGATGATTGTTATTTTGAAGAAAACTAGTTGGAATGTTATTTATATAGTTGTTTAGGCAAAAGAATCTTGAGGAAATAAAGCTGAAACGTTGGCTGCATGTGTAGTTGCTGTATGGCATGGCTGACATGGAAATCAATAGTAAACGTGGAAAAGAACATTATGTATAAATAAGGGACTATGTTGACAATCAGCCATAGCAGCGAGGAAGTATAAAATGGTGTTAGTGGCTGAACAAATAATTTGTTTTTGTGTACGTGTGTGGTGTGAATAAAAGAAGTAGAAAATTTTCTGCTGTGGACATATGTGGCGTGAATGGCAGTAAAGAGAGTTTTAACATGACAATAAATTAATAATAATAAATATTCATGAAGCCATAGTACTAAGGTTAGCCATACAGGTTTCAAAGAGACAAAAAGGTGGAATCTTGAAGAAGTGAAAGCAGGAAAAAGATGGCTGAACCGAACAGAAAAATAAAACAAATGTTGGCGGAAACTGAAACAGAAAATAGAAATTACCTAGTGTGAAATGGTTTTAATGAATGGTTAGTCATGAAGGTCCAAAGAGGCTTCAACGTGGGGTTGTGATAGTGTGAAAATAGAACAAAAAGACTGAACAGAATAAGAAATACAAGTTGGAAACCGAAGGGAAATTGTAGGCTGATAAATTATCATTGACTGATTTAACGGAGATAGCATGAAAGTCAATAAGAGGGGCTGACTTTAGCATGGAAAGAAAGACCAAATTTATGAGAAAATGACTAGGAAGAATCGAATGGAAATTTAGTCTTACTAAGTGTTGTTGACTGAATGATATAAAAGCTGAACAACCAAACAGAAAATATTGGCTGGAACCAAAACAGAACATGGGAAATTCAATTAATGTTGACCGAAAGTGATGAGTGCTGAATTGGTGATGAATGACCAAGTGAAAATAGTCAACAAAAGAGGCTAAATTTAAGAACAAATATAGTCAACATATGAGGGTTGCCGACTATGGAGGAAATAAAAGGAATAAAATATTACATTTATTCCTTAAATGAGGGAAATTTACAAGGGAAATGGCAGCACATTTAAGTGGTATATGGACTAAAAATGAAAACAATGAATTTTAATTAGATAAAGAACATTCAGCCATAAAGGAAAAAGGAAGAAAAATGGCATTAAGAGTAGCCATTTCTAGCTATGAGAATTTACTTATAGTTACATTTTGATATAAATCATAGCTTAAAATTAAAGGATAATTAAGCTAATGATTTTGATAAATTAAATTGCAGTTGGAAGTTCGGTATTCATGTGGAGCACGACATAGCGCGATCTCGATACACAAGTAAGGGATGCATGTGTGAATTTGTAGGGATATCCGAATGCATGGTTTTCATGCTATGAATTTTATAAGATTTATTGGATATTGAATTGCCTTGAAATGCTACGAAATTGTGGTTTATGGCTGTTGAGACTGTGTTTGAAAGTGCAGGGAGGCTAGGACTCTGGTAGCCGTTATGCTGCCGAATTTACTAAAGATATTTCCAAAAATATTATTAAATATTTTTAGTACATCATTGGTGTTTATCCTAGCCTCAAAAGTGATAAATTAATTATTTTCATAAATGGTGGAATTACTGAAAAGTAGTGATTAAATATTCATGATACTGATTTCGGTAAAGGTTTCACTACTAAAAATTCATCCCACATGTTTTATAGTGAAAGGTGTGATTGATGAAGTGAAATGATGCATAGTGAATATTTTATAATTATTTTCAGGATGATATTCACTATTCTATTTATGGTTTTCCTTTATGAATAAAATAAATTCCATCACGTATAATGATTTCCATAAAGGCTTCATCACTGTGAAATTATTGTTTTGAGACTAAAATGTCTCTGCACGTGTTTTATAGCATGAAATGTGTTTGTGAAATTATTATTAAATTTGGAAAATAAATATTTTTATTTTTCCATAAATTATGAAAATATTGGAAATTGATTTCCAATAATTTTGAATTTCGAATGTTAAAAAGGAAAGTGTGGAAACATGTGTATATGTGTACTACGGTGAAAAGGTACAGTTATGAGAAATTTATTTCACAGTGAAATTATTTTATTAACTGTTTTCACCGTACGATACTGTGACTTATACCTTTATGGATTTTCTAAAAGATGTTATTGATTTTACTTAATTCCATAAAGGTAATGAGATTTCACATATACTGTTTTGAGACTATTAGGCCCCATATCATGCTCACGTGTTCATGTGTACCTTCTCATGTGTTGTGTTGTTGACATTGAGCCGTCTTCAGCGGTCCCGGCGTCACTCGCTCAGTGTACGATCGAGGACACTTATAGACTATGGCCATAGATCTCATGTGTTTGGTATACTGTCCCTACAAGGATCTCACATGTACCATATTATTCCCTACGAGACATATAGCATGATATCATCAGGGTGTTGCCTAGTCTCCACTATTATTCCATGTGTTATTATTAGTTTTGGTGATAACTATCGAAATATACTGTTTATTGTGATGCTTTATCACTAACTGGTGAAATATGTGAACGAGTGTTTTATTGCTACACGTGTTTGAAGTGATTGATTTCAATGGTGGAAATCAAATAATTTTCAAGTGTTGTTCACATGATTTAATAAATTATTTTATTTAAACATGTGACATTTTATATGTAGTAAATATTTTATTGAAATTATATTAAAATAAATTTCTACTCCCTATAGTCACTCAAGGTTTCCGGGACAAGACAGTATTTCAAAATACCTTCCATGCTCCATCTGGATTTCCCGGCCGACTAAAGTATCATTTCCCTGGTAGTGTGCCAGCTTATACATAGGAATCAAAAGATTTTACTGCATATAGTCTTCGAGGTATCAAGATTTGCATACAAATCTCTCACTGAGCCGTGGTTTTGCTCACCCAAATATTTTATCTCCCCAGATATTTTGCAGTGACCGGTTGAGTATATCATCCGAGGATTAGAGGCTGCACACTGAGCACCACAAGGCAACATTTATAGATCCCGGAGGTATATTTATTTTACATTATATGTTCAGACTTCTGATTTACGGTACTACAGTGTTATATTAAATTAGGGGATGTAAGTATTGATTAAAATACAACTTGTAAATATTTATTTCCGTTAATTATATTAAATTACGGAAATCGTATTTTCATTGAATTAAATGTGGAAATTAAGATATTGCAGACAGCCCAACCTGTTCATGTGTGGTGAAAATGTGTAAAAAGTGTAAAATGCTGTGTGCTTGAGATGTGACAGTGTCTTCGTGTTATGACATGACACGACACGACACGAGTCAAGACACGACACAAATTATCAAAACACTAACATGACACGAATTATAAAACGTGTCTGAATCATAAACACAAACACAACACATTTTTTACGTGTAACATGTGACATGACACGACTGACACATGATAATTAATCGTGTAACACGACACGACATCATAAACACGAAATTGACATGACATGACACAATTTAGATAAAATAACACGAAATTGACACGATTTAGATAAAATAACACAAAATTGACACGATACGAACAGACACGACATGAATGACACGATTAAAAATAAAACAAAATAAAAAATGATAAAAAAAATCATATTTATATTTTTTTACATCTATATTAATTAACATTCAAATATTAATAACAAATATAACAAAAAAATAATATTTTCAATCCATACAATTCATAATATATATTATATATTGAAAATTGCAAAAACATATAAACAAAGCATAAATAGTTAACATTAAGTCAACAAACATAAATGACTCAACAAAACATTCAAACATTAAGTCATTAATAATGCAAGAAACAACAATTCAAGGAGTTAACACAACTTAATATGATTTAGAAACTTGAAAAAAACTAGAACACTTCAATGATGTCGAATCTTCTTTACTAAGATCCAAGTTGAGGACACCATTTATCATCTCCTCAAAGTTCCCATCAACATCATCACATAAACAATATTTACAACAAACAATTGCCTCCATAAGATCTGGCAAAAAATTACAATATATTTTTCTTAATTTCAATACTTTGTTTTCAAAATTTTAAAATTTAATATCTTAACCATAATTAACTAATTTAATTTGTAAATAAATTTATTAATTTATTTTATTGCAATATTTATTAAAATATTAGTTTGTTTTAAGATATAAATTAATTTTCATAACATAATAAGTGATACAGTTTCAAAATTTATATTTTATTCATTATGATAATATATCATATATATATGTATACATTATAGTATCATATATATAAAGAATTGTTAATTATATCTTAACTTACAATATTTTTTCTTAATTTTGATACTTTATTTTAAGAAGTTTACAATTTTATTTTCTTAACCACAATTAACAATTCTAATTTAATAATTAATTACTTTTATTAATTTATTTTATTTTCTTGCAATATTTATTAAAGTATTTGTTTGTTTTAATAAATTATTTTTCATAATATACTATATCAATACAATACAATAGTTCATTTAGCAAAACACTTAATTGTTTTTACATTTGACCAAGGTTCAATTTCCATTAAAAGCAAACATAATTATCGTGTCTTACACGTGTATCCGTGTAACACGGTTTTCTTTAAACGTATTTCTCGTGTCATGTACATGTTAATCATGTATTCGTGTAACTTGATTTTCTTCAATGTGTTTCTGTGTCTTACACGTGTTTAGCCGTGTCTGATACGGCTAAACACGAAAAGTGTCGTGTCTAAATTCGTGTCAAAACGGATAAACACAAAACACGAATTTTCCAAACATTACAGGATTTTTGGTATTGTTTTCGTGTTGTGTCTAGATTTGCCAGGTCTATATAGAAGACATAGGTTGATATCATGATTGCATTTGAATGATATGGTTTTTATGAGAAAGAAAATGAAACTAATTGTTTGAGATTTTGAATGAATGAAAAATGTTATGTTTGATTGAGGTCATAAAGATGGGGTTTGAATTGTTTGTGGTTTTGGTTTGATTAAGCTTTTAAGATCAAGATATTGTATTTGTTTAAAAGTCAACTGGTTGTGGTTATATGTATGAATTGTATAATGGTTTTGGGTTGAATTGAATATATCAACTACGTTTGACTTTAGATAGAATGCTAATGTTTTAGAAGGATTGGTTATGTTAAAAGAAGTATTGCAATGACAAATAAGTAAATGTTTGAAAGTATCGATTTGGTTTATCGAGTGAAAGTTTACGGAAATGACTGTATTGGTTGTTGGAATTTGAAAGAATTTAAGTCGGTAATTGTTATTGAATTAAAGGAAACGTTTTAGGTATTGTCTTATGGCTTTTAAAAGATAAAAGGTTTGACTTTGAAAATCGTATTGAAAATGTTAGAATTGAAATGAGAGAAACAGTATAGAATCGAAAGTGAAATGATAATGCGCATGCATATGTCTAGTTACGCAAAATTGCACTGCTCATGTCCATAGTCATTGTTTTGATGGTTTTCAATCATTATGCATACTGGTTTTGAAATGCATTGCTAATGTTTAAATGATTTGAGCGAATGCATAGTTTTGAATGTTTTGAAGTTTGAACAAACATGAAACGTTTCGGTTTATAGTAATTGTTGGCTCTATAAGCTATACCGAGAGGGGGGTGAATCGGTTTTTAACTAACCTTTAGGTTGTTTTTCGATTCCTCTAAATTTACTAGCCTATATTAATCTTTTCTAAGTTCTCTAGGCTATGCAAGCATGCAATCCAAATTCAATACAATAAACACAAATATAATTGCAAGTAAATAAAGAGAGAAGGGAAAGAGAAATGTACGCAAGTGATTTATAGAGGTTCAGTAACCTTGCTTACGTCCTCTACCTTGAGATGCTCCCAAGGATTTTCCCCAAATTCACTAACTTGAATTTGTCTTTACAATCCCTCTTTTTCAAGGCTCAAGAGAAACCTCCCTCTTTTTCTAAGGATAAAGAGAAACCTCCCCTTTACAAGGTGTGTTTGTGTTTACAATGGGCGTAACCAAAGAAGGCCTCTAGGTAGGCAAATGATTACAAAGATTAAGCACAAAGAAAAGCCTATACAATATTTGTGCTATGCTATGCTATACAAGGAATATGAGAATGATGGAAGATGAAGACTTTGTAGCACTTGAATTGTTGTTGAGGCTTGAGGAAGATGAAGAAGATGATGAAAAATGTTGCTCATCTATTCCTCTTACTTCCTTCAGCTTCCAAGCATCTATTTATTGTCCCTTGGATGGTTTATGAACGTTGGTAGGAGCCAAAACTGAATGTAGCCATTGTATCTCATAGAAACTAGCCGTTGGGCACTGTTTTTGTGAAAAGGGATCGATCCATATTTTCCAGAATGCCTTCCAATGCATTCTGCCATGAATGGATCGATCCCTTCCCTTAAGGAATCGATCCTATGCTTCCAGAGAGCATTTCCTGCACTTTTCTAGACCATTTTGGGTTAGAAATGATGTAGACTTTGATTTTAATTCATCCCACTCATCCTCACTTTTAGAGATATCTTTTCTATCAACTTTCTTCATTGGGATTTTGGGACCATTTACTATTACTCTCCGCACTTCATAGTCATTTGATTGCACAAACAACATCATCCTAATTTTTCAATATGAGTAATTCTCTCCATTAAAGAGTGGAGGTTTAACTAATGAGTGTCTCTCTTCTCTTAGAGGTGTGCCTACATTCAAGTGAGCCATTTATGATCGTTTTACTCGATAGACGTTAATCTAAATCAATCTTGAGCCCAAGCTCTGATTCCAATTGTTGGCTCTATAGGCTATACTGAGAGGGGGTGAATCGATTTTTAACAACCTTTAGGTCGTTTTTCGATTCCTCTAAATTTACTAGCCTATATTAATGTTTTCTAAGTTCTCCAGGCTATGTAAGCATGCAATCCAAATTCAATACAATTAAAACAAATATTATTGCAAGTAAATGAAGAGAGAAGGGAAAGAGAAACGTTCGCAAGCAATTTATAGAGGTTCGGCAACCTTGCCTACATCCTCTACCTTGAGATGCTTCTAAGGATTTTCCCCAAATTTACTAACTTGAATTTGTCTTTACAATCCCTCTTTTTCAAGGCTCAAGAGAAACCTCCTTCTTTTTCTAAGGATAAAGAGAAACCTCCCGTTTACAAGGTGTGTTTGTGTTTACAATGGGTGTAACCAAAGAAGGCCTCTAGGTAGGCAAATGATTACAAAGATTAAGCACAAAGAAAAGCCTATACAATATTTGTGCTATGCTATGCTATACAAGGAATATGAGAATGATGGAAGATGAAGACTTTGTAGCACTTGAATTGTTGTTGAGGCTTGAGGAAGATGAAGAAGATGATGAAAAATGTTGCTCATCTATTCCTCTTACTTCTTCAGCTTCCAAGCATCTATTTATTGTCCCTTGGATGGTTTATGAACGTTGGTAGGAGCCAAAACTGAATGTAGCCATTGTATCTCATAGAAACTAGCCGTTGGGCACTGTTTTTGTGAAAAGGGATCGATCCATATTTTCCAGAATGCCTTCCAATGCATTCTGTCATGAATGGATCGATCCCTTCCCTTAAGGAATCGATCCCATGCTTCCAGAGAGCATTTCCTGCACTTTTCTAGACCATTTTGGGTTAGAAATGATGTAGACTTTGATTTTAATTCATCCCACTCATCCTCACTTTTAGAGACATCTTTTCTATCAACTTTCTTCATTGGGATTTTAGGACCATTTACTATTACTCTCCACACTTCATAGTCATTTGATTGCACAAACAACATCATCCTAATTTTTCAATATGAGTAATTCTCTCCATTGAAGAGTGGAGGTTTAACTAATGAGTGTCTCTCTTCTCTTAGAGGTGTGCCTACATTCAAGTGAGCCATTTATGATCGTTTTACTCGATAGACGTTAATCTAAATCAATCTTGAGCCCAAGCTCTGATACCAATTGTTGGCTCTATAGGCTATACTGAGAGGGGGTGAATCGATTTTTAACAACCTTTAGGTCGTTTTTCGATTCCTCTAAATTTACTAGCCTATATTAATGTTTTCTAAGTTCTCTAGGCTATGTAAGCATGCAATCCAAATTCAATACAGTTAAAACAAATATTATTGCAAGTAAATGAAGAGAGAAGGGAAAGAGAAATGTACGCAAGCAATTTATAGAGGTTCGGCAACCTTGCCTACATCCTCTACCTTGAGATGCTCCTTAGGATTTTCCCCAAATTCACTAACTTGAATTTGTCTTTACAATCCCTCTTTTTCAAGGCTCAAGAGAAACCTCTCTCTTTTTCAAGACTCAAGAGAAACCTCCTTCTTTTTCTAAGGATAAAGAGAAACCTCCGTTTACAAGGTGTGTTTGTGTTTACAATGGGTGTAACCAAAGAAGGCCTCTAGGTAGGCAAATGATTACAAAGATTAAGCACAAAGAAAAGCCTATACAATATTTGTGCTATGCTATGCTATACAAGGAATATGAGAATGATGGAAGATGAAGACTTTGTAGCACTTGAATTGTTGTTGAGGCTTGAGGAAGATGAAGAAGATGATGAAAAATGTTGCTCATCTATTCCTCTTACTTCCTTAAGCTTCCAAGCATCTATTTATTGTCCCTTGGATGGTTTATGAACGTTGGTAGGAGCCAAAACTGAATGTAGCCATTGTATCTCATAGAAACTAGCTGTTGGGCACTGTTTTCATGAAAAGGGATCGATCCTTTGCCATAGGGGATCGATCCGTATTTTCCAAAATGCCTTCCAATGCATTTGCCATGAATGGATCGATCCTTTCCCTTAGGGGATCGATCCCATGCTTCCAGAGAGCATTTCCTGCACTTTTCTAGACCATTTTGGTTTAAAGATGATGTAGACTTTGATTTTAATTCATCCCAAAACTTTCTAGAATTTTGTGGGAGTTTTTCTTGACTTTCTTGATTGAAACATAGTCCAAAAAACTCATTAAGTAATTTATAAAGGTTATGTTCAAATATATTCTTGAAAACATTACTTAATAAAAATATTCAAAAGCATTTTATAAAGTATTAGGACCAATAAGAATATCTCATTAAATCATGATATTAGACTTAAAATAGTTTGAGAAAATCATGTGTGATAAAGCAAATTTACAATATGAATCAAAACATAAAAGATCACTTAAGTTTTTGTCATTTCAAAATACATATGTCAATTTAAAGCTAATAGTAATGATAATTGTTTTATACTGAATGAATTGTTTTATAAAGGATTAGTTATTGCAAATGTTTTAGAACATGGTATTCTATGGTTTGAGAATTATACTGTGGGAGCCACCTCTAGAGTCCTAAGGGACCTACAGGCTACATGAGTTCTTTGAGACCATGACAGTTACTTTTAAGATCCCATAGAAGCTAAGTGCTACACAGTGTACCTCACCGTTAAAATCCATGGAATGGAAAATGACACTTGGTTTCCAAATTGTTTAAATGCTCTGAACTCTGAATGTATTATCATACTATGTTTTTAAAGTAAAATATTAAATGTTTACGGGGATCAAGTAAATGTTTTTAGATGGGGCACCTTTTATTTTGTTGCCTATTGGTAATCATGTCATAATGTAATGTAATATTTGCTGTTAGACCTTAAGCAAGTCTACAACTACCTTTGTATCACTTTGTGGTACTGTGAGGTGTACATTGAGCAAGTCTTCAACAATCCTTAGGATGTCACTAACTCTGTGGCACTGGATGGACACTCCTATGAGTATGGCCATACATCTTAATGTTATTTCCCTCTTGGGATCACTGAGACTGCATAAATTTCTTTAGGAAGGCTACTAATCTCTATGTTTTATTGTTTATATATGAAATGTTATAGATTTGAATGATTAATGTCTAATGAATGGTATCGAATGATATTATCGATTTCAATGGAAACTATTATTAGACTCTTTATTGTTTAATTGTTACAGATTTAAATGTCAAGTTTTGAAATGAAATGTTCACAAGATGCATTGTCAGGGATTTTGAAAGTAATGAATTGTATTGTTATTATTTTGGAAAGTAATGAACTGTATTGTTATTGTTTTGAAAAGTAATGTGATAACCGTAAATTTTTCATTTATTGGAAATTATAAATATTGAAAATAAATATTGGAGAAAATAAATCAGAGGAAATAAATAAAATTGTGAGAACGGGATATTGGTGAAAATCCCAAGAATTGAGGAAGTGAAAGAATCGGGAAATTCGTGTAAAGGAAATTAAATTGGAAGTGAAAATAAAAATAACGGAGAGAGGAAAATTAACTAGGATAAAGTAAAATCCAAATTTAATAAGGAAAATGAGAACTGAAAATAAAATATGTTTATATAATTACAAATTTTATAAATGTATTTTATACAAATACATATGCATTTAAAATAGTATATAGTAAATTTTAATATACGTTGGTATATATATGGAAATATATACTATTTCATAAATTTAAATAATACATATGTATTCAAGTATGGCATTTTATCTATATATATATAAATATACATATATGAGAGAAATGTAAATATTAATTTACATTAAAGTTTGAAAAAATATATAATATATATATATTTATAAGTCATTTAAATTTAAAATATATAAATATACATATATATACTAGATATATATATTTTGTAATATACAATATATATTTTATTTATAATATATATTGTATTATATTATATATGAAATAATATATGTATAATATATAGTATATATTATATGTATAAAACATAGTATATAGTATATAGTATATAGTATATAGTATATTATATACTAAATATAGAAATAAGACAAAAACAAAAGAGGAAAGAAACAGAAAATGGAAAGGAAGGATCGGGGAAGGATCCCGACCCTCCCAGCCAGAATTGACGGTGGCGGAGCTGCAACCCTGGCAAGGGGGAAAGGAGGAGGGAGAGAGAAGGATGGTGCCGGCGACGTGAGGGACGGAGATCAGCGACGGAAATTGGGAAGGAAACAGGCGAACTCCGGCTGAACCGAAGAGAACGGAGGAAAATGGATCTGGCTGTGCCGGCCAAATTGGTCACCGCCACTACCACCGAAGCACCACCAGAGAAAGAGGAAGAGGATGGATGCCACTGAGGTGTGGTGAACGGCGGAGGAGGGCCGGCGAAGAGGAAGAAGAAACCGAACCTATTCCGCCTCGATCTGCCGTCGTGCTACCGATCCAGACTGAATGGAGGACACCGGTAGCTTCGTGCTGTCGGCCAACTGAAGGACGCTTGAACCGTCGGAGAACCGGCAGTCGGCGAGGAACCGGCGAGGAAGGGAATTGGACCGGTTTGACCGGGAAAGGAAGAGGAAAAAAGAAAAGAAAAAGAAAAGAAAAAGAAAAAAAGAAAAGAAAGAGAAAGAAAAGAAAAAGAAAAAAAAGAAAAGAGGAAAAAGGAGAACTTCGGAAATTTGGAGATTCCTGGAAATTCGACAACTCGAAATTTACGGAAATACGGTAAGAAATTCCCGGAAATTAAATTTAAAAAAATTTAATAAATTATGGAAAAAAATTTTAAGATTTAAAATTTTTATTTCCAAAAATTATTCTCAGCGATCGGGATGAGGAATCGAGAGAGATGGAGTACGAGCGCGACCGATAAGAGGAAGTCGCCGACTCGGAAAAAGGTAAGGGATGCATGTGCAGCACTGTAAGGATATTCAGTCTACATGTTTTAATTTCGAAATATTTTATGGAAATATTCTATGAAATTATTATGATGAATGATTGGTTGAAAATTTGGAATGAAGTACTGGCTGGAAATTATAAACTGTATTTCTCGTGCAGGAGGCTAGCCAATAGGCAGCCGTTATACAGCTGAAAAATTATCAAAAAATTCTCAAAAATTACTGAAAATCATAATAAATGATTTTATATCACGGGAAATGATTTTCAACCACGAAAATTAAGAAATGAATATTTTCGTAAAAACATGAATAAAATGAAAGTGATTTTAAAATATTCATGTTTTGGAGAATGGTGATAATGAAATCACCGAAAATTCTCTTTGAGAATGGTGATAATGAAATCACCGAAAATTCTCTTGATATGTAAATTACTCGTAATATGAGATGAAAAACGAAAAGAAATAAAGTGAATATTTTTATATATATTTCTTAAATATTCACTAAATGGTTTTATAACCTTTATGGTTTTAAATTATGAAATTTATATTTTTATAAATTCCATAAAGGTTTATTGATGATGAAAAATACTGTTTTGAGACTAGTAGGCATCTTATCATGCTGATGTGTGATATGTGATATGTGTAGTCCCGGTCGACACCTGATCAGGGATCCACCGAGGACAATATAGATTATGGTCATAGATTTGACATGTTTATTTCTTTACCCTCCAGGGTCTATAGCATGATATGATTGATGATTGTCTTAGACTCTTTATATGATGCGTGACATGTGAAAAGAATATGTTTTATATGATATGAGAAGAAGATCAATTGATTTATAGCAGTTTTACAAAATGCTCATTACGGTACTGATTATAGTACTGTGAGATGATTTTCATAAGACATGTGATACAAACATGTAATATGCTTTCAAAAAGAAAGAATTGATAAATCTAACATTCTTACCATGATTTTAAATGGAATATTAGATTATACGTGCTACATGTGTAACGATGAACCATTGAAAACATAAGCCACGTAGCCAATCCGAGTAAAGACTCGATCTTTGTACCGTGTGAGCCAGCTCTAGAAGACTCAAGGGACCTACGCGCTACATAGATTCTTCGGAAACTAATGGAGCCACCTCTAGAATCCTTTGAGCACTAAGTGCTACACGAGTTCTGATGGGATAGTAGAAAGTATAGGGCATAAAGGCCAATCCGAGTAAAGACTCGATCTTTGTACTGTGTGAGCCACCTCTAGAAGAATCAAGGGACCTACGTGCTACATAGATTCTTCGGAAACTATAGGAGGCACCTTTAGAATCCTTTGAGCACTAAGCGCTACACGAGTTCTGATGAGATAGTGGAAAGTATATGGCATAAAGGCCAATCCGAGTAAAGACTCGATCTTGTACCGTGTGAGCCACCTCTAGAAGACTCAAGGGACCTACGTGCTACATAGATTCTTCGGAAACTATGGGAGCCACCTCTAGAATCCTTTGAGCACTAAGTGCTACACGAGTTCTGATGAGATAGTGGAAAATATATGGTATAAAGGCCAATCCAAATAAAGACTCGATCCTTGTACCGTGTGAGCCACCTCTAGAAGACTCATGGGACCTACGTGCTAGATAGATTCTTTGAAAACTATGGGAGCCACCTCTAGAATCCTTTGAGCACTAAGTGCTACACGAGTTCTGATGAGATAGTGGAAAGTATATGGCATAAAGGCCAATCCGAGTAAAGACTCGATCTTTGTACTATGTGAGCCACCTCTAGAATCCTTTGAGAACTAAGTACCACACTAGTTTTTCAATACGACACTTAAATCCATTGCTAGTTAGGATGGATGTTGTAACTGAATTAGTGAACTAGGGCTTACGCCTAAAGTGATTAAGTGATCGGCTATTTTGAACTGTTTTCAGTGAGTTAAGCTATATGCTTGAAGTTTATTGATTTTCGTTTTATGAATGGATTGATTTACAATCTTGCATAGTAACCGATTTATCGACGTGTATAGTGACTAACCTACCGAAGTGCTTGCTGCTTTGCTAATGTGATAAGTGGAATAGATTTTAATATTATTACTATGATTTTAAATCGAATATTAGACTATATGTAACATGAATATGTGATATGTTTTCCAAAAAGGAAATAAGAGGAAAACAAATCTAATATTCATATTTCAATTTTAAAATTGAATATTAGATTTAAATGATTTATATGTTATACGAAGAGGAATTAATAGCTTATTTTGCTATTTAAAGTACTGTACTAATTATGATTGTACAGTAAAATACGAAATGAGTTTAAATAAGAATGATGATGATTTAACTAATATTCTTTTCAAAGAATATATGAATATTAGTTACTTTATTTAAATGCTTTATTTCATAAAAGCATTATTTTGAAATGAATATGAAAATGATATGAAATAAAAAGGAAAATGATTTAAATTTCAAACGAAAACAAATTTATTACTCTCTACAGTTGCTTATAGGTTTCGGAACAAGATAGGTATTTCAAAATACCTACCTTACTCCATCCGGATCCCTAGCCGACTGTAGCATCCTTCCTACATGCGAGCCTAGAGCCAGCTAGGAAGATTTAAAAGAAAAAAAAAGTTTTTCAGCATATAGATAGCTGAGTATCAAGTGAGGCATATAATTCCCTTACTGAGCCGTGGTTTTGCTTACCCCTTAATTTTAAACATTTCAGGTTTTGATGATTGTGAGATCAGTTGATTGTGGATCACGGCTGTACACAATGGACAATGTGACAGATCGACTGATTTATATGAGGTACGATCATTTATTTTCTATATTTAGACATGTCTACAGTACTACTTATCTAATTAATTAAGATAGGGGATGTGTATAATATAAACAATGTTATGCGAAATTGTTTAACAGTTAGTACAAGTGAAGTATCACAGATAGGGTCACGAGCTGTGACAGATTTAATGGTATCAGAGCATAGTTGGCCTAATGTCTGTGGATACTTTTGGAAGGAAAAGAGTTAAACATCCCCTGTAGTACTGTGTAGTCTGAATACATAGAGAAAATAAATGATTGCAAATTGAATTAAGTGTTTAGAAGGGAGTGAGCAATTTTAGAATAAGGAATGCTAAAAAGGAAAAACGGCTCGGAATGTTACCTGAAATGGTGATCTTATGATCTAAATGAAGGTCGGTTCGGTAAGGAATAGAAATGGACTTGGTGAAGGCCCCACCAGTACTTTTCTGTCCGAACCGAACTGAGACCTAAAAGTGATGGTATAAAGGAGGGGAATGAACTATCATCATTAAATAGACTTTAAGATCACTGATTGAGGGTAATTTGAAGAGAGAGAAAATTTTTGGCCAAAATGACCAAAATACCCCTGACTCCAATATTTTAGAAGGAGTTAAAATAAACCAACAGAGGTTGGAATTGATTGATCTGACAGAGAAATTGATGATATGAAGCTGAATTACAAGCAAAATAATCTAATTGTGGATTTTAGTGAACTTCTCTATCGAAATCGAATGAGATCTAAATTGCTAGTATAAGTATCAGAAAGGATACTATCAACATATAGATGATCAGTTCATTGATTTAAATGTATATTGAGATACAAATAAATGTCAAAATGACAAAAATACCCCTATGTTGGGCGATGTGTTGAATAGTGATAAAATTAAGTCGATCTTGAATCCATTTGTGGAAATGGAGTTATAAATGGCATAGAGGATGTCATATGAATATAATGATCCCTAGTATTGATTTCCACTTACACTTCGATTATGGACGCGAATTACGAGTGATTTAGTGAACGGACTAGGCCTCACGACAAAACCATGAGAGATGACCCAGTGAACGGGTTGGGCATTCTCAAAGAGAACAGTGCACATGTGTAAAGGTGAACGGCGGATGGGCCGAGACCTTATATGATGCGATCCTATAAAAGTGTAGTGGGATGTTACATGATGATTGGCCCGGTTATTGATTATAAGGGCCTGAATTACGAGTGTATTGAAATGGATATTATTATGGGATCGTTGAATATTATGGAAAGTGAAATGAATACAAAATTGATTGAGAAAGTAGATAGTACAGATAATGAAATACATACTGGTGTGGTTACTTATGGTTCTATACATTTTTACTACTTTGAGTTATCAAACAGATAATCTTATATAGAACCGAAATATCTTGAAATATGTGCTACAAAATAAGGTACTGTGTGGAATATTGTGAATTGGTGAATATAGATATAAGAACAGTAAAGTGATAAAAAGAAGATGACAGCTAACCTAAGTTCTTCAGGATCCTTGAGACAGAACTGTGATGGGTGACCTAATGATGGGCGACCCGTAGTGGATCATGTGTTGTGAGATGCAGGCGAACTATGTTATCGTCGACTCACTAGTAAGGGTAAACCTGGGGCGAAAGGATCGCCTAGGGGATGCTCGCCGACGACCGATACGAAACGGCCAAGACTCTACAATTATTTTAATGGTAATACGAGTATAAGGAACTAGGTACGTACGGGTACCAGGGTTCAAACCTCGTGGACAATATGCTCAAGGGGGTTAAACCTGAATTTATTAAATGAACTTGATTCCAAAGTAAATTACAGTGGTAATAAATTGGTTAGCTGTAACATGTATTGATAACCATTGTACTTGATATAGCTTACGGGAATGAGATTCGTAAGGCTGTAAAGTATGAGAAAACAATGAAATCAAGGTAGAGTATGTATCAAAATGATTTGAATATCGAATGTCTCTGCCTTGAGAATACATAGTGTAAATGAAAGGACACAAGGATGAAATGTCCAAGATGATAAGAAATGTGTGATTAAAGAAAGTACCAGATTTGATTTCCGATAGAACTTTCAGAGTTATATAAATTGGAGGAATCGAGATAACATTAACTCGATTTTGAATATGACTTAAATTCTAAGCTTATATCGGAGGATATAGAAAGAATCCAAAAAGCTTAAAATAATAATAATAATAATAATAAATAATAATAAATAATAATAATAATAATAATAATAATAACTCTAGAAAATGTGTGAATAATGAAATTCACGTGTAAAGGTCTGGATAACGAAAATACAGATAATGAAAAATTGAGAATAATGAAATTGTCTGTATAAGTGTAAATAAAAGAAATACAAATGATATTGAGATGTAGATGAATTAAAAAGGATGTATTAATTTCCTATCATTAATAAAGTTCTGGTGAAGAATAAGTATTCATCTACATGAAAAATAGATGTGTTATTGATCTGATTAGAGATATGTAAGGAGTTAATAAGACTAGCCTCAATATAAAGTGTCCTTAGATAAAAGATTGGAGACTAATGTCCATAAGATGATGATTAGAACTCGGAGTGAATTTTACGAGTTCCTATTGAGGTTACAAGGTTAATGATTTGCCTTGTGAAGTATATAAGCCTAAAAAATGAGGCATCCATACATGAGTAAATTGATGAAATACTGATAGGGTCTAAAGTATAAATGGAATATGAGCAGCATTGTGGTATGACCCTTAAACTCTTAAAGACTGTGGAATTGTGCTAAGATTGGCAACTAAGAGATTTGGATAGACAGTATCTCCTCCTGAGATATATGATCTTGAGACGACAAGATGACAGTGAACCTGTCCATGATATAGAGATAATGATTGAGATACAAAAGTAATGAGTCTAGGTAGATACTACTGCCAGTCTATAAAAGAGTGATGAGACTAGCTGCTCTATAGATGAGACCTAATTAAAAGAATTAAAGTCGGTAGATGTATAAGTGTAAAGAAAAGATGGTATGCAAGATTTTAAAAGATCTTAGCAGTACAGTACCATACCAATTGAAAAAAAATAATATGAAGAGATAAAAGTGGAAATATGAAAACGAAAATGAAAGGGGAATAAGGAAATAAGTTACATGATGAGAAGAGAACATCAATATGAAATAGTTCCCGAAGGTAAGACTGAAAGTGATATGTATTGGTTATCACATAACTGTGGCAAAAAAAAAAAATCAAGCCAGATTTGATAAGTGAAAGTAATGACACTCAAAGGAGTAAAATGAATGACACGTTTTATTTTACTGCCAGTATATAAATGAAAAATGATTATACATATAACCACCGTAACATGATAGAAACGGTGGAAGTATATAGATGATGTGGTGATTAAATATATAAATTGAGGATTCAATTGTGGAATTTAAATTATAAAAAGAAATTTAAAGACCATACTACATGAAGAGAATATGATTGTCTCATGATTTGTAATTGTAAGAGATAATCCATAATAAAGTCTGCAAGTGAGATGCCGCCTTGATAAAATGAATATTGTGGACAATAAAGAGTCCAAAAGAGAAATGATGATATGGAAGTGATTAAAGACTGATGATCTAAATAGAATCACTTTCCATTATCAGACTTCTAGATTCTCTAGTGCCTTAGTCGAAGTATAAGTGTTAAACGGTGTGAATGTGTATGTACAGTTCCAGTGAGCTTTACATGTGATGGGAGTCTCTAAGTTGCCATATTCTAATGAGAGATAGCAAAAGGCTTTGAGATCCCAAGTGTATTGATAGCACCGCTCCATACTGATATATATATATATATATATGAGCGTGAAATGTAAACGCTCTATGATATTGAGAGAGTGTGTGCATGAGATGTGAAAGCTACTGGGACACTTACATATAGATGATTAACGTAAGTACATGATAGTACCAAATTATGTCAACTTGGCACTAAGTGAGAAGAATGGATGATGAACAACATAGATCAGCTGTAATATGAAAAAAATATTGTGTATGGACTCTTATATGAAAAGAGTAAAAGTGAATAACTCCTGATTTGAGAAATGAACTTAGGGGAGTATAGATATATATATGATGAAAGACAGCATGTAGTGGTCTAAAGTACTCTTGATGTTGAAAGGGTGCTGGCAGTATTAATTGGAGGATGAACAAGAGGTCAGAAGTCGTAAGTATACGGCATGTACCACCTTTAGACTTAAGTTAAATTCGGAGGACCGAATTTCTTAAGGTGGGGAAGATGTGATAATCGTAAATTTTTGATTTATTGGAAATTATAAATATTGGAAATAAATATTGGAGAAAATAAATCAGAGGAAATAAATAAAATTGTGAGAACGAGATATTGGTGAAAATCCCGAGAATTAAGGAAGTGAAAGAATCGGGAAATTCGTGTAAAGAAAATTAAATTGGAAGTGAAAATAAAAATAACGGAGAGAGAAAAATTAACTAGGATAAAGTAAAATCCAAATTAAATAAGGAAAATGAGAAATGAAAATAAAATATGTTTATATAATTACAAATTTTATAAGTGTATTTTACACAAATACATATGCATTTAAAATAGTATATAGTAAATTTTAATATACGTTGGTATATATATGGAAATATATACTATTTCATAAATTTAAATAATACATATGTATTCAAGTATGGCATTTTATGTATATATATAAATATACATATATGAGAGAAATGTAAATATTAATTATATACTAGATATATATATTTTGTAATATACAATATATATATTTTATATATAATATATATTGTATTATATTATATATGAAATAATATATGTATAATATATAGTATATATTATATGTATAAAACATATTATATAGTATATAGTATATAGTATATTATATACTAAATATAGAAATAAGACAAAAACAAAAGAGGAAAGAAACAGAAAATGGAAAGGAAGGATCGGGGAAGGATCCCGACCCTCCCAGCCAGAATTGACGGTGGTGGAGCTGCCACCGCTGGCGAGGGAGAAAGGAGGATGGAGAAAGAAGGATGATGCCGGCGACGTGAGGGACGGAGATCGGCGACGAAAATCGGGAAGGAAACAGGCGAAATCCGGCGGAATCGAAGAGAAAGGAGGAAAATGGATCTGGCGGTGCCGGCCAAATTGGCCACCGCCACTACCACCGAAGCACCACCAGAGAAAGAGGAAGAGGATGGATGCCACCGGAGGCGCGGTGAACGGGGGAGGAGGGCCGGCGAAGAGGAAGAAGAAACCGAACCTATTTCGCCTCGATCCACCGTCGTGCTGCCGATCCAGACTGAACGGAGGACACCGGTAGCTTTGTTGTGCCGTCAGCCAGCTGAAGAACGCTCGAACCGTCGGAGAACCGGCCGCCGACGAGGAACCGGCGAGGAAGGGAATTGGACCGGTCTGACCGGGAAAGGAAGAGGAAAAAAGAAAAGAAAAAGGAAAAAGAAAAAGAAAAAGAAAAAGAAAAGAAAGAGAAAGAAAAGAAAAAGAAAAAAAAAGAAAAAAAAAAGAGGAAAAAGGAGAACTTCGAGAATTCGGAGATTCCTAGAAATTCGACAACCCGAAAATTTACGGAAATACGGTAAGAAATTCTCGGAAATTAAATTTCAGAAAAATTTAATAAATTATGGAAAAAAATTCTAAGATTTAGAATTTTTTTTTCCAGAAATTATTCTCAGCGATCGGGATGAGGAATCGGGAGAGATGGAGTACGAGCATGACCGATAAGAGGAAGTCGTCGACTCGGAAAAAGGTAAGGGATGCATGTGCAGCATTGTAAGGATATTCAGTCTGCATGTTTTAATTTTGAAATATTTTATGGAAATATTCTATGAAATTATTATGATGAATGATTGGTTGAAAATTTGGAATGAAGTACTGGCTGGAAATTATAAACTGTATTTCTCGTGCAGGAGGCTAGCCAATCGGCAGCCGTTATACTGCCGAAAAATTATCGAAAAATTATGGAAAATTACTGAAAATCATAATAAATGATTTTATATCACGAGAAATGATTTTTAACCACGAAAATTGAGGAAATAAATATTTTCATAAAAACATGAATAAAATGAAAGTGATTTTAAAATATTCAAGTTTTCGAGAATGGTGATAATGAAATCACCGAAAATTCTCTTTGAGAATGGTGATAATGAAATCAGCGAAAATTCTCTTGATATGTAAATTACTCGTAATACGAGATGAAAAACGAAAAGAAATAAAGTGAATATTTTTATATATATTTCTTAAATATTCACTAAATGATTTTATAACCTTTATGGTTTTAAATTATGAAATTTATATTTTTATAAATTCCATAAAGGTTTATTGATGATGAAAAATACTGTTTTGAGACTAGTAGACATCTTATCATGCTGATGTGTGATATGTGATATGTGTAGTCCCGGTCGACACCTGATCAGTGATCCACCGAGGACAATATCGATTATGGTAATAGATTTGACATGTTTATTTCTTTATCCTCTAGGGTCTATAGCATGATATGATTGATGATTGTCTTAGACTCTTTATATGATGCGTGACATGTGAAAAGAATATGTTTTATATGATATGAGAAGAAGATCAATTGATTTATAGCATTTTTACAAAATGCTCATTACGGTACTGATTATAGTACTGTGAGATGATTTTCATAAGACATGTGATACAAACATGTAATATGCTTTCAAAAAGGAAGAATTGATAAATCTAACATTCTTACCATGATTTTAAATGGAATATTAGATTATACATGCTATATGTGTAACGATGAACCATTGAAAACATAAGCCACGTAGCCAATCCGAGTAAAGACTCGATCTTTGTACCGTGTGAGCCAGCTCTAGAAGACTCAAGGGACCTACGTGCTACATAGATTCTTCGGAAACTAATGGAGCCACCTCTAGAATCCTTTGAGCACTAAGTGCTACACGAGTTTTGATGAATAGTAGAAAGCATATGGCATAAAGGCCAATTCGAGTAAAGACTCGATCTTTGTACCGTGTGAGCCACCTCTAGAAGACTCAAGGGACCTACGTGCTACATAAATTCTTCGGAAACTATGGGAGCCACCTCTAGAATCCTTTGAGCACTAAGTGCTACACGAGTTCTGATGAGATAGTGGAAAGTATATGGCATAAAGGCCAATCCGAGTAAAGACTCGATCTTTGTACCGTGTGAGCCACCTCTAGAAGACTCAAGGGACCTACATGCTATATAGATTCTTCGGAAACTATGGGAGCCACCTCTAGAATCCTTTGAGCACTAAGTGCTACATGAGTTCTGATGAGATAGTGGAAAGTATATGGCATAAAGGCCAATCCGAGTAAAGACTCGATCTTTGTACCGTTGTGAGCCACCCCTAAAAGACTCAAGGGACCTACGTGCTACATAGATTCTTCGAAAACTATGGGAACCACCTCTTGAATCCTTTGAGCACTAAGTGCTACACGAGTTCTGATGAGATAGTGGAAAGTATATGGCATAAAGGCCAATTCGAGTAAAGACTCGATCTTTGTACCGTGTGAGCCACCTTTAGAAGACTCAAGGGACCTACGTGCTACATAGATTCTTTGGAAACTATGGGAGCCACCTCTAGAGTCCTTTGAGCAGTAAGTGCTACTCGAGTTCTGATGAGATAGTGGAAAGTATATGGCATAAATGCCAATCTGAGTAAAGACTCGATCTTTGTACTGTGTGAGCCACCTCTAGAATCCTTTGAGAACTAAGTGCCACACGAGTTTCTCGATACGACACTTAAATCCATTGCTAGTTAGGATGGATGTCGTAACTGAATCAGTGAACTAGGGCTTACGCCTAAAGTGATTAAGTGATCGGTTATTTTGAACTGTTTTGAGTGAGTTAAGCTATATGCTTGAAGTTTATTGATTTTCGTTTTATGAATGGATTGATTTATAATCTCGCATAGTAACCGATTTATCGACGTGTATAGTGACTAACCTATCGAAGTGCTTACTGCTTTGCTAATGTGATAAGTGGAATAGATTTTAATATTATTGCTATGATTTTAAATTGAATATTAGACTATATCTGACATGAATATGTGATATGTTTTCCAAAAAGGAAATAGGAGGAAAACAAATCTAATATTCATATTTCAATTTTAAAATTGAATATTAGATTTAAATGATTTATATGTTATACGAAGAGGAATTCATAGCTTATTTTGCTAGTTAAGTACTGTACTAATTATGATTGTACAATAAAATACGAAATGAGTTTAAATAAGAATGATGATGATTTAACTAATATTCTTTTCAAAGAATATATGAATATTAGTTATTTTATTTAAATGCTTTATTTCATAAAAGCATTATTTTGAAAAGAATATGAAAATGATATGAAATAAAAAGGAAAATGATTTAAATTTCAAACGAAAACAAATTTATTACTCTCTACAGTTGCTTCTAGGTTTCGAAACAAGATAGGTATTTCAAAATACCTACCTTACTCCATCCAGATCCCTAGCCGATTGTAGTATCCTTCCTACATGCGAGCCTAGAGCCAACTAGGAAGATTTAAAAGAAAAAAAAGTTTTTCAGCATATAGATAGCTGAGTATCAAGTGAGGCATATAATTCCCTTACTGAGCCGTGGTTTTGCTTACTCCTTAATTTTAAACATTTCAGGTTTTGATGATTGGGAGATTAGTTGATTGTGGATCACGGCTGTACACAAAGGACAATGTGATAGACCGACTGATTTATATGAGGTACGATCATTTATTTTCTGTATTTAGACATGTCTACAGTACTACTTATCTAATTAATTAATATAGGGGATGTGTATAATATAAACAATGTTATGCGAAATTGTTTAACAGTTAGTACAAGTGAAGTATCACAGACAGCCTAACCGGTTAAGTTGTGTACAATAAGGTGAAAAATAGGGTCACGGGCTGTGACAAGTAATTAATTGTATTGTTATTGTTTTAAAAGAAATGAACTGTATTGTTATGGTATGAAAAGTAAAGAAATGCATTGTTATGGTTTTGCGAGTAACGAACTGCATGGTTATGGTTTTGAACGTAATGAACTGCATTTACATGGATATTGAAAAGCATGAATTCATCGTCTGTAAGTCTCATTAGGACACCTATAGTTGGACCTAGGGTTTGGGACAAGTGAGATGTTCTAAAGCATTCTTTTGTACTCAACCGGTATCCATAATGGATTATAGTATTCGTTCCTTCCAAACCCATGTCTAATGTTATCGATTGTCATAAGTCATCATAGACACATGTATAAGACACTTACATAAAGTTAACATAATATCCGTTTTTTTTATGTGTTTTTTATATGTATAAGACACTTACATAAAGTTAACATAATACTAGTATGATGCATTTTAATTAACTTGATTTTTATACAATCTTATGTTAGGGTACTTCGGTTTACATTTTGATAGTATGTTTGATATTCTCTGTTAAGTGATTTTATGACATAAAGATAGGCAGTAAATAAATGTAATAGAATGAACTTACATTAATATCGAATACAAACCAAATGATAATGAATGTGAATGGTAATGATTGTACTGAAAGAGGAAAGTTAAAAAAAAAAGTTAGTATGAAATTTTAAAATTTTGGGCACAACACACATGAAGCCATGTCATCTGCAAATTGCCTCTCTTTTTTGTCATCATCTACCTTTCTCCCTAGGATTTCCTCTTCCAACTCGAAGCCACATCATATGCAATTTGCCTCTCTTTTTTTGTCATCATCTGCCTTTTTCCCACTCATGTGACATCTCTCTTGCCTCTCCTCCTGTATGTAAGCTTCTGTGTCAACATTTTTTTTGCCCTTTTGCATTCTTAGAACAATCCACCTCTTTTAATTCTCAACTCCTCAAGTACTCCTCCCTTCAATAACTGTCACATCCCGTGATCACATTTTTCACGTAAAATACACAACTTATCCGGTTGGGCTGTTTGTGATACTTCACTTTTCATATTCATTTAACTATTAAATATAAAATGTATATTATCAATTACATCCCCTATTTTGATTCTCAAGAAAGTAGTACTGAAAATAAGTCTAAATACAGAAAATAAATGATCATACCTCATATTATAAATTAAGCTGTCGCAGTGTTTCCAAATGCGCAGCTCGAAATCCTCAGAAGTCAGATCTCTTAGTCCTCGAAAATCTGAAATGTTAATATTAAGGGGTGAGCAAACCACAGCTCAGTAAGAGAGTTATATGCAACACTTGATATTCAGCTATCTATATGCTGAAAATAATTTTTTTTTACTTTCTTTAAATCTTCCTAGAGGCTCTAGGCTCACATGTAGGAAAGATACTACAGTCGGCTAGGGATCCGGATGGAGTAAGGCAGGTATTTTAGAATACCTGGCTTGTCCCAGAACCTAGAAGCAACTGTAGAGAGTAATCGTTTTCTTTTGATATTCAAATCCCAATAAAACATTAAATATTCACGTGATAAAACACTTAAGTAAATAAATAAGGAATTCATGTTCCTTTCACAAATACTCTTTTCCATACTTGTAAAACACCGTAAAATATTTAGTTTAACACGTGATATATCAACAGCTCAGTAGCTGTAGATAATTTAGTACCAGCAAAAGTTCAGTGAAAAGTACAATCATCAGTACAGTATCATGGAGACTAGGCAACACCCTAAATATATCATGCTATAATAATATCATCCCAAATAGGGGAAACATATGAGATCTATGGCCATAGTCTATAGGGTCTTCAGTGTGCACTGATTAGGTGTCCACTGGGACGCTGATAATAGGATCAGTATCTATCAGCACTAACACGTGACACGTGAGCATGATATGGGGCCTAACAGTCTCAAAACAGTAAACACGTGATATAGACCCCATTTATGAAATCACTTTCACTAAATATAAGTTTAATCAATCCACAAATATTCATAAGGAAAATATTTTCATCTTATGAATAACATTTATAAAATATTCATACTGGGGTCATCATTCCCAAAAATATTCTAAACATTATAGAACATCCTAAATCATATTTTCCATACGGTGAAAACAGTTTATAAAATAATCACTGTAAAACATAAAAGGTCATAACTGCCCTTTTTCACCGTAAAACATATACGCACGCTTTTCCGTGCTTTCTATGAAAAACATGATTTTCAAAGTTATCGGGATTCAAATCAATTATTTTTATGATTTATGGAAAATTAAAATATTTATTTTCCAAATCACCACTCCCGTCCCGTGTTTTCTATCTAAACACATGCGGAGACCTTTTAGTCTCAAAACACTGTTTTTCACCTTTAATTACATTTATGGAATTTTCTGTAAACACTTGTTCTCACCATTGAACCCATAAAGGTTATTTATAAAATCAAGTGAATATTTGAAGAAAGATTAGTAAAATATTCACTTTGGTCCTTTTTCATTTTACACCTCGTTTCACGTGAAATATCACATATTGGAATAAATTTAGGTGATTTCCTTTTTCCCCCTTTTCAAAAACATGAATATTTTAAAATTAGTTATCAATATATTCATGTTTTATAAAAACTAATCGATTTCTCGATTTTCGTGCTAGAAATCGTTTCTCATGATAAAAAATCATTTATTATGATTTTCGATAATTTTTCCAATAATTTTCGACAGTATAACGGCTGCCGATTGGCTAGTCTCCTGCACAAAAAATACAGTTTAAATCTCAACCGATAAATCACCACAATTTTTCCAACCAATCATTATCAATAGCATTTATAAAAATTAAATGCCTAATTTAAAGCATGTGTGCCAATATCCTTACAGGCTGCACATGTCTCCCTTACTTGTCTCGGGTCGGCGACTGCCTCTCGAAGGTCGCACCCGTGTTCACCTCACCCGATTCCATCGGCTCGGTTATCGAGGAAATTTTCTGGAAATTAAAATTCTAAAAATTAGAATTTTTCCATAATTTATTCAAATTAATTATTCGGAATTAATTTCCGAAATCCTTACCGAGTGCCCGGGATTTTTCAGATTTTCAAATTCTCGGGAATTTTCCAAATTCCTGGAATTCCTTTTCTTTTCCTCTTTCTTCTTTTTCTTTCCTCTTTCTTTTTCTTTTCTTTTCTTTCCTTTTTCTTTTTCCTTTTTCTTTTTCTTTTTCTTTTTCTTTTTCCTTTCTTCCCAGCCGGACCGGTCATCTCTCCTCACCGCCGGTTCTTCTCCGGTGGCCGGTTCTCCTGCGGTTCAACGGCTCAGCAGCTGGCCGGTGTGACGGCGAAGTTGCTGGTGGCCTCCATTCATCCCGAATCGACGGCACAGCGGCAGATCTGGCGACGGAAGGTTCGGTTTCTTCTCCTCCTCGTTCCTCCTCCCTCGGCCATCGTCGGCCTCACCGGTGGCTTCCTCCTTCTTCCCCTCACCTCCGATGAGGTTCGGGTGGCAGTGGCGGTGCCTGGACCGGCCGGCACCGCCGTTTTCTTCCTCCTTTCTCTTCGGCTTTCTCTGCCGGTTTCGCTTCTGTTTCTTTCCTTTCTTCCACCGTTTTTTCCTTCCGTCGCCGGTCAAGCCTCCCTCTCCTCTCCCCTCGCCGGCGACTACCTCCCTCGTCTCTCTTTCTTTCTCTAGCGACAGTGGCCGGTCTGTTGGATTATGCCCTTAGAACCATTCATTAGATGATTGACTTTGGCATTTTTTTATGTATCATGACATTTTATTTATTATAGCTCATTATTATTTTGTCTTATAACTGCGTAATGTAATCTTATATGATAATGTCCTTAGAATAGTAATAACACACTATTCTTAAAATATCCTAGTCAAGTATTATTGTGAACAAGGATAACAATGTACGATAAGACTAGTATGTGGTTGATTGATGACCATTGTCATGGATATAGGATATCAAGTCATCACATAGGTACATGTTAGAGAACTATGTACTGGATCTACCCTCCATGAGAACGCTACATGGATTGTTATATGAGTGTCATAAGCGATTCTCATAGTGATGATGGTGTATGTGATCCTTTGACTTGAGATCATCAGAGATCCCAACATAGAGAATTGCATACTTTAATGCTGCTAGATGTCATTCGTAACAGGATGGACTATAAAAGTAGTAATTGGGTATGCCTTGATCTATGTAGAGGGATGTTGAGTGATCAAGATAGGATTTATCCCTCTTATATAACAAGAGTGATGTCTTGGGCCCTTTGATAGAGTGAGACTAAGAAATGCATGGCTGTGCTCGAATAAGTCAATATGAGATATTGATTTTATTTGTTTAATTAGTCTACTCAGGAATCAAGAAACGCTAATTAGACTATACAAGTGTGACACATTCCATGACTTGTGTCTAATCAAGACATTAAAGGATAAAGGGATTAGACTACACGGTAACATCTATCACGAGTAAGGTTATGTCGAGTCATTGACATTCTCGTTACATGGGTAGCAATGATGTGTTGCTAGATACCGCTAATTGCCTGTGACAATTTTGTCATTGTCAGAACCTATTGGGTCGCACACTTAGAACGGATCAATGAGGAGCTTAATTAATCCTATTCTGAATTGGATTAAGGATATATCTAATCCTATTTTGAATTGGATTAAGGATATAGTTAATCCTATTCTAAGTAGGATTAGAGTTCTGTTTGGCAGTAAATTTTAGGGTAAAATTTACTGCCTATAAAAGGATGTTTTTCTAAAACAGAGCTGTACAACAATTAAAACAGAAAAGGTATTCTTTTAATCGAAGCTAGCAAATCGATTATAAGAATCGAAAAACGCTCTTTCAGGCTTCTGATCGTGAGACGTTCAAGAGTCGTGAGATCCGTTCGTGTGGATACCATAGAAGCAAGAACGAAAAGTTGCTGCTTGTGATTCGACCAAAGACAGGAAAAATCAGAGAAAACGTTAGGTAAAATCTCGAAACCCTAATCAGGAAACCCTCCGAATCGATCCTGGTGGAGGCCGAATGATTTAAATTCCGCTGTGTTTTTGTTTCGGTTTCCTTCACGGTCACCACTGGGGAGGAAGAATCGGCAGTCTTCCCGATTTCTTCCTTTCATTTTCTGTTTCTTTTTTTTATTTAATTCATTTAATTTATTATCAGTTATATTATATTTATAACATCAAGTATATAAATATAATATTAGTATTATATTATATAGTATTTTACTATATAATATTATATGGATATATATTATATTTATAATATATATTTACACTTAATACATACATTTGTATATCTTTTAAATTAAATACATATATATATATATATAAACTTTAATGTAAAATACTATTTACATTTCTCAAATATGTATATACTTATATATACATACAATATTATGTTTAATACATATGTACTATTTAAATTTATACAATAGTATATATATCTATATATACTTCCGTATATTAATATATACTATATAATATTTCAATATATATGTATTTATATAAAAATATATTTATATAATTTATAATTATATAAATATATTTCTTTCATTTCTCATTTTCTTATTTAATTTGGATTTCCATTTATCCAAATTAAATTTCCTCCTTTCATTATTTCTTAAATTCACATCTATTCTTATTTCCAATTTAATTTTTTTCAGTCGGATATTTCCAATTTTCATCACTTCCTCGATTCACAGAATATTCACTAATATTCCTCTCTCATAATTATACTTATTTATTTATTTCCAATAGTTATTTTCTCCAATATTTATTTCCAATAAATGAAAAATTTATGGTTATCACAATAACTCCTATAGGTTCAGCATAGAAATTAAGCTTTTGTCTAAAATGAAAGACAAAAGGAAGCCGCTAGGTTGTGAAAAGTGTGTAAAGATAAAAATTTAAATTAACAAAGTTATTGGACTTGTTAAAAAATAAATAAATAAATAACAATCATTGAAAATTTCTCATTAATAGATTTTTTTGAAAATTGGTAGTGAAATTTGTCAAAAAAAATACTAAAGAATAATTTAGTAGGTTTTACCAAAATTTTGAAATAGTCCAATGAATTATTTAAATGCATGACAATTTAAAAATTAATAAAGATAGACATAAAGAACAATAAAAATATTAAATAAGGTGCAATATTTAAAATAAATAAATAAAGAACAATATAAATGCTACTTTTTTAGATATTAAAATTTTATCAATTTGTAAGCACAATCTAAAAAACTTTTCCACGTGAAAATTTTTATTTATTACTAAATAAAATATATAAATATTCAACATAAAAAAATAAAAGATTAATAAAAATAAAAACAATAAAACAAAAATTGTATAAATAATACACTTGTTTTTCAAATGTTATTCATTATTTTATTAATTAATTAATGTTATAATGCTTCAATTAATTGATATATAAAATTTGACTTCACCAACATTGGTTGGGATTGAGTGGTAAGGGACTCATTCCCCTTTAAGCATGACCCAGGTTCGAGTCATGCGTATGGGGCAAATCGTGCTGGGAGGGGTGCCCCACTTCCATGTTGCCTGATAGTTCTCCGACTCCGTAGTAATCGCATAAAGCGGATACCGAAAAGTTAAAGACCAAAAAAAATTTTGACTTCACGCGAAATAGGTGCCAAATACTAGTTATTTAAAGTAGTCTTCCAATTTTTACTATTCATCTAAGTTTTCACTGTCATGCCAGTTGTTACCTCTTCAATGGTTCTAGAAAAAAGTGAAAAACAAAAACTATCCTTCTTCTATTTTCTTCATTTTTTGGGTCTAGACTCTAGACCTTAATTTTGAAAATTTTTTAATTATGTTCTTTGTTAGCTTTAAATTGCCATATATATTTTGAAATGACAAAAACTTAAGTAAGCTTTAATGTTTTAATTCATATTGTAAATTTGCCTTATCACACATGATTTTCTCAATCCATTTTCAAGTGATTATATCAAACATTAAGACCATGATTTAATTACATATTCTTTTTGGTCTTAATACTTTATAAAATGTCTTGAATATTTTAGAAAATTACTTGATGAATATTTGGACTATGTTTTCATTTGAGAAAGTCAAGAAAAACTCCCACAAAATATTGGGTTGAATTAGGATCAAACACTATATCATTTCTAACCCAAAAGTGCAGGAAAAATGCCCTCTGGAAGCATGTGATCGATCCCATATGGAAAGGGATCGATCCCTTTTTGGCAGAAGCACTCCAATGCGTGAAATGAAGGAAAGGATCGATCCCTTTGGTGAAAAGATCGATCCCTTTATGTCAGAAAGTCCCCAACGGCTAGTTTCTGTGAGATACAACGGTTAGTTTCTGTTTTGGCTCCAACCAACGTCCACAAACCATCCAAGGGACTATAAATAAGGCTTAGAAGCTAAAGGAAGTAAGAGGAACTACTCAGCAACTCCATAACACATATTCCTCAAATCCTCAAGCCTCAAACAACAAATCAAGAGCTCCAAAGTCTTCATCTTCTATCATTCACTTATCTCTTGTATTGTTTAGCACAAATATTGTATAGGCTTTTCTTTGTGCCTAATTTCTGTAATCACTTGCCTACCTAGAGGCCTTTCTTTGATTACATCTCTTGTAAACACAAACATTCCTTGTAAAAGGGGAGGTTTCTCTTTAGCCTAAGAAAAAGAAGGAGGTTTCTCTTTAGCCTAGAAAAAGGGGAGAAGAGGTTTCTCTTTAGCCTAGAAAAAGAGAGAGGTTTCTCTTGAGCCTTGAAAAGAGGGAGTGTAACACAAATTCAAGTCAGTGAATTTGGGAAAATCCTCGAGAGCGCCTCAAGGTAGAGGATGTAGGCAAGGTAGCCAAACCTCTATAAATCGATTGTGTAAATCTCTCTCTCTACTCTTTATTTACTTGCGATTATATTGTGTTTATTGCATTAAACTTGGATTGCATGCTTGCCTAGCTTAGAGAACTTAGAAAATATCAATCTAAGCTAGAGAATTTAGAGGAACCGAAAAACGAACTTAAGGTTAGCGAAAAATCGATTCACCCCCTCTCGGTATAGCCTATAGAGCCAACAATTGGTATCAAAGCTTGGGCTCGAGATTGATTTAGGCTAACCTCTATCGAGCAAAACAATTATAAATGGCTCACTTGAATGTAGGCACACCCCTAAGAGAAGAGGGACACTCATTAGTTAGACCTCCACTCTTCAATGGTGAAAATTACTCTTATTGGAAAATTAGGATGATGTTATTTGTGCAATCCAATGATTATGAAGTGTGGAGAGTAATATTTAATGGCCCTAGAATCCCAATAAAGAAAGTAGTTGGAAAAGATGTCCCTAAGAGTGAAGATGAGTGGGACACCAATGACATGAGATTGGCACAATTGAATGCCAAGGCTATACACACCCTCTTTTGTGCTTTAGGTCCCAATGAGTATAATAGAGTATCCTTATGTGAGAATGCTAAACAAATATGGGATAAACTAGACATCACACTTCAAGGGACAAATCAAGTTAGAGAGACCAAAGTAGGAATGCTCACACATGATTATGAGCTGCTTAGGATGAAAGAAAATGAGTCAATTAGCGAAATGTTCACTAGGTTTAATGATATAATTAATGGACTTAAGGCTCTAGGCAAGGCTTATTCCAATGTTGAAAGGGTAAAGAAAATTTTGAATAGCTTGCCTAAGTCATGGGAGGCAAAGGTAACTGCAATAGAAGAGTCTAAGGATCCAAATACCTTGTCTCTAGATGAGCTTATGGGCTCCTTACTTACATATGAAATGAAAATGAAAAGAAATGAAGTGCCTTCAAAGAAAGTAGGGGTAGCACTTAAGTCTTCCACTCATGAGGCCCTTGAAGATGATAGTGATGAGAGTGGAAATGAGGAAGAGAAGGAAATGGCAATGTTTGCCAAAAGATTTAATAGGTTCATGAGAATGAAAGAAAAAGAAAATAATAGGAGACATCAAAGAGGGGAGTCAAGTAGAAGAGAAAAGGACCCTTTAGTGTGTTATGAGTGTAATGAACCGGGTCATACTAAGTTAGATTGCCCCTTACTTAGGAAAGAAAAGTGTTAGCTTTAAATTTCCATATACATTTTGAAATGACAAAAACTTAAGTAAGCTTTAATGTTTTAATTCATATTGTAAATTTGCCTTATCACACATGATTTTCTCAATACATTTCAAGTGATCATATCAAACATTAAGACCATGATTTAATTACCTCTTCTTATTGGTCTTAATACTTTATAAAATGTCTTGAATATTTTAGAAAATTACTTGATGAATATTTGGACTATGTTTTCATTTAAGAAAGTCAAGAAAAACTCCCACAAAATATTGGGTTGAATTAGGATCAAACACTATATCATTTCTAACCCAAAAGTGCAGGAAAAATGCCCTCTGGAAGCATGGGATCGATCCCATATGGAAAGGGATCGATCCCTTTTTTGGCAGAAGCACTCCAATGTGTGAAATGAAGGAAAGGATCGATCCCTTTGGTGAAAGGATCGATCCCTTTACACCAGAAAGTCCCCAACGGCTAGTTTCTGTGAGATACAACGGCTAGTTTCTGTTTTGGCTCCAAGCAACGTCCACAAACCATCCAAGGGACTATAAATAGAGGCTTAGAAGCTAAAGGAAGTAAGAGGAACTACTCAGCAACTCCATAACACATATTCCTCAAATCCTCAAGCCTTAAACAACAAATCAAGAGCTCTAAAGTCTTCATCTTCTATCATTCACTTATCTCTTGTATTGTTTAGCATAAATATTGTATAGGTTTTTCTTTGTGCCTAATTTCTGTAATCACTTGCCTATCTAGAGGCCCTTCTTTGATTACATTATTTGTAACCCATCATTCCTTGTAAAGGGGAGGTTTCTCTTAAGCCTTAGAAAAAGAGAGAGGTTTCTCTTGAGCCTAGAAAAAGAGGGAGGTTTCTCTTGAGCCTAGAAAAAGAGGGAGGTTACTCTTGAGCCTAAGAAAAAGAGGGATTGTAATCACAAATTCAAGATAGTAGATTTGGAGAAAATCTTGGAGCGTCTCAAGGTAGAGGACGTAGGCAAGTTGCCAACCTCTATAAATTGCTTGTGTAAATCTCTCTTTCCCTACTCTCTTTACTTGCAATTATATTGTGCTTATTGAATTGAATTTATATTGCATGCTTGAGTAGCCTAGAGAACTTAGAAAATATCAATCTAACCTAGAGAACTTAGAGGAACCGAAAAACGAACTTAAGGTTAGCGAAAAACTGATTCACCCCCTCTTGGTATAGCCTATAGAGCTAACAGTTGGTATCAGAGCTTGGGCTCGAGATTGATTTAGACTAACTTCTATCGAGCAAAACGATCTTAAATGGCTCACTTGAATGTAGGCACATCCTTAGGAGAAGAGGGACAATAATTTGTTAGACCTCCACTCTTCAATGGTGAGAATTATTCATATTGGAAAACTAGAATGATGTTATTTGTACAATCAAATGATTATGAAGTGTGGAGAATTATAGTGAATGGTCCTATAATTCCCATGATGAAAGTAGATGGAAAAGATGTCCCTAAGAGTGAGGATGAGTGGGACACAAATGACATGAGATTGGCACAAATGAATGCCAAGGCTATGCACACCCTCTTTTGTGCTTTAGGCCCCAATGAGTATAATAGAGTATCCTTATGTGAGAATGCTAAACAAATATGGGATAAACTAGCCATCACACATGAAGGGACAAATCAAGTTAGAGAGACCAAAGTAGGAATGCTCACACATGATTATGAGCTATTTAGGATGAAAGAAAATGAGTCCATTAGCGAAATGTTCACTAGGTTTAATGATATAATTAATGGACTTAAGGCTCTAGGCAAGGCTTATTCAAATGTTGAAATGGTAAAGAAAATTTTGAATAGCTTGCCTAAATCATGGGAGGCAAAGGTAACCGCAATAGAAGAGTCTAAGGATCTAAATACCTTGTCTCTAGATGAGCTTATGGGCTTCCTACTTACATATGAAATGAAAATGAAAAGAAATGAAGTGCCTTCAAAGAAAGTAGGGGTAGCACTTAAGTCTTCCACTCATGAGGTCCTTGAAGATGATAATGATGAGAGTGGAAATGAGGAAGAGAAGGAAATGGCCATGTTTGCCAAAAGATTTAATAGGTTCATGAGAATGAAAGAAAAAGAAAACAATAGGAGACATCAAAGGGGAGAGTCAAGTAGAAGAGAAAAGGACCCCTTAGTATGTTATGAGTGCAATGAACCGAGTCATACTAAATTAGATTGCCCCTTACTTAGGAAGGAAAAGGATAGGAAGCCTAGGAAGAAAGCATTTGTGGCTGCATGGAGCGATAGTGATAGCTCCGATGAGGAAAATGTAGATGAAGAGGTAGCCTACTCATGCTTTATGGCTATTAGTGATGATGAGGCTAGTAGTAGTTCTAGTGAAGATAATGATTATACCTTTAGTGAACTACAAAATGCCTTTAATGATTTAGCAAATGAATTTCAATGCATGGACTCCAAATATAAGAAAATCATTGCTAAATTAAAAATAGAAAATGAAGCCTTGATAAATGCTAAGCTAGAATTTGAAAAGAAATTAGAAGAGGCTAACTTAGAAATAAATGAGTTGAATAAAAAGAACTTAAATTTGCATAACTCATTTTCTAGGTTTTATATGGGTCAACAAAAGCTAGATCACATGTTAGAGACCCAAAGAGCTTTCTTTGATAAAGATGGGTTAGGATATAATGCAATACAAAAAGAAACTCATCTAAAGAATTTCCTTGTGAGCAAAAATACTATGCATGATCTATCTCTTACATGCTCACTATGCTATAGAATAGGACACTCTTCACAAGCATGCACATATAGAAAAACCACATTTAGAGGAAGAGTTGTTATAAAAATGTGGGTGCCAAAGCATGCTATGAATAATGATGATTTGAGCTTGAAATGGATCCCAAAAGGATCAAAAATTGTGAACACTAACTCTCATGGACCCAAGAAAATTTGGGTACCAAAGTATGCTTGAATTTGTATATTGTAGGAGTGTTAGAGGATGAGAATACAATGGAACAATGGAGTTTAAATGCTCAACACATCCTCATGGAGTTTGCTTGTGCCAACGAGAAAAAGAAAGAGCTTGGGAATCCATTCTTAGCAAGGTGACAACAATCTCTCAAAGAATGGCTAATGGTGGATTCAACTATTCAATGCAAAGCATTCTCTAGCAAAGGAGTTTTGTAAGCTTAAATCCTATCTCTTCAAGACTCATTTTTGCTAAAAGTATTTATATGTTTTATTGAGGCACTTGGTTGATGATTCTTGATGCATTGTGAGTTGAATGATTGAACAACAAGGCATGACAAAGATTTTTGGTTGTTTGATTGTAGTACTTGATGCATTGAATGAAAAGCATGATTTGTGATTTTGAAATGATTATTGGATTTCTGCATTTTGAGCAAGCAAGTTTTCTATTTGTTGATAATGTATTTACTTGTCTCAAAATACCAAATATGTCATTTATACAAAATGCCATGTTATGAGCAATAATGAAGAACTTGTATGTTGGAAATCATGGCATGTTGTTCACAAGATGTATGCTTTACTGATATATGTGCTTAAAACCTATGTGAACAAGTTTGTTTTGACATATTTGTGTTATCCAATGCTTTGGTTTTGTCAAAATATGCTTAACTTTCAAAATGACCTCCTTTGAGGCCAAACATGCATTTATTGGTGAAAATTCTACCAAAATTGCAAAATCTATTGTTAAATGGTTTTTCATTCATGTTTTTCATTCATACAAGTCCAAAGTCATGTTTTACAAATGTTTAAATGCTTACTTGGACTTAAAACACTCAAAAACGAAGTTTTGGTACCTCAAAAGTTGGATTTTCTGTTAAAAAACTGCAGATACAGGATGAGGGATTGATCCCTCAACAAGCAGGATCGATCCCCCTTGAACACAATGCAAAATTTGTGATTTTGGAGTTAAGGGATCGATCCCCCTTCTATAGGGATCGATCCCCCCAGGCCAAAATGGCTTTCTTGCATGTTTTTCAACCGAATTTGAGAAGAACTTTTCATTGTTTTGATACTTTCTTTCTTCTCAACTTAAAATTCATTGTTTTAACTTCTTTTTGATGATCTTTAAACTATGAAAAATCATTTTTCATTGATATCATGCCTTAATTCCATCAATTTGTATCATTTCCAACAATTGATATCACTTTCAACAATCAATATCACTTTTCTTGAGCTCACAAGTGCAAAATCAGTTTTCTCATTGAAAATGGTCATGAATTGCATAAATCTTGAAATAATCTTGAAATATACTTTCAATGAATGCTTAAACATAATTTTGAGAAATATTTCAAGAATTTATGAAGATATATTTGAGAATTTAATGAACTTGTGCATAATGAATATTCTTCATCTCTTTTGTTCATCTTAGTCAAGCATGCTTATAGGATTATGTTTATTAGCTTGACTCAACTACTCCACTCTAGGCTACATGATAATTATACATCTAGTGGAAGAATAATTAAAACTTGACCTTAAGGATTGATTTCAAATGTAAATTCAACAATTGGTATAAGGTCATAATTTTCCTTGGCTTATAATTAGTGATGATAAATGAATCCTAAATGTTGAGTTACATGAAAATTTATCATCCATAAAATTAATTCTTTATGGCCAAATAATTAAAGAACTTGAGCGTTAATGAGAACATCAACAAGTGATACACATGCATTGAATCTTGATTGTTTTGATGTTGAACATGCATGTTTGCTTAAGTTGAATCAATAATCATGCTTATGAGATGAGAATAGTTGTTTTCATGATATTATGTGCTTAACCTCACTCATAGATTATGGACTTTATATTTAAGCATGATATTGATTTATTTAGACAAATCTATGTTAGTTACAATAGCATATACCCTCTAGAACGTTAAATGATGATAACAACTAGGGATATGGCTATTAATTGATTAAAATGGTAATTTTGAATCTTTCCTTGCTCATAATTGGTTAAGGACTTGAATTGAAAAATGAGCATAGGAGTTTTGTGCTTAAAACCATGGAAGAAAATGTGTTTGCTTGAATACCTTGACTTTTTGAATCTTTCATATGGTATAATTTTATGAATATGAATATGGATTAATACTTTATGATAGTGTGCTAATGTGCAATTAATCCATATGCATATTTGATGATATGTGATTGTGTTCTTGGATATTTAGAATGTTATTTTCTTGACATGAACACACTACACATAAATATTGGATTCATGCAAAATGCCTAAGTCAAGTAACAATTGGTATTTAGATTGAAATAACAATTAGTATCATTGGCAACCATATTTTCAATAATTGGTAAGCCAAATCTAAATTGCCAATTGGTATGAGCTTTAAATTGACAATTCTTCTCATGCTCTTTAGTTTGAAATGACAAATAGAGGAGAATTCTCTTAGGATATTTTTGCATGAAACTCTTGTGTGCTAGAATTTGAAGTTAATTGCTATATGTTTTGATTCTATGCACACTCTTGCTTGAACATGATTTATGAGCTCATGCATATGATATGTCATCTAATTTTAGCTCATAATCATGATGTCTTGCTATGCACCTTAGTTGGACTTAAGAGAACAATTGATGTACTTAGGTGCTTAATAGGATTGAAATAAGCAAGTTATAGACCTTAGTAGATATTTATACTCAACTTGCTTCATTTCTTACCAATTGTGAACTTCTTGCAAAATTATTTATAAACAATTGGTATAGGATCATAAGTCATGTTCTTTGCATGAATATTTCATACTCTTTATGAACAATTGACTTATTTATTTGTGCTATGAGTCCCATGTACTAACATGTTTTTTTGTTGGATGGAGCATATTCTTTTATCTCTTCTCACATAGCCATGATTTTAGGGGGAGCATATTTTTATTATTTTTCCTTCTTTTTGCTATGACAAAAAGGGGGAGAGATAGATATTAAAAGGGAGAGATAATGGGGGAGAAATAGTTTGAAAATTCATTTTCAAAACCCATGCTTATATTAAGGGGGAGCTTTGTAAAATCCTGCTTTATTTGAGGGGAGTATTTTATTTAAGAATTTTCAAAGCAAATTTACATTAAGTTTTGTCATATCAAAAAGGGGGAGATTGTTAGCTTTAAATTGCCATATATATTTTGAAATGACAAAAACTTAAGTAAGCTTTAATGTTTTAATTCATATTGTAAATTTACCTTATCACACATGATTTTCTCAATACATTTCAAGTGATCATATCAAACATTAAGACCGTGATTTAATTACTTATTCTTATTGGTCTTAATACTTTATAAAATGTCTTGAATATTTTAGAAAATTACTTGATGAATATTTGGACTATGTTTTCATTTAAGAAAGTCAAGAAAAACTCCCACAAAATATTGGGTTGAATTAGGATCAAACACTATATCATTTCTAACCCAAAAGTGCAGGAAAAATGCCCTCTGAAAGCATGAGATCGATCCCATATGGAAAGGGATCGATCCCTTTTTTGGCAGAAGCACTCCAATGCGTGAAATGAAGGAAAAGATCGATCCCTTTGGTGAAAGGATCGATCCCTTTATGTCAGAAAGTCCCCAACGGCTAGTTTCTGTGAGATACAACGGCTAGTTTCTGTTTTGGCTCCAACCAACGTCCACAAACCATCCAAGGGACTATAAATAGAGGCTTAGAAGCTAAAGGAAGTAAGATGAACTACTCAGCAACTCCATAACACATATTCCTCAAATCCTCAAGCCTCGAACAACAAATCAAGAGCTCCAAAGTCTTCATCTTCTATCATTCACTTATCTCTTGTATTGTTTAGCACAAATATTGTATAGGCTTTTCTTTGTGCCTAATTTTTGTAATCACTTGCCTACCTAGAGGCCTTTCTTTGATTACATCTCTTGTAAACACAAACATTTCTTGTAAAAGGGGAGGTTTCTCTTTAGCCTTTGAAAAAGAGGGAGGTTTCTCTTGAGCCTAGAAAAAGAGGGAGGTTACTCTTGAGCCTAAGAAAAAGAGGGATTGTAATCACAAATTCAAGATAGTGGATTTAGAGAAAATCCTTGGGAGCGTCTCAAGGTAGAGGACGTAGGCAAGTTGCCGAACCTCTATAAATTGCTTGTGTAAATCTCTCTTTCCCTACTCTCTTTACTTGCAATTATATTGTGCTTATTGAATTGAATTTATATTGCATGCTTGAGTAGCCTAGAAAACTTAGAAAATATCAATCTAAGCTAGAGAACTTAGAGGAACTGAAAAACGAACTTAAGGTTAGCGAAAAACCGATTCACCCCCCCTCTCGGTATAGCCTATAGAGCCAACAAAAAGGATAGGAAACCTAGGAAGAAAGCATTTGTGGCTGCATGGAGTGATAGTGATAGCTCCGATGAGGAAAACGTAGATAATGAGATAGCCTACTCATGCTTTATGGCTATTAGTGACGATGAGGCTAGCTCTAGTTCTAGTGAAAATAATGATTTTACATTTGATGAGTTACAAAATGCTTTTAATGAATTAGCAAATTAATTTCAATGCATGAATTCTAAATATAAGAAAATCATTGTAATTTGAAAATAGAAAAGGAAACCTTGACCAATGTTAAGCTAGAATTAGAGAAGAAACTAGAAGAGGCCAACTTAGAAATAAATGAGTTAAATAAAAAGAATACAAATTTGCATAACTCATTTTCTAGGTTCTATATGGGTCAACAAAAATTAGATCATATGCTTGAGACCCAAAGAGCTTTCTTTGATAAAGATGGGTTAGGTTATAATGCAATACAAAAAGAAACTCATCTAAAGAATTTCCTTGTGAGCAAAAATTCTATGCATGATCTATCTCTTACATGCTCACTATGCAATAGGATAGGCCGTTCTTCACAAGCATGCACAAATAGAAAAACCACATTTAGAGGAAGAGTGGTTAGAAAAATGTGGGTGCCAAAACATGCAATAAATAATGATGATTTGAGTTTGAAATGGATCCCCAAAGGATCAAAAATTGTTTGCACTAACTCTCATGGACCCAAGAAAATGTGGGTACCAAAGCATGTTTGAATATGATTTGTTGTAGGAGTGTTAGAGCATGGGAATACAATGAAACAATGGAGTTTAAATGCTCAACACATCCTCATGGAGTTTGCTTGTGCTAATAAGAAAAAGGAATAGCTTGGAAATCCATCCTTAGCAAGGTCACAACAATTCTTCAAAGAATGGCACAAGATGGATTCAACTATTCAAGGCAAAGCATTCTCTAGCAAAGGAGTATTGTAAGCTTAATTCCTTACTCCTTAAACTTTTTATTGTTTATGCCTTGATGATATGGTTTGTTGATGATCTTTGATGCACTATAAGTTGAATGGATAAATAAAAGGCATGATAAATGATTGGATAGTTTTTGATGCAATATTTGATTGAATGAAAAGCATGTTTAGTTATTTTGAAATGATTATTGGATTTCTACATTTTGAGCAAGTTTTCTATGTGTTGATAATGTATTTACTTCCCTCAAATTGCCAAATATGTCATATATGCAAAATGCCATGTCATGTGCATTAATGAAGAACTTGTATGTTGGAAATCATGGCATAATGTTCACAAGTATGATGATTTGATGTTATATGTGCTTAAAATCTATGTGAACAAGTTTGTTTTGACATATTTATGAAATTCAATGCATTGGTTTTACCAAAACAAGCATTACTCTCAAAATGACCTCCTTTGAGGCCAAAAATACATTTATTGGTAAAAATCCTTCCAAAATTGCAAAATCTTTTGTTAAATGGTTTTTCATTCATGTTTTTCATTCATACAAGTCCAAAATCATGTTTTACAAATGTTTAAACCCTTACTTGGACTTAAAATACTCAAAAACGAAGTTTTGGCACCTCACAAGTTGGATTTTCTGTCAAAAATCTGCAGAACCAGGATGAGGGATCGATCTCTCTACATACAGGATCGATCCCTTTGGAAAAACATGCAGGAAACTTAATTCTGGAGTTTAGGGATCTATCCCTTTGCTCATGGGATCGATCCCTTAGGCAATTTATGCCCTTTTCTGCATTTTTAAGCCTTAGTTGAGAAGTTTTCTTAATTCTCTTGATATCTTCTTTCTTCTCAACTTAAAATTCAATATTTTAACTTCCTTTTGATGATATTTAGAATATGAAAAATCATTTTTCATTGATATCATACCTCAACTCCATCAACTTGTGTTATTTCCAACAAATGGCATCACTTTCAACAATTAATATCATTTTTTTTAGCTCACAAGTGCAAAATCATTTTTCTTGTTGAAAACATTCATGAATCTTGAAATAATCTTGAAATATACTTTCAATGAATGGTTAAACATAATTTTGAGAAATATTTCAAGAATTTATGGATATATATGAGAATTTGATGAACTTGTATATAATGAAGATTCTTCATTCTTTTTTGTTCATCGTAGTCAAGCATGCTTATAGGATTATGTCTCTTAGCTTGACTTATCATTCCACACTAGGTTTCATACATCTAGTGGATTGATTCCAAATGTAAATTCAACAATTGGTAATGGTCATTGGCCTATAATTTGTGATGGTAAATGGATCCTAAATGTTCAAATGCATGAAACTTTATCATCCTTGTACTTAAAGAACTAGGGTCTCAATGACAACACCAACATTCAAAGATAAATGCAAACTTGAACAAATTTGATATCCATGCATTTATTATTTGAATCTTTTCTTGCTCATAATTGGTTAAGGACTTGAATTGGAAAATGAGCATAGGATTTTTGTGATTGAAAACATGGAAGAAAATGTGTTTGCTTGAATACTTTGATTTTATGAATCTTCCATATGGTATAACTTTGTGAATATGAATATGGATTAATACTTTATGATTGTATGCTTATGTTTAATTAATCCATATGCATATTTGATGATGTGTGATTGTGTTCTTACATATTTAGAATGATTATTTTCTTGACATGAACACACTACACATAGATATTGGATTCATGCAAAATGCCTAAGTCAACCATTAGTAACAATTGGTATTTAGATTGAAATAACGATTAGTATCATTGGCAACCATATTTTCAACAATTGGTAAGCCAAAACAAAATTGCCAATTGGTATGAGCTTTAAATTGATAATTCTTCTCATACTCCTTAGATTGAAATGACAAATAGGGAAGAATTCACATAAGCTACTTTTGCATGAAACTCTTGTGTGCTAGAATTTGTAGTTAATTGATATATGTCTTAATTCTTTGCACACTCTTGATTGAACGTGATTCATGAGCTCATGAATTCATATGTCATCTAATGTTAGCTCATAATCATGATGTATTGCCATGCACCTTAGTTGGACTTTAGAGAACAATTGACATACTTAGGTGCTTGATAGGATTGAAATGAACAAGTCATAATCCTTAGTAGATATTTTTAAACAACTTGCTTCATTATTTACCAATTGAGAACTTCTTGCAAAATTATTTATAAACAATTAGTATAGGAATATAAGCATTGTCCTTTGCATGCCTAAACATTTCATACTCTTTATGGACATTGACTTATTTATTTGTGCTATGAGTCACATGTACAAACACGTTTCTTGTTAGATGGAGCATATTTATATCTTCTCACATAGCCATGATTTTAGGGGGAGCATTTTTTTTTATTATTATTTTTTTCTTCTTCTTGTTGCTATGACAAAAAGGGGGAGAGAGATATTAAAAGGGAGAGATATTAAGGGGGAGAGATAATGGGGGAGAAATAGTTTGAAAACCCATGCTTATATTAAGGGAGAGCTTTATAAAATCCTGATTTATTTGAGGGGAGTATTTTATCAAAGAATTTTCAAAGCAAATTTACATTAAGTTTTGTCATATCAAAAAGGGGGAGATTGTTAGCTTTAAATTGCCATATATATTTTGAAATGACAAAAACTTAAGTAAGCTTTAATGTTTTAATTCATATTGTAAATTTACCTTATCACACATGATTTTCTCAATCCATTTTCATGTGATTATATCAAACATTAAGACCATGATTTAATTACATATTCTTATTGGTCTTAATACTTTATAAAATGTCTTGAATATTTTAGAAAATTACTTGATGAATATTTGGACTATGTTTTCATTTGAAAAAGTCAAGAAAAACTCCCACAAAATATTGGGTTGAATTAGGATCAAACACTATATCATTTCTAACCCAAAAGTGCAGGAAAAATGCCCTCTGGAAGCATGGGATCGATCCCATATGGAAAGGGATCGATCCCTTTTTGGCAGAAGCACTCCAATGCGTGAAATGAAGGAAAGGATCGATCCCTTTGGTGAAAGGATCGATCCCTTTATGTCAGAAAGTCCCCAACGGCTAGTTTCTGTGAAATACAACAGTTTGTTTCTGTTTTGGCTCTAACCAACGTCCACAAACCATCCAAGGGACTATAAATAGAGGCTTAGAAGCTAAAGGAAGTAAGAGGAACTACTCAGCAGCTCCATAACATATATTCCTTAAATCCTCAAGCCTCAAACAACAAATCAAGAGCTTCAAAGTCTTCATCTTCTATCATTCACTTATCTCTTGTATTGTTTAGCACAAATATTGTATAGGCTTTTCTTTGTGCCTAATTTTTGTAATCAGTTGCCTACCTAGAGGCCTTTCTTTAATTACATCTCTTGTAAACACAAACATTCATTGTAAAAGGGGAGGTTTCTCTTTAGCCTAAGAAAAAGAGGGAGGTTTCTCTTTAGCCTAGAAAAAGAGGGAGAAGAGGTTTCTCTTGAGCCTAGAAAAAGAGGGAGAAGAGGTTTCTCTTGAGCCTAGAAAAAGAGAGAGGTTTCTCTTGAGCCTTGAAAAAAAGGAGTGTAACACAAATTCAAGTTAGTGAATTTGGGAAAATCCTTGGGAGCGCTTCAAGGTAGAGGACGTAGGCAAGGTAGCCGAACCTCTATAAATCGATTGTGTAAATCTCTCTCTCCCTACTCTTTATTTACTTGCGATTATATTGTGTTTATTGCATTGAACTTGGATTGCATGCTTGCCTAGCTTAGAGAACTTAGAAAATATCAATCTAAGCTAGAGAATTTAGAGGAACCGAAAAACGAACTTAAGGTTAGCGAAAAACCGATTCACCCCCTCTCGGTATAGCCTATAGAGCCAACATTCTTCAATTAATACCATTCATCCTAAATTTCTAATTTTGTCACATATCACGTGTTTAGTGGTGCAATTTTATTTTCAGGCTTTCAATCTTTTTATCTCTTAACTTTTTTCTTTTATTTTGAGTGTGACAATAAATTTTTCATATTATCGATTTATTTAAGAATTAGATTTATCAGTTATGTATAAAAACAATGTCAAAAGATTATTTGGTTATCGCATAATAAGTTTTTTATTCACCACATATATTTTTTAAAAATGTTTTTATTAATATTTATTAATCTTGATAATAAATTTTAAATATATAAATATAATCTCCAAATAAATTGATTAGCTGACACATAATGAATACTTAATAATTAAGTAATACTTGTAAATACATATGAGTTACACATTTAAAAAATATATAAATTACAATTGCAAATGTGTTTATTTAATTTTTAAATGATTAAATTTTATATATTTAATTTTGATAATTAATAAAATGTAAATATTCTTAATATTATATATTAAAAATAAAAATTTAAAATTGTTTAAGTAAATAATCCTTTAATATTATTTAAAATATGAAAAAAATACAATCACTAATATTCATATGTGTGTGCGTGTGTGTGTGTGTGTATATATATATATATATATATTAATATATATTCTGTTATTTACATGACCAGTACGTTTACATACCCACAGTGAAGTGCAGCCCAATACTTGGAGCAACTAAATTAAACAAGCTAAATTATTCAAATTATTTCATTCATATTGACCAACTTAAATATGTAATCTAATCATCCATATCACTTCTACAAATCAATTACCTTAATATTATATTTTAAATTCAATAAAATATACAAAATTACCTAAATTATTATTAAATTAAATTAAATTAATCAAATTAAATAATAATTTCTAATTTAAACTTAATAAATAACTAGTTTTAAACCCATCGATGCACGAAAATACATTAATCAAACAATAAAGTCATTAATAATATATATTTTTGAAACTTTATAATATAAATTATTATGCTTATGAAAAAGAAAACATATGTAAATTTAATTTTTTTTAATTTGAAATTTGTACATTACAAAATAGTAATATAAAAAAGTCATACATTTGATATAATTATTTAAATTTTGTAAAAGTTAAATCAAACTCATATTGTAATTTATTGAATGAAAATAGTATATAAAAAAATTCAATATGTTTGTTATTCAAAGAAATTGAAATTTCTTCTGTCTTAAAATCAATCTTGTATATAAATTTTTTTAAATATATATTCTTCAATGAATTCTTATTTAACTGAAGTGATAGTAAATGATTATTGAGTATTCATTACTATATTTGAATGATATGTCATTTTACTTGATGACCTAATAGATTCCAAAGACAAAATAAAAGATATGAATAAAATATTAATCTGCAATTTAATATTCAGTTATAACGTATGCTATATGAAAATATAACAAAGATCGTTATATTATATAAATGTATACATATGTGTTTCAATAATTTTCAACATTCAAGTTTATGATCATAATGATACTCTTTAGACACGGTAAGCTTAGTATTTCTTATCTCAATATTATAATTTATCGCTGTTGTTTCGAATACAAAAAATTCACCCCTAAGATATTCAAATATCTCTCAAATTTTATAATCTCTATTTTTTTAAAATCATGTTTGTAAACATATAATTAAATTAATTTGAATATTGAACGATATTAAAATAAGGATAATTATTTCATACACTGTTAGTGGAATATTTTTATTCCATAAGCGGTGTTAGGATCTGACACGTGTCCTATTTTATTTATTTTTTAATTTTTTTAATATTTTTATAGGACACGTGTCACCATCTTATGTGGAATGAAAATATTCCACTAACAGTGTATGAAATAATTATTCTTAAAATAATATTAACTAATTAATACTTTAAAGGAAATTTCATAAATATTGTCAACATTTGTATTAATTAAATTCTTATTTTCTTGAAAGATACAAACATCGCTATTCTAGAACCATCAAATGCATCAAAATTCAACTTATACATATAAGATATACAAACTACTACAATTGAGTTATATATATAGGATAATTATTTCATACACTGTCAATAGAATATTTTTATTCCACAAGTGGTGTTAGGATCGTGATACGTGTCCTATTTTATTTATTTATTTAATATTTTTATAGGATATGTGTCACAATCCTAACACCGTTTGTAGAATAAAAATATTCCACTAACAGTGTATGGAATAACTATCCATATATATATATTAAAATTATAAAATGCTTTTATTATCATCATGGAATAATTCATGTTTAATGTTTTATATATAGTAAATATAATTATTATTTACCTTAGAGTTGGATTAGGGACATTAACATTACATGAGGAACAATGAAATTTTTTATCAATTTCAAACAATTTTTGTTGCACCCACATGACATATAATACCAACAAAAAGTCGTATCAACAAAATTTTTATGATAGTTATTCTACTAGTGAAAGCTTTTCCATATATATATATGTGTGTGTGTGTGTGTGTGTGTGTGTGTGTGTGTAACACAAATTAAAAAATAGTCAATAACAATATACATGCTAAATTAGTTATATTTTAAAAATATGTTGCTGCATATTTTATAATTGAAAAGAAAATATGTTAATTTAATACCTTGAATAGTATCTTTGTAACCACATCTTTAATCTTTAATAGAAGATCCTATTAAGAGTGAAATCCTTTATAAACACACACACACCACACACAATGCAAGCGATGTGGGATAGTGGAAAACCCACACATATACAAGAAAGCAAATGCTTTATCCACACACAACACACATCACACACAAATGCTTTAACAAAATCGCCATGGTATTGTTAAGTGTATGTTCCTTCACTGAACAAAAAAAGCATATGTCGTGCATTTGTGTGTGATGTGTGTTGTGTGTGGATAAAGCATTTGCTTTCTTGCATGTGTGTGTGTTGCATATGTGTGGGTTTTCCACTATCTCACATCGCTTGCTTGTGTGTGGTGTGTGTGTGTTTATAAAGGATTCCACGCTTAACAAAATCGCTATGGTTTTGTTAAGTAGTATGTTCCTTCACTGAACAAAAAAAAATAGAGGATCCTATTTACAAACATTGAAATCTCATCCGATACTAATCTTTTATGTGATGTGCAATGAAATTCGATGCCAGAATCTCATTTACATAATCTAAATACGAAAAGTAGAAATTTCAATTTTTGACTATTAAGATCCATGATTGATGAAAAAAATGAATGATTACATGCAATTTATATAATAAAAATAGAGAAAATTAAAAATTCTAATATAGATAGATATACGTGTTAATTTTTAGACAGTTAAAAAAATTTAATTGATAAAAGTTGTAGATATATATTTTATATTATGTAATATTGATGTGAAAAAAAAAAAATAATTACATATTATGTATTAATCAAAAATATTTAAAATATTTAAAAAAATTAATAAAATGATGTTATCATTTAGAAAATTATAAAAAATTAATGGTAATCATTAAGCATAAGATATTGATTTATTATTGCATGTTATATATTACATTATCCATATTGATATAAATATATATATATATATACCAATTATTTTTTTTATTTTCTAAAAGATAACATATATATATATATATATATATATATATATATATATATTATATATAGATGTTATCTTTTAGAAAATAAAAAAAATAATTGGTAAAAAAATATAGATATAGATATAGATATAGATATAGATATAGATGTTATATTTTGTAATCTTAATGTATGGAGAGATAAATAATATGTTATTTTTATTTAATTTTAATCTACATATAAATATAAATGTTTATAATTTAAAAATTGAAATAGATAATTGATTTAAAAATTATTTGGTTTATTATGTATTTTTAATATATATATATATATATATATATAGAGAGAGAGAGAGAGAGAGAGAGATTTATCTTTTTGAAATTTAAAAAATGACAATTATTATTTTAGTAGAATAAATATTACATGTCAAACTTATAGACAATCCACATAAGAGTTTTACTTTGAGCCAACTGCTTTGGCCTATTTATATATATATATATATAAAAGAATATATCAATTAATTACAAAAAATATTAATAAAACAATTAATAAATTAAATTAAAATAAAATATAAAAAAGAAAGGGAAAACCTACGCTAGGATCTGTCGGGCAACGAGCACTTGCACAAATCCTAAAGTCGAATTGCTAATCTTCTGCTGCAAGCCTGCAACACATGTGAAATGATGCCGTTTAGCTTCAGAAATAATTCTCCCACCCTCCGTAGTTTTAGTTGGTAATAAATTGCCTCTTTAGATTTCCAAACTTCCATTTTCTCTCTAGAAGAAATTCTCTAATAGTGCGTTTAGATGGAGAATTTTGAAAGTTTGAAGAATTTTAAAATGAAGATATTTCAAATTTCATGATTTTAAAATACTAGCATTTATAATTGACTTGTTTAGATAAAAAATTTTAGAAAAAATTTTTGAATATGAGAATTTGATTAAATAAAAAATATTTATAAAAGAAAATAATAATATTATATATTAGAAAAAGAAAAATATCAAATAAAATATGTAATATGGATATTATTAGATTTGTAAAAATGTATAAATATTATTAATAATATAAAAAAATAAAGATATATATTAAATTTAAATAAAATAATATGTTTTTTTGTTTTTAACTTTATATTTAATAGTAGGTCATGTCTAATAAAATAAGAAAGAATGGAAAGAATTTTGAAAAACCACCTTTTTAGGTGGATTTTCAAAAGGGAATTTGAGCATTTCAAATTCTTTTTTGAAATCTCTCCTAAATTTTCAAATTTTTCAAAATTTTTTGCCAAACAAGAAATTTGCGTTTTGGACTTTTAAATATCTTGATTGCAATGAATTTCCTCCTTCAAATTCCTCATCCAAACACAACCTAAGTTCTTTCTTTACAAATTTCTTCAACCACCACGAACTCTGACTACAAATTTCAGAAATCGGCTGGTTGCCATTGTCTTATCCTTCGAGCGCTATTGTATTAGTTGTTGTAAACTCTTAAGCTTTCTAGAAAACACCTTCTTAACCTCCTAATCTCGATTCCTTAACTGGAAACATCGAAATCTATTAAAAAAATTCAAAAATCTAAAACCCAAAAAGCAACAAATTGCCTAAACACCCGAACCCAAAACCCTATTGTGTTTGGATTTATTTCCGTGTTCTGTTTGCATTCTTGATTTCTTACTGTGTATACTAACTGTGTTTGTTGATTTTTTCCTTCTACTAATGATTGATGATTTCTTAAATAGACTTAGGCATTTTGGTAAATTTATACTTTTATTTATCATATGATTTTTTGTCACCATCATTAAAGGATTTGTGGTGGTGTTGATGATTATAACGTAGTGGATCTCTTGATTAAGGACATTTAAATCATGCAAATAGATATCAAGAATCATAAAATATGTTTCAAGAAACTTACCTAAGCTTTCTTAAATTGTTCTTAAATTGTTGCATGAAAATCCTCTTTGGTGTGGATGGTGTACTAATGCAAACAAGTTGAAGAAGAAGAAACTTTCTTAGGTAAGGCATTTCTAGGAAACTATCTTAAGAACAATAGTTTCCCTGCATTGGTGCAAATAGTTTAGAAAATGTTGTTTTCAGGATACAATGCCTATGTGAAACTTAGTAAATTGTAGTACTATTCAATTTTATTAAATAATTGAGAATTATGAAATATTAATAATTAATAAATATTTGATTTTCTCTTACGTTATAAGTTAAACATGTAATGGGCCCCACAGATTCCCGAAGGTCCAAAAGAAGGTGAAACTTCAAAGATTCGATATTTGGAGCCGAAAAATATTATGGTAAGAATCTTAGCCTTAATCTCAATTATTTTTGCATATTTGGAAGATGTGCAACAATTTGGAAATATAACAGTTTAGTCCATAGGCCGTCGGAATTTTCAGAAATAACGGTCAAGCTAAAAGGACTTTTGACCTATGGACTATACCAAATAATTCCTCATAAAATATAATTTTAGAATATCTAGACAGATGGAAGAAACTAATGTAAAGAAAGAATTTTACACGATTTTACGGTTGGGGTATTTTAGTAATTTTACCCAAACCAATAACCGAACTTCAACAAAAGCTTCACCAAACATTAGAGCAAGTTAAATAGAGTTAAATTATGATTAAATAAAATATTTTGGAGGTTGGATAGATTGTTTTCAACAAAGTCAAACTTTAGGGGCAAATATGGAAGAATATTTTAAGTATAAGGGTAAAATGGTAATTTTACCCAATAAATCAAATTTTTATCATCTTCTCCAGCAACTTCTCGTCACTTTTCCAGATGAAAACAGAACCCAACATCTTCCTCCATTAACATGAGCTTGGGAAGAAAAGAAAGCTTCCAAAAACCTAGTAAAAATCAATCGAAACTAAAAAATCCCTTAACAAACTCAGTCTATTTTTCAGTGCTCTTTCTCTTGGTACCAATATCTCTCCATATAGCAGCCAAAATCAGATCCTAAGCTTTTCCATAACATTTGGCCAAGGTGAGATTTATTGGAACCTTATATTTTTTTATGGTTTTCTTATTAATTTACATGTGATTAAGTTGTTCCCATGCTTCTCTTAGTTTAATTCATGCATGAAAAATGTAAAAGTGTACAGCAAGGTTTCGGCCATCACTACCTCTCCATGTATTATATGCATTTTGATTAAAATTAAATATGGGAAATTAAGTAGAAATTATGGTAAGCATGAAATTAAGCTTAGTTAGCTTAAATGGAGGAAAAATCAACATGTTGGATGATGAAGGGAGGTTCGGCCAACTTAAGGAGAGTTTGATTTTGATGCTATTTCATGCAAATATCATGTAGAAGTAGTATAGAAAATTATTAGAATATGATTGGAATTAATATGGAAGCTTAAAGTTTGGAAATTCAATATGTATGGAAGAAAGAAGCATTTCGGCCAATAAAGGGGAGAATGAATTCATGGCCATTTTAATGTAATTTAGGTCTTAAAATAATGTATAAATTATTCTAAGAATTTAAACGCAATCGGAATCGAAATCTGACTTATGTAGCAAAAGTTGGAATTTTGCACGTGTAAAATTTGGACTGCATTTAAGGGAATTTCACAAACAATTCATTAGTATTTAAATTATTTTCTTTTAATTGAGGTATGGTGAATTTATTAAGCTTGAATGATGATTTGCAGCCTCGGGATCTGTAAGTGCTATCGGTGTTGACGAGGCGCCTACCGATAAGCTAAGAGGTGAGGGATATTTGTACCAAGTGTAGGAATATTTCGTTGCATGATTTTGATTAAATTGTGATTTGATGAAGTTGGATTTGATGCTTTGGATTGACTTTGGACACTGGAAATTGTGGTTTTGAAGCTGGTTTTCGTGTAGGAGGGTTAGGCAAAAATATATCGTTATGCTGTCGAAATTCTCAAAAATAGCCTAAATTCCTCCAAAATATTATTTAGCATGATACTTAAATTAAAGGAAATGAATTTTAGAATGTTGAAGATTTAAGTCCTTAAGTATGATTTAAATGCATTAAATCACAAATTTTATATTTAAAAATTCATGTTATTGAATTTGGCACAAGTGAAAGTATTTATATACTTTTATAACTTATTTATAGTTAAATAGAATATTTTTAGAATTAAATAATGCTTTGTGAATATTTTATGAATTTTTGTTTTGAACTGCATATATTTCCAATGTTAAGTATTTATGTACTAACTTAAGATTTAGATTTTTGAATTTATCTCCTTAAACGACTCTAAATTGTTTTACATGGTTTTAAAGACTGTTAGCCCCGTAGCTACGTTTGGGTACTTGCATTTCTGTTCTGTTTTGATTGCTATTGACATTAGCCTAGTCTTCTAGCTCCCACAAGTGACACTTGGCTAGTGCTCACACTGTGGCCCCTTGACTATGGCCATACGTCTATTATAGTGCATGTGTCTTTTGGGTGTAGCCTTGTCTCCACTAAAATTATATTGGGGTGGTAAATTCCTGGTTAACTTATATCCAGGCACACATAGGTTTGATATATTTATGAATTTGATTAATCTGTATTTGATGTTCTGTGATACGAATATGATATTTTGTGATTTGAATTATTTGATTTATCTGTTGAAAATTTTTATAAATCTGATTTATTCTGTTTATAGAGAAATTGTTTAATTTATGATGTTTTATATTATGTTTTGCAAGAAAATTGAATTTATATCGAATTTGTGATTTAATTAATCAAATGAATTCCTTATAGTGGCTTTGGATATTGGAACATAACAGGTACTCCAAAGTACCTCCTATACTCTACTCGGTCACCCAACCCACTATAGTATTCTTCCTAATAGATCGTGCAGTTTTATTTCCTGTTTTAAATTCCTATTTTCATATAAATATCTGTTTTATGAAATTTGCATATAGGATACGTTATATTAGCTTTCGTATAGATGTCTCTTACTGAGCATGCTTCGCTCACGGCTTTATTTTTCCAATTCCAGATTATTTATAGTGAGTTCGGATCTATTAGTTCAGGAGGATTGATTCCAGTATTCCTTTGGCGATTTTTTGGATTTGTCGAGGTATAGGAATTTTATTTTATGTATTCAGATTTCTGTACAGTACTACTTTTATATACGTGGGATGTAAATATTATATATTTGGTTATGTAATAGAATTTTGGGATCCTGAGTTTTGTATAAAATAAATAAATTTCATTTTGAACATACGGACATTGCAGACGAGCCCAACCGTAGTATGTGTTTACTTATGTGAATTTAGTATAATATACAGTATTCCAGACGTTATAGCCTACTCCTAAAAAAAATCAATTGCACTTTGAACGTCTCTTGTAAACTCACATGAACTAAAACCAGGAAAAGAGTGTAAGAAAGAAATTTCAAAAATTAAGAGAAAGATATGAAGAGATTGTGTAAAGATTATATGAAAATGAATGTTATAGGAAGTATTATAAGCTCCAATAGGTGCAAGAAATACTCTTGATAAAAAAAAAAACATGTCTTTGATAAGAAATCACCACTCTTTGGAATAAATAGCTATGTTCAACGAATTTATATTTTCTGACTTTCCAAAAAAGGCATTCGAATACTTGGGCATATGAATGCCCTATGTAAAATTTCATAGCATAAGCAAAATTCTGCAGGGCATTTGAATGCCTTCCTAGGGCATTTGAATATTCTATGTAAATTACTCAAATAGAAGCAAATTTAAGGTAGGGCATTTGAATGTCTTCAGGCAAACCCCAAACAAAAAATCAAATCTTCAATGTATTCAAATGTCCACCAAAAGTCATTTGAATGCTCTTGCTAAAGCTTATTTAGCACTTTCAAAACATCATTTTCATTATATGTGATATGACAAAGTCTACCCGTGTAAGGTCAGGCCCAATAGCGTCAGAGATTACCACATGGCAAAGACTTACTGGTCCACGTGTCCATCGGCGATAGAGGCAAAGCGCGTCACACCTGTCGCTGGGCGACAGGCTCTTTGTCCCACGTGGCATTCGGCGAAAGAGGTAGAGGTGTTTGATCATACCTGTCGCCCCGCGACAGGCTCGCAGTCTATCGCCTACAATCATAAGGCGACACATGGCGCTCATATACCTATCGCCTGGCGACAGATCCACAGTGCGTCGCCTATAGTCATATGGCGACACGTGGCGCCTGACCTCGGCTCCCGCGAGCGACAGAATCCTGACGCCACAGCGTACCACGTGGTGTGAGTCTCTCGCCGGCGACAGGCTCCGAGTGCTTCGATTTTCTAGGAATTTGTGTTATATTGAGACACAAACTCTTAGAAAGATGATGACTTATCCTTAAACAATTAACCTAGGATGCTGGCCTATAAATAGGCCCCCAGGTACAACTTTATTCTCTAATTTTTTTTACTACTGGCTTTTACGCTTCCCAATATTGAAGACCTTTTTGCTGACTTAAGCATCGGAGTGTCTACGCAGGGAACCACCCTTGCGTCTCTCTGACTTTTCTTGTTTTACAGAAGCTTCTTGGAGACACGTGGAGACTAAGTACGAATATCGACGTCAGCATACTTTTATTGTTGTTTTGTGCAACAACAATTGGCGCCGTCTGTGGGAAGCGTATAAAAAACCAAGATTTTCTAAGATGGTGAGAACAAGATCTACAAACGTAAGGACTGGAAGTGAGGAAAACTCTGTGAGCTCCCCTGAACAACAAATTCGCCAGACAAACCAGGTGAACAGGGAGGAAGAAAGAATTACTGTGTCGGCGGCAGAATTCGAAGCTCTAAGGCGACAGAGCGAAGAAACTACCCAAGCGCTGCGAGCCATGGTGGATCTGTTCCAAGGAGTTCTCCCGACATTGGATCTGCCGCCTGCCGTGCAGAACTTAGTAGGAGGAACAAATAGAGGTGTCCCACAGCAGATGTTTGGACGACAGGAGGACACGACAACGGCGGACCCCTCTTGTCAGCGAGGGTTCCCTTGTGGAAGAGCACGACATTCATCAGGGGGCGGCAGGACAGGGGAGCGGGAGGCCTGTCGCAGGCACCCAGCGAGAGACTGAGGAAGCACTTGGACTAGAACCTGCCACAGGGGTCAGGCGACAGGGCAGTGGGAGGCCTGTCGTAGTAACCCAGTGAGAGGATGGAGAAGCAGTAGGGTTAGAACCTGCGGCAGGGGTCTGGTGACAGGTTCCACATGTAGGGCGGCAGATGGCTGGGCGACAGGACGATGACCGGGCGATAGGGTCTAACGCCCACCACCATAACTTGTCAAATTTGGCTGGTACTAACTTGGAACATGGTGTCGGAGGTGCTGGAAAGAACGGGGTCGAAGATCAAAGCACTCGGGGAACCGGGTCAGAGTTTGACCCCACTTGGTGCACGCAAATGGTACGAACAAACGCACCTCAACCTGATTTGTCTCATACCCGAAATCAGCTCGCTCCCCCCATGGACATGAAGAAGATGATAGAACAGGTACTGGAAGAGAAAAAGTTAGTGTCTGCAGAAGAGAGCCAGAGGAGGAGAGTACCGTTCTGCACTACCATCATGCAAAAACTCCTGCCCCCGAAGTTTAAAACGCCGCAGATGACCGCCTACACCGGAAAGATGGACCCCTACGACCATATGCAAAACTATGAGGCACTAATGTTGTTACATGGATGGGAAGACGAGATAATGTGTAGGGCCTTTTCCTTAACTCTGTCCGGACATGCGATGAAATGGTTTAATAACCTGCCTGAAGGGTCCATTATCTCTTTCGACCAACTGCGAAGTGAGTTTCTTAAGGCGTTTGAGATCAATAGTCAGAGAAGGAAGGAACCGACCTATTTGCTCACTATTAAGCAGGGAGCTAAGGAGTCATTGAAGAGTTATGTGGATCGGTTCAGAGATGCTACTTTGGAGGTGCGAGATCTGCAAGTCGCTATAGCCGTGGCAGCCATGTTACAGGGGACAAGGTCTGAGAAATTGCAAGAATCCCTGTCGCTAGATCAGCCAACAACCATCTCAGACCTGCTTTCCCGCGCACATAAGTATGTAACCCAGGAGGAAGTAATGAAAATGGTGACGATAGGAGAATCCAAGGATGGAAGGAAACGAGGAAGAGAGGTCACTGAAGCATCTTCTAGCCAACCGAGAAAGTTTGAAAAAGCTCCCGCACTGAAATACAATTCCTATACCCCACTCACCGAATCTCGGGCTTCAGTGTTGGCAGCCATTGAAGGATCAGGGCTTATACAGACTCCAAAGAAGACGTCAGGGAATTTGGGCCGTGATTTAAGGTCATACTGCGATTACCACTCAGCGCATGGGCACACAACTGAGAAGTGTAGGGAGTTGATGAATCAGCTAGAAAAGCACGAGAGGGAAAAATAAACCGTTTCGTATGGAGAGGTGATAGAACTAACTATCCTGCACAGAACAGAGGAAACAATTTCAGAGATAGAAGAAGTGAAAACAGAAGACCTGTTAGACGAAATGAAGGTGAAAGAAGAGATAATGATAGAAGGGTAGAAAGAAGGAATCGAGAGGAAGACAATGAACCCACAGGGCCAGCTATTAACGTGATATCCGGGGATGAGTCGTTAGCCGGCACTTCTCCCTCGTCTCGAAAGACCTACGCCCGACAGGCTTATCAAATTAATTCGGTAATGGAGGAAAAGCATGATGAAGAGCCCATCACCTTCACGCCAGCTGACAGAGGTGATGTAATGATCCCTCATGATGACCCAATGGTGATTTCGGCAGTAATAGCAAAACACCTAGTGAGTCGCATCTTAGTTGATAATAGGAGTTCGGTAAATTTGATTTATTGGAGTTGCTTTGAGAAAATGAACATCTCCAATGATAGACTGAAGCCAATAACCACACCGCTGTATGGCTTCTCAGGAGAAAAAGTGAAGGTGGAGGGCGCAATTCATCTACCTGTGACATTGGGGGAAAGCTCGAAGTGTGTCACTCGACAAGCGTTGTTTATGGTGGTGAGATCAACTTCCGTGGCGTACAATATGATCCTCGGGCGGCCATTGTTAAATGACATGAGGGCGGTGGCGCATCCCTGCTATTTGTTAATGAAGTTTCCGACTCCCCGCGGTGTTGGACAAGTGCGGGGAGATCAAAGGAAAGCCAGGACATGTAATGTCGCATCCACCACATGTAAAGGGATTCAGAGGAAGGAAACCCTTACGATCGAAGAAAAGTCTAAGCCAAAGCCTGATGAGGAAATGGAAGCAATCCGGTTGGATGAGAAAGATGAAGAAAGAATAGTGTACGTAGGAAGCCAATTGCCTGAAGAAGTAAAAAGGGAGATAGTCGATGCTTAAGAGAGAATTGTGATGTGTTTGCATGGACTCCAGCCGATATTCCTGGAATAGACCCTGAAGTTATTTGCCATCGGTTGAACGTAATCTCAGGGCCAAAGCCGATATAACAGAAGAAGAGGAATTTTGCTCCAGAGAGGCAACAGGCAATAAACGAATAACTAACGAAGTTGTTGCAAGCAGGATTTATCAGAGAAGTTAATTATCCGGAGTGGTTGGCTAATGTTGTGATGGTGAAGAAAACCAACGGGAAATGGAGAATGTGTGTGGACTTCACAGATTTGAATAAAGCTTGTCCTAAGGATTCATATCCACTACCTCGAATTGACAAGTTGGTAGACGAAACTTGTGGTTATGAACTACTTAGCTTCTTGGATGCCTTTTCAGGGTACCACCAAATTGTGATGCATCCATATGATGAGGAGAAGACCTCGTTCATTACCAATGGTGGGACATATTGCTATCGAGTGATGCCGTTCGGTTTGAAAAACGCGGGTGCAACCTACCAACGCATGGTAAATAAGGTGTTCCAATACTTGTTGGGCAACACCATGGAAGCTTATGTTGATGATATGATCATTAAAAGCAGACAAGGAGAATCACATGCCGAGAAAATGACCAAGGTATTCGATGTGCTGCGACAATACAAGATGAAGTTGAATCCCAACAAATGCTCATTCGGGGTGAGATCTGGAAAGTTTCTGGGATTCATGATTACTAACCGAGGGATAGAGGCTAATCCTGAGAAAGTTCAAGCTATTTTGGACATGAGGCCGCCTAATACAGTAAGAGAAGTCCAAAGGCTAACAGGAAGAATAGCAGCCTTGAGTCGTTTCTTGTCCAAATCAGCTGAAAGAAGTCTACCATTTTTCAAGGCGATAAAGGCAGGAAAGAACTTCAAGTGGACGGAAGAGTGCAACGACGCCTTTGAGAGGTTGAAAGACTACCTGAAAGAGTTGCCTCTGTTATCCCGGCCACATCCGGAGACCACCTCCTTATGTACCTCGGTGTATGAGAGAAAGCTGTAAGTGCAGTCATACTAAGGAAAGATGGGGATAGAGATTGCCCGATTTATTATGTAAGCAAAGTCCTGCTAGATGCCGAGGCAAGATACCCCTTAGTTGAAAGAATAGCTTTATCCCTGGTTATGGCAACTCGGAAATTACGACCGTACTTCCAAGCTCACTCGGTGACTATCTTAACAGACCAGCCCCTCAGGCAAATACTGCAGAAACCAGAACACTCCGGGCGTCTGATTAAGTAGGCTATCGAATTGAGTGAATATGACATTCACTTCCAGCCTCGCCAAGCAATAAAAGGACAGGCATTGGCAGATTTCATTGTAGAATGCACTGGCCGAGAGGCCAAAGAGGAAACAGAGTTAGTCTGGTGGAAATTATTTGTTGATGGAGCTCGTAACATGGACGGCAGTGGAGCTAGAATTGTGCTAATATCGCCTGAAGGGGAAACCTATGAGTATTCCCTACATTTCGATTTCCCAAGTTCAAACAATACAGCCGAGTACGAAGCCTTGATAGTTGGGATGAGACTTGCTGAGAAACTAGGAGTCAGCAACTTAATGGCACATAGCGATTCACAATTGGTGGTAAACCAGTTCTCGGGTGAGTATGAAGCAAGAGAACCCGCCTTAGTCCCTTATCTACAGAAGGTACAATTGTTGGCACAATCGTTCAAGCGCTTCCAGCTGACTCAGATAACTCGAACAGAGAACAACCATGCAAACGCTCTTTCAAAGTTGGCTTCTTCCAGAGGGGTCAAAAGGGGTATGATCAAAGTAGAATCACTCACTAGACCAAGCATTGAAGAAGAAGATGTTGTGATGTCGAAATTGGAGACGATTGGAGAAGCCCAATCAAAGATTACATACTGGGGGGCACACTTCCCACTAACAGAGACGAAGCTCGAAGGCTGAAGTTAAAAAGTGCCAGGTTTACCGTGGTGAATGGGGAACTCTATAAACGAGGATTCACAATGCCCCTATTGAAGTGTCTAGGGCCCCAACAGGCTGGGTACACCTTAGCTGAAGTTCATGAGGGAATATGCGGTGAACATTTGGGGCTCGAGCCTTGGTCTCGAAAATATTGCACACGGGGTTTTATTGGCCTACATTGAGGAAGGATGCCACAGATAAAGTAAGAAGATGTGAAAAATGTCAGAAATTCGCTCCTATAACTACCGCGCCTATTTCGGCTCTTCAGAACACACTCCAACCAACTCCATTTGCACAATGGGGACTAGATATCCTGGGGCCATTTCCCCTAGGCTCGGGACAAAGGAAGTATTTGCTTGTGGCCACAGACTACTTCACAAAATGGATAGAGGCGGAGCCTTTGGCTACAATTTCTGAGAAGAAAGCGGAAGCAATGGTGTGGAAAGACATAATTTGCAGATTTGGGATCCCCCGTGTGATAAATGCAGATCATGGGAAGCAGTTTGACTGTGACGCTTTATGGAATTTTTGTAGTGGCCTGAAGATTCTCCTAAGAATATCTTCCGTGTCTTACCCACAGGCCAATGGGCAGGCAGAGGTGAGCAATCGAACTATACTGCATGGGTTGAAGACTAGGCTAGACAAGGCAAAGGGAGCATGGGTAGATGAGCTCCCAAGTGTCCTATGGGCCTATAGAACGACAAGCAAAGTGTCAACAGGTGAAACACCGTTCAATTTGGTATATGGCACTGGAGCTCTAATCCCAGTAGAAATTGGAGCTGAGTCACCCCAGTTGGTCCCCTACATCGAGGAACTCAATTCTCAAGGACTAAGGGAGAATCTAAACCTGCTAGACGAGTTGAGAGACAAAGCAAAAATGAGACTAGCTGCTTACCAACAGAGGATAGCTACTTATTACAATACACAGGTGAAGAACAAAGAAATGCAAGAAGGAGACCTGATGTTGAGAAAGTCAGCAATCACAAATGCCCATAAGGAGGATGGAAAGCTCCGGGCTAATTGGGAAGGACCATACAGAATCAGAAAGATGGTCGGACCTAGCACATGTACCTTGGAAACCTTGCAAGGAAAGAAGATCTCAAAGACTTGGAATGCCAACCATCTGAAGTTATATTGGCAGTAAATATTGTAATTTTTGCTTTTTGATTGTTATTATTCTTGTCTTTACTTTTCCATCTATTGCTACATCACTTTACAGATGTTATTATTTTTCTGATTCCTGAATAAAGGCCAGCCAATCATTTTTTATATTCTCTAACGCAATATGTGAGACAGATTATGTGTTACAGGAATTAAAATGAGGCAACAGCTGGCAAACCAAAGTCCCTAAGCGAAAAATGCGCGAGACGGGCAAAACCAAAGTCCCTAAGCGAAAAATGCGCGAGACGGGCAAAAACAAAGTCCCTAAGCGAAAAATGCGCGAGACGGGCAAACTAAAGTCCCTAAGCGAAAAATGCGCGAGACGGGCAAACACAAAGTCCCTAAGCGAAAAATGCGCGAGACGGGCAAACTAAAGTCCCTAAGCGAAAAATGCGCGAGACGGGCAAACACAAAGTCCTAAGCGAAAAATGCGCGAGACGGGCAAACACAAAGTCCCTAAGCAAAAAAAAAAAAACGAGTATTACGAGATACGTTGATATTTTCAACAAATTATGACATTTCAACAGCACAAGATAGGCACACTGCTCGAGAAAAGTTCATCTTTGCACAGGAATGAACATGTTGTCAAAGTAGAACTTGGGGAGCAACATGGTATCAAAGTATACAAAATATTCGCATAAACAGCAAGAAAGAGCTACAGAATGAAGCTACAGAATAAAACGGTACTTTTTACTCAAAAATTTGTACAAGTACTGAAAGAGCTACAGAAAGAAACAATACTTTTCATTTAAAATTAATCTGTACATAGGAGTTAACAAACAAAACAAAAAATACTAAATTCTAATCCACGGCAATGACCGAGTCAGCCGGTTGAGAAGGCGCCACATTGACACTAGCATCTTAAGAAGCTTGTGGCTCAGAAACTGGAGGATTCGAAGCATCAGGATCCTGGGGAGCCGAAGAAGCCATCCTGGGAGAAAGAACATCACCTAATGGCCCTAACACAGCGGCAGAGTCTGGCACGGGATCAATGGCTGCAGAATCCGAAATCTGAAATTCATCGCTATCCAACTCCAGCAGTGCTTCAATAGACTCAGGCTGATCGCCCGCCTCGATAGGTTCAGAAACATCACGCACTGCTGGAGGCTCAGATCGATCAAGTGCCTTGGAAGACTCAGGTTGATGCTGTGGCTGTCGAGGAGGCCATGGACCTTCAAGATTGTCCAACTCATCTACGGCCCCCTCCGTTAAGTAGGCTTCCGGACCTTGTGAGTCGGGCTCATATTTGTTCCAAGAAGGGGCGTCATAGTACTTGGCCTCCTCAGTAAAGAGTAATTCGGGAACAGCCTCACTAGGTCGGTGCTTCTCCAGCCAAGAACAAGCCAGATAGAAACCATACTTAATAAATCCCGTTGCGAACTCTGTCTTCTTGTCAAAGCAATGCTGGGACAAGCGATATTCGCGAACGGCCTCGATCAGGGCCTCGATCCGAGCTTCTCTTTGACGATCCAGTACGTTGCGCAGCTCCTCAATAGCCTCATCTCGCTGCCTCTCCATAGCTCCCCGATAATCGACGGCCTTATTGTAGGCTTCTTGGTACCCTTGAAGGGAAACAACCTTCGCCTGCTCTTCCCGGAACCTCTGCTCGAGATCAGCATATTTTTTATTCATCTCCTCCATCCTCTGGACGTAAGGATAAAGCTGGCTAACCTCGTTTGCAAGCTCCATTTTCTGCTCACGAAGCTCGCGAATATCTTTGTCAGCTTGCTCCCTGAAAGCCCGGTGTCGGGCATTGACAGCCGCGATTTGTTGAGCAGACTGATAAGACGAAAAAACAGAAATTAAAAAAAAACAGGGAATTAATCATCACCAAACGAGCACAAGAACTCTTACCTTCATAGCGAGATAATCAGAATTATCCTCCGCTTCAGGGATGTTTGTGAAAAGCCCCGCCTCGTCGCGAGGAAGAATGGTGCTCCAGACCAAACGAGATGCTATCCTGGCATCCTCGATACTATCGTTGTCGTTTAATCCGGGATAGGTCTGGAAATCCTCCCCACCGATGACGACCCCGCTATCAACCGTATAGCGCCTCAAAGTAGGGTCGACCAACTTGGGTAAGACTGGTCTTGCGGGCATTGAGGCTTCAATGATCAGCCTCTTTCTGTATTTGCGCCTAGGCTGGCGAGGAGCCGACCTACCCTCAGCAACACGAGAGCCACCTTCTTGAGGGACTGGATCACTCCTTTGGACTCGGAGCTCTCGCGATCGCCTGAACCTCGATTAGGGACAAGAGGCCTCTTCCGTTTGTTTCTCCCGGCCTCTTGTGTAGGACAGCTGGATTCACCAGTAGAGGGAGGAGGAGGAGTAGGAGCACCAGCCAGTCCAGATGGGGCTCCAACTGGCGACCGAGGAGGAGGAGCCGCTTGAGCAGCAACGTTGGCATCCCTCCTACGCATCAAATCTCGGAAGTTCATGCCTACACAATAAATAAAGAAAGGATTAGCTGACCAAGTGAAACATCACGCACATGTATACAAGAAACAAAAAAAGGATGGAAAACCTAGAAAACCACCAAAGTCCTCTAAACTATCCAGATTCGAATCCAACGAAAAATCAACGAAGGGACTCCCAAAGGCATCAGCCTGAGCCCACTCAGGGCCATCCCCTGAATAACCACTAGTACCCGGAGCCTCAGGGGTCTCGTCCTCCGAATCTGAAGAGGACTCATTTACAAGGCGGCCCACGGGGGTAGATGCTTCGGCTACTAGGACCGGGGATGACTGACTAGGGCCAGCATCAGATAAACGAGGAGTTGTAGGCAGGTTAGATGGGGCAGCAGAAGCTTCAAGAACGGTCCTGCTTACGCCCCAGCCGGTAGCGGCAATGTTTTTCGGGGTTAGAAGAGAAAATAAATTACGCTCACCGGCAGAACAGATTTTCCGAATAGGCTCGCCAAATTGGTCTCTTAAAATTTCCATCCTAAACCTGTCCGAACGCTGTGAGTGGTCAGAGGTATCACGATTCCATCTAGAGCGAATCCGCAGATTGCTTGGAATCTCGACAACGACCCACTCGCTCTCAAAACCGCGCAGTTTATTGGGGAGATCCGAGAAGATTTTGTTATTAGGAAACTCGCCGACTGTTAACCGTTGAAGAGAGAACGTTATCAATCCTTTCAGCCTACGAACTCTAAAAAAGGCGCTTAAAAGAGGAACCGTTGGAACAATACCCAGATGATGACACACTATGGAAAACGCTACCAGCTAAGCCCACGCATGGGGATGGAGTTGACACGGGACGATGTCCTTGTATCTAAGAAATGCTTCGCCAAACTCCGGAAGAGGGAAGCGAAAACCAAAAGACAAAGAAGCCTTATGGACGGCCACACCATTTCTAACCAAGTCAGGCGTGACCTCCCCTTGTACTGGAAGTCTATAGCCATAACTCGACGGAAGAGGGAAACGAGTGCTAATATCCTCTAAGTCAGTATTTGTCAAAGAACACACAAGACCACCTGTCTTAAGTGTTTTACCCGGGCGTAGCAAGGACATGGCAAAAGAAAGCAAAAACTACCCGACGACAGACCTAGTAAGACGACAGACCCTTGGACAACAGACCCCTTGGGCGACAGACCTACTGAAAAAGACACTTGCGGAAGACTAAACTCTACGCGGAAGACCAAATCACCTGCGGGAGACCTAAAACTAGTGCGGTAGGTGAACATATAAGGCGACAGGGGTATACTTACTGACGATAAGATAAGCGAGAGACTCCAAGCGTGAGAGCAAAAGACTCTTTGTGGCAAAAGAACGAAAAAAATGGACGACAGATGGCTGCTCAGAGGTTTTCTCGTGCGTTCTCTCGTTGGGTCCCAGCAGTTTATATAGCCGCGACAGGGAATGCCAAACGTCGTGCCTGATCACACCTGTCGCAGAGTAGAATTTTTCACCTGCAAAAAATACCAAAGAAATCTCAAAAGAACAAAGAGAACTACTAATTGTGGGCTGAGGCCCAAAAACATATATTTATACTCTCTTTGTTGGAGAAATCCAACAAGAGAGTGGGGAGCAATTGATATGACAAAGTCTACCCGTGTTAGGCTAGGCCCAATAGCGTCAGAGATTACCACATGGCAAAGACTCACTGGTCCACGTGTCCATCGGCAACAGAGGCAAAGCGTGTCACACCTGTCGCTGGGCGACAGGCTCTTTGTCCCACGTGGCATTCGGCGAAAGAGGTAGAGGTGTTTGATCATACCTGTCGCCCCGCGACAGGCTCGCAGTCTATCGCCTACAATCATAAGGCGACACATGGCGCTCATATACCTATCGCATGGCGACAGATCCACAGCTCGTCGCCTATAGTCATATGGCGACACGTGGCGACTGACCTCGCTCCCGCGAGCGATAGGACCCTGACGCTACAGCGTACCACGTGGTGTGAGTCTCTCGCCGGCGACAGGCTCCGAGTGCTTCCGATTTTCTAGGAATTTGTGTTATATTGGACACAAACTCTTAGAAAGATGATAGACTTATCCTTAAACAATTAACCTAGGATGCTGGCCTATAAATAGGCCCCCAGGTACAACTTTATTCTCTAATTTTTTTGACTACTGGCTTTTACGCTTCCCAATATTGAAGACCTTTTTGCTGACTTAAGCATTGGAGTGTTTACGCAGGGAACCACCCCTGCGTCTCTCTGACTTTTCTTGTTTTACAGAAGCTTCTTGGAGACACGTGGAGACTAAGTACGAATATCGACGTCAGCATACTTTTATTGTTGTTTTGTGCAACAACAATATGTATACAACTATATGATTTATAAACATTTGTTTAAAATCAAACACTTAATAGTATTTTGAAAAACATACGAGTTTGGAAATATATACAACAGATGTAGGATGGTGCGGCAAGGGGCTTCCAATCTTGAGTGGAAGATGGCAACGGCCAACGTGAAGGTGAGCAAAGGAGATGGTGGCCAGACTAGGTGCTCTGTTTGTGATGCGATGAAGGTGATAAACGAATGATGAGCAGTAGCGAAGGGGAGAGACAGCAAGCAAGTGATGAACGGTTTGGGGATGAGGATGACGATGGTGGTGATAGCGGCGACAAGCTTGGCTATTGCAAGGAGTGGGTGCCTGAGACGAATTGCAAACTATGGTGATGGGAGGCAGAGATTAACCAATTTTTAAGGAGTGTTGCAAGGAGGTATAGCCCTGGGCAAGGGTGAAGTGCCAGGAACGTGGTCATGAAGAGACCTATTTTGCCCGTGTTTATTTTTTTCTGTTAATGAATTTCCCTTCCTTTTTTATTCCAATTTTTATAATTTTCTTTAATTATTTGATTTTCTTTCCTTTTTATTATCCTTTCTTGATTTCCTTAAATTTCATTTCCAAATTTTTTGTGATTTTATTTTCCTTCCTTCTTTATTCCTTTGACTTTCCAATTTTTATGAGCTTATTTATGTATTTTTCTTTTTGTCTTTCTTCTTTAAAAAAAATTCAAAAATAAAAAAATAAAAAAAAAACAAAATAAAATTGAATTAGACTCTTGGTTAATGGATCAAGGTCCAAAATCAATTTCTATGTCAATTTACCTATGTAAGCCCTCCAAAAAGTATTCAAAGGCCCAATTAGCATCTTGAGGCCCAAATTTAAAAATGGAATTTGATACTCAAGGGCATTAATCTAATTAACATCCAAAAATTGAATCAAAGTTCAACATGAAACCAATGGTTTAGAATCAAATTAAAGTTTGAAATCCAAAACCAAAGGATAAATTTGACTCACATTTGAACTTCAAATTAATCTCGAGATGCATCATCATAACATCAAGCTGACACAAAAATCATTTAATTTTGGAGTCGGATTAAAATGAATTCAATAGCAATTTGAGTCCCTGGACAAAATAAAGTATTTACAATAATAATGATCAACATCGAATTTAAGATGGAGAAGAATATGAAGACTTATGAAGTATGAAATGTATATACTTCTATAAAAAAAAATGTATATACTTATTTTTTGAAATTCTCAATAAAGTTATAATGCATGTGAAGTTTTTCTCTTTTGAACTTTATTATTTTGCCTTTTACTTAATCAAATTGCTCTTTTGAACTTAATCATATTACTTCATTTACTGATTTATTTCAATTTCTATGTATTGTACTATGAACCGAAAATTTAAGAGACATGGTAAAAATCCACCTATTGGCTACAGAATTCGAGATGGAATACATCTGTTGCCACGGATGATTTTTAGCGACTAACATTTTGGAGGTAAATTTTGCAAGGAAAACTTTCATTGCAAATCCACCTCTAATACATTTTAACGACAGAAAATCAAAATTAGCAATAAAATTTCCATCTCAAATTCTGTTATTATTGGTGTTATTCTACTCGACTCGAATATATTAATATTAGTACTAAGAAAACATTGTTAATAAAAATATTTCTATTAATGTTATTCTACTCGACTCGAATATATTAATATTAGTACTACGAAAACATTTATTAATTGATATTAATCAAATAAATTTGGATCAAAATTAATTTTGTCACTCAACAAAAATACATAAATACAACAGTAACGGGTAGTTATTTTTATTTGGAATATGGGCTATAAGATTATTACATTAATTGCACAAATTACAATACAAGAAGAAAGGCCCCATTAAGGTGGAAAAGGAAAATTTTAAATATCAGTAAAGAAAGAAAAGAGCCATTCAACACAGTAAATGCATTAAATCACTTATAATTTAACTGCTGAATAAATATCTTTATATAACGTTATTCTTATTTTGAGTTGCACGTAGCTTTCCTTTTACACTTTTCTCGGCGGCCTTGAACTCCATAATTTATATCGAGCTTTTGAGAGCACCATCTGAGTACGATCTGATCGTAGCTGCATTCACCGCGCGGCAGTTGGATCTGACTTGGCCGTCCGTACCAGTTAGGAGGCTGATATTTCCCATCCTGATCATAGATTCCACAAAGCTCTCAAAGAAGGCTGTTTGATTAGCACTGAACCTGTTAACGATTTCAATGGTGTCGGCACCGTCAGTCGAAAACAGCTCTTGATCAGTTCGAAGCAGGCCTCGATGAACTTGCAGATTGCTGAAGTAGTTATCGTCAAAAGTATCAGGTGTTGTGGGATCAAGATTCGTCAAAACAGTAGCATTTCCTCCTTGAGGGCATATTTGGCGTAGGGTTTCCAGGTATGAGGTGTTCAGGGTCGGATCTGTATCTCCGACGCCGGTAAAATTGTACAACCGACTAATAAAAGTGAGACACTGGGCCCGGCCAAATGTATGAGCACCTGAAAAAAATTGTATCGTCTTAAAGTTAAAAAAAAAAAAAAGAGTTCCTCGACAACATGCTATTATTTAACCATAGTAGAATGCTCAGTGAAGAATGATTACCGGACAACGCCACTACATCAGTACTGGTATCAAGGCCCACAGCAGCAAACTTAGACTTGATTGAATCGAGGGATTCGTTGAAACCTGGCAAGTTTGTGTTGGCAAGTGTTCTATTCGCTGTTAAGCCATCCCTTCTTCCTAATGGAACTTCCCATGAAGGACCCCCTGCCTGCAATAAAGAACTAATTTCAGACGAATATGCTTGAAGAGAGAGATAAAAAGAAAAAATACAAGTGGGTTGCAAAATTACCAGGCAGACAGATTCTTCAGCTGCAATGGTGAGAATATCAGCGCAGGAAACTGTGTTGGGGCAAGCACTCTCCAAGGCTGACTTCATGGCATCAACAACTTCATAACCCCTTGCCGAATTATTATTTGGAAGAGCTTCTTTCTCACCGTTCACAGAATCGTCCAACAAAATGGATGCATCACATCCCTGAAATTGGAGCGCAGGAAATAATTGTCATTCAGTAAATTAAAATGCTCAAACCCTGCGGACGATATATATGTCATTGTCATTTAGATTATCTGAAGCTTATAAAACAAGTATACAATGATCACAATTAGAGAAATTCATGGTGTGGGCTCGAATTTAGGTAAGGTATTGATAGATTTATAGTGAGTCCAAACCCAATCAAATTTGATTTTTTTCAGGCTTAAGTGTTTGTTCATGCCTGTTTTTACCATCATGTCCACCTAAATACTACTAATTTAATTTTTAAAAAATTGTAATAAAATATTAAAATACAAAGTAGTTAATAAGTATAACCCAATAAGTTAAAATAAATACTATGAAAAAAGATTACAAGAAATATAAAAATTTTAGCTAAAGTCTAAAAAAATAATATAAATTCAAATTAAATTGTATAAAAACAATCAAAAGTAATTAAAAAATTAACTAGTAAAAAATTTATAAATATCAAATTGGGTTGGATTGAGATCGAAAGGGTGAAGCCAAGCCGATCTAATATTTTAAGAGTTGATTTTAAGATCAAATCTATTAACGAGCTTAATATTTTTGTTCAAGTGTACTTAAAAATTAGATAAATCTTCAAATTTGGATGAATAAGTCAATCCTTGAATAAATCTGTTCACAATATATAAGTTAATTCCCATATCTCATATGTGAAAATTAAATAAAACACCAAATTAGTATCAATACTATAAAAGTTTAAGAGTTGAAATCTACCGGCCAAAATTCTAACACAAATTTTAAAAGATGTAATAGAATAGGTACAAGCACTCGTGTAGACATTTACTTATTTTTCTAGTGTTGTTTTTAGTAATTTACAAGAAAGAAGAAGAAAAGAAATCATAGTGTTCCTTCGTTTAACATTTGTACTTTATTTTCATAACAGGAATATGAAATTAAGCAAAAATAAAATGATGTCAAATAAGAGGATTTAGTTGTTACTTGAACAAAGCAATCGTGGAAGTGAAGCCTAATAAGACTGGCTCCAATCCTAGGATCTGACAGCGAAGCATTCACAAGGATATCTCGGATGATGTCTGTCACATTTGGGCATGTTTCATTGTAAAATGTTGGACTCAGTTGGGCATTTGATGACGATCCTTGAAGTAAAACTGCAAAGAAGACAGCAGCAGCAGCTGCTACTATATGTTGAAAAGAAGGCATTTTCTCAGGCATTCCCGAAAGAATGATGCCTAAATGACCTTTTTTTTTGACGTTTAATTGGATCGAGGGTGATTTGGGCTCCTAGTAAATGATCTTTATTTATAGAAGACAAAGAGGGCTTTGGAAGTTTATTCACGACACTGAGAACTTTCATCTTTGAATGATCTGGTTATTTTGCTGTGAAGATATACTATTGTCGGTTAGCGAGTAACCATCTTTGAATAGTCTGGTTATTTTAAAGTGATGATAGAAGTGGGCCATCGTGTAGCTCTTGTTGATGGAACATGAAGTCGTTGGCCCCTCTTAAAACTTTAAAAATGATCTAAGAAACTATTTGTCGATTAGCGAGTAACTTCATTGGTTTTTGAGCAATGAATATCATGTTTCCACATCCATCTAAAAGAACAGGTTCAATGTAAGACCTTTAACTTCAGACATGTGTACTTTTTGTTCTTTTATTTTCTATCAGAACCTAACTAATTGAAACCACCGTTTAAGTCCTTAATATTTAAACTTTGAGAATAAATTTTATTAGAATGATACTAAAACATGATTTTTTAGGATTTCATTTAAATTATGCCACTTCATAAAATCTTAAAGGTACATAATTAGTATCATACACTTACCTATACCACATTTACTCTCATTAATTAGTCATTTTAATTCTAGTTATTTTATCTAAAAACATAATTCACGTTTAAAATATATGGTGAAAAAAATTAAAATAATCATAAAAAAGTTTTATAAAAAATCTTGAACACTTAAAATTAATAAAGTATAACGGAAAAGATTTAAAAACGGAAAACTTTGTCAAAAAAACTTAAAAATTGCATAACCATTGACTAACAAATCTTCAAAAATAAAATTCCTGGAATTTTTTATTCTCCCCAATTTATAAGCTTCTCCAAATTTTACTTTTTTTTTTTTCTCTTTCGCTTATATTGGATTTCAATTAAGCATCTTTTCCAACATTTGATAGGCAAAATATTACTAAACAATAATGGATACAAGATTATTTACAGGGACCAATACCCAAAATGATTTTTAAGGCAAAAAAAAATCAATAAAAAGTAAAATTTTGAGAAGCTTATAAATTTGGGAGAACAAAAAATTGCAAGAATTATTTTTGAAGATTTATGCAATTGTTAAGTTTTTCCTTCATTTAATTTTTTTTTATCTTTTTTGTTATGCTCTCTATTAATTTTAAGTGTCAGTTTTTTTTATAAACCTTTTTTAAGATTACTTTATATTTTTCACCATATTTTAAAATAGTAATTATGTTTTTAGATAAATTAACTAGGGTTAAAGTGATTAATTAAGGAGTGTGAATGTGGTATAGGTGAGTATATGGTACTAATTATATGCCTTCAAGATTTTATGAGATGGCATAATTTTAATGAAATCCTACAAAGTCATTTTTTAAGATCATCCTAATATAATTTATTCTCTTAAACTTTTTCAGTCCTAATCCCCATCTACTTCCCATATATGGATTAGAATATGCTTTTTATTTAGGAGATTCTTCTATCGATGCTTTCTCTCTCTCTTTTTTTTAATAAAAAAATCAACTTCTTCATGTATGGAATACCAAGATTTGGATTACAAAATCCTAAAAGAAGAGAATTGTACCCTATTCTCATACCTTCACATGGACACTCGACTCTAGTAAGATTATGAGCAAATTGGTTTTGCTCTTTTGGAGCAAAATCCCTTTTACATGATGCTATTTCGCTTTTAAGTACTTTAATCTCATCTAGCAAAGATCCACCTTCTTGGAAGCATTGGATATTAGAGCTTGCCGCAAGAACAATTTGTTGACAATCACTTTCTAACCATATAGACTCAATGGAGTTAAATACCAAGTCTAAACCAAAACTAGTAGCAAAGCTTTCCCCTAGCAATGGATCAGCCACATAATTGAACTTCTTAATAATAGCACACCCGTTAACCTCACCCTTACTATCACAGGCCACTACACCAACAACGGCTTCACCACCTTTGAAACCGAAGTCAACATCAATCTTTAATGTACTTGTTTCAGGAGGATTCTAGCCCCCATGCAAATTCGAAGCCAACATGACAACAGTTCTGTTCTCACCTTGAAGTTCAATTGAAAATTTTTCTACATTTAATTGACTCGCTAATCCTTATAAGTATCTTGCAAAAGGACATTTTTGGTCGTAGAGACAGCTATTTCGATTTTTCCATATTAGCCAACAACCTACCAAGAAATAACTCATGCAGTCTTTCTAGATTATAAACCCTATAGTAGAATTCCAGAAGTCAATCCCACTTGCCTAGTTGTTTCCTAGCATTACCACTCATGCATGCTTTAGTTCCCAAAACTGTTTACTCAAGATGCATTGAAAGAAAACATGTCTCTAATCCTTACTAGCCAGTCCACAAATAGGACAACTTAATGGAATCTATGACCTTTATTATTGAGATTGAAGGTTGTTAGAATTAAGTTCCAGATCACTATCCACATAAGATACTTAATCCTAGGTAACACATCAATCTGCCAAAGTTGCCTCCAAAGGGGGGGGTTTTAGTAGCACCAGAATCAACCTCCTACCTTAACGGCTGCCTAGCTGGGAAGTAAGCCGATTTAACTGTAAAATTCCCCATTAGTGTCTCATTCCAGATTAGTAAATCCTGGTTGCAATATTTAGATAGTGGAATTTTCATGATCATATTCGCATCCTACATGTTAAATAATTTCAAAATCAGGTCTTATCTCTATAAACAAGTGTTCGAATCTATTAACAACGCCACCTGCATTGGTGTTAGGGCAGTCGGACCAAAATAATCAAGCTGATAGTTATATGGCTTTTTAATCCATCGGTCTCTCCAAATGTCAGTGTGTATTCCATTCCCAACCCTCTATTGGTAGCCTTTATCCACAATCTTCTTACCTTCTAATAAGCTTCTCCGAAGGAATGAATCTTTATAACTTTGTTTAGCTCTAGAAATATCTTCATGGGTAAAGTATTTAGCTTTAAGAATGTGAAAAGCTAAAGAGTGTTTGTTCTGCAATAATCCCCACTATTGTTTTGCTAATAACACCAAATTTATAGCTTCTATGTCCCTAAAACTGAGGCAACCATCCATATTAGAAACACATAATTTGGTCTATGATTTCTAATGGAGTTTCCTTTCACCAAGTTTGCCTCCCTACCAAAATCTTACTGCCAACATGTTAAGTTCTTGAGTAAAAGATTTAGGTAGTAAGAAGTAGTTCATGTAATAACTGGGAACAGCTTGAGCTACCGATTGAATGAGGATTTTTTGACGTATGATAAGATTCTTCTATGCCACGCTTGGATTTTTTGACATAGCCAATCTTTAATATTGGCCAACTCCTTTTTCTTAGATTGTCTGATTAATAACGAAATGTCTAAATATCAATCACCTACATTGAAACTCCTCATCCCCAATTTTGCCAATAATTTTTTCCTCTTTTCTTGATTAACATTAGAGCTAAAGAAAACAAAAATATTGTTGGAAATTGATACTTTGTCCTGATAACTCTTCATACTTCTATAGGATCCCTCTTAGATTAGTTACATCACTTTGTGAGCACAAACAATAAACTATCATCTGCAAATAAAAGATGAATAACGCAAGGAGCAGCTCTAGCCACAACCAATCCATGTAGCTCACCTCTCGAATGGGATTACTCTAAAAGATTGGATAAACCTTCAGCACAAATAAGAAAAAAGATAAGGAGATAAAGGGTCTCCCTATCCAATCCCTTAGATGGAAAAATATCTCCACATAGATTCCCATTATTCTTCATAGAATAAGAAATAGTACTCACACACGCCTTGATTAATTGAATCCACTTTTCAACAAATCCCAATCTCATTAGCATATTCTCTAGAAAATCCCACTCGATATGATTATATGCCTTGCTCATGTCTTATTTAACGACCATTGAGCCTTCCAACCCCTTTCTTCGAGACTTTATACTGTGAAAAGCTTCAAAAGCATCCATAACATTATAAAAGATCTATCTACGTACCTTCAACAAATGAACTTTGATTAGCACCAATAATCTTAAACATCACCTTCTTCAGTCTATTAACTGTGCACTGTAGAAATAATTTTATATAACACGTTACATAGGCTAATAGGCTTGAAATCTTTAATAGTGGTAGGATTATGGGCTTTTGGAATAAGAACAATAATTGTCTTATTAATAGCACAAATATCTTTCTCACCATTTAAAAAATTTAAAGCTCATCGAGTTACTTATACCCCCACAATGTGCCAATATTTTTGATAGAAACAAGCTATCAAACCATTAGTATTCGGTGCTTTACTGAGATTCATTTTTTTTCACAACTAGCTCAACCTTATCTGCACTAAAAATCTTACACAATTTTTGGTTTGCCCTATCGAAAATTCTCTTATCTACACCTTGGAGTAACTCCATCGTTCTCGTCTCTCTTGAAGATGAGAAGATCCCTCGAAAGCATCTTAATACCTCCTCCTCAACGAAGTTTTCTTCTTCCAAAACTTACCCTGACTTCGTTTCTATCTTTTATGTATAATTCATTCTTCTGCATTTTGGATGCCATAAAATGGAAAAACTTGGTGTTTTGGTCCCCTTCTTTCAGCCACAATTCTTTTGATCTTTGTCTCCATATTCTTTCTGTTAGCTCTTATAGGCAATACCGAGAGGGGGGGGGTGAATCGGTTTTTCACTAACCTTAGGTTCATTTTTCGGTTTCTCTAAATTCTCTAGCCTATATTGATATTTTCTAAGTTCTCTAGGCTATTCAATTATGCAATATAAATTCAAAGCAATAACCACAAATATAATTGCAAATAAGTAAAGAGAGTAAGGATAGAGAAATGTACGCAAGCGATTTATAGAGGTTCGGCAACCTTGCCTACGTCCTCTACCTTGAGACGCTCCCAAGGATTTTCCCCAAATTCACTATCCTTGAATTTGTTACACTCCCTCTTTTCAAGGCTCAAGAGAAACCTCTCTCTTTTTCTAGGCTCAAGAGAAACCTCTTCTCCCTCTTTTTACAGGTTAAAGAGAAACCTCCCTCTTTTTCTTAGGCTAAAGAGAAACCTCCCCTTTTACAAGGATTGAATGTGTTTACACGATAAGTAATCAAAGAAGGCCTCTAGATAGGCAAGTGATTACAAAGATTAAGCACAAATAAAAGCCTATACAGGATTTGTGCTAAGCACTACAAGGAATAAGAGAATGATAGATGATGTAGACTTTGGAGCTCTTGATTGTTGTTTGAGGCTTGAGGAAGATGAATAAGATGATGAAAGATGTTGCTTGGTTGTTCCTCTCTCTTCCTTTAGCTTCTAAGCCTCTATTTATAGTCCCTTGGATGGTTTGTGGACGTTGGTTGGAGCCAAAACAGAAAGTAGCCGTTATGTCTCACAGAAAAGAGCCGTTGGGGGCTTTCTGGTGCAAAGGGATCGATCCTGCTACAGTGGGGATCGATCCCTTTTGTCCAGAATCTTAATTCTGGGCTTCAGGGACCTTGGGAAGACTTTCTGCCAAAAGGGGATCGATCCTGCTACAGTGGGGATCGATCCTTTTCTTCCAGAGGGCATTTTTCCTGCACTTTTGGGTTAGAAATGATATGACCTTTGATCCTAATTCAACCCAAACCATTTATAAGTTTTAAGGGAGTTTTTCTTGACTTTCTCAAATGAAAATATTGTCCAAACATTCATCAAGTGATTTTCTAAAATATTCAAGACATTACAAAGTATTAAGACCAATAAGAGTATGTAATTAAATCATGGTCTTAAGTTTGATATGATCACTTGAAAATGAATTGAGAAAATCATGTGTGATGAGCAAATTTACAATGTGAATTAAGACATTAAAGCTTACTTAAGTTTTTGTCATTTCAAAATATATATTGCAATTTAAAGCTAACAATCTCCCCCTTTTTGATATGACAAAACTTAATGTAAATTTGCTTTGAAAATTCTTTGAAAAGAATACTCCCCCTCAAATAAAGCAGGATTTTATAAAGCTCCCCCTTAATATAAGCATGGGTTTTGAAAATGAATTTTCCCTCATTATCTCTCCCCCTTAATATCTCTCCCTATATCTATCTCTCCCTTTATCTATCTCTCCCCCTTTTTGTCATAGCAAAAAGAAGGAAAAAATAATAAAAACATATGCTCCCCCTAAAATCATGGCTAGGTGAGAAGAGATAAAAGAATATGCTCCATCCAACAAGAAACATGTTAGTACATGGGACTCATAGCACAAACAAATAAGTCAATTGTTCATAAAGAGTATGAAATATTCATGCAAAGAACATGACTTATGATCCTATACCAATTGTTTATAAATGATTTTGATACCAATTGTTGATAAGTAATTTTCCAAGAAGGTTCCAATTGGTAAGAAGTTAAGCAAGCACCTAAGTATATCAATTGTTCTCTAAGGTCCAACTAAGGTGCATGGTAATACATCATGATTATGAGCTGAATTAGATGACATATCATATGCATGAGCTCATAAATCATGTTCAAGCAAGAGTGTGCATAGAATCAAAACATATAGCAATTAACTTCAAATTCTAGCACACAAGAGTTTCATGCAAAAATATCCTAAGAGAATTCTTCTCTATTTGTCATTTCAAACTAAAGAGCATGAGAAGAATTGTCAATTTAAAGCTCATACCAATTGGCAATTTAGATTTGGCTTACCAATTATTGAAAATATGGTTGCCAATGATACTAATTGTTATTTCAATCTAAATACCAATTGTTACTAATGGTTGACTTAGGCATTTTGCATGAATCCAATATCTATGTGTAGTGTGTTCATGTCAAGATAATAATTATTCTAAGTATGCAAGAACACAACACACATCAACATTAAATATGCATATGGATCAATTAATCATTAGCACACTATCATAAAGCATTAATCCATATTCATATTCACAAATGTATACCATATGGAAGATTCAAAACAATCGAGGAATTCAAACACATTTTCTTCCATTATTTCAAACACAAAAATCCTATGCTCATTTTTCAATTCAAGTTCTTTACCAATTATGAGCAAGGGAAGATTACCATCTTAATCAATCCAAAGCAATATCCCTAGTGAATTTTAACGTTTAAGGTTCCAAAGGGTATATGCTGTTTTAACTAAAATGGTTTCACCTAAGTGAATCAATATTATCAAGCTAAAATATATTTTATCATTAAAATCCATAAACTATGAGTGAGGTTAAGCACATAATATCATGAAAAACAACTATTCTCATCTCATAGGCATGATTATTGATTCAACTTAAGCAAAGATGCATGTTCAACATCAAAACAATCAAGATACAATGCATGTATATCAATAGTTGGTGTTGTCATTAAAGTCCAAGTTCTTTAATAATTTGGCCACCATTACCAATTGTTGAATTTATATTTGAAGTCAATCCATAAGATGTATAATTTTCATGAAACCTAGTGTGGAATTGATAAGTCAAGCCAAGAGACATAATCCTATTAAGCATGCTTGACTAAGATGAACAAGAAATCATAATCTATCATGCACATGTTCATCAAATTCTCAAACATTTACACAAATCATTGAAATAAATCTCAAAATTATGTTTAACCATTCATTGAAAATATATTTCAAGATTATTTCAAGATTTATGCAATTCATAACCATCTTCAATGAGAAAACTGATTTAGCACTTGTGAGCTCATGAAAAATGATATTGACTGTTGAGAGTGATACCATTTGTTGGAAATGATATTAATTGATGGAGTTGAGGCATGATATCCATGAATTTAAATATCATCAAAAATAAGTTAAAACAATGAATTTTAAGTTGAGAAGAGAGAGAATATCAAAACAATGAAGAGTTCTTCTCAATTTCGGTTGAAAACATGCAGGAGTGCCTTTTCTGGCCTGGGGGGATCGATCCTGCTACAGTGGGGATCGATCCCTCATATGTTTCCTGCAGATTCTGCAGTTGTTTTGACAGAAAATTCAACCTTTGAGGTACCAAAACTTCGTTTTTGAGTGTTTTAAGTCCAAGTAAAGGTTTAAACATTTGTAAAACATGATTTTGGACTTGTATGAATGAAAAGCATGAATCAAAAACCATTTTACAAAAGATTTTGCAATTTTTGAAGAATTTACACAATAAAATGCATTTTTGGGCTCAAAGGAGGTCATTTTGAGATTTAAGCATATTTTGACCAAACCAATGCATTGAATTACATAAATATGTCAAAACAAACTTGTTCACATAGATTTTAAGCACATATAACATCAAATCATCATACTTGTGAACATTATGCCATGATTTCCAACATACAAGTTCTACATTGATGCTCATGACATGGCATTTTGCATATATGACATATTTGGCAATTTGAGGCAAGTAAATATATTATCAACACATAGAAAACATGCTCAAATTCCAGAGATCATTTCAAAATAAAAAATCATGTTTTTCATCCAATCATCCAATACCTCAAGAACTATCCATCAACCACTCAACAATCAATTATCATGCCTTTTTGCTCAATCACAATTCATCATGAATCATTAACCAAATTTCTCATCAAAGCACAACTAATCAAATAAAAAGTTTAAGGAGTAAGGAATTAAGCTTACAGAACTCCTTTGCTTGAGTATGCTTTGCCTTGAATAGTTAAGTCCACCTTGTGCCATCCTTTGAAGAATTGTTGTGATGAATCCTCAAGCTTTTTCTTTATCTCATTGGCACAAGCAATCTCCATAGAGGTGTGTAGAGCATTCAAACTTCATTGTTTCTTGTATCTCCATGCTCTAACACTCCTACAACAAACAAATTCAAGCATGCTTTGGTACCCAAATTTTCTTGGGTCCATGAAAGTTAGTGCAAATAATTTTTGATCCTTTTGGGATCCATTTCAAGCACAAATCATCATTATTTACAGCATGCTTTGGCACCCATATTTTCTTAACTACTCTTCCTCTAAATGTGGTTTTCCTATATGTGCATGCTTGTGAAGAGTGTCCTATTCTATTGCATAGTGAGCATGTAAGAGATAAATCATGCATAGTATTTTTGCTCACTAAAAAGTTCTTAAGATGAGTTTCTTTTTGTTTTGCATTATAACCTAACCCATCTTTATCAAAGAAAGCTCTTTGGGTCTCAAGCATGTGATCTAATTTTTGTTGACCCATATAGAACCTAGAGAATGAGTTATGCAAATTTGTATTCTTTTTATTTAACTCATTTATTTCTAAGTTAGCCTCTTCTAATTTCTTTTCAAATTCTAGCTTAGCATTTATCAAGGCTTCATTTTCTATTTTTAATTTAGCAATGATTTTCTTATATTTGGAATTCATGCATTGAAATTCATTTGCTAAATCATTAAAGGCATTTTGTAGTTCACTAAAGGTATAGTCATTATCTTCACTAGAACTACAACTAGCCTCATCATCACTAATGGCCATAAAGCATGAGTAGGCTACCTCTTCATTTATATTTTCATCATCGGAGCTATCACTATCGCTCCATGCAGCCACAAATGCTTTCTTCCTAGGCTTCCTATCCTTTTCCTTCCTAAGTAAGGGGCAGTCTAACTTAGTATGGCCTGGTTCATTGCACTCATAACATACTAAGGGGTCCTTTTCTCTTCTACTTGACTCTCCCCTTTGATGTCTCCTATTACTCTCTCTTTCTTTCATTCTCATAAATCTATTAAATCTTTTGGCAAACATTGCCATTTCTTTTTCTTCCTCATTTCCACTTTCATCACTATCATCTTCAATGACCTCATGAGTGGAAGACTTAAGTGCTACCCCTACTTTCTTTGAAGGCACTTCATTTCTTTTCATTTTCATTTCATATGTAAGTAGGGAGCCCATAAGTTCATCTAGGGACAAGGTGTTAGGATCCTTAGATTCTTCTATAGCAGTCACCTTTGCCTCCCAAGATTTTGGCAAGCTATTCAAGATTTTCTTGACCATTTCTACATTGGAATAGCTCTTGCCTAATGCCTTAAGTCCATTAATTATATCATTAAATCTAGTGAACATTTCGCTAATGGACTCATTTTCTTTCATCCTAAATAGCTCATAATCATGTGTGAGCATTCCTACTTTGGTTTCTCTAACTTGATTGGTCCCCTCATGTGTGATGGCTAATTTGTCCCATATTTGCTTAGCATTTTCACATAGGGACACTCTATTATATTCATTGGGACCTAATGCACAAAAGAGAGTGTGCATAGCCTTGGCATTCAATTGTGCCACTCTCATGTCATTTGTGTCCCACTCATCCTCTAGCTTAGGGTCATCTTTTCCATCTACTTTCTTCATGGGAATTCTAGGACCATTCACTATAATTCTCCACACTTCATAGTCATTGGATTGTACAAATAACCTCATTCTTGTTTTCCAATAAGAGTAATTTTCTCCATTGAAGAGTGGAGGTCTAACTAACGATTGTCCCTCTTCTCCTAGGGGTGTGCCTACATTCAAGTGAGCCATTTAAGATCGTTTTGCTCGATAGAGGTTAATCTAATTCAATCTCGAGCCCAAGCTCTGATACCAATTGTTAGCTCTTATAGGCAATACCGAGAGGGGGGGTGAATCGGTTTTTCACTAACCTTAGGTTCATTTTTCGGTTTCTCTAAATTCTCTAGCCTATATTGATATTTTCTAAGTTCTCTAGGCTATTCAATTATGCAATATAAATTCAAAGCAATAACCACAAATATAATTGCAAATAAGTAAAGAGAGTAAGGATAGAGAAATGTACGCAAGCGATTTATAGAGGTTCGGCAACCTTGCCTACGTCCTCTACCTTGAGACGCTCCCAAGGATTTTCCCCAAATTCACTATCCTTGAATTTGTTACACTCCCTCTTTTCAAGGCTCAAGAGAAACCTCTCTCTTTTTCTAGGCTCAAGAGAAACCTCTTCTCCCTCTTTTTACAGGTTAAAGAGAAACCTCCCTCTTTTTCTTAGGCTAAAGAGAAACCTCCCCTTTTACAAGGATTGAATGTGTTTACACGATAAGTAATCAAAGAAGGCCTCTAGATAGGCAAGTGATTACAAAGATTAAGCACAAATAAAAGCCTATACAGGATTTGTGCTAAGCACTACAAGGAATAAGAGAATGATAGATGATGTAGACTTTGGAGCTCTTGATTGTTGTTTGAGGCTTGAGGAAGATGAATAAGATGATGAAAGATGTTGCTTGGTTGTTCCTCTCTCTTCCTTTAGCTTCTAAGCCTCTATTTATAGTCCCTTGGATGGTTTGTGGACGTTGGTTGGAGCCAAAACAGAAAGTAGCCGTTGTGTCTCACAGAAAAGAGCCGTTGGGGGCTTTCTGGTGCAAAGGGATCGATCCTGCTACAGTGGGGATCGATCCCTTTTGTCCAGAATCTTAATTCTGGGCTTCAGGGACCTTGGGAAGACTTTCTGCCAAAAGGGGATCGATCCTGCTACAGTGGGGATCGATCCTTTTCTTCCAGAGGGCATTTTTCCTGCACTTTTGGGTTAGAAATGATATGACCTTTGATCCTAATTCAACCCAAACCATTTATAAGTTTTAAGGGAGTTTTTCTTGACTTTCTCAAATGAAAATATTGTCCAAACATTCATCAAGTGATTTTCTAAAATATTCAAGACATTACAAAGTATTAAGACCAATAAGAGTATGTAATTAAATCATGGTCTTAAGTTTGATATGATCACTTGAAAATGAATTGAGAAAATCATGTGTGATGAGCAAATTTACAATGTGAATTAAGACATTAAAGCTTACTTAAGTTTTTGTCATTTCAAAATATATATTGCAATTTAAAGCTAACACTTTCTTCTAAATGTTAGAGGTGATTAATCTCTGCTTTCTTTTGAGATAACTCCTTGTCTCTTGAGTCACCCACATTGCTGCACAACACATTCTCTATCTCTTGGTTTAGTTAGTGAACTCTCCTACCTACATGGCGGAACTTCGAGTAATTTCACTTCGTTAAAGCACACTTACACTCTTTAATTTTTGAAGCCATCTTTACAAAGTCGTTAGCCTCGAACCTAATCCAATACCCCTACTCACAATCACTATTTGTTATCAATTTGTTTTCAAAACTAAACTTTTTACCTTTTCTACATGCCGCTTGGGAGTTGCATAAATTAAACAATAAAAATAGGTGGTCCGAAAAAGGTTATGCCATGCTTCATTACCCAAGCCCCTATTTAACCTCTCTAGAATTTTGTTACTACCATTGCCCCTTCTCCATATTATAAATGGACCTACCACAATGATTTCCATGAATAAAAAGTAATCTACTACTTCCTAGAAAGCAGCCATTTGCCATTATGGATGAGTAGCACTTCCTTCTTTCTCATTATCATGGTGAATTTCATTGTAGTCTTCTACACTTAACCAAGGACCACACCACCTATCTTTCGATCCCTTTAATAGCTCCTATGACTTATGCCACAAAGAAGTTTCAAAGTTCTCGTAGAATCTTATAAACCTCCATAGAGAGACCTTTGTCTTTACAGTGCAATTAATATAATTCTTTGAAAAAGAAAGTAAATCCAACTGAATTTCCTCCTTTTATAAGATCGATAACCCCTAGCTTCTTCCCACACTTTCAACTGTAAAACATCTAAAAAAAACCCCATCTCTAACTTTGTCTCAGCATTTCATTTTTTTCCCTCTTATTCTTGCAAAGGAAAAGAATGCAAGGTTGAAAACTTTTGACCACTTTGGTCAACTCATGAACTACTCGGGGGGACCCCAACCCTTGGTAGTTTTAGCTTAGGATACTCATTGCTTCCATCAAGGATGGAGGTTTTCTCCATCTCCCATCGATTTGGAATCTGTGATGTTAACCTTGTTTTGCTCCTTTTGCCAACTCTTTAATTGACTTCAACAAGGATTCTATATAAACCTACACACTCTTTTTATCACATTTTTCCTTCCTTTCTAAACACTTAAACATGCAATAGAGTTGTTTTATGCGGCTTACCTTGACCTCTTTTGCACATGGCAATGTAACTTGGCAAAGACTCAGCCATATAAGACACAGTTGATGGTTACCAATAGGAGTCTTGTTTGATAGTGACTATTCTGAATGGTTTCTATCTTCCTCATCCACATCAATTTCTGATTTGATTGAGGCTCCTATTGATATATCTGTACCTTTTTCATATTCATCTCATTCTCTTCACTTTCTCCACTTAGGTAAGGGAACCGAAAACTAAACTTCGTGATTTTGATTGTTATTAAGCCTTAGCTACATTATATGAGCCTCGTAATTTTCATGAGGTTTCTTCTAATCCTATGTGGCAGTAAGTAATGGCAGAAGAGTTACAAGCTTTTGAGAAAACTTGTACTTGGGACATTGTTGAACAACAAGTTTATAAGTCATTACTTGACTGTAAGTGGGTTTATAAGATTAGGACTCAGTCTAATAGATCAATGGAAGTTTACAAGGTACGTCTTGTTGTGTGAGATCCCCAATTTCCATGTATTCCTTCATGTATGTAAAGTATTCTAAGTAAATATGATAAAATGAATTTGAAGTTGATGTGTAATTGATGTATGAATAATGTATGCATGATGAATCGAATATAGAAGAAATAAGAAAATTTATAGCCAAATAGCCAAATAAATTATGTTGATGACAGGAAAATAAACGGAGGATGAGACAAGAAATCAAAACAGAATTTTGATTGGCTAATTTAAATACATGTGGCTTAAGTATGAATAGAAGAAGGAGAGGAGGGATTTAATGAGTCAAATTGAGTCAAAAGGGGTAAAGGGATAAAGTTGGCTGAGATAAGGGATGATAAAGCATGCATTTAATGCATGAAGCATGAGTCACCACCCTTATCATCATCACCCACGGCAGCAACCTTCTAGTCCTCTCCCTCTCGTGCCATCTCCAAGTTTCCAAGTTTCCATTCCAAGCTCCTTTGCTAAACCACCTTACTCCTTCACCAATTCACTAAGTTCATTTAACGAAAAATAATCCTTGTCGTTAGACTAGGAGATATCCAAAGTTTGATAGAGTGAATCCACGTATTGAAGGAGATCTTAACATCAGAAATTTTGGTCTCTAGTGAAGGTAAGAGAAGAGGATGATTCTTACAATTTGGTTCATGATAAGGAGTTGTACTGAGTTAGTAGGACATGTGTATATTGTTTAATTTGAGGTTTGAAATGGTATGATGATTTCAGGTTGAAGAAGTGAAAAGCTAGGGTTAAAGCACCAAGTGATTTCGCGTTCTCGAAGGAATCGAGGTAAGGAAATTATGTAACGGACGTAAGGCGGCTATGTCCGCATGTTTTATGATGCTTGCATGTGATTTGGAAAGAAGTACCAGCTGTTTCTTTGCAGGAAAATAACCATTTCGGACTTGTCTCCTAGTACCAATTAGGTTAGGAGCAGCCGACTGCCTTAAGTAGCAGCCGACTGCCTAGAGACAACCAAAACGCCGTTTTTCGAAAACCGATGCAAACCAGTCGACTGCTATGTAAGCCAGTCGACTGCTATTTTTCCAGAAGCATTCTGTTTCAAACCAGTCGACTGCTATATGGGACAGTCGACTGCTAATTGCCAAAATGCATTCTGTTTCAAAAACAGTCGACTGCTATTTCTTAAGAAGCATTCTGTTTGAAAACCAGTCGACTGCTATATGGACCAGTCGACTGCCCCCATGTATTTTCAAATATGAAAATATCAAAAAATTTAAATGAAATTATTTCGATAAAAGAAGTTATGAAGGAGCAGCCGACTGCCCTATAAGACCAGTCGACTGCCATGTATGAAAAGAGCTTTCAAGTTTATTTGATTTAAACACAAAAGTGTTTTCAAAAAAAAAAGTATATTATAAATGTTTTGAGACTATGGACTGTGTAATGATTATGCATTTCTGATGGCTGAGAGACTCTGATCAAGTCCTCAGTAATATGTATGTTGAGCGAGGAACCCTAGTCCGGTCCTCAATCCCACATGTGACACCTGACTAGTATTCACTGTGGAAATATAAAGGCAGGAGAGAATCCCTGACCTATACGGAGTGCACTACTGTACCAATGCATGATTAGAGTCATATGAATGGGAATGAACGGTTCATATGACGATTCAATCGCTTAAAATATTGTACATAGTCTCCATCCTATTTCAAAGGATATATGATGTATGCATGAAGAAGTATATGATGTATGTTTTAAGTATACGATGTATGTTTTGAAGTAAAGAAGCATGAAGTATGTTTTAAAGTATGCTATGAAGTATGAAGTTTCCAAGAAAGGAGTATGATGCATGCTTTATAATGCTTTACATGACATTATAGAGCCAAGTAGGAAAAAGGCATATAGAGGCATAGCACGCTCTTTTATGTAGTTTTCTTACTGAGCGTAAACTCACCCTTTTACGACTATTTTTCCTACAGATTACCTGAAGTAGACCTCGCTCCGACTAGAGGAGCTTGTTTTTGAAGAAGCAAAGTGTACCTTCTCGATACGCTTCCCAGTTAGCATAGAAGGTATACTTGTACATCTATGAATAGCAAATTGTAATTCAGTTACAGTACAGTACAAGTAGCTAATGTGTATATAAGATGTCTGGGGATGTAAGTTAAGATGATGTATGAGATCCTGTGGAAATGAAATGGTATTTATATATATCATTTGATGTTCATTTAAAAGAAATAAACTCATGTGAGCTATTTGATAATTAGCTTAAGATTAAGGAAGGGTTGGCACTGATGAACTAAATCAAAATAAGACTGGATAAGATAATGAGAAATAAGTTAGATGATAAGATGAAGTGACGAGGACGTCACATGTTGCTTAAGGATGTACTCAAGAATATGGTATTGATTATGAAGAAACATTTACTCCAATTACTCGTTACACATTTGCTCACTTTATCTTGGTTTTGTTATAATCAGAAAGTGGCCAACATATGAAATGGATGTTAAAAATGCATTTATGAATGAAGATCTTATTAAGGAAGTTTATATAAAGCCACCTCCTGGTTCCTCTATATTGTCCGATAAGGTTTGTCACCTTCATCGAGCAATTGTATGGTCTTAAGCATGCCCCTAGAGCTTAGTTCTCAAAATTTGGTACCACTATTGTATAGTTGGTTTTACATCTGGTACTATGATTTTGCTCTTTTTAATCGAACAACTAGTTAAGGTACCACTTTTTTTTTTACTTTATGTGGATAACATGATCATTATAGGTGATGATAGTGATGGTATTCAAGATCTCAAGACTTTTTTGCATTCCTAGTTTGAGATGAAAGATCTTGGTCCTTTGAGTTACTTCTTAGATCTTAAGTTTACTCTTGATTGTACAAGCTTACGCTTATCACAAACAAAGTATGCTTTTAATCATATTGCCAAAGCAAGATTGACAGATAGTAAGACTGTCTCTTCACCACTTGAACAAAACAGCAGGCTTTCCCCTTTTGATGGTATTCTTTTTAAAGACCCAACTTTGTATCAAACTTTGGTTGGTAGCCTTGTTTATCTGACGGCTACTCATCCAAATATTGCTAATGTTGTTCACTAGGTTAGTCAATTCTCTTTGCCCTCAATCTACTTATTTTGCTATTGTTCTTTGTATTCTAATATATGTAAAAGGTACTATGTTTCATCGACTACATTTCTTCTAGCTCCTTTGAATTTGTAATGTTATTATGATGCTAATTGGGCAATGGATCTATTGATCATCATTCTACCATTGGTTATTCTTTCTTTTTTGGTTTATCGCTTCTCTCTTAACATAGTATGAAACAAATTGTTTTCTCCCACTCTAGCACTGGGGCCAAGTATTGAGCTCTTACAGATGCAATGCCTAAACTCATATAGTTATGATGGCTTTTTAAGATATAGGTGTTACTCATAGGTCCAACACTGCATGTCATTGTGATAATCAAAGTGCTATCCAAATAACTCAAATGATGTTTTAATGAGCATACTAAACATATCAAGATTGCTTGTCACTTTATTCGTCAACAATTGCTCTATCAAACTCGTCAACTTGTTCCTATTACCACTACATATCATAGTAGATAATTTCACCAAAATACATTCACTCGATCAATTTCTTGAATAAGTTTTCAAACTCAAGTTAGCTTCTACATTCCTACCTCGAGTTTGCAAGGGGTGTTAACGTAATACTTCAATTAATTATAATATCAGTTGACTTAATATTTTGGGTGTAAATTTCAGGTATCCTCATCCGTTTTAATTGTCTGAGACTAATCTTGCTCGAGACTTCGTCACAATTAAAGGTGTGTTTAGTGAGGATCGAACCCGAGAGCTCTTCTTACAAACTCAATCTGTATTGTCAATTGAGCCACAACCCATGGGTATCAGTTGACTTAATATTACTATTAATTGTAATATTACAGCCATATTAAATTAATTGATCACAATTCTATTTCCTTATTGCGATTGTATTAATTGTGGTTGTATTTCCTTTATTGTTTCAGTGTACTTTGATATAAAAGCCTTAAGTCTTCTTGTAATATACATATTAGAAATAAAATTTTTTCTTTCATCCTTTCTTTATTTTCACTTTCTTTTTACACACACACATAAAGGAGGGATCTACTTATACATATATAAAACTAATTTAGTTTTGCAAACTTTCATATCTTTGTATGGATTTATTTTTTTCTACTGTTAAATTTTATATTCTATTCACATAGATCATGCATACTAGATTTCAAGTTAATTGAATATGTCTAATTATTTGTTTTATAATAATTAAATTTTAGCTGTTTCAATTAAAAATATAAGAATATCATATTGATTTAAATATTTATGTGCACGATAAATACAAATAGGATATTAAATGTAAGGGTTGGTTTCCAAAAGTATTAATCTTACGTGAAGTTATAGAAAGTGTAAAAAATAATTTATTTTACTTATGTACAAATAGATCACTCCTCATATATATATATATATATATATATATATATATATATATATATATAAAATTAAGTACTATTTAATATAACTTATTGACTTGACATAATAATTTCTATACGAAGTAAACAAGTTGTAAATAGTAAACACATAACTTGTCTTCCTAAATCCTAATAGATGTGCTTATTGGGCCGGGTTGACCCGACTCGGTTCGCAATCGGATCGGGTCAATCCGGCCCAAAACCGAACCGGTACTGTACCGGTTCGGAACCGGCCCAGCCCGGTATATTTTCGGGCTGGGCCGGTTTTCATATTTTATAACCGGGCCCGATAAGGGCCCGGACCATTAAAGACGGGCCCGGCTCATAACCGGACCGGTTCAAATCGGTCTGATTAAAAAAAATAAAAAAAAGAAATAATGACTGCAGTTGCACTGTAGTGCAACTGTAGTCTTTGATGGGCCGTTGCCATCAATCTTTTTTTTTAATTTTTTTATTTTTTAATTAAATTTAAAAAAAAAAAGAGAAAAGGCTTGGCTGCCACTACGCACAGTGGCAGCCAAGCTCTTGCAGACTTGCAGTTACACTGCAAGTCTGCAACTGCAAGTGCAATTGCACTACAGTATGCAGAGCAGAGGCAGACTTGCCTCTGCTCTGTGTGACTGTGTTTGATGGGCAACGGCCAAATCAATCCTTTTTTTTTTTAATTTTTTTATTCTAATTTTTTTCCTATAAATACTCTATAATCTTCTATTTTCATTTACATTTCTTCTATATTCTCTCTCAAATCTACTATCTATATTCATCTACTCTTATTCTCTTCACTTACATACTCTCTCAATATTCACTCAAACTCTCTCAAATTCACTTAAATTCTCTTATTCCAAATTTATAATATCATCATTTCCTTTCTAAATTTCATTTTTCTTTTTATTTTATAATTTTACAAATTTTACTTTTAATTTTCAAATTCTAATATATTATATATATTCCTTATTCCAAATTTATAATATCATCATTTTCTTTATAAATTTCATTTTTCTTTTTATTTTATAATTTTGCAAATTTTACTTTTAATTTTCAAGTTTCAATTTTCAAATTCCAATATATTATATATATCATACATCTATTTTTTTAATTTTTAACATACATTTATTTTCAAAAAAAATATAAAAATGTTAAATTTCTTTCGTCGTTCATGCTATGTTTCTCGACCTTTTGGTTCCACTGAAATTCCTAGTTTGGGTGACGAATCATTTAATGAAATCGAACCCGATATTCATTCGGAGGAGGAGCTTCCTTTGGCGGCGCCATCGATTGGTCGTGGTCGACGTGGAGGTCATGCTCAAACACAATCATCAGCTGCCACCATTTGCTACATCATCAAGGCCGAAGTTTAGTCAAAAAAAAACGAGCAGTATGAGAGTATTTCGATATTGTAGCAAAAGAAGGTGAGACGAATAAATATTGTGCTATCTGTAAATTGTGCCAAGGCGTTTACTCTTATAAATCCGGTGGAGGTGCTGGCGGTACAGGTACGTATAAAAGACATTTAATTACTGCACATAAAATTAATCCTGATGCCGAAGAAGATGAAATTTTAGAAGGTAAACAATCTCAAATTAATACACGTGATGGTGGAAAAAATTTTATTTTTGATAATGTTCAAGCTAGACGTGGTTTAGTTAGATTTGTAATTAGGACTGAACAACCATTCACAATTTGTGAAAAATCAGGATATTTAGAATTTGTTTGTAACTATTTACAACCCGCATATAAATCTATTTCTAGACATACATTAAAAAGAGATTGCATGGATATGTTTAAAGAATATAGACAAGTTTTAATTGATAAACTTAGTAATATTTCATCTAGGGTTAGTTTAACTAGTGATATATGGACTAGTACTAATGGTATAAGTTATCTTGTTATAACTTGTCATTGGATAGATGAAGATTGGTCCATGCAAAAACGAATTTTATCTTTAGATGTAATAGAAGAAGCACATAATTCATATACTATTCATAAATATATTACTAAAGTTTGTAAATTATATGGACTAGAAAATAATAAAGTTTTTGCTATTACTTTTGATAATGCTTCGAGTAATACTGTAGCTATTCCTCATTTAATTAAAAGTTTAAACCCTGTTATGCAAGGCATATTTTTTCATGCAAGATGTGCATGTCATATTATAAATTTATGTGTTCAAAGTGGTTTTAGTTCTAGTGGTATTGGTACTGGCATAGGTCCAATTGATAAAATTAAAATTTTAGCAAAATGGATTCGCACACCAAGTAATAAACGTGAATGGAAGCAAATTTGTATAACAAATAATATACCTGTTAAAGCATTTCCACTTCCCGTGGAAATAAGATGGAATTCACTTCATCGTTTGCTTTCTTCTATTTTACCTTATAAAGAACTTGTTACTCTTTTTTATAACAATTATACAAATAGCACACAATTAGTACTTTTTGAAGATGATTGGACTTTTATTGAATATTGTGTTGATTTATTATCTACTTTTAAAGATGCAAACGAAAGATTTTCAACTCAAATTTATCCAACTACACCGTATTTTGTTCCTATTATCTACACAATGTTTGATAAATTTGTAAAATTTAGGAATCATGAAACTTTAAGTTCTTTTGTATATGATATAGAGGAAAAATTTTAAAAATATTGGGAAATAATTCCTCCTATTTATTGTATTGCAACTTTACTAGATCCTAGTCAAGGTGAGGTAAATATAGAAATTTTTTTTGATTGTTATAAAGAATTTTTTGGTCTTGATTCTATTGAGGATCAAAAGTCCTCAATTAACAATCTTTTTCTAGAATTGTTTAATGTTTATGAAACAGAAAAGGAGCAATTCAACTTTAATCGAAAAGAAGAAGATTCATACGAAGAAACCGAAAGTAGCAAAAAAGGAAAAGGAATTTTAAACGCAATTAAGGAAGCAGCAAAGAAAAGAATGAAGCTAAAAGAAAAAGCGAGCGGATCGGGATTAGGATCGGGATCAACAACTCGACGAAGTTCTAGCTTCAATGAGCTAGGATTTTTCTTAAGTCAAGATTTTTCTGTAGATGATAACTTTGATCTTCTCCAATGGTAGAAAGAAAACCAAAAACAATTTCCAGTTTTAGCTTCCATGGCCCGAGATGTTTTTGCGGTGCAAGTTTCTTCTGTTGCTTCGGAATCCGCATTCTCGACGTATGGAAGAATTATTGGAGACCATCGAACCACTCTTAATCCGGATTCATTGTGCATGTTAACATGCCTTAAAGATTGGTTTGATGCGGAATCGCGCAATGTCGAACTTGGAATGGCCAATGAATTTGCTGATAATAATTCAGAAGAGGAGGAAGAAATTTCCAAAGCAATCCGTATAAATTATGAAGAGTAGAGAATAATCTTTTTTTTTTGTAAATTGTATGTAAAATTGTAAATAAGTTTAGTCATAGTGAATATTTTTATGGACTACGGTCCCGTGGTTTTTACCCTTCTAACTTTTGAAGGGGTTTTCCACGTAAAAAATCTTTGGTCTCCTACTCTCTCCTTTTTCTCCTTTGTTGTTGTTGTTGTTGTTGTTATTATTATTATTATTATTATTATTATTATTATTATTACATACCAAATTAATTAATGTTATACTTATCTATGTTTAAAATAAATAAATATTTAAAATACAAAATGAATTAATATTTTAAAAACATATTAAATAAATGAATAAATAAATAAATGAATAAATATTAAGTAAATGATATTTCAAATATAATAAATTATTTTAAATGCAAAATGAATATAATAAATGAATATAAATAAAGATATGCAAAATGAATATAATAATAATATTCATAATATCATTATTTGTATTTTGAATCAAATATCATTTTATCATAATATTATATTCATAATATAACTTTAATTTATTATAACAATAATTTTATTAGATAATTTTATAATAGTTTATTTTTACATTATTGTTCATTAATTAAATAAATTATAATATAACTTTATAATAAATTATTGTTAAATTAAACTATTAACATTATTTATTATAAAAATAAATTTATTATATTAAATTATTAAAATATATTAATATATATTAAAATAAATTAATATAAATTTTTAAAAATAAAAATTCTAAAAAGCAAAAAAAAATGGACCGAACCGGTTTAAACCGGTTCGGTCCGGTTTTGAGGCGAACCGGTCCAACGAACCGGGCCGGTTCGCCTCTTTTAACAAATAGAACCGGTCCGGTTGATACCGATTCGGACCGGTTTTCTTATGGTTAGGGCCGGAATCGGTGAAAACCGGTCCGGAACCGGTCCGGTCCGACCTGTAACCAGCTCTAATCCTAGATGATTGTAATTTATAAAGAAAAATATACAAAATTTTTATCTAAAAGTTTCCATATGCCACAGCTCAAAAGAACTTACAGGCATACAGCACTTGCCCAAAAAAAAAATCACTATTTGTAGTTACTCTTGTTAACAAGGGTTTTTTTTTTCTACAAAGGATAGTAATACGTTAATTCACCTACTAAATAATTACTTTGAAAAACAAATGTTATTGAGAAAATAAAATAAATATTCACTCCAGAAAACCAAACTATTTGTTATTCCCAACTCATTATCACCTCACAATTCTCCAAAGAAAACAGAGGAAAAGTACGTAACCCAAAAAAAAAAAAGGTGCAAAAGTAGCGTCCGTGCACGACCCCACGAGGGCTGCTGCACGCGCATGATAGTAAGTAGTGTCCAGTCGGTGCGGTTAATGGCTTTTTTTTGTAACAAAAAAAAAGGGCTTTTTAAAGCATTATTATGTACGTCTGGAGACGAGAGCTTGCACGCGGTTGGAAAAATGGAAAAAGCGACGTAAAGCGGTGCATGAATTCAATGGTGTGCTCCTATATTAAATAAATAAAAATCCTGCCTGTTGTTTTAAAAATGGTGTGGTCCTATGACTAGAATGACTTTTCAAAAGCATCTCTCTTTAATTTCTGTAAAGGTAATAGAAATTGTAGACTTTTACTCTTTGCTGACTAATAAATCGTTTAACACAACAGAGTTTGTTCAGATTTCAAAACTAAATGATTCAATCATGTTCAAACACCAATCTGAGTAAACAATTTCTTCCTAACCAGAAAAAAGCAGTTCTATATCATTTCTACTTCTAGGGGGAATATCCCATTATAAATAGTAAACTGTTCTCTTTGGACTACTTGGTTGGTATCATGACCAAATTAAGAAACTACACATGCTTTTTCATGTCAAGTTATATGCATTGTCGTACCAATAAAAACCGAAATACCCATGAAAACCGATTTATACGCTGAATCAAATAGGTTTGATTTTGTCAGTTTTTCTTTATTGATCAGCGGTTCGATCGCTCTGAGTATCACGGTAATCTGATACTGATAGAAAGTAATCTCTTTTTATTAGTCATTGGGTCCGAAGTTTAATTCTCAGTTCTCCTTGTACTTAAAGACTTTTTTAATACAAGTATCTGATTGCATAAACTCCTATAGTTCAACGAAAACGGAAAATTAAGCTAACGGTAAATAACCGTATTAATATTAAAAACATAGTAGGAAGATTAATTTATTCGAATTCAAAAAGTTGGCCTAATAGTGTAAGATCATGTTAAGTTTTTGAGTGATAATAATTTATAAGAAGAAGTTTTGCATTTTAATTTTTAACAGATCAAATTTTTTTGGGATAGTGTTAACCATAAAGCAAAAGAGAGATTAGTCTTATACCTTATGCGATATGGGACACTTTGTAGTTAAAAAAAAGGATTAATCTATTCGGAGTTGGAGCTTTCTACTAGAAAAACATGCAGTGACAGTAGGTACTTCATTAATTTACAGTGAAACTATCATGTAACAGGGGTGTTTGCCTTCGCTATTCATCTGGGCTAGGCTAGAATAGCCATTCACTTATTGCTGTGTACAATGCATAGATTATTGTAGTTTTTCCTCTTATCAATCAACTTGAAAGAGTTGCACCATAGACCTCCATTTGTTTGATCTTGTGGAATAGTCCTCGTTGACCATTCTGCAACTCAATCTGATCTCTCCTTCCGCACCTGTTAACGGACTGATATTTCCCATTCTTATCATTGAGAACACAAAGCTTTCAAAGAAAGCAAATTGATTGCTGCTAAATCTGTCAACAATCTCTATTGTATCAGCCCCATTAGTCGAAAAGAGTTCTTGATCACTTTAAAACTGTCCTTCGTGAGCTTGGAGGTTAGTGTAGTAGTTCTTATCGAATGTTTTAGGTGTTGTAGGATCTAAATTCACCAAAACACTACCATTTCCTCCTTGAGGGCATATTTTTCGTAGCATCTCTAAATATGTCGTGTTCAATGTCGGGTCTGGATTTCCGGTGCCATTGAAATTATATAGTTGTTCAATGAAATTCTCACATTGAGCTCGTCCAAAAGTGTGAGCACCTGAAAATATTTCAAGTAAAATTTTATAAAATCCTGAATGATTAAACAGCCGGTTTGGCCTCATTTCAATGTTTGATTTTGATGTCAATTTCTTGCTCTATTAAGATTAATTTGGATAGACGATAAAATTGATTTTGATTAAGTTCAAAATGATAAAAAGACCATTAAAAATATATGTTTTTAATAAAATAATAAAAAATATTAAAAATAAAGACAATCAGATAATTTTGTCCTTCTACTATTTTGTCCTTACCCTTTCCACCATACTACGCTGATGCCCACCGGCATCCAAACACAGCCTTAGTATAATTACCTGAAAGTGTTGAGCCCCACAGCTGCAAATTTGGATTTTAAAACATCTGCAAATTTGGATTTTAAAACATCAAGAATTACAGAGGGAGCTGGAATCGCGAAATCAGTGAGTGTTCGATTTGCTGTTGTGCCATCCCTTCTTCCTAGTAGAACTAGCCATGAGGTACCTCCTGCTTGCGGTTATCAGGTTAGAATTTATAGTAAGGGAAATTATACAGTAAGATTATAAATATTGACTTTATTATAAAATCAAGGTAAAGAACACATGATAATGTGTAAATTTAAAATCATTAGGCGTAAAATATGTTAGAAATATCGTAAACACTTAATAATTAACTTAATATTAATGTAAACAACTTAGGATTAAGTATAAATATAAAGTTATTAAATGTAAAATATGTTAGAAATATTTAAACATATGATAATTAATATAAACATATATTATAGCAAAATTATTATATGTTTAAATCTGTTGATACTAATGTAATTTACAGTAATAATCATTTTTTAAGATATTTCTTACATATTTTACGTATGGTGACCTTTCACAAATTTTAACTATACTGTAAAAATTCCTTTTATAGTCTACATATTTTTCTCTTAATTAATCTCTATTATTGTAAAAGAAAAAAAAAGTGATGTTGCCAAGATAAATTACCAGATTGACAGACTCTTGAGCTACAATAGCCAGAATATCAGCGCAGGAAACAATGCCTGGGCACTGTTTTCTCATTCATTCATTCCTTCACTCTCAATGTTTGATTATGGTTTAAACATTTGGCTTTCCTCATAGACCAAAAGAAAGTTGGATATATAGCTAATTCATGACATGTGGATGTTCCAATTTAGTTCTACGGGTCTAAAATTGATTAGCAAAGCTTAAGATTTCTGATTACCGATATCTCAAGGAAATATCCAAGTTTGATTTTCATAACTACGATCATTTGCTTCTAACGGGGGCATTTTATTTTTTTTGGCAATTGCTATTTCGGTACTTAAACTAACAATCAATCTACATCGAATATGGAATTTCATTATTTTGTTATGAGAGGTATGGATTAATTTTCGATGAACTGAATGTGATTCGTTTGTGTAATATGTTGGGATTTGCCTTGAATTCCACATCGAAAGTATAGGAAAAGTTATAAGAGCTCTCCCTTTATAAATAATGTGTTAAGCTTGATTTGTAAAGTGTCCCAAAGAGTTGTAGACACCGATAGAATAGCTAGGGTTTGGGCTATTAAAGGATATAGTTGGGCTTTGGGATCTTTGTTAGGAGTTTGTAATTTTTCTCTCTAAAATTGCATGGTTGGGTTTTGTTAGGAGTTTGTAATTTTTCTCTCTAAAAATTGCACGGTTGGGTTTTGTTAAGAGTTTGCAATTTTTCTGTTCTAAAAATTGCATTATTGTAGTTGTTTGATTAGTTCGGTTGTTAGATTGATTGGGTGATTGTAGGCTAAATTGGTTGGGCTAAACCACATTATTAAATATTGTGTTTATTTTTGCTTTCCTCTATTTTTTTGGGTATTTAGTTTGAGGAATTTTTTTTCCAACAAGTGGTATCAGAGCTGAAGGTTCGTGATCATGTAGGAAGAGGAAAGCTATGAAGATAAAGATGAAAGTTATGAAGATGAAAGCCATGTTTGAATATGATGATGAAGATGATGATGATGATGATTTGGAAGAAGATGACCATTATGAGTTTGATGATGATGATTGGAAGAAGATGATGAGGATGATGGTGATGATGATGATGGAGTTATTCTTCAGTTTGAGGATGGTTTGCATGTTGTCGAGAGTTTGTGGAGTTTGGGGATTCAAGTCAAGGGAGAATTTGTTGGGATTTGCCTTGAATCCCACATCGAAAGTATAGAAAAGTTATAAGGGCTCTCCATTTATAAATAATGTGTTAAGCTTGGTTTGTAAAGTGTCCCAAAGAGTTGTAGACACCGATAGAATAGCTAGGGTTTGGGCTATTAAAGGATGTAGTTGGCTTTGGGATCTTTGTTAGGAGTTTGCAATTTTTCTCTCTAAAAAATTGCATGGTTGGGTTTTGTTAGGAGTTTGCAATTTTTCTCTCTAAAAATTGCACGGTTGGGTTTGTAAAGAGTTTGCAATTTTTCTCTTCTAAAAATTGCACTATTGTAGTTGTTTGATTAGTTTGGTTGTTTGATTGGTTGGGTGGTTGTAGGCTAAATTGGTTGGGCCAAACCACATTATTAAATATTGTGTTTGTTTTTGCTTTCCTCTATTTTTGTGGGTGTTTGGTTTGAGGGATATTTTTCCAACATAATAAAAGTCAAAAGATCTTCTGTTGTTTAGCCTAACTCTTATAGTGCTATAGTTATCTTTAGTCTCTAGTCTCTAAAGAGTGCTTTCTTTATCTTCTCTCCCTTATCGAGAATCTGGCTATCTGCGTCGCCGTTACCACCGTCCACCAAACTCTGAAAATGTTTGCTTGAAATTTCTTTCTCAACAATGACTGAGAACAGAAACATTCCATCTAATGCTGAAGAAGACAATCAAAGATCTCGCAGTGTTAAGCGTACGAAAAACAGTGAATTCATGCAAGTCGATCATGAAATGCAAGAAAGCAATTCCTAGTCAATTTCTTATAAAGACTCCTTGGTCGGCGGCACTGATACTTCAGTCTTTTCTTATGCTACCCATCCTCTTTATTTGGATGAGGAATCTGATAATGAAACTGAAGTGGATGAAATTCCGACCATACTCCTCCCAAAAGAGGAAAAAAACGAAATTCGGAAGCCCTGGCAAACTGCTTTAATCGTTAAAACTTTCGGAAAGAAAGTCGGTTACACTTTCTTATTTCTTAGGGTCAAAGCTCTATGGAAACCCAAGGGAGATATGGAATGCATAGATTTGGGGGCTGATTTCTTTCTTTTCAGATTTAAGAATACTGAAGATTTTCACAGAGTCCTTTACAGGGGACCTTGGTTCGTTGGACAACACTACTTAACTATGAGGCTTTGGGAACCGAGGTTTATACCGGAAACTGCAGGCTCTTGCTCTATAACGACTGTGTGGGCAAGACTTCCGAGCCTTCCTATAGAATATTTTGACAAAGAAATCTTAATGAGAATTGGAAATCAGCTTGGAACTTTATTAAAAATCGAAACGTTCACTGAGCTCAGTGCAAGAGGAAGATATGCAAGGATTTGCATTCAAGTAGATGTCGACAAACCGCTAATTCCCAAAATCAGAATTGGAAAAATGATACAAAATATAATTTATGAAGGTGTCAATCTATGCTTCAATTATGGCATCATTGGCCACAGAAGGGAATTGTGTCCTGCAAAAAAGGTAGACTCGGAGCAGTCAATGAGCAGCGATGCTCAGGATATGCCAGTAGAAAAAGAAAGAATAAAGAAGAAAAGGCTACTGAGCATAGCGAAGAATATGGCCATGGATGATTGTATCCAAAAGAAAGTCAAAACAAACCAGAAGAACCCAACCGGGTAAAGAAGACCCGAAAAAGGATTCGACTCCGAATAGGAAAGACAAGGGAAAAGAAAAATTGGAAATGTCAGAACAAGCAGAGCAATGGTCATATTTTTTGACCAAAGGTGATGGAGGGTAGAGTTTGAAAGACTATCAGAGATTTGACAATGGACAAATATCAAAGAAAGAGACTTTGCTAAAACCAACGAGTCATTCCAACTTAACGGGGTTAGTTTGACCTGAACTAGAGAAGACCATTGCTCCTTTTAATTTTCAATTTTCAAGCCAAGCAAATATAGCAAGTGAGAAAAGGCAATTAGCCAGAAACCCCATTACTAAGAAAAACCTTCCACCTTGAAACCATGGAAAACCCACCAGAAATCTTTCAAATCCTGAACTCATTGTTCTTGATGGAGGATCAAAATACAATTTGCTTAAAGGAAGCAATGAGATTCCTACTAGGCTACATCCAACCGGCAAACATGCGGAATGAGGAGATTCTTATGAAAGTATGGAGCAATCTGATTTTAGTGGGGAGCATCCCAGACCCACAATCGTTTTCTCATCTTTTGAGCAATGTCAACAGGAACTTCATACCAAGAGCAGTGGAAACCTTACCATCAGCACAGGAAACAACCTTGAGGCAAATTTTCCTAGACACGAGAAGAGAATGAACATAAAGGAGGACACCAAATTGATATTTCTGAGCACTGCATGACCATTGATTCATCCAACAACCATGGTACTCAGACCAGTCAAGTCCACAATGCCACAAAGAAGGAGTACAAGCTGATGTGCATTCCACAACATCATCAGTTCCCGATTGTACTATGAAGGACATCGACGGGGGAACTCTAAGCCGACTCGGAGCTAGCATTTTGGCTCCTCAACCAACCAATCCTTGATTTTTCCAATGAAAGGAATTTTTTGGAATGCTAGAGGAGTTGGGAATCAAGAATTTAAAAGATCCTTCATGGAATTAGTCCGAATTAACAAACCCAGTTTTTGATTTTGGTTGAAACTAAGGTTTTAGGAGCTAGGGCAGAGGAGATTTGTAACTCGCTCGGCTTCGCAAAGAATTTTAGAGTTGAAGCGGATGGCTTTTCAGCAGGAATTTGGCTACTTTGGCACCCTTCAGAGGTCACAATTAACATTCTACAATCCTCCAGGCAAGTCATCCATGCGACTGTCGAGGTAACCTATCCTTCCTTTTCAAGTGCTTCTCACTCAATTCCTTTTATTTGGTTGCTATCAGCTATTTACGCTCGACCACAACATGCTTTAAGGAAAGAACTTTGGGATGATTTAAAAAATTTTGCTATCTCCCATTCAATGCCATGGGTTATGTTTGGGGACTTTAATGAGTTGCTAAGTAACTCAGATAAATTTGGAGGTCGACCTATTTGTCAATACAAGGCTCGACTCTTTCAGAATTGTATGGATAGATGTGGCATGGTTGATCTTGGCTTTGTCGGTCACCAATACACATGGACAAGGAAAAATCAAAATGGTCAGTAATTAGAGAAAGGTTGGACAGAGGATGGGCAAATTATAATTGGAAAAATGCTTTTCCAGATGCTTCGATCTTTCATCTCACAAAAATTTACTCTGATCACAATCCAATTCTGTTGGATACGAATCCACAGCTTCCGCGTTTCGATTGAAGACCCTTCAGGTTTGAGACCATATGGTTCTCACATCTTGACTTCAACAATGTAGTGGCTACTTCTTGGAATCAAGCTAATAACTCCATCGTTGAAGCAATCAATATATTTAAAGAGAACATTACCGAATGGAATAAAAATACGCTCGGTAATGTGTTCTATCAGAATCAAAAGGTTCGAGCCAGATTAGATGGGATTCAAAGATCACTTGACTATCCTACTAATCATTGGCTCCAAAATTTAGAAAATATTCTTCAAGAGGAGTATCAACACATTCTTCAACTTGAAGAGGAACTTTAGGCACTCACGTCTCGAGTAGATTGGATCTCTGATGGGGATAGAAATACTCGATACTATCATATGAGTACTCTTTAACACAGAAGAAAAAACAAGATTTTGGCCATCAAAGACTCTGTCGGCAATTGGATCCAAGGAGAGAATGGCATCAAGACTGTTGTCTCTGATCACTTCACAAAATTATTCAGTTCTTCACTTGAGTTTAGCAGGTTTTACCCCTCGCTTACAAGTAGGTTTGGCAATAGTCTTAATGAAGAAGATAGGGAAAATCTTCTCAAACCTCTAACCAAGTTTGAAGTTTTTAAAGCTATTTCTGGGATGAAACCATTGAAGGCGCCTGGACCAGATGGCTTACATCTAATCTTCTACCAAAAATGCTGGAAGATTATTGGAAATTCAGTGTTTCAATTTGTCGAAGAAGTTTTCAACTCAAACAGAGTGCCTGAAAGCATTAATAAAAGTCTTCTGTGTTTAATCCCGAAAGTTCAACATCCTGAGATCATCTCCCAATATCGCCCTATTGGTCTTTGTAATACCATTTATAAGGTCATCTCTATGGTTATGGTGGATAGAATTAGACCTTTTCTTTCTCGCATCATTCACCCTCTCCAAACCAATTTCATTAAGGGTAGGAGAGCGCAAGACAATGCTGTCATCATGCATGAGGTTATTCACTCCTTTAGAAAGAAAAAAGGCAAACAAGGGATAATGATGTTAAAAATTGACCTTGAGAAAGCTTATGATAAGCTTGAGTGGGGTTTCATTCACCAGGTTCTTATCTTTTTCGAATTTTCCCCTAATTGGGTTGAATTGATTATGTCTTGTATCTCAACAGTTTCTATGACGATCCTCATTAATGGAGAGCAAAACACAAAGATCTACCCTTCAAGAGGGATCAGACAAGGCGATCCCTTTTAGCCTTACATATTCATCTTGTGTATGGAATTTCTCTCTATAAAAATCATAGAAGCTTGTGAAAATCTTTCTTGGAAACCTATTCAACTTTCTCAAAGAGGTCCTAAACTGTCTCACTTGTTTTTTGTCGATGATCTCATCTTGTTGGGTAAGGTAGATGACATCACTAGTAGGACCATGCAAAGGGTGTTGGAAGAGTTTTGTCAAATTTCAGGGCAAACAGTTAATTTGAACAAATCTTCTTTAATCTTCTGTAATAATGTTGAAGTTGCAAGAAAGGAACACTTGAGTAGACAGCTTGGTATTGCCTTTAGCAAGAACCTTGGAAAATACCTCGGATTTCTCATCTTCAATCAGAGGAAAGCTTCAAATTACCAATTCATTGTCGATAAGGTCCAACAGAAGCTTGCAGGTTGGAAATCGTATCTTCTTTCTAAGGCGGACCGTTCCACATTGATAAAATCTATCATTAGTACGATCCCAATGTATTACATGCAGGGTATTCATCTCCCTTCTGGCATCTACGAGCAAATCAACAAGATTAGTCAGGACTTTCTCTGGGGATCTACTTCTGAACATAAAAAAATGCACCTTATCAATTGGAAAACTATTACCTTACCAAAAGATGAAAGTGGTCTTGGCATCAGAGATATGAAATACCTCAATTTAGCCAATATGGCTAACTTGGGTGGAAACTGTTGACTGAAAAATATTGTTTATGGGTTGACATTCTCAAGGGTAAATACTCAAAAGATGGCTTATTCAAAAGGAAAGATTGTTCTCAAGTTTGGTCAAGTCTTCGAAAGGGAGCAGAAATTTTAGAAAAAGGAATTAGATGGGTTGTTAAATCAGGTCATCAGGTTTTCTTTTGGGGTGATGATTGGACTGGAATGGGTCCACTTGATGCCATTGTTTGTGGCCCTTGGCTACCTAATGATAAAAAGTTAACTGTGCAGGAGGTTGTTAATGAGGAAGGTCTTTGGAATGTTAGTTCTCTGTCAAATAACATACCAGATGACATCCTTTCCTAGATCTCAGCCATTCCTTTTCAAAGAGAAGAAAATGTTGAGGATACCATTTCTTGGAAATACTCAACATCTGGAGAATTCTCACTTGCCTCGGCGTATAAATGTGCTATTAATTCTTCTGGATCTATGGATAAGAAATGGAAGGCTATTTGGAAGTCCAACAATCTTCCTAAAATTCAACGCTTCTTTTGGGCTTGCATTCATCGAGGAATTGGAACACGACATATCCTAGCTGGTAGAGGGATTCCGATGTCACCTTTATGTCCGAGGTGCAATGATAAAGATGAATCTATCATTCACTGCTTGAGAGATTGTGATAAAGTGAAAGAGCTTTGGGAGATGTTGGAAATCCCAGACGAAGCTAAAAATTCCTTCAATCAGGAGCTTGAAGTGTGGTTTTTGTCAAATTTAAACTATGCCATTCCTTCTAATATTTCAAGAATCCCTTGGAATATCATTTTTCCTATAGCTGTTTGGCTTATTTGGATTGGGAGAAACAATCTTATCTTCAAATCCCTTTCCAAATCTAGTATTTGTTGGCTCACTAAAGTCCAAAATGCAGCGAAAGAATTTTGGGCCATTAAAGGTTTCAAAGTTCATAAACAAAGGATATCCCAAAATCATATCAAATGGGAGCGTCCTCTTGAAGGCCTTATCAAACTTAACACTGACGGCTCAGCTAGGGGTAATCCAAGATTAGCTACTACTGGAGGTGTTTTTAGAGATTGCAATGGCAATTGGATTGTGGGTTACCATAGAAGATTAGGGAATACAACTAGCATGTGTGCTGAATTGTGGGCTCTCCGCGATGGTTTACGTATTGCTATTAATCAGGGCTTCACAAAATTACTTATCGAAGCTGATTCGCAAATAATTATTAGGTATGTTCTTCATGTAATCTCAATTCACCATACTTATAGTGGTATTGTTGATGATTGCAGAGCATTGCTTCAGAAGCTGGAGGTCGTTAAAGTGGAGCATGTCTTTAGAGAAGCAAATAGTTGCCCAAACCGCATGGCAAAGTTGGAAGTTGAATCTAACTCTACTCTTTTAATATTTGAAGAACCACCAAGGGAACTTTGTCCCTTTCTTTTGGCTGATTGTATGGGAATAACCTTTCCTAGAAACTTTCGTTGTATCCTTCCTTAGAGGACCTTTTCCTTTATGAATGTTCCTTTTACACCAAAAAAAATAGTTATCTCTAGTCTCTAGCTGTCAGGTTCAACCTGACCTAGTTTTCTAGCTTCACAGTTGAGATTTCATGCTTCACTTTATTATTATTATTTTTTATTTTTCTATTAGGGTGTTTCAGAATCAGTTTATACACGTCTCATTAATATTTTTTCAGACAGGATATTTAACCTTTTTTTTATGTCTTCGAGTCAGCTTGTATACATATCGAAACTAATTTTTTTCGGACAATCTTAAGAATGGCATTTCAGTTTAATTTTATTGTTTCATTGGTTGAGATTTCACATTTCACTTTATTCTTATTGTTTCATTGGCAACTCTATAATTCTTTGAAAAAGAAAGTAATTCCAATTGAATTTCCTCCTTCCATGAGACCTACCACTTCTTCCCACACCCTCAACTGTAAAACATCCAAAAAAACCCCATCTCTGACTTTGTCTCAGCAAATCATTTTTTTTCCTTTTAGTCTTTCAAAGGAAAATAATGCAAGGTTCAAAAATTCTGACCACCTTGGTCAGCTCATGAACTGCTCGAAAGGACCCCAACCCTCGACAGTTTCAACTTAGGATATGTGTTGCTTCCGTTAAGGATGGAGGTTTTCTCCATCTCCCACCGATATGGAATCTGTGATGTTAACCTTTTCTACTCCTTCTACCAACTCTTCAATTGACTTCAACAAGGATTCTGTATAAACTCGCCCACTCTTCTTACCACATCTTTTCCTACCAACCTGAACACTTAACATGCAATTGAGTTGTTTTTACGTGGCTTACCCCGACCTCTTTAGCATGTGGCAGTGAAAACTAGCAAAGACCCAGCCACATTAGACACAGTTGATGGTTACCAATAGAAGTCTTGTCCGGTTGTGACTCTTTTAGATGGTTTCCATCTTCCTCATCCACCTTAATTTCTGATTTGATTGAGGCTCCTGCCGATACATCTGTACTTTCTTCATATACATTTCATTCTCTTCGCTTTCTTCACCTAGGTAAGGGTTTGTGATTTTGATTGTTATTAAGCCCTAGCTACATTATATAAGCCTCGTAATTTTTGTGAGGTTTCTTCTAATCCATGTGGCAGCAAGTAATGCCAGAAGAGTTACAAGCTCTTGAGAAAACTCATACTTGGGACATTGTCAATTGACAAGTTAACAAGTCATTACTTGACTGTAAGTGGGTTTATAAGATTAGGACTAAGGGTGGTCAATCGGTCAGTTCGGTTAATTTCGAACCAAAATTTGTATTTTCGACATTAATCAAAATTTGTATTTTCATTTTCGTTAACCGAACCGAAATAAAGTTTGGTTAATCGGTTAATTAACCGATTAACCGAAATTGTATAAAACCCTCTTCCTTCCAAGCCAAAATAGTCCAACACCATAACAATTCGGTTAATCTAACTGTTAGGGTATAAGGGATTGAAACGTAGCATTTAGGGAGGTGTATAATTTCGGCTAATTATTCGGTTAATTTCGCCTTTCGAACCGAATTAACCGATAACCGAACTTTTTAAAAAATCCCTTTCATTAACCGACCGAAATTATTTCGATGGCCTACCATTTAACCGAAATCAATTTGGTCGGTCGGTTAATTCAGTTAAAACCGAACAATGAACACCCCTAATTAGGACTCAATCTAATGGATTAGTGGAAGGTTACAAGGTACATCTTGTTGCTCAAGGATTTACTCAAGAATATGCAATTGATTATGAAGAAACATTTACTCTAGTTACTCATTTCACATCTGCTCACTCTATCTTGGTTGTTACAATAAAAAAGTGGCCAACATATCAAATGGATGTTAACTGAGGAAGTTTATATAAAGCCACCTCCTGGTTCCTCTATATTATCCGATAAGGTTTGTCACCTTCGTTGAGCAATTGTATGGTCTTAAGCATGCCCCTAGAGCATGGTTCTCAAAATTTGGTACCACTATTGCATAGTTGGGTTTTGCATCTAGTGCCTATGATTTTGCTTTTTTTACTTGGACAACTAGCTAAGGCACCACCTTTTTTTTTTTTACTCTATGTGGATGACATGATCATTATAGGTGATGATAGCGATGGTATTCAAGATCTCAAGACTTTTTTGCATTACCAGTTTGAGATGAAAGATCTTGGTCCTTTGAGTTACTTCTTGGATCTAAAATTTACTCTTGATTATACAAGCTTACGCTTATCACAAACAAAGTATGCTTTTAATCATATTGCCAAAGCAAGATTGATAGATAGTAAGACTTTCTTCTCATCACCACTTGAACAAAAACATCAAGCTTTTCCCTTCTAATGGTATTCTTCTTAAATACCCGGCTCTGTATCAAACTTTGGTGGGTAGCCTTGTTTATCTGACAACTACACATCCAAATATTGCTAATGTTGTTCACTAGGTCAGTCAATTCTCTTGACCCTCGATCCATTTGTTTTGCTGTTGTTCTTCGTATCCTAAGATATGTAAAAGGTACTATGTTTCATAAACTACATATTCTTCTAGCTCCTTTTTGATTTTGCAGTGTTATTATGATGCTGATTAGGTAATGGATCCTACTGATCATCGTTCTACCATTGGTTATTGTTTCTTTCTCGGTTTCTCGCTTATCTCTGGGCATAGTAAGAAACAAACTGTTTTCTCCCACTCTAGCACTGGGGTCGAGTATCGAGCTCTTACAGATGCAACGTCTGAACGCGTATAGATACAATGGCTTTTTAAGATATGGGTGTTTCTCATTGCTCCAACATTGCAATCCATTGTGATAATCAAAGTGCTATTCAAATAACTCATAATGATGCTTTTTATGAGCGTATTAAACATATCGAGATTGATTGTCACTTTATTCGTCAACAATTACTCTATCAAACTTGCCAACTTTTTCTGTCACCATTACAAATCAGAGTAGATACTTTCACCAAAGTACAATCACCCGATCAATTTCTTGCACATGTTTTCAAACTCAAGTTGGCTACTACATTCCTACCTTGAGTTTGCAAGGGGTGTTAACGTAATACTACAATCAATTGTAATATCAGTTGACTTAATATTACTATTAATTGTAAGATTACAGTTCTATTAAATTAATTGATTACAATTCTATTTCCTTATTGTGATTGTATTTCCTTTATTGTTTCAGTCTATTTCCTCTATAAAAGCCTTAAGTCTTCTTGTAATATGCATATCAGAAATAAAATTCTTTCTTGTAATATGCATATCAGAAATAAAATTCTTTCTTTCATCCTTTCTTCATTTTCACTTTCTTTTTACACACACAAATAAAAAAGGGATCCACTTACATATGTGTAAAACTAATTTAGTTTTGCATACTTTCATAACTTTTTATACGATTTATTTTTTTCGACCGTTAAATTTTATGTTCTATTCATGTAGATCATGCACGCTAGATTCAAGTTAATTGAATATATCTAATTATTTGTTTTATAATAATAAAATTTTAGCTGTTAATACATATTGAAAAAAACACTATTTTCAATTAAAAAATATAAGAATATGAAATTTATAAGAATATGGACTTGATTTACATATTTACTTGCATGATAAATACAAATAGGTTATTAAATGTAACGGTTGGTTTTCAAAAGTATTAATCTTATGTGAAATTATAAAAGTGTATAAATATATGTATAAAATTGGGCAATGATCCACTTACACCTGTGTAAAACTCAATAATTTTACACATTCTTTTGACCTTTAGATTAAGTTAAATGAACAGCTTAGATTAAAATCCCTATATGCAAAACTAAATCTAAAAAAAAATGTAAAATTATTTTAATCTTTCCTTTTTTACACTTGCTCTTTTCCACCTCTCTTCTTCACGTCTGTCTTCACTCTCCTTCCTGGAATTTGTTCCCTCTCTTGTCACTTTTTCTTGTTCTTTCAATAATCATTTATTCTGTTCCATGAGTCCCTGTAGCTATCTTGACTTCCTATGCAACATCAACCACTTAGTCATGTTTATTATTTTGAAAAGAAAATTTAGTGTTTTTAGTCTCAATAAATTTGCTCTATCCTTGCTGGAAGGCTGTAAGCCTGTAACCACTCACTGTGGTGCAATTATTTTCTCTATTTCATGCATTGAGTCAAGGAGCAATGAAGGGGGTTTTGCCAAAGGTGTTATTCATTCACTACTACAGATGGTAGAATTCCAATAGCCAAACTATCGAATGTAGATGGCTTTACCAAGGTAAAATTTCGTTTCCTTCTCTTACGACTGAATAAAACATGGTGACACTTGAAATAAGATTGGCTCAACCATGCAGCTGAGTAAGAGTTTAAACAAAATAATTGACAACTAAAAAGAGAGAAATGCGGTGGTGTAAGAGAGACGGAAAAGAGAAGATAGCCATGAAAAAAAAGAGGTGGAAAAGAGCATATGTAAAAAAGGAAAGATTAAAATATTTTTACATTTATTTTTAGATCTAGTTTTACATATAGGGATTTTAATCTAAGCCCTTAATTTAACTAAATCTAAAGGTTAAAAAAATGTGTAAAACTGTTAAGTTTTATACAAATGTAAGTGAATCTCTCTCCTATAAAATTAAGTAAACAAGTTTTATACGGTAATATGACTTATAGACTTTAATTTCTATACGAAGTAAACAAGTTGTAAATAGTATACGCATAACGTGTCTTCCTAAATCCTAGATGATGTTAATTTATAAAGAAAAATATTCAAAATTTTTATCTAAAAGTTTCCATATTCCACAGCTCAAAAGAACATACAGACATACAGCACCTGCCCTAAAGGAAAAAAATCACTATTAGTATTTACTCTTGTTAACAACGTTTTTTTTTTTCTACAAAGGAAAGCAATACGTTAATTGACCTACTAACTAATTACTTTGAAAAGCAAATGTTATTGAGAAAAAAAAATAAATATTCACTCGAAAAAACCAAACTATTTGTTATTCCCAACTCATTATCACCCCACAATTCTCCAAAGAAAGCAGAAGGAAAAGTATGTAACCAAAAAAAAAAGCTGGAAAAGTAGTGCCCATACACGACTCCACGAGGGCTGCTACGCGCGCATGATAATAAATAAATAGTGTCTAGTCGGTGCAGTTGATGGCTTTCCAAAGCTTTTTTTTTTGGTGCTAAGCTTTCCAAAGCATTATTATCATAAATAATGCGTCTTGGAGACGAGACCTTGCACACGGTCCAATATTAAATAAATAAAAATCCTGCCTATTGTTTTGAAAATGCTGTGGTCCTATGCCTAGGACGACGTTTCAAAAAGCATCTCTCTTTAATTTCTGTAAATGTAATAGAATTTGTAGACTTTTACTCTTCGCTCACTAATAAATCGTTTAACGAAACAAAGTTTGTTCAGATTTCAAAACTATTCAATCATGTTCAACCACCAATCTGAGTAAAAAATTTGTTTTCTAACCAAAAAAAATATGCAGCTTCTATACTTCTATGTGGAATATGCCATTATAAATAGTAAACTGTTTTGCTTGGACTATTTGGTTGGCATTATGACCAAATTAAGGAACCACACAAATGCCTTTTCATGTCAAGCTATATGCATTGTCATACCAATAAAAACCGAAATACCCATGAATACCGATTTATACGACCGAATCAAACACGTTCGATTTTGTCAATTTTTTCTTTATTGATCAGCGGTTCGATTGCTGTGAGTATCATGATAATCTGAAACCGATAGAAAGTAATCTCTTTTTATCAGCCATTGGGACTGAAGTTTAATTCTCAGTTCTCTTTTCTACTTAAAGACATTTTTAATACATGTATCTGATTGCATAAACCCTCCTAGTTCATCGGAAACAGAAAATTAAGCTAACGGTAAATAACCATATTAATATTAAAAACATAGTAGTAAGATTAATTTATTCGAACATAGAAAGTTGATTAAATGGTGTAAAGTTTTGTTAAGTTTCTAAGTAAAGATAATTAATAACAGGTCAAATTTTTTTGGGCTACTGTCAACTATGAAGCAAAAGAGAGATTAGTCTTATACCTCATGTGTTATGGGACACTTTGTAATTTAAAAAAAAAAAGAGATTAATCCATTCGGAGTTGGAGCATTCTACTAGAAAAACATGCAGTGACAGTAGGTACTTCATTAATTTACAGTGAAATTATCATGTAACAGGGGTGTTTGCCTTCGCTATTCATGTGGGCTAGACTAGAATAGCGGTTCACTTATTGCTGCTGCGTACAATGCATAGGTTATTGTAGTTTTTCCTCTTATCAATCAACTTGATAAAGATGTACCATAGACCTCCGTTTGTTTGATCTTGTGGAATAGTCCTCGCCGACCATTCTGCAACTCAATCTGATCTCTCCTTCCGCGCTTGTTAACGGACTGATATTTCTCAATCTTATCATTGAGAACACAAAGCTTTCAAAGAATGCAAATTGATTGCTGCTATCTGTCAACAATCTCTATTGTATCAGCCCCACTAGTCAAAAACAGCTCTTGATCACTTTGAAACAGTCCTTCGTGAGCTTGGAGGTTAGTGTAGTAGTTCTTTCCGCCTTGAGGTCATACTTTTCGTAGCATCTCTAAATATGTCGTGTTCAATGTCGGGTCTGGATTGCCGGTGCCATTGAAATTACATAGTCGTTCAATGAAATTCTCACATTGAGCCCGTCCAAAAGTGTGAGCACCTGAAAATATTTCAAGTAAAACCTTATAACATTGTGAATGATCAAACAAGCGGTTTGGCCTCATTTCAAGATTTAGATTTGATGTCAATTTCTTGCTCTGTTGAGGTTAATTTAGACAGACTGTAAAATTGATTCTAATGAAATTCAAAATGATAAAAAAAAACCATTAAAAATATTTTTTAATAAAATAATAAAAAAATTATAAGTAAAGGCAGTCATATAATTTTATCCTCCTGCTATTTTATCTTTACCCATTCCACCATACTGCGTTGATGCCCACAGGCATCCAAACACAGCCTTAGCAGTAATTATTACCTGAAAGTGCAACCAGGTCGCTAGTAGTGTTGAGCCCCAGAGCTGCAAATTTGGATTGTTAAACATCAAGAGTTTCAGAGGGAGCTGGATTTGCTGTTGTGCTATCCCTTCTTCCTAGTAGAACTAACCATGAAGGACCTCCTGCCTGCGGTTATTAGAGAACACGTTAGAATTTATAGTAAGGGAAATTATACAGTAAGATTATAAATATTAACTTTACTATAAAATCAAGGTAAAGAACACATGATAATGCGCAAATTTAAAGTCATTAAGTGTAAAATATGTTAGAAATATCATAAACACTTGATAATTAACTTAAGATTAATGTAAACAACATATGATTAAGCATAAATATAAAGTTATTAAGTGTAAAATATGTTAGAAATATGTAAACATATGATAATTAATATAAATATACATTATAACAAAATTATTATATGTTTAAATCTGTTGACAGTAATATTTACATTAATAATCATATTTTTAAGATATTTTTTACATATTTTACGTTTAAAATTTACATTTAATTATATGTTTTTTATGGTGACCTTTCACAAATTTTAACCATACTGTAAAAATTCCTTTTATAGTCTACCTATTTTTCTCTTAATTAATCTCTATTATTGTAAAAGAAAAAAAAAGTGATGTTGCCAAGATAAATTACCAGATCGACAGACTCTTGAGCTGCAATAGCCAGAATATCAGCGCAGGAAACAATGCCTTGGCACTCAAATTCAAAAGCAATCTTCATGGCATCCACAACGTCAAAACCCCTTGCTGAGTTATTATTCGGAGCAGCCTCTTTCTGGCTTTCTATGGTAGCACTGTTGTCCAATAAAACCGATGCATCGCAACCCTGAAAAAGCAGTTCAACGAAATAATTCCACTGTTGTTAGGTAGGGTGTCCTTTTATGCTTCCCAAAAAGCCCAAAGTTGAAGGCTACTTGAGAAGGAAAAACTGATCAAAAGTCAATTATCTTGTTCTACAAGTAAATTAGGTAAATATCTGTGTTAGTCATTACATTTTGAAAATAACCAAATTAACAGTCGGCGTTTAAAGTTATTCTCTTTATTTTCAGAAATTGCTACTTTTGAGCCTGTAGACTATTGGTAATAGGAAAGAGCTATGAATTGAAGGGATAGGTTACCAAACTATAGCATGGTGCATGCAATGTTATTCGCTCATGTCTAATTCAACCAAATTATTTCTCAATTAAATACGGTCATATTTTATTTTCGAAATCAATGGTTTGATTTTTTGATATGAAGCAATAGGAAATGTTAAAGTAGTACTATTTCACATTTGTTAAATAATATGTTTCCCATGATTTTATATTTAAGTTTAATCTATTCACTTATTATTAATTGATTTTAAGTTGAATGCCTTATAGACAGTAAAAGAAATGAAAAAATTTATTTGTTTGCTAGCTTCTATTTATTAGTAATTAATAGAAACGCAAATGGATTAACGAAAAGAAAGCAGACATTTTCTATCAGAAAAAAAAAAAAAAGAAATCGACACTATGTTCAGATCATTTATTGACTATAATACTGTAGCTAAATATGGATTAATTGGATCATAATAAGAACTAGCTAGTTAGGCTAAAATTTTTTCTATCATGCATGAAATAAAAGAAAAGTCAAAGTGAAGGAAGAAAAAGAGAAAAATAAAATTTTGGCTGTTACATTAACGAAGCAGTCATGGAATTGAAGCCTAAGAAGGCTGGCGCCAATCCGAGGATCTGACAGCAAGGCATCTTCGATGATTCGCCAAATGATGCTAAATACCTCAGGGCATGTTTCATCATAAAATGATGGACTCAACTCGATGGCTAAGGATCGTGGTGAAAGCAGAAAGGCAAAGATAAGGGCTGCAACTACACATTGGGAAGAAGACATTTTCTCATTCATTCATTCCTTCACTCTCAATGTTTGATTATGGTTTAAACATTTGGCTTTTCTCATAGAACAAAAAGAAGTGGGATATATAGCTAATTCATGACATGTGGATATATTAGAGGTATGGATTAATATTCCATGAACCGACTGCGATTCGTTTGTGTAACAAAAGTCAAAAGATCTTCGTTGTTTAGCCTAACTCTTATAGTGCTATAGTTATCTCTAGTCTCTAGCTGTCAGGTTCAGCCTGACGTGGTTTTCTAGCTTCACAGTTGAGATTTCACACTTCACTTTATTATTATTATTTTTTTATTTTACTATGAGAAGTTGTAGCACTTGCCAGGAAATTAAGAAACATCGAAAGAAATAGCAACAACCTGTAAATTAAGAATCTCGGATGGGGGAATCATATGCACACATCACATGCAAGCAAAACAGACAGTAACCAAAAATGAATAAAATAAAATTTCTATTAAGGCTAACACTCCTAATAAGGTAATTGATTGTTTTAGTTATTACCATAATGGCTTGATGGCTTTCGAAGGTTGCAAGAGACCAAAACCCACAAGACTCCTAATATTTGGTTTTTGGTAATTTAGTTGGTGAGGTGGGAAAATCGTATTTCTTTTAAACCCTATGAAGAAATGATTAAAACATATACAAGGCAAAGTGAGGTTCAGATAGAAGAGATGCGAAAGAAGATAAAGTCCCATTGTACAAAAATTTGAGTAAAAAATAAGACTGGAAAATTTGAAAACAAATAATAATTTTTTTAACTCAAATAAAAAAAATTAAAATCTTTGAAAATTTAAAAAAAAAAGAATATCCTCTAATTCTTTCTTCATAAAAAATCAGCCTAATGAATCTTGAAGACTCAATCTTGAACAAATATAATTAAACATTGTTTCTTTAAACTAAAGAAGGTTAAAGAGCTTGCAACTTTCTAAAATTTCTTGGAATACAAATGCTATGTTTTCGACTTTTCATTTTTTTTTTTAAATTTTCAAAACTTGATTCTTGAGACTTTGGATAGATTTCGAGTCTTCAAAATCTACTTCAACTCTTCAAAATTGTGAAAAATCATGTCAATTGGCGTAGAAGGGCATTCTATTTATAGTGGTAGCCTAGTAGACAAAAGAGGAATCTAAAAGAACTTAATTTCTTTCATTTTATCTCTAAATAATTTAAACCTATTATGTCTAGGCTCAAAAAATAATAGTAAATAATGGTAAATCTAAATTAATTTAAGACCAATTGATAGTTATAAGTGAATCCCCATGTGAAAAAGTCTCATTTCATTTTATATTGTAGACTGAATCACACGAAAAAGTGAAAAACTACGCGATTGGACGGTTAGGGTTGTTTTTGTAATTTTGCCCTTTTGACCAATCAAATCCTATCAAAGGCCTATCTAATGATTAGAAAATGTTAAATACATAATATTTTTGATTGAATGAAATATTTTGAAAGTTGAACTGACTGTTTAAACGAAAACTGAAGAGTGAAGGGCAAAATGAGAATTTTTGGAAAACTTAAGGGCATGTTGGTAATTTATACTTAAGGATATTTTAAAAATGCTTAAATATCCCATCTTCTTCCATTTTGGCCAACCAACATGAATGAAGGAGAGAGAAAGTCATAAAAAAAACCTAGTGTATAAGCCCTAAATCAAAAAACACACTAAAGGAAAGTTGCTCTACTCGATGAGCTCTACCACATACCTTGAAATCAGCCATGGGAATGGCCATTTGATAGGTGAATTCCTTCCTTGAAGTTTTGGCCAATGATAGAAAGAGAGAGACTCCGTTTTTTGATTCTGTCTATTTCAAATAATTGTTCTTCGATGTTTAAGCATGTGAATAGCCTTAATTTGAATCACCATCCATGAAATTCGACCAAGGTTGAAATTGTAAGGTTACCATGCTCAATTTGATAAATTAACGGTCCTAGAATACTATATAAATTAATATAAAGCTGCTAGTGAAGTCAAACTAAAAAGAAAGTGTTTTAACTGCACTTGCAATTTGGCATCCAGTATGAAATAGACCGAATTTACTGTTATATTAGGAAATGTGAAAGGTTTTTAAGAGTATTACATTTTCCGTAAAAGGAATATGGACAATTAACTGACTTTAAATTGTTTTTTGCAGCTCCGAAGTAGTTTGAGTAATGTTGAACAAGTAGGCAAATTACTATTTGCCTATTGGTTTGGTGCTACAAATTAGATTATATGAGTGGCATTAACATTACATAGGTAAGGAACATATACAGGAGACATAGGTTGATATCATGATTGCATTTGAATGATTTGGTTTTTATGTAAAAGTAAATGAAACTGATTGTTTAAGATTTTGAATGAATGAAATATGTTCTATTTGATTAAGATCATAAAGATGGGGTTTGAATTGTTTGTGGTTTTGGTTTGATTGAGCTTTTAAGATCAAGATATTGTAATTGTTTAAAAGTCAACTGGCTGTGGTTATATGTATGAATTGTATTGTGGTTTTGGGCTGAATTGAATATATTAATTGCGATTGACTTACAGGAAGGTTTTTAAATATAGTATTGTTATGTTGCTGAAATTTTAAAATGACTTTAGATAGACTGCTAATGTTTTAGAAAGGATTGGTTATGTTAAAAGAAGTATTGCAACGACAGATTTTATAGTGATTTTAAAGGTAAATGTTTGAAACTATCAATTTGGTTTATCGAGTGGAAGTTTATCGAAATGATTGTATTGGTTGTTGGAATTTGAAAGATTCAAATAGGTAATTGTTATTGAATTAAAGGAAACATTTTAGGAATTGTCTTATGGCTTTTAAAAGATAAATGGTTTGACTTTGAAAATCATATTGAAAATGTTAGAATTGAAATGAGAGAAACAATATAGAATCGAAAGTGAAATGATAATGCACAAGCATGCGTATAGTTACGCAAAGTTGCACTGCTCACGTGCATAGTCATTATTTTTATGGTTTTCAATCGTTATGTATACTAGTGTTGAAGTGCATTGTTAATGTTTAAATGATTTGAATGAATGCATAGTTTTGAATGTTTTGAAGTTTGAACAAACATGAAACGTTTCGGTTTATAGTAATGATAATTTTTTTTATACCGAATGAATTATTTTATAAAAGATTGGTTATTGCAAATGTTTTAGAACATGGTATTCTATGGTTTGAGAATTATACTGTGGAAACAACCCCTAGAGTCCTAAGGGACCTATAAGCTACACGAGTTCTCTAAGACTGTGATAGTCACTTCTAGGATTCCAAAGGAGTAAGTGCTACACACTGTACCTCATCGTTAGAATCCATGGAATTGCAAATGAAACTTGGTTCCTAAATTGTTTAAATGTTCTAAATGTATTATCATACTATGTTCTTAAAGTATAATATTTAACGTTTACGGGAATCAAGTAAATGTTTTGAGATAGGGTACCTTCCTTTATATGCCTATTGGTAATCATGTCGTAATATAATGTAATGTAATATAATATAATATAATATAATGTTTGCTGTTAGACTTTGAGCAAGTCTACAGCCACCTTTGTATCACTTGCTCCGTGGTACTATGAGGTGTAATGTTTGTTGTTGACATTTAGCAATTCTTAGCAATCTTCAAGATCTCACTAGCTCCATGGCACTAGATGGACAGCTCTCTGACTATGGCCATACTTCTCAATGTTATTTCCCTTTGGGACCACTAAAGGCCTAATGATTTCTTTAGGGAGGTTACTAATTTCTAATGTTATTTCCCTTTGGGACCACTAAAGGCCTAATGATTTCTTTAGGGAGGTTACTAATTTCTATGTTTTATTGTTTATATATGAAATGTTATCGATTTGAATGATTAATGTCTAATGACTGGTATTGAATGATATTATCGATTTCAATTGAAACTGTTATTAAACTCTTTATTGTTTAACTGTTACTAATTTAAAATGTCAAGTTTTGAAATAAAATGTTTATAAGATGCATTGTTGGCGATTTTGAAAGTAATGAACTGTATTGTTATTGTTTTAAAAGAAATGAACTGTATCATTATGGCTTGAAAAGTAAAGAAATGCATTGTTATGGTTTTGAGAGTAATGAACTGCATGGTTATGGTTTTGAACGCAATGAATTGCATTTACACGGATATTAAAAAGCATGAATTCAAGTCTCAATTCTGTCACGTCCTCGTCACTAACCAAATAGCAACTAACTTTTACCTCAAATAACAAATAAATCGACTAGTTTATCCGATGTCAATCTTCCTTACTCTTATGCTTTAGGCATTTTTATCAGAGTATAATATCCATTTTCACATGCATAAAAATTTTCATTTATAAACATGTGCCATGTACATCAGGATCTCAAATATTCAAACAACCTAATTTCCCCACATATACAAAACTGTAGTATCGTATTGTACATTAGCTGAACTAACGGCCAACTAAATATACCTTCAAGGGATAAGTAGGAAGCATGCCCCGAAGGTATCTCAAAATCCCGAAATGAGCTCCTTTATCCGGAGTGGAATTACTTCAAGTAATCTGTATGAAAAATGTTTGTAAAGGAGTGAGTTTACGCTCAGTAAGAAACTTATGTAAAACAGCGTACTATATCACTATAATGTCATGTAAAATCATTATAAAGCATATGTCGTATATTTCTTTCGCAATTATCAAATACAAGTAAATCATGCTTTCAAATATTTCCACGGATCTCAAATCATGTGAAATCAAATAGGCAAATACAAATACTTTCAAATAGATGGGAGACAATTTATATCCAACAGAATCATGCACCAAGTAATTCTCATCATGGATACATCAAATATATCCCGTAAGGATAATCCAGAGAGATAATGGATACAGCAAATATATCCCGTAAGGGATAATCCAATAGATAGATCTCATGAGGATACCGCATATATATCCCGATAGGGATAATCTTGAGAGATATCAAATAAATGGCATACCCACGTATGGGCCAGGGATCCTCCCCAGAGCCGAATCAAGTAAGAGACTCATGGCCATTGTCTATAGCCCACAGTTTCACTAGTCAGGTGCCGTACTGCGGGTCTGAGGGCTGGACTAGAGCTCCTCAGTCAAGTACAAGTAACAAATAATGTGCATGCTCTTTCAAGAGATTCACAGTCTCCTAAACCTCATTTATATAGGTTTTAAACAAATACAAATATCTTTTCTTGAAATAGGTTTTCAAAACCTTTCTTTCAAATAGGCAGCCGACTGGTCATATATGGCAGTCGACTGCTACACCACGTTTTGCCTTATTGAATTTCTTCCCTTTTTTTGAAATTCAATTATTTAAATTTTTTTTCAAATACAAATAGGACAGTCGACTGGTCCCAAATAGCAGTCGACTGGTTTTGAAACAGAATGTTTCCCGAGAAATGGCAGTCGACTGGCTCCTGGGCAGTCGGTTGGTTTTGAAACAGAACGCTTTCCAAATAAAAGCAGTCGACTGTCCACCGTAGCAGTCGACTGGTTTGAAACAGAGTGATTTCTGGAAAAATGGCAGTCGACTGGCTTACATAGCAGTCGACTGGTTTATCTCGTTTTTTGAAAATCTCCGCTTTGGGTTGTCTCTAGGCAATCGGCTGCTACTTAAGGCAGTCGGCTGCTCCTAGCCTAATTGGTACTAGGAGTAGGACCCAAAATGTCCCTTTTTTCCTACACCTAAAGCAACAGTTGTTTCTCTCCAAAACAGTTAAGATAATTTAAAACATGCGGACATAGCCACCCTACGTCCGTTACATAAATTCCTTACCTCGATTAAGATTAATCCACAAGCTTGGTAGAATCAACCCTTGTCCTTTTTCACTTCTTCAAGCTGTAAACATCATGACAATTAAAACTTAATAAACATACTAGACCAACTCTATACAACTCCAAACCCTCAATAAAATCAACTAAAACCATTTAACTCTCTTACCTTTGCAATTCACCAAAAATTCAGGATTTTAGATCTCCTTACTCACTTGGATTCAACCTTTCATATTAAATGTATGGCTTAAGCTATCGACAAGGATCGTTTTTCATTCAACGAGCTAGATGAATCTATGGTTAGATGAGGGGGTTTGTCAAGGTGAGAAACTTGGACAGTTAAGAGAAAAATGGAAGCAACGAGAGGGAGAGGGAGATGGGTGCTGCCGTGGGGTGCAAGAGATGATGATGATGAGTCATGTTATTTCATTTAATGCCCATTAATGCATTCTCATCATCTCAGCCATTGACCACCTCCTTTGACCCCTTTGACCTTTGATTATTTGACCCTCAATTCCTTTAATTCCCTCTATGTCCCATACATCATTTATAAGTTCAGAAAATTCATATTAATTCCATTAATCCAAGTTGGAAAACTGTACATGTATGGAAAATTATAGAAAGTTGGGGATTTCACATTCTCCTCACCTTAGAGAATTTGGTCCTCCAAATTCAAGTAAGGTTATGTCTTAAATAATTCTGGGGTACTTCTCTCTCATTAAGCTCTCTAGCTCCCATGTAGCTTCTTCTGTTGTATGGTACTGCCAGAGAACTTTAACCAGTGGAATCGTCTTAGACCTTAGCACCTTATCCTTTCTATCCAAAATCCGAATCGGTTTCTCTACATAACTCATGTCTTCTCGAATCTCCAAGGGTTCATATTCAATGACATGAGATGGATCCGAATTATATTTCCGAAGCATTGACACATGAAAGACATTGTGTACTCCCGATAACTTCGGAGGTAGTGCCAACCTATAGGCGACATCTCCAACACGATCTAGGATCTCAAATGGTCCGATGTAGCGAGGATTTAGCTTACCTCGTCAGCCAAATCTCATGATTCCTTTGGATGGAGAAATTTTCAAAAATACAAAATCTCCAACCAAAAACTCAAGTGGCCTCCGTCGAGCATCCGCATAACTCTTTTGTCTATTCTAAGCTATCTTGAGTCTTTGACAAATTAATTTAACATCCTCTGATGCTTGCTCGACTAAATCTGGAGCTAATAACCTACACTTGCCCACTTCTTCCCACCCAATCGGTAATCGACACCTTCTACCATATAGGGCCTCATACGGTGCCATCCCGATGCTTGCATGATAGCTATTGTTATAAGCAAACTCAGCCAATGGCAGATGGTCATCCCATGAGCCTTTAAAATCCAGAACATAAGCTCTCAACATATCCTCGAGCGTCTGAATAGTGCGTTCGGACTGTCCATCAGTCTGCGGATGATAAGCTGTGCTAAAATTTAGCTGAGATCCCATGACTTCCTGAAAATGTTCCCAAAAGTGGGAAGTAAACCTGGAATCTCTATCCGATGTGATGCTCACTGGAACACCGTGTAGTTTGACTACTTCTCTCACATACAAGTCTGCCAAAGTACTAAGTGTATCTGTAGACCTCATAGGTAGGAAGTGAGCTGACTTGGTTAACCGATCTACAATTACCCAAACACCATCATGGTTCCTTTTGGTTCTAGGCAATCCCATAATGAAATCCATCGTAATGTGTTCCCATTTCCACATAGGTATAGGTAGAGGATGCAACAAACCTGTTGGTCTTTGGTGCTCTACCTTAACTTGTTGGCACGTTAGACATTTCACTACAAACTCAGCTATGTCTCTCTTCATGCCCTTCCACCAATACACCTTGCGAAGATTATGGTACATCTTCGTGTTCCCCGGGTGTAATGTGTACTTAGTGGAATGTGCTTCCGTCAAGATTAGCTTTCTCAATTCATTGTCCTTAGGAACACATATACGGTTATTAAGCTTTAAAATTTCATCCTCACCCATATGGAATTCTGAGGTCATACCCGATTGAATTTCCTCTATAGCCTCAATACACTGGACATCCTCTCTCTGAGCAACCCGGATTCTGTCCATCAATTCTGGCTCAATTCTCAAGCTAGCCATCATTCCAAATTTCTCAAGAGGTGTAACACTTAAATTGAGGCTTGCAAACTGTTCAAGCAACCCATATTCTCTTATCATCATACAAGCCACTATACTTACATGCTTACGGTTCAAAGCATCTGCCACCACATTAGCTTTCCCTGGGTGGTACATGATCTCACAATCATAATCCTTCAGAAGCTCTAGCCACCTTATTTGCCTCATGTTCAACTCCTTCTGGGAGAATAAGTATCTCATACTTTTATGATCCGTAAAAATCTGAAATTTCTCACCATATAGGTAATGCCTACATATCTTTAAAGCAAATACTACTGCAGCTAACTCTAAGTCATGAGTCGGGTAGTTCTTCTCATGGTCCTTTAACTGTCTAGAACCATATGCCACTACCTTACCATGCTGCATTAACACACATCCCAAACCTTGCCCTGAGGCATCACTATATACTGCAAATCCTCCTGAACCACTAGGAATGGTGAGGATAGGTGCAGTCGTTAACCTACGCTTCAACTCTTGGAAACTTTGCTCACAAGCTTCATTCCATTCATAGCTCACCTCTTTGCGCGTCAATCTCGTCATTGGAGCAGCTAATCTTGAGAAACCCTATACAAATCTTCTATAATAGCCAGCTAAACCAAAGAAACTCCTTATCTCCGTCACTGTCTTCAGTCTCTCCCATTAAACTACTGCTTCAATCTTCGATGGATCAACCGAGACTCCATCCTTACTGATTATGTGACCCAAGAAGGAGATTAGGTTCATCCAAAAATCACACTTGCTTAGCTTGGCATACAATCCTCTATCTCTGAGGGTCTCTAAAACTATCTTCAAATGCTGCTCATGCTCTTCCCGAGACCTCGAGTACACCAAGATGTCATCAATAAATACAATGACACACTGGTCCAAGTATTGCTTGAACACGTTATTCATCAAGTTCATAAAGGCTGCGGGTGTATTGGTCAAACCAAACGGCATCACTAGAAATTCATAGTGACCATACCGTGTCCGGAATGCTGTCTTAGGGATATCTTCATCTCGAATCTTCAACTGATGATATCCCGACCTCAAGTCTATCTTGGAAAAGACTTGTGCACTCTTAAGCTGATCAAACAAGTCGTCAATCCTGGGAAGAGGATACTTGTTCTTGATGGTCACCTTATTCAACCATCGGTAGTCAATGCACAATCGCATACTACCATCTTTCTTCCGAACAAATAGCACAGGAGCACCCCAAGTGGATACGCTGGGTCGTATGAATCCCTTGTCTAGCAACTCCTGAAGCTACTTCTTCAGTTCTTCCAATTCCACCAACGCCATCCGATAGGGAGATCTCGAAATGGGCTCCGTCCCCGGCATCAAATCGATAGTGAACTCCACTTCCCTATCCAGAGGAAGTCCTGGAAGATCATCCGGAAATACCTCGAAAAATTCCTTAACTACTGGAATTTCATGAAGTGTGGGACGTTTCTGATCTACGTCTACCACGTATGCTACAAACCCTTCACATCACAAATATATTCTATCAATTAAATCTCAATTAAACCAAATAAGCAATTATGCTTTTGCATTACATATTTGCAAAATTTACAACATAGCTAATGGGAGAGGAGAAAATCACACTCTTCGCATGACAATCTATCATCACATGATTCTTAGCTAACCAATCCATTCCTAATATAACATCAAATCCATTCATATTCAATAGGATTAGATCAGCTATTGATTCTCTTTCTCCTACCCGTAGCTTACAATTACGATACACTATGTCCGTCATTTGGGATTCCCTAAATGGAGTACTTATTTGTAGCAATCTTCCTAAATGCTCAGGCTCAACATTTAATCTCCTAGCAGCCATTGGGGAAATAAAAGAGTGCGTAGAGCCTGGATCAAATAAGGCAAGGACATATGTATCATTAAGGTAAATCTTACCTTGAATCATCTTCGATGAAGCATTAGCGGACTCCTTGTCAATGGCAAATACCCGTCCCTGAGTCACGGGCGCCTTTCCTTTCTCTGTCGCTGTGGCCTTACGCTGGGGTTGGGTGGTCTTAGGTTGTGGTTGAGGGGTCTTTTCTGACAATTCAGGTGCCCTCTGGTTTATCTTGGGACAATCTTTAATCCTATGTCCCTGTTCACCACACCAATAGCACGCCCCACTTGCCAACCGGCAAGGCTGTGCTCCATGAAATTTCCCGCATTGCGCACGCCTCGGCATCGTACTCCTCGGCGAGCTAGCGTACTACCAACTGGATGTTGGGATCTCTCATCACCTATTTTGATCCCGGTGGATCTAGGAGTTCCTGTATCATAATCATCATAACTCCTATTTAACATAATTCCATATAACTATTCGATGAAGACAATTTATTTTCTTATAATGGACTTGCTTACCTGTCGAGGCTTTGTCATAAGGCCTATTCCTCCTAGATGGATATCTATCACTCGAGGCCTTCTCATCTGTCTTCCGCTTCATAGGTTCTTTACCCTTATTCCTCGCTCGGAAGTATGCCTGATGAAACTCATAGTCCTGCTCACATAGTTGAGCCTTACGGACTGCCTCTCCATAGGTAGTGATATCCAATGGATATAGCTTAGACCTAATGGAAGGTCTCAATCCCTCCATGAATCTGTAGGTATTATGATCCTCTCTTCTCAGTACTTCAAGATCAAATTTGCTCAGTGTAATGAACTTCGACTCATATTGGCTAACCGTCATGCTTCCCTGAGTCAAGTTCAAAAACTCAACCTGTAATCTCCTCTGAGTAGTACGTGGGACATACTGTTCATTAAAAGCTTCCACAAATCTATCCCACGTTACCTCAGTATGCTTAGCCTCTAATATTGTCTGAGTAGCCTGCCACCATGGTTCGGCCTCATCCACTAGCAAGTAGGCGGCCAATCCTACTTTTTCTTTCTCAGTGCAAGCCAAGTACCCAAATGCCTTAGTGACCGCTTTCATCCAATTTTTCGCGGCCAATGGGTCACTGTCCCTTTTGAACTTTGGTGGATCCAGCTTCTTAAACTCCTTTATCAGCGCCATACTGCAGTAAGCTGTAGGATCTCGCCTCTCATTAGTTGGGACTGGTGGGGGTTGCACCATCGGATTAGGTGGTACTGTAGGGGTAACTGCCGGTGCATTAGCGGCCACGTTCGGAAAATTAGCCATAAACCGGGTGAACATTGCGGCCTTATTTTCCATATGTTTCTCCATTTTAGCTAGCCTCGTATTCGGGCTATGTGGTGGAGATAGAGGAGAAGACTGTGTCTGGGGCAGTTCATCACGACCCCGTCCTCGTCCTCATGTAGTACCCCTCCTTCGAGTACTCATTCTGTCAGCATCGTGATCAAATAACCTGATTTAGTAGAACCTCAAACAGTTATACTACTCAAAATCAAGTAAGCTAGTACAGTACATTGGGGAATTACTCTAATTCTAGCTTATTGACATCGACAAACTTCAGTCGAATCGGCTTTGATACCAATCTGTCGCGTCCTCGTCACTAACCAAATAGCAACTAACTTTTACCTAAAAAAACAAATAAATCGACTAGTTTATCTGATGTCAATCTTACTTACTCTTATGCTTTAGGCATTTTTATTCCTTACTCTTATGCTTTAGGCATTTTTATCAGAGTATAATATCCATTTTCATATGCATAAAATTTTTCATTTATAAACATGTGCCATGTACATTAGGATCTCAAATATTCAAACAACCTAATTTCCCCACATATACAAAACTGTAGTATCGTATTGTACATTAGCCGAAGTAACGTCCAACTAAATATACCTTCGAGGGATAAGTAGGAAGCGTGCCCCGAAGGTATCTCAGCATCCCGAAATGAGCTCCTCTATCCGGAGTGGAATTACTTCAAGTAATCTGTATGAAAAATGTTTGTAAAGGAGTGAGTTTACGCTCAGTAAGAAACTTATGTAAAAGAGCGTACTATATCACTATATGCAGTTTTCCTGCTTGGCTCTATAATGTCATGTAAAATCATTATAAAGCATATGTCGTATATTTCTTTACAAATTATCAAATACAAGTAAATCATGCTTTCAAATATTTCCACGGATATCAAATCACGTGAAATCAAATAGGCAAATACAAATACTTTCAAATAGATGGGAGACAATTTATATCCAACAGAATCATGCACCAAGTAATTCTCATCATGGATACATCAAATATATCCCGTAAGGATAATCCAGAGAGATAATGGATACAGCAAATATATCCCGTAAGGATAATCCAGAGAGATAATGGATACAGCAAATATATCCCGTAAGGGATAATCCAATAGATAGATCTCATGAGGATACCGCATATGTTGGATTATGCCCTTAGAACCATTCATTAGATGATTGACTTTGGCATTTTTTTATGTATCATGACATTTTATTTATAGCTCATTATTATATTTGTCTTATAACTGCGTAATGTAATCTTATATGATAATGTCCTTAGAATAGTAATAACACACTATTCTTAAAATATCCCTAGTCAAGTATTATTGTGAACAAGGATAACAATGTACGATAAGACTAGTATGTGGATGACTGATGACCATTGTCATGGATATAGGATATCAAGTCATCACATAGGTACATGTTAGAGAACTATGTACTGGATCGACCCTCCATGAGAACGCTACATGGATTGTTATATGAGTGTCATAAGCAATTCTCATAGTGATGATGGTGTATGTGATCCTTTGACTTGAGATCATCAGAGATCCCAACATAGAGAATTGCATACTTTAATGCTGCTAGATGTCATTCGTAACAAGATGGACTATAAAGGTAGTAATTGGGTATGCCTTGATCTATGTAGAGGGATGTTGAGTGATCAAGATAGGATTTATCCCTCTTATATAACAAGAGTGATGTCTTGGGCCCTTTGATAGAGTGAGACTAAGAAATGCATGGCCGTGCTCGAATAAGTCAATATGAGATATTGATTTTATTTGTTTAATTAGTCTACTCAGGAATCAAGAAACGCTGATTAGACTATACAAGTGTGACACATTCCATGACTTGTGTCTAATCAAGACATCAAAGGATAAAGGGATTAGACTACACGGTAACATCTATCACGAGTAAGGTTATGTCGAGTCATTGACATTCTCGTTACATGGGTAGCAATGATGTGTTGCTAGATACCGCTCATTACCTGTGACAATTTTGTCATTGCCATTGTTTTGAGAACCTATTGGGTCGCACACTTAGAACGGATCAATGAGGAGCTTAATTAATCCTATTCTGAATTGGATTAAGGATATATCTAATCCTATTCTGAATTGGATTAAGGATATAGCTAATCCTATTCTAAGTAGGATTAGAGTTCTGTTTGGCAGTAAATTTTAGGGTAAAATTTACTGCCTATAAAAGGATGTTTTTTTCTAAAAACAGGGCTGCACAAAATATAACAGAAAAGGTATTCTTTTAATTGAAGCTAGCAAATCGATTATAAGAATCAAAAACGCTCTTTAAGGCTTCTGATCGTGAGACGTTCAAGAGTCGTGAGATCCGTTCGTGTGGATACCATAGAGGCAGGAACGAAAGGTTGTTGCTTGTGACTCGACCAACGACAGAAATCAGAGAAAACGTTAGGTAAAATCTCGAAACCCTAATCAGGCAACTCTCTGAATCGATCCTTGTGGAGGCCGAATGATTTAAATTTCGCTGCATGTTTGTTTCGGTTTCCTTCACTGGTATCAGAGCCAGATTTGGAGTCCCTGATTTGTTTTGATAATAGCATGATCTCTGGTTACTTTCTGTTTATGATTACATGCAATCGTTTTAATGAGATTAATACGGATTAGAATGTATATGATATATTCAGAGCTAGAAATCGAATTGTTGAAATTATATATATGATATATATCAATTTCGATTCAACTTATATGTGAGATATAATCTGTGATGCGAATTATTGATGGCGATTTCTGTTCTGCATAAACGTTATGGAAGAAACAGAATAATGTCGAAAGTGTTCTAATGCGACTAAAATTATAGTCAGTATGAGATACTGGCTGGAACATCCTGATAAGATTAGGACACTTTCGGATTAGGACACTTCCGGATAAGGGCCCTGGGAACCCCGCAGTCGGGTCATAATTCTCTTCAAATATGCCTCATTAATAAAATTAAAAGTTGAAATTGCATTACACTTGTTTGTATAAACACGGTGGTTGTTGTTTGAGCATGGTGCATAGTTATAGCCCTAGCCCAATATGATTATATTTTGGTGGTTGTAAATTTTAATAAATACAACTGCGTGTTGTGCCTTGTTCTTGAAATTCTAGTTGTACATTCTTTTCTCATCTTACTCCCCTCGAATGTAACTCGAGGTTTCTCTTAAACTATGTAATTGTAATGTAGTATAGGGTTAGAATTTAGCTAAGTATGAGTTGATGGTGATCAACACTAATGGAGCTGACAACCATGCAAAGGATGACCAAAGAGGCACTTGGAGAAGATGCTATTACCCTTAGGTTAACCCTTAGGGTTTCTCATTGGCTTGGGAAATCCATTTAGTTTGGGCTATAACTATGTCACGTTGATTTTATTGCTTAATTGCATGAGATGCATGGTTTATTTTGTACGTTTATGATATGAAAATCATATGATAATTTTAGAAAGTAAAATTGGTGAGATCTTATTCAATAAACTAAGAAAATCCCTCAAATTAAATTAAGTCAATAATAGATGCCTACCAATGAATAGCACTCGTCAAGACTAGAATCGATTTTGTTATGTTTGCCAAAGCAAAATATCATATCTATCTTAGTAAGACGCGATGGGATAATAGTGATATCCAAAGGCTATAAATTGGGTTGACTTAACTAGATTTCCTCAATAGGATTGGGAATTTAGAGGCATAAAGTTGAGCTTCCATTCATGAGATGAATTAGAACAAGTGTTGTTCACCCAACTATCCAAGAGTTACGTGAGATGTAATTGGTAAGTGTTGCCTACCTAAATAGCCAAATCTTGGGTGATTAGCCAAAGCTAACTCTAGATAAGGTGAAATATGGATCTTGGCCCACTAGAGAAATTATGTGATAATTTTTCCGAATTAATAGTGAGGGTTGTTGATTCGATAAAAATAGTGGGAGCATCATTTAATAAATATTTAATTAAATGAATGCATTCATGATACTTATATTTTGCATATTTTGTTGTAGATTACCATGGCATCAAACACAAATAACACACTTTCACTGCGATCTGTCCTTGGAAGGATAAGTTGAATGGGACAAACTTCTTGGATTGGTACAGGAACCTGAGGATAGTCCTCAAGCAAGAAAAGAAGTTGTATATCCTTGAGATTCCCTTACCTGAGGAACCACCCTCTAATGCTCTAAGGGCAGAAAGAGATGCTTAGAAGAAGCATCAAGATGATGCATTGGATGTTAGTTGCCTTATGCTTGCCTCCATGAATCCTGAGCTTCAAAAGCAACATGAGGAAATGGATGCGTTCGATATGATCGAGCATCTCAAGCAACTCTATCAAGAGGAAGCTAGGCAAGAAAGGTACAATGTCTCTAAGGCATTGTTTCAGTGTAGGATGGCAGAGGGGACTCCCGTTGGTACTCATGTGCTCAAGATGATTGGTAACATTGAAAACCTTGAAAGATTGGGATTTCCTTTGGGCCAAGAGTTGACCACTAATGTGATTATGCAATCGTTGCCAGACAGTTACAGTCAGTTTGTTGTTAATTACAACATGAATGAAATTGACAAGACTCTGCCACAGTTACTTAGCATGTTGAAAACAGCTGAATCCAACATAAAAAAGGCCAAGCCCAAAGATGTCTTAATAGTTAAGAAAGCTAAGGGCAGGGCTAATGCAAAGGGCAAGAAAAAAGGTAATAAAGCCAATGGCAAGTTCAAGCCTAATGATACTGCACTGAAGCCTAAAGGTGGGGTTGCCAAAGAAGGGAAATGCTTCCATTGCGGTGAGACCGGACATTGGAAGAGGAACTGCAACAAATACCTGGAAGAGCTAAAGAAGAAGAGAGGAAGTGAGACTACCACTTCAGGTATTTATGTTATAGAAGTTAATCTATCTACTTCTTCATCATGGGTATTAGATACTGGATGTGGTTCTCACATTTGTGTAAATGTGCAGGAACTCAAAAGGAGTAGATCGTTGACTAAGGGCGAGGTCGACCTACGAGTGGGAAATGGAGCAAGGGTTGCTGCATTAGCTGTAGGAACTTATATTTTGACATTGCCCACAAGGCTTGTTTTAGAATTAGATGATTGTTATTATGTGCCTTCCATCACTAAAAACATTATTTCTATTTCTTGATTGGACAAGAAGGGTTTTTCATTTATAATAAAGGACAACTGTTGCTCCATTTATTTAAATGATATCTTTTATGGTAGTGCACAACTAATTAATGGTCTTTACATTCTAAATCTTGATATGCCTATTTATAACATAAATGCTAAAAAGATTAAATCTAATGATCAAAATCCAACATATCTCTGGCATTGTCGCTTGGGACACATAAATGAGAATCGCATTTCCAAACTCCATAAAGATGGAATTTTGGACTCATTTGATTTTGAATCGTATGAGACATGTGAATCTTGTTTGATGGGTAAGATGACTAAAGCCCCTTTCAAAGGACATAGTGAAAGGGCAAGTGATTTATTGGGCTTAGTACATACAGATGTATGTGGACCTTTAAACACACAGGCCAGAGGTGGGTTTATGTACTTTATTACATTTACTGATGATTTCAGTAGATATGGCTATGTGTATCTTATGAGACACAAGTCAGAATCTTTTGAAAAGTTCAAAGAATTCAAGAATGAAGTACAAAACCAACTTAGCAAGAGCATTAAGGCACTTCGATCAGATCGAGGTGGTGAATACTTAAGCCAAGAATTTTATGACTATCTTAAAGAGTGTGGGATTGTCTCACAACTCACTCCTCTAGGTACACCACAATGGAATGGTGTATCTGAAAGGAGAAACCGAACTTTATTAGATATGGTTCGATCAATGATAAGTCATACAGATCTTCTAGAATCCTTTTGGGGACATGCATTAGAAACAGCTGCTTTTACACTGAACCGTGTTCCATCTAAATCGGTTCCAGAGACACCATATGAGATATGGACTGGTAAACGTCCCAATATGTCTTTTATGAAGATTTGGGGTTGTAGGCTTATGTAAGACGTCAAGTCTCTAACAAACTTGCACCTAAATCTAATAAGTGCTATTTTGTGGGATATCCTAAACTAACTAAAGGATATTATTTTTACAATCCCACTGAGCGCAAAGTGTTTGTAGCTCGAACAGGTGTCTTTCTAGAAAGAGAATTCATTTCTAGAAGAACTAATTGGAGAAAAGTAGAACTTGAAGAAATTCAAGAGATACAAGATAGCGCACCCGATGTTGAGATAGAGCCTGAGCAAGCACCACAAGTTGTTGTGGAACCAGAACCACAAGCTGTTGTGGAGCAACCGCCTGCTCAAGAGACACAAGCCTTGCGTAGATCAGTTAGAACACATCGTGAGCCATAGAGATATGGATTTCTAATGACTCAGAACGGTGATGTATTGCTCATGGACCAAGATGAGCCTACTACCTATCAAGAGGCTATTACAGGGCTAGACTCTGAGAAATGGCTTGAAGCCATGAGATCTGAGATGGAATCCATGTATGCCAACCAAGTTTGGACCTTGGTTGACTTACCCGAAAGGGTAAAACCTATAGGGTGTAAATGGGTTTTTAAGAAGAAAACCGACATGGAAGGAAATGTTCATACCTATAAAGGGCGATTGGTTGCTAAAGGTTTTAAACAAATTCATGGTATTGACTATGATGAAACTTTTTCACCAGTCGCGATGATCAAATCCATTAGGATCTTGCTTGCGATAGCTGCATACCATGATTATGAAATCTGGCAAATGGACGTCAAGACCGCTTTTCTTAATGGAAAGCTACTCGAGGATGTGTACATGACACAACCTGAGGGTTTTGTTGATCCAAAAATTGCTGGAAAGGTTTGTAAGCTGCAACGTTCTATTTATGGACTAAAGCAAACTTCTCGAAGTTGGAATCTTCGTTTTCATGATGCAATCAAAGAGTTTGGTTTCATCAAGAATGAAGATGAACCTTGTGTCTACAAGAAGGTCAGTGGGAGCACTATTGCCTTCCTGGTGTTGTATGTAGATGACATACTACTCATTGGGAATGACATCCCTACCCTTCAGTCTGTAAAGACTTGGTTAGGGAATTGCTTTTCAATGAAGGACTTGGGCGAAGCTACCTATGTACTGGGTATAAGGATCTATAGAGATAGATCAAGGAAATTAATTGGCCTAAGTCAAAGTGCATACATAGATAAAGTGCTAAAGAGGTTTAGCATGCAAGATTCCAAGAAAGGATTCTTACCTATGACACATGGCATTACTCTCTCAAAAGAACAGTGTCCTACAACACAAGAAGAGAGAGAACGTATGAGTAAAGTTCCATATGCATCTGCTATTGGATCCATTATGTATGCCATGTTATGCACACGTCCCGATGTCTCGTATGCCTTGAGCATGACGAGTAGATATCAAGTTGATCCTGGTGAACGTCACTGGATCACTGTCAAGAATATTCTTAAGTACTTGAGAAAGACTAAGGATACATTCTTGATATATGGAGGTGAGGAAGAGCTCATTGTAATAGGTTACACTGAGGCTAGCTTCCAAACTGATAAAGATGACTATAGATCGCAATCCGGTTATGTGTTTTGCCTTAATGGTGGTGCTGTGAGCTGGAAGAGTTCAAAGCAGGCGACAGTGGCCGATTCTACAACAGAGGCTGAGTATATAGCTACCTCTGAAGCTGCTAAGGAGGCTGTTTGGATCAGGAAGTTCATTACTGAGCTTGAAGTTGTTCCTAGCATTATAGATCCGATTGAGCTCTATTGTGACAACAATGGAGCCATCGCACAAGCTAAGGAGCCTAGATCTCACCAACGATCCAAACATATACTACGGTGCTTCCATCTCATTCGAGATATCATCGAGAGAGGAGATGTGAGGATATGCAAAGTACCAACTGACGATAACATCGCCGACCCACTGACGAAGCCTTTGACGCAGCAAAGACATGATCGTCACACTAGGTCACTAGGTATTAGATACATGAGTGAATGGTCTTAGTGCAAGTGGGAGATTGTTGGATTATGCCCTTAGAACCATTCATTAGATGATTGACTTTGGCATTTTTTTATGTATCATGACATTTTATTTATAGCTCATTATTATATTTGTCTTATAACTGCGTAATGTAATCTTATATGATAATGTCCTTAGAATAGTAATAACACACTATTCTTAAAATATCCCTAGTCAAGTATTATTGTGAACAAGGATAACAATGTACGATAAGACTAGTATGTGGATGACTGATGACCATTGTCATGGATATAGGATATCAAGTCATCACATAGGTACATGTTAGAGAACTATGTACTGGATCGACCCTCCATGAGAACGCTACATGGATTGTTATATGAGTGTCATAAGCGATTATCATAGTGATGATGGTGTATGTGATCCTTTGACTTGAGATCATCAGAGATCCCAACATAGAGAATTGCATACTTTAAGGCTGTTAGATGTCATTCGTAACAGGATGGACTATAAAGGTAGTAATTGGGTATGCCTTGATCTATGTAGAGGGATGTTGAGTGAGCAAGATAGGATTTATCCCTCTTATATAACAAGAGTGATATCTTGGGCCCTTTGATAGAGTGAGACTAAGAAATGCATAGCCGTGCTCGAATAAGTCAATATGAGATATTGATTTTATTTGTTTAATTAGTCTACTCAGGAATCAAGAAACGCTGATTAGACTATACAAGTGTGACACATTCCATGACTTGTGTCTAATCAAGACATCAAAGGATAAAGGGATTAGACTACACGGTAACATCTATCACGAGTAAGGTTATGTCGAGTCATTGACATTCTCGTTACATGGGTAGCAATGATGTGTTGCTAGATACCGCTCATTGCCTGTGACAATTTTGTCATTGCCATTGTTTTGAGAACCTATTAGGTCGCACACTTAGAACGGATCAATGAGGAGCTTAATTAATCCTATTCTGAATTGGATTAAGGATATATCTAATCCTATTCTGAATTGGATTAAGGATATAGCTAATCCTATTCTAAGTAGGATTAGAGTTCTGTTTGGCAGTAAATTTTAGGGTAAAATTTACTGCCTATAAAAGGATGTTTTTTTCTAAAAATAGGGCGGCACAAAATATAACATAAAAGGTATTCTTTTAATCGAAGCTAGCAAATCGATTATAAGAATCAAAAACGCTCTTTAAGGCTTCTAATCGTGAGACGTTCAAGAGTTGTGAGATCCGTTCGTGTGGATACCATAGAGACAGGAACGAAAGGTTGTTGATTGTGACTCGACCAACGACAGAAATCAGAGAATAAAATCTCGGAACCCTAATCAGGCAACTCTCCGAATCGATCCTTGTGGAGGCCGAATGATTTAAATTCCGCTGCATGTTTGTTTCGGTTTCCTTCAGCATAAATATCCCGATAGGGATAATCTTGAGAGATATCAAATAAATAGCGTACCCACGTATGGGCCAGGGATCCTCCCCAAAGCTGAATCAAGTAAGAGACTCATGGCCATTGTCTATAGCCCACAGTTTCACTAGTCAGGTGCCGTACTGCGGGTCTGAGGGCTGGACTAGAGCTCTCAGCCAAGTACAAGTAACAAATAATGTGCATGCTCTTTCAAGAGATTCACAGTCTCCTAAACCTCATTATATAGGTTTTAAACAAATACAAATATCTTTTCTTGAAATAGGTTTTCAAAACCTTTCTTTTAAATAGGTAGTCGACTGGTTATATATGGCAATTGACTGCTACACCATGTTTTGCCTTATTGAATTTCTTCCCTTTTTTTGAAATTCAATTATTTCATTTTTTTTCAAATACAAGTAGGGCAGTCGACTGGTTTTGAAACAGAATGTTTCCCAAGAAATGGCAGTCGACTGGCCCCCTGGGCTGTCGGCTGGTTTTGAAACAGAACGCTTTCCAAATAAAAGCAGTCGACTGTCCACCGTAGTAGTCGACTGGTTTGAAACAGAGTGATTTCTGAAAAAATGGCAGTTGACTGGCTTACATAGCAGTTGACTGGTTTATCTCGTTTTTTGAAAATCTCCGCTTTGGTTGTCTCTAGGCAGTCGGCTGCTACTTAAGGCAGTCGGCTGCTCCTAGCCTAATTGGTACTAGGAGTAGGACCCAAAATGTCCTTTTTTTCCTGCACCTAAAGCAACAGTTGTTTCTCTCCAAAACAGTTAAGATAATTTAAAACATGCGGACATAGCCACCCTACATCCGTTACATAAATTCCTTACCTCGATTAAGATTATTCCACAAGCTTGGTAGAATCAACCCTTGTCCTTTTTCACTTCTTCAAGCTGTAAACATCATGACAATTAAAACTTAATAAACATACTAGACCAGCTCTATACAACTCCAAACCCTCAATAAAATCAACTAAAACCATTTAACTCTCTTACCTTTGCAATTCACCAAAAATTCAGGATTTTAGATCTCCTTACTCACTTGGATTCAACCTTTCATATTAAAGGTATGGCTTAAGCTATCGACAAGGATCGTTTTTCATTCAACGAGCTAGATGAATCTATGGTTAGATGAGGGGGTTTGTCAAGGTGAGAAACTTGGACAGTTAAGAGAAAAATGGAAGCAACGAGAGAGAGAGGGAGATGGGTGCTGCCGTGGGGTGCAAGAGATGATGATGATGAGTCATGTTATTTCATTTAATGCCCATTAATGCATTCTCATCATCTCAGCCATTGACCCCCTCCTTTGACCCCTTTGACCTTTGATTATTTGACCCTCAATTCCTTTAATTCCCTCTATGTCCCATACATCATTTATAAGTTCAGAAAATTCATATTAATTCCATTAATCCAAGTTGGAAAACTGTACATGTATGGAAAATTACAGAAATTTGGGGATTTCACACATTAGGACTCCAATAGTCGGACCTAGGGTCTGGGACAAGTGAGGTGCTCTAAAGCATTCTTTTGTACTTAATTCGGTATCCCTAACTGATTATAGTATCTATTCTCCGAGCCCATGTCTAATGTTATTAATTGTCATGAGTCATCGTAGACACATGTATAAGACACTTGCATATAGTTAACATGATATCCGTTCTTTTATATGTGTTTCTTACTAGGCTTAAAGCTCGCCCCTCTTACTCTTCCTCGTAAATTCTCATCAATATACACAATAGTTGTTGTTTCAATGTTAATCGAAGTGAACTATTAGAAGCGTAGTGTACTGAGTAAGAAAGTATACGATACCTGTTATGCTTTTGTATTTAGACAGTATGTGTACAACTAATGTATTTATAGTCTCGGATGTAAATCATATACTGTATTGTCAAAGATGTCAAAGGAAACTAGTATGATGCATTTTAATTAAGTTGATTTTTATACAATCTTATGTTAGGGTACTTCGATTTACATTTTGATGGTATGTTTAATATTCTCCATTAAGTGATTTTATGACATAGTGATAGACAGTAAATGAAAGTAATAGAATGAACTTACGCTGATACCAAATATAAACCAAATGACAATGAATGTGAATGATAATGATTGTATTGACAAAAGAAAGTGAAAAGAAAAAGTTAATATGAAGTTTTAGGATTTCAGGCATGACACACATAAAGCCACTTCATCCGCAAATTGCCTCTCTTTTTTATCATCATCTACCTTTCTCCCTAGGATTTCCTCTTCTAACACGAAGCCACGTCATCTGTAATTTACCTCTCTTTTTTTGTCATCATCTGCCTTTCTCCCACTCACGGGACATCTCTCTTGCCTCTCCTCCTGTATATAATCTTCTGTGTCAACAATTTTTCTGTCCTTTTGCATTCTTAAAACAGTCCACCTCCCTTAATTCTCAACCCCTTTAGTCCTCCTCCCTTCAATGACTCCTGTAGATTGAGCTTAGAAATTAAGCTTTCGTCTAAAATGAAAGACAAAAGCAAGTCGCTAGGTTGTGAAAAGCGTGTAAAGATAAAAATTTAAATTAACAAAGTTATTGGATTTGTTAAAAATAAAAAATAACAATCATTGAAAATTTCTCATTAATAGATTTTTTCGAAAATTTGTAGTGAAATTTGTCAAAAAAAAAAACTTAAGAATAATTTAGTAGGTTTTACCAAATTTTTGCAATAGTCCAAAGAATTATTTAAGCGCATGACAATCTAAAAATTTAATAAAGATAGACATAAAGAACAATAAATATATTAAATAAGGTGAAATATTTAAAAATAAATAAATAAAAAACAATATAAATGGTATTTTTTTTTGATCTAGATCATCCGATATCCCTATACGTATTTTTTTTAAAATCTTATTAGCTAAGTAGATATTTTTAAAATTTTATCAATTTGTAAGCACATTTTAAAAAACTTTTCCACGTAAAATTTTTTATTTATTACTAAATAAAATATATAAATATTCAACATAAAAAATAAAAGATTAATAAAAATAAAAACAATAAAACAAAAATTGTATAAATAATACACTTATTTTTCAAATGTTGTTCATTATTTTATTAATTAATTAATGTTATAAATTTTCTATTAATTGATATATAAAATTTGACCCCAAGCGTAGCAAATGCCAAATATTAGTTATTTAAAGTAGTTTTCCAAGTTTTACTATTCATCTTAGTTTTCAATTTTATGCCGATTTTTACCTCTTCAATGGTTCTAGAAAAAAGTGAAAAACAAAAGCTACCCCTTTTCTATTTTCTTCATTTTTTGGGTCAAGTCCTTAATTTTTAAAAATTTTTAATTATGTTCTTCAATTAGTACTATTCACCCTAAAATATCTAGTTTTGTCACATATCATGTGCTTAGTGGTGCAACTTTATTTTAAGGCTTTCAATCTTTTTAACTCTTAACTTTTTTTATTTTATTTTGAGCGTGACAATAAATTTTTTATATTATTAATTAAGAATTAGATTTATAAGTTATTTATAAAAACAATGTTAAAAGATTGTTTGGTTATCGTGTAATAAGTTTTTTTAACTCACCACATATATCTTTTTAAAAATATTTTTATTAATATTTATTAATCTCGATAATAAATTTTACATATATAAATACAATATCCAAATAAATTGCTTAATTGACACATAATGAATACTTAATAATTAAGTAATACTTGCAAATACATGTGAGTTACACATTTAAAAAATATATAAATTACAATTACAAATGTGTTCATTTAATTTTTAAATGATTAAATTTTATATATTTAATTTTGATAATTAATAAAATGTAAATATTCTTAATATTATATATTAAAAATAAAAATTTAAAAATGTTTAAGTAAATAATCATTTAATGTTATTTAAATTATGAAAAAAATACAAACACTAATATTCATATATGTAAATATATATATATAAATATATATATATATATATATATATATATATATATCATGTAAATATATATTCTGTTATTTACATTACCAGTTCTTTTACATATCCACAGTGAAGTGCGGGCCAACACTTGGATCAACTAAATTAAACAAGCTTAAATTATTCAAATTATTTCATTCATATTGACCAACATAAATATATAACCTAATCACCCATATCATTTCTACAAATCAATTACCTTAATATTATATTTTAATTTCAATAAAATATCCAAAGTTACCTAAATTATTATTAAATTAAATTAATCAAATTAAATAATAATTTCTAATTTAAAATATTTAAACTTAATAGTTTTTTTTATTGGAATTTGAACTTAATAGTTAATTATATCAATTAATTACAAAAAATATTAATAAAACAATTAATAAAATAAAATAAAATAAGGGAAAACCTACACTAGGATTTGGTCGGGCAATGGGCACTTGCGCAGATCCTCAAGTCGAGTTGCAAATCTTTTGCCGCAACGCATATGAAATGATGCCGTTTCGCTTTAGAAATAATTCTCCCAAACTCCGTAGTATTAGTTTGCAATAAATAGCCTCTTTAGATTTCCAAACTTCCATTTTCTCTCTAGAAGAAATTCTTTAACTTCTTTCTTTACAAATTTCTTCAACCACCACGGTCCCTGACTAAAAATTTCAGAAATCGGTTGGTTGCCACTGTCTTGTCCTCCAAGCGCTGTTGTATTAGTCGCTGTAAACTCTTAAACTTTCTAGAAAACACCTTCTTATCCTCTTAATGTCGATTTCTTAACTGGAAACACCGAAATCTATTAAAAAAATTCAAAAATCTAAAACCCAAAAAGCAACAAATTGCCTAAACACCCGAACCCAAAACTTTATTATGTTTGGATTTATTTCTGTGTTCTGTTTCCGTTCTTAATTTCTTACTGTGTATACTGGCTATGTTGGTTTTTTTTTCCTTTTACTAATGATTGATGATTTCTTAAATAGACTTAGGCATTTTGGTAAATTTAGACTTTTATTTATCATATGATTTTTTTGTCGCATCGTTAATGTTTTGCTTGGTAGGAAGGATGGAAAGAGGTAATGGTAAAAAATTTACTAATCTAATGGTTAGGTTTCATAACCACTTTCTTATTTTATAGCTTGATCATTAGATTAGCTAATTTTCCATCATCACCTATTTCTGTTCTTCCTACCAAGCAAAGCCTAAAGGATTTGTAGTTGTGTTGATGATTATAAGGTAGGTTTCTTAGGTAATGTATGGGTAGATCATAAATGTAAAATCAAAATATATGTAGTGGATCTTTTAATTAAGAACATTCAAATCATGCAAATAAATATTAAGAATCATAAAAGATGTTTCAAGAAACATAACTAAACTTTATTAAAATTGTTCGTAAATTGTTGCATGAAAATCCTCTTTGGTGTAGATGGTGTACTAACGCAAATAAATTGAAAAAGAAGAAATTTTGGTAGGCAAGACATTCCAAAGAAGCTATCCTAAGAACATTAGTTTCCTCACATTGGTACAAATGGTTTAAAAAACGTTGTTCCTAGGATACAATGCATAAAGAAAATCAATTACACTTTGAATGTCTCTTGTAACCTCACTTAAACTAAAACCAAGAAAAGAGTGCAAGAAAGAAATTTCAGAAATTGAGAGAAAGATATGAAGAGATTGTGTAAAGATTATATGAAAATGAATGTTATAGGAAGTATTTATAAGCTCCAATAGGTGCAAGAAATACCTCTTGATAAAAAAAAAATATCTTTGGGGAGAAGTCACCACTCTTTGGAATGAATAGCTATGTTCAACAAATTTATTTTTTTTGACCTTCCAAAAAGGGCATTCGAATATCTTATGTAAAATTTCAAAACGAAGCAACATTCTACCGGGCATTTGAATGCTTTCCTAGGGCATTTGAATATCCTATGTAAATTTCTCAAACAAAAGCAAATTTAAGGCTGGCATGCCCTAAGGCAAACCCTAAACAGAAAATCAAATCTTTAATGTATTCAAATGCTCACTAAAAGGCATTTGAATGCTCTTGCCAAAGCTTATTTAACACTTTCAAAACATCATTTTCATTATACATATACAACTATATGATTTATAAACATTTGTTTAAAATCAAACATTTTATAATACTTTGAAAAACATATGAGTTTGGAAATATATACAACAGATGTAGGATGGTGTGGCAAGGGGCTTGCAATCTTTTGTGGAAGATAGCAACGTGAAGGTGAGCAAAGGAGATATGATGCGATGAAGGTGATAAAGGGAGGATGAGCAGCAGCGAAGGGGAGAGACAGCAAGCAAGTGATGAACGGTTTGGGGATGAGGATGACGATCGTGGTGATAGTGGCGACAAGCTTTTCTATTGCAAGGAGTAGGTGCCTGAGACGAATTACAAACTATGGTGATGGGAGGCAGAGATTAACCAAGACAGTAGAGTTGCAAGGTGGGATAGCCCTGGGTGGGGGTGAAGTGCCAGGAACGTGGTCATGAAGAGACCTATTTTGCCCGTGTTCTCTTACTTTTATTTTTTTTTTCTTTTAATGAATTTCCCTTCCTTTTTTATTCCAAGTTTTATAATTTTCTTTAATTATTTGATTTTCTTTCCTTTTTATTATCCTTTCCTGATTTCCTTAAATTTCATTTCCAATTTTTTTGTGGTTTTGTATTCCTTCCTTCTTTATTCCTTTGACTTTCCAATTTTTCTGAGCTTATTTATGTATTTTTCTTTTATTCTTTCTTCTTTAAAAAAATAAAAATAAAGCAAAATAAAATTTAATTAGACTCTTAGAAGTGACAATTTGGTGAAAAAAGGCTTATGGCAAAACACGTGAGGTGAATAACGGAAAATTCTTCAATACTTCAAACTGTTCGACGAAATTCTTCAGAGAAAGAATTTAAAGAAGGATGGCGTCTTTTCTAGAGAATCCTCCGGAATGCTCTCATGCAAGTTCTAGTGCCGCTAGAATTGAGATTCTTAATCGCATAAAGAAGAAAGTGAAAAGGGGACGTATCTCCGTGGAGGATGAATCAACAGATCAAGATGTTATGGAAGAAACAGATCTGTCAAAAGGTTTGGATGGTGCTCCAAGTACCAACGCCAAATCTTCCTACAGAGACATGTTAACAGGCGGTAACAGTCCTGACTCATAGAGTTGGGAAGACTGGGGCAATTCAGAGGATGGGTGCGACATGTTCTTTGAAGAGGAGGTGTCAGATGATGAAAGTGGTCCGGAAGGACAGGATGCGAAGGTGATATTCTCCAAAGAAGAAAAAGCTGAAATGAGGAAACCTTGGAGGAAGTCGATTATTGTTAAACTGTTGGGCAAAGTGTTAGGTTTCCAAACACTTTCCAGTCGAATTAAGCAGTTATGGAATCTGACCGAAAGACACAGGGTCATTGATCTTGGATATGACTATTTCCTTTTCAGATTTGAGAAGAAACAAGATTACATCAAGTTATTGGAAGGAGGACCCTGGATCATAGGAGGGCATTACTTAACTATAAGGCAGTGGACACCCAACTTTAATCCAGCAAATGACAGGCTTGACAAAGTTATAGCTTGGATCAGACTCCCTTGCTTACCCATGGAGTACTACACGTCTTACGCTTTATCAAAGATGGGCGAATGCATTGGGAGGGTTATCAAAATAGACAAACACACTGAAGAAGCAATTCGGGGCAAGTTCGCAAGGATATGTGTTGAAATTGATTTAACTAAGCCTTTGGTATCCGAGATCCTTCTTGGTAAACATACTCAGTTGGTAGAGTTCGAGGGCCTACATCTTATATGTTTTCATTGTGGGAAAGTAGGACACAAAATAGAGACATGCTCTTTGCAGGATCGAAATACTACCGTGGATATCGGAGAAGAGCCTAAAGAAACTGGAGTACATGACAAGAACACCACTGAGTCCAATTTTGGACCTTGGATGTTGGTTCAAAGAAAGAACAGAAGGATGCCGAACAGGGAAGAAGATGGAAAAGGAAAGTCCGCGTTGCAGCAAGCATCAAGGCGTAATTCTGGTAACAGGTTCTCCAATTTGGAAATCGAGACTGTTGAGGAGAACAACCGCATGGAATTCCTCGCTGGAAATAAGGAAACAGATATGGGTCGAAGGCCTCCAGTCATGGCGCATGCAAAAAAACACGGGAATGCCCAAAGCTACGCAAAGAAATATCAAGATTTCCAAATCTGCAGCAGTTACTAAAGATAAAGTCTCCTCTGGTGGGACAAGTTTTTTGCCCAAAGTCAATGAGCAGAATCTCAATGTTGGGCCCTCATCATTTATGGGCAAGGATAAGTTAGCAGACAGGCCCAATCCTTTTAAAGGCATGGTACCTCGAGTCAATAAGGATCTAAGCTTCACCTTCCATGCAGGTACATCAAAAATTTTAACCCCCCATGTAAACTTGGAGGAACAAAACAAAACATCAAGGAAGCCAGATGAGGCTTTCATTAACCTCCACAATGGTTCACTAGTTAATGAGTCTAGTACGATAAATTTGGCCCCGCCCAGGCCCCCTAATGAAGTGGCGGTGCAGGAAGAAAGTTTGAATTCATATAAACATGATGTAATATGCAATGCATCTTCTATAGAAACCCCTGCAGTGGTTAATGATGCCTAAGCCCCGAAAGCTATGGAGCTCGCGTAGCCATTTTGTGGTCCCTTCTATTCTTTTCTATTAACTTTTATGTCAGTGCTTTTCTGGAATTGTAGGGGTGCTGCCAGTTTGGAAGTCAAGAGACATGTTCTGGAATTAAAGAGAGTTTATAGATTTGATATGTTGATTATTGCAGAACCACGAGTCAGTGGAAGGATGGCAGAAAAAGCTATTTGAAGATTATGTTTTGAGAAGTCTTTTAGAGTTGATGCACGTGGCTTTTCTGGGGGTATATGGCTGTTGTGGAATTCTGATATTGGAGTAGGGGATATTGTCCATAGTAGTGAACAAATCATCTCTATTACTATCAACAAGGGTGGAGTTAAATGAGCATTGTCAGCTATATATGCAAGCCTTGTTCTCTCCAAACGTCAACGGCTATGGAGTTATTTGACTGAGTTTACAGATTTTGATGCATGCCCATGGTTGCTAATAGGTGACTTTAATCAAATCACTTCATCTTCAGAGAAACAAGGCAGATATCCAGAACCTCCTTCCAAAATCCAAGCTATGTGTGACGTAATTTCTGTCAGGAATCTTATCGATCTTGGAGCCTCAGGGTGCCAATTTACATGGTCAAATAAAAGACCCCTGAACGGATTGGTTATGAAGTGTCTTGACCGAGCCTTATGCAACACAACGAGGAGGCTCCTCTTTTCTGAAGCCAATGTAATTAACTTACCCAGAGTTTGCAGTGACCATTGCCCGGTTTTACTCAAAACTATGTCGACAAGTAGTATAAATAACAGTTTAAGACCCTTTCGTTTTGAAGCTGCTTGGCAACTTCATGAGACCTTCGATGATTTACTGAGTAGATCATGGGTTGATACAGAGGAGCTGAAAGATAACTTAGCCAAATTCCGATGTGTAGTTTCAGAGTGGAACAGAGATGTTTTTGGAAACATCTTCAAGAAGAAAAGTGCTCTCATGGCTCGTTTAGCAGGAGTTCAGAAGAAAATGGAATGTTATCCCTATAAATCACTGTTTAGACTTGAAAGCAAACTGACAGCAGAGTATAATAAGGTGCTTCAACAAGAGGAGTTGTTTTGGTTTCAAAAATCACGATCTAAATGGGTACAATTTGGAGACAGAAATACTAAATTTTTTCACACAACCACGGTGATTAGATGTAACCGAAATAAAGTATTAACTTTGAAAAATGAGGCTGGTGAATGGTGCACAGACCAAGCAGACTTAAAAAGGTTAGTACTCTCCTTCTTTCAAACTTTGTATACTGCTGACTCCTTTGTATCTTCCTTTGATCAGTGTCCTCGATCAACTATTTCACTTGAGCATAATCAAGCGGAGATGATTAGTGCAATACCTGATATGGAGGAGATTTATAAGGCGTTATGTACAATGGCTCCTTTTAAAGCCCCAGGACCAGATGGCTTTCAGACAGGATTTTATAAATCCAATTGGTCCGTAGTGAAAGAATCCTTGTGTCGAACTATCAAGTTAGCTTTCTAGAATGGCTACTTTGATACTGAAATGAGCAAGGTACTTGTGGTGTTAATTCCAAAAGTCGATCAGCCTGAATATATTTCTCAGTTTAAACCTATTAGTTTATGCAATGTATCAGTCAAATTAATTTCTAAGATCATAGTGAGTAGACTCCGTCCCTATTTGACAAACATTGTGGCTCCTACACAGTGTAGCTTCATTCCAGGTGTACAAGCTCAGATAATATTGTGGTGGTACAAGAGGTGGTACACTCAATGGCTAGAAAGAGGGGCAAAGAAGGGGACTTGTTAATGAAAATTGATCTAGAAAAAGCCTATGATCGAATTAGTTGGGATTTTCTTCGGTGGGTTTTGTATGATATTGGTCTTCCTCAATCTCTTATCAACCTCATCATGTTTTGTGTATCTTCCACAGAAATGAACATTCTTTGGAATGGTGAATTGACGAACACTTTTAAGCCTACCAGAGGCTTAAGACAGGGTGATCCTCTCTCTCCTTACTTATTTGTACTATGCCTCCAAAAGTTTTCAGACATTATTGATTTGAATGTGAACCAAGGTGCTTGGAAGCCGATAACTCTGACTAGAGGTGGTCCTGCTTTATCTCACATATTTTTTGCAGATGACCTTATTCTCTTTGGTAAAGCTTCAGTGGAACAGAGTCTGGTCATGAAGAAATGTATAAATATTTTCTGTGAGATTTCAGGTCAGAAAGTGAATTTCAACAAATAAAAAATCTTTACTTCTAGAAATGTCCACTGCAATACTATTGCCAGCATTCAAATAATAACTGGTATGTGTTATTCAACTTCATTTGGGGATTATTTTAGTGTTCCTATCATTACAAAGAGAGTAAAGAGATCTCATTACCAGCCTTTATTGGACAAAGTCAAGCATCGCTTGGCTAATTGGAAAATTCAGCAGCTCTCTCTTGCAGGACGAACTACACTGATACAATCAGTATCTAGCACCATAGCCTCTTATACCATGCAGACAGCCCGACTTCCGGTTTCTGTAACTAAGGAAATAGACAAGTTAAACAGAGATTTTTTATGGGGTTCGACGGATGCTAAACGAAGGGCTGCTTTGATTAAATGGAATTCTGTTTGCAAGCCAAAGACGTTAGGTGGACTGGGTTTTCGAAAGACTAAAGATATGAATACTGCTCTCTTGGCTAAACTTGGTTGGAAGCTGGAGACAGGGGATACAAGCCTATGGGCAAGAATAATTAAGTCCAAATATTGCCATGAAACCTCCTTTTTGCAATCTAAAATCACGGCTTTTGCTTCACACACTTGGAGAGGTATTAGTTCGTGCAAGAAACTTATTGCTAGTGGCATTTCGAGAATGGTAGGTAATGGGAGATCTACAGAATTCTATAATGACAGATGGATAGGGGCGGAACCACTAGCTAAAGTTTGTAATGGAATTATTCCGGTTGAGTTGGCAAACTGCAAAGTTAGTGATTTTCGGTTGACAAATGGTGAATGGGACTGGTCACTGATGACCATGCTGCCTAATGATATAATTCAATTAATTTCAGTGTTGCCATCATTATCAACTGAAGACGATCGTACATACTGGGCAGCATCCAGCTCTGGTGAATTTTTAGTAAAATCAGCATATTCTCTACTATTGGGCAATTCAAATACAGATTTCTCATGGAATAGAATATGGAAGTTGGAAGTCTTGCCTCACATTAAATACTTCTTGTGGCTTGTAGCTCATAATAGTCTTTTAACTAAGGAAGTTTGCTACAGGAAGAAACTTAGTCAGGATACAATATGCTCGCGTTGTGGAGGACCTTTGGAGTCCATTATGCATGTCCTAAGAGATTGCTATACCTCTAATCAGATCTGGGTAGGATGGTTAAAAACCACTGAGCTACATTTCTTTAATGGTTTGACCCAAGATCAATGGTTGAGCTATAATTTGCAGTGGAATAAAACTATCACAGATAACAGATTTCCTTGGCATGTGATTTTTGCGGTTACGTGTTGGCACCTTTGGAAATGGAGAAATAAATCCATTTTTGAGGAAGGATTCGTTTGGCCTAAGGAGGGAAATAGAGAGATTTCCAAATCCTTGCATGAAAACAGGGAACTATCAGTGATCTGCAAACCACACGTTCAGAAACAATGGAAGAGGATTGCCTGGGAGAGACCGGTTGGAGACACCATTAAAGTTAATGTTGATGCATCAGTTAAAGGTAATCCGGGATGGTCTGCGGTAGGAGGATTGGCTAGAAATGCACTAGGAGTTTGGGTCAATGGTTTCAAAAGAAACATAGGATGGGGTTCAATTTCTCAAGCTGAACTATACGCCATTTACTTTGGACTGAAGATGGCATGGGAAGCAGGATGGAAGAAGATTATTGGAGTCCGATTCTTCCGTTGCAGTATCGAAACTTTCAGAACCTATTTGAAATAGAGATCCTCTATTTCACGTTATATATGCCTGCAAGGAGTTGATGCGGAGAAACTAGGAATGCATCATTACACATGTCTACCGAGAGGCAAACAAATGTGATGATTGGTTAGCAAATAAAGCACACACCGATGTTGATGAAGGTGTTCTACAGCAACCACCAAGCAGCTTAATTAGTTTACTCAATGATGACTCTTTACATATTGGTTCTCTTCGTCCTTGTATGAGTTAAGCAGGGAACTGCTCCATATGTACCAAAAAAAAAATTTAATTAGACTCTTGGTTAATGGATCAAGGTCCAAAATCAATTTCTATGTCAATTTACCTATGTAAGCCCTCCAAAAAGTATTCAAAGGCCCAATTAGCATCTTGAGGCCCAAATTTAACAATGGAATTAATACTCAAGAGCATTAATCTAATTAACATCCAAAAATTGAATAGAAGTTCAACATGAAACCAATAGTTTAGAATCAAATTAAAGTTCGAAATCCAAAACCAAAGGATAAATTTGACTCACATTTAAACTTCAAATTAATCTCGAGATGCATCATCAAAACATCAAACTAACACAAAAATCGTTTAATTTTGGACTAGGATTAAAATGAATTCTATAGCAATTTGAATCCTGGACAAAACAAGATATCTACGATAATAATGATCAACATCAAATTTAAGATAGAGAAGAATAAGAAGACTTATGAAGTATGAAATGTATATACTTATTTTTTGAAATTGTCAGTAAAGTTACAATGCATGTGAAGTTTTTCTCTTTTTCTCTTTATTATTTTGCCTTTTATTTAATCAAATTGCTCTTTTGAACTTAATCATATTACTTCATTTGCCGATTTATTTCAATTTCTATGTATTGTAGCTATGAACCGAAAATTTAAGAGACCTGGTAAAAATCCACCTATCGGCTACAGAATTCGAGATGGAATACAAGCGTTGCGACGGATGACGACTAACATTTTGGAGGCAAAATTTGCAACAAAAACTTTCATCACAAATCCACCTCTAATACATTTTACGACAGAAAATCAAAATTAGCAATAATATTTCCATCGCAAATTCTGTTATTATTGGTGTTGAATCTTGTAGTGAAAATCCATTGTTAATAAAAATATTTCTATTAATGTTGTTCTACTGGACTTGAATATATTAATATTAGTACTACGAAAACATTTATTAATTGATATTAATCAAATAAATTTGGATCAAAATTAATTGTCACTCAACAAAAATACATAAATACAACAGTAACGGGTAGTTATTTTTATTTGGAATATGGGCTATAAGATTGTTACATTAATTGCACAAATTACAATACAAGAAGAAAGGCCCCATTAAGGTGGAAAAGGAAAATTTTAAATATCAGTAAAGAAAGAAAAGAGCCATTCAACACAGCAAATGCATTAAATCACTTATAATTTAACTGCTGAATAATTATCTTTATATAACGTTATTCTTATTTTGAGTTGCACGTAGCTTTCCTTTTACACTTTTCTCGGCGGCCTTGAACTCCATAATTTATATCGAGCTTTTGAGAGCACCATCTGAGTACGATCTGATCGTAGCTGCATTCACCGCGCGGCAGTTCGATCTGACTTCGCCGTCCGTACCAGTTAGGAGGCTGATATTTCCCATCCTGATCATAGATTCCACAAAGCTCTCAAAGAAGGTTGTTTGATTTGCACTGAACCTGTTAACGATTTCAATGGTGTCGGCACAGTCAGTCGAAAACAGCTCTTGATCAGTTCGAAGCAGGCCTCGATGAACTTGCAGATTGCTGAAGTAGTCATTGTCAAAAGTATCAGTTGTTGTGGGATCAAGATTCGTCAAAACAGTAGCATTTCCTCCTTGAGGGCATATTTGGCGTAGTGTTTCCAGGTATGAGGTGTTCAGGGTCGGATCTGTATCTCCGACGCCGGTAAAATTGTACAGCCGACTGATAAAAGTGAGACACTGGGCCCGGCCAAATGTATGAGCACCTGAAAAAAATTGTATCTTCTTAAAGTTAAAAAAGAAAAAGAGTTCCTTGACAATATGCTATTTAACCATAGTAGAATGCTCAGTCAAGAATGATTACCGGACAACGCCACTACATCAGTACTGGTATCAAGGCCCACAGCAGCAAACTTAGACTTGATTGAATCGAGGGATTCGTTGAAACCTGGCAAGTTTGTGTTGGCAAGTGTTCTATTCGCTGTTAAGCCATCCTTTCTTCCTAATGGAACTTCCCATGAAGGACCCCCTGCCTGCAATAATGAACTAATTTCAGACGAGTATGCTTGAAGAGAGAGATAAAAAGAAAAAAATACAAGTGGGTTGCAAAATTACCAGGCAGACAGATTCTTCAGCTGCAATGGTAAGAATATCAGCGCAGGAAACTGTGTTGGGGCAAGCACTCTCCAAGGCTGACTTCATGGCATCAACAACTTCATAACCCCTTGCCGAATTATTATTTGGAAGAGCTTCTTTCTCACCGTTCACAGAATCGTCCAACAAAATGGATGCATCACATCCCTGAAATTGGAGAGCAGGAAATAATTGTTATTCAGTGTCACATCCCAAATCCACAGTATAACATAATATTTACTTATAATTTATACTTATTTTTCGGTTGAGCTGTCTGTGATACTTAACAACTCTCAACACTTTAATAAGAATTAGTACTCTTATTCCTCGTAAATCATATAGAAATATGAATTATTAAATTCTTTCCTTAAGATGTATATACATTCCCTTTTATTTAAAGTAGTACTGTACCATTTTACTGAATATATAAAAGAATACAACATACCTCCGATATCAAATCTCTGGAAGGTAATTCTCTCAATCCAAAATCAATAATCTGTGGAGTGGAAAATAAGGAGTGAGCTACAACGTGCTCAGTAAGGAAGGTGTATGCTGCTTTATACAAAATTAAACTATATCCCCCAAAAACATTTATTTTTCCTAACAACAAACCTAGTAGGAAAACAGTGGATATAGTAAACAGTAAACAGATTCAATAGATCCTTTCAGTAAACAGAAATCAATAAGTTGAGACTAGGCAACAAATAAATCATGCTCTCATTGTTCCCCCAAGAACACAAGTCGTCCGCTTTTGGGGTGCACCCATAGGCCATCGTCCCTCACGGCTATCTCAGCTAGATCTATGACCATAATCTATAGGTGGTCCTCGGGTCCACTTGCCAAGTGACCTCGAGACTGCTGATGACTTGGCGAGTCCATCAGCCTTGTGACGCCCTGAGGTGCACCTGTTGGTCCATTGACCCGAGCCATCGCCACAGGAGGGTCACTCAGTTACGTGAATAGTAATGCATGAACTCAGGGCCTAAAGTTTCAAAAATCACTTTATATCTCATGAAAAACCTTTATGGAATTATTTCTTAAATTTATCATTTCTTTAAAATGATTATTTTCCAAAAGGTGTTATATTTTCAATTTAAAATAATCGAAACAGCCCGAAATCTCACCATCTTTCGTGTGAGAAAGGCATGGGTTTAAATTGGCTCGCCATGGTCAACTCACCCATGGTCAACTTGCCCAAAAAGGTTTCATATTTTCTGTTTACCGAATATTAAAAATAGCTCATTTTTCGTGTGGGAAAAATGAAATTTAAACCTGTTCGCCATCGTCAGTTCGCCCATTATGGCTCGCCCATGGTCAACTCGCCAATGCGGTGAATTAGTATTCGCCCGCCAGACTTAGCTTTTAAAAAAACAAGTTAAACTGGCTCGCCCTCAGTGGCTCGCCCATGACCAATTCGCCCACTCCGGCATTGCCCGTGGTCACCTCGCCCAATGCGGCACTTCCATGGTCAACTCGCCCAGTGTGGCAATTCCATGGTCAACTCGCCCATTTTTATTAAAAATATGGGTTATTTTCTTTGGCTCGCCCATAATTATGTTAAAACAGGGGTTGCCCGTCCAAAACAATATAAAAGGGTTCGCCCACCATGGCTCGCCTGGATTTCATTAAAACAGGGGTCATTCGCCCCAAAACAACATAAAAGGGATCGTTTGCCCAAAAATAACATATTGGTCGGCTTGTAGCTCACCCAAATTAAAACAATTATCAAACCAATGCATGTCATAAATAAAACAATTTCTCAATGATTTCCATACAATTTTAACTCTACAGGACATGCATTCACTTCACACACATCTCCCTTACCTGGAATTACGAAGCCTTGCTTCCTGCTCGCCTTTATCAATTCCCAATTCCCGGTGCAAAATAATTTGTTAAAACTATTAATATTTTCCTTTTCAAATATTTCTAGCACTTTGGCGAGGCTTAATATTAATCTACAGCTCGCCATTTGCCCAACATAGCTCGCCATTCAAATATTGGCTTGTTCATGGGAGTTCACCCAACGTTCTCGCCATTCATATTGGCTTATTTGTTGGAGCTCGCCCAATATGGGAGCTCGCACCAAAATTCTACTCGCCTTATCTATGTTTGTGAGTTCGCCATTCTCTTCTTTTTGGGCGATCATTAGTCCTCGCCCATCCGGGTTATTATTCTGATTATCCATAAGATGTTGGCGAATATTGTATCGCCGATTTATGCATTCTATTGAACTCGCCTCATCCTTTGGGCGAGTACCCCTTGCTTGCCTATTTGGCAAGTTGTTGAATAATCCCGTTCGCCCATTGTGTTTCTTATTTATGCTAACAAGATTTAGCTAAAAACAAGGCTATATCTATGTTTATTACGTTGTAAAACATAGAAATCTACCATTGAATATCAAGAGAACCATAGAAATATGGGACTCACCTTAACTGAGTTGCACTTTGAGAAACAGAGTATTTTCTGTCTCACTTAGCTTTACTTTGCTTATTCTTCAACTCTTCAACGATGGAGCAAAGGTTTGGCTACTACAAGATGAAGTTTCGTGGCTCATATATGAGAGAAATGGAAGGAACGAAATTGAGCTTGCAGTAAAATACAGTATAGGCGAGAAGGTTTTTCGAAGAAGATGAAGTTTGCTAAGTTGGTTTTCCTCATGTATTCCTTCTTATATAACCGTTCTAATCCACTCAGAATTTACCATCTGTTCTTATCCCGTTTTCTTTCATCATTTCACGTCTTTCATGCATTAAAAACAGAAGAAAACTGCAGCCAAAAAAGAACGGTGGTAAAGCCTCTTGCTGCAGTCTGTTTGACTAATTTTCTCTTCTTTACTCCTTCCTCTCCAGTCCTCGCCACTTCCAGCCAACGATTATTGGTTTTCATCTCATTCTTTTCTTTGTTTGTCCTACAGCCATTATTCCCTTTCACACCTTCATTTAATCCTTTCACACCATATATATTATCTTAACCTTTTTATCAAGATTAAATCCCATCTATTTCTTGTTGCACTTTGATATTTGTTTTTCTTTCTTTTATACACCATACTATAAATCATAACCTCTAATCATTAAAATGAAAAGTGGAAATTCAGATTCAATGATTCTTTAATTTCACTAAAAGAATTTATTTCCATTATCAATCATGTATAAATATGGTGTATAGTATAATAAAATTCGGGTCTTACATTCAGTAAATTAAAATGCTTAAACCCTGCGGACGATATATATGTCATTGTCATTTAGATTATCTGAAGCTTATAAAAGACATAAAAGAGGAAAACAAGTATACAATGATCATAATTAGAGAAATTCATGGCCAGGTGGGCTCGAATTTGTTGGGGTTTGCCTTGAATCATACATCGAAAGTATAGGAAAATCTGTCACGACCCGAAGACCGCGACTTTCACTCGATTCTTATACTTTTCTTAGTCTACAAATTTATGGACTAAATTTTTCTTTTTCATTTTAAGGTTTGTATTCGGTGTCAGTGTAGTTACTATACTACCTAGGTGACTTATAGTCATTCCATTTAAATATTAAACAAACACGGAAACGGTTCTTAGTTACATCCCGACTTGTTAAACAGAATATGTACTGTGCATCAATTTAAGTCTTACATGTAAACAAGTATTTTATAAAGAACATATAACTCAGAAAACTAGTACCAAGTTCATACACCGTCTCCGATGCCCACTGAGCAGCTCACATGGCAGACGTTAACTTCAATAATCTGAAAGAGATGAAATTTAGTGGGGTGAGCAAAACCACGGCTCAGTAAGATACTAATATAAATACAAGAGTAGGATTAAACTGTCTTAAACTGCAATGCTTAATACTTACAAGGATGCAATTACAGTTAATCCTTTCTCATCGATACATCTCATTATCACTTTTCATTTCATAATCATATTTCTGTATTCTATCATCTCTTATCAATTCTCATATCATCTCTTATCAATTCTCGTATTGTGGATCATAATCACGGTGGTACCCAGTCATAATTCTCTTCGTGTATTTCTATATTCGTGTTTCATAACATATCATGACCTCATATAGATGAAATATCGTTACCACCGAGTCATGACATTCCTCATGGAATTCTCATATACTAAGCATATTGTCATATTAGGGTTTAATATGCAATTCATGTAATTTTTCTGTATAAACCGCGATCATTTCAAATCATATCATATATACTTTAGGACATGCTCAACATATGCATTTTCAAAAGTTTGCCTTTAAGGCATAATATAAACATATTCAATTTCAATTCATGTATTCGTTTTCGGAGCATGTCTAAAACATGTGCGGTCTTAAAACATTTTTCATATACTATAAATCATATCAGGTTTAGAGTTCATATCAAATCAATCTATACTCTAAACCGCATGTCGTTTCAAATTCGACGCAAAATCGTATATAAATCATGTAAGTGTCGAAATCATTTATCGTATACTTTTAAATCATTTACTGTAAATCATATCAGGTCTAGAGTTCATATCAAATCAAACTATACTCTAGACCGCATATCATGCCATGTTCGACACAAAATCACATATAAATCATATAGTGTCGAATTCATATCTTATGGACTTTTAAAACATGTTTAAAACATGTACTGTTTCAAAACATATTTCATTTCAAATCTGTTTCATGTACAGTATAAATCATGTCAAGTCTAGAGTTCATATCAATAAAAATCATACTCTAGACTTCATATCATATTTGTTAGAGACTAGGCTAGATCCCTATCATCTCTCTATCAATAAAGACTTAAATCACTGTAGCTAGCAGTGAAAATCATATCGTCCCCTGGAAACCAACTAGGGCGCTATCTATGGCCATAGACCTCATCTCTCTCAGCCCCACTGATCAGGCGTGACTGAGACCTGTCCACGACTATTGTCGGACAAGCATATCTATCTGCCTAATGAGCAAAGCTCCAATTAGGCGGTTTCCACTATGCTTTATTGAATTTAATTCTTTTAGGGTGCCTACAGTCTCATAAAACATTTAAATCTATAGCTTTCTTTTCAATATCATGTAAGGCATATGGTAAAATTCTGTATGAGACTTCATATATCAAAATATATATATATATTTACCATATACTTTCATTTCAAAACAAATCAATACTTTTCAGTATTCATATAAACATTATTAAAATGTTTCAAGTTGCAAGAAGGCATGCTTAAATGCGATGCTGTAAAACATTTCAGTATGCAACTTCGGTAATGTTTCCATCAAATACGCTAAAGCGATTCATTTAACTTTATCACCATCAATTATTCGATTTCAAGACTTTCTTTCTGTCAACCAATAAATCACTATACAATTCATTCACTATTCATCTAATTCAGTATTCAATTTGCTCAGTACTCAATTCATTTGGAAATCGAATCACTTGGTATTCAGACCATTCGGTATTCAATACCCTTTCTTGATCGTCATTGACTATTATAATCATTTATACACTTCATCATCAATATTAGGATCGCATCATTAGTATGAATCCTCTAAGTTTTGATAAGCATTTAAACATCAATTTCTAAAATAGTCATCAAGTTACCGAATTTATGCAAATAATAATATCATCCTTCAATATCTGTTCCAGAATCGACATCGAGGATAACAGAATCACAAAATCGATAGTCACTTATCAAATCCATTTATGATTTGATCTATTGATACATGTTTATCATTTTCGATTTGAGGTTCAATTTCATTTACTATCACAAAATCGTATCTAAATCCTCAAATCCATTTTCATGTGGCCTTTATGATTTTATCCGAACTTATGCAATTGTCGATCTTATTATTCAAGATCTATTCTAAGGTTATAAGCACAATCATCTTTTCACATATTTATCACTCATTTCTTTGAATCCATAATTGATCGGATTGTGTCGTAATTAAATCTCCATTTCAATCTCTCGAATTTGTCCATATTATCACTTTCGAAATTATTTCAAAATCATGAAACCGGACTCGGTAAATTCTGGAAATCATTACTCCGTTAATAACTTCACAATCCAATCATTCGACCATCGAAATTTCAACTGTGATCTTCTCTTCCAAGCTACATCATATAATTATCATCACTTTTATCCGTGATCCGTCTAATTAATACTTCCACCTCAATCTCAACTTGATACCATTTGTGATAAAAATTACTTGATTTATCGATGCTATAAGGTTTTAAACCATGTAATTCACCACATTATCGTTTTCAACGATCTATCTTCTCATCGATTTCAATATCAAACTCTTTCGGTAATACTATAAAATCCTTTCAATATTTATTTTCAATAATTATCTCCAAGATTCCATTTATGTGAGAAACTTAATTTTTTTCCTCAATTATTTTCCTAAAAATTTCGGCAGCATAACGGCTTAATTTTCCCTAACCTCCTGCAAGGGAAACACAATTTATACTTGCAGCCGTTGATTCTCACCAATTTTACCTCTTACTAAGACCCCCACCATCAGTTGTGGGTCCTCTTAGCATTTTTAGCAAATCAATTTAAATCGATGCATCATATAAAAATCATAATTCCATTTAAAGTCAATTAAATAAATGCATCATAAAAAAAATCATAATTCCCACATACAATATAAAGCTACTAATGCTTTATAAAAGTATCTTACTTGTTCGCCAAAGCTTAGCGCACTTTCCGATTTTCGAGCCTTGCCGAACTCCACCATTCGTCTCATTTCCGTTTTTGCTACAATTTCAATAATTGAGACATTTTCATTTAGAAAATAATCCAACAATTTATAATAAATTCTATAGAAATATAGCAAAAACTTTTAATTTTTCTTACCCATTTCTTCTTCTTCTTTTTTTCTTTCTTTTCCTTTTTCCTTTTTCTTTTCTTTTCTTTTCTTCTTTTTCCTTTCTTTCTTTTTCTTTTCTTTTTCTTTTCTTTTCTGAACCGGGTCGGGTCGGGTCGGTTCGGGTCGGGCCGGTTCAACTTTGGCTGACCGGTTCGGTCACCGGCGGCCACCCATTCCGACGGTTCGGCCACCCAACAGCTTGCCGAGGTTGCGAGGATGCCGGATCTGGCCTCGGTTTCGCCCCATCACCGGCGACGGCGCCGGATCTGGTCCGTGGCTCTCGGCTCCTTTCCTTCCTCTTTTCTCCTTCCTCCGTCGGTTTCCCCTTCGCCGATGGCTCCTCTCACATTCCCCTGGTCCCCGCCGGTCTCGTGGGGGGAGTGGCGGTGCCCGGATCGGCCGGCACCGCCGATCTCCTCTTTTCCTCTCTTTTTCCTTCGGTTTTTCCACTTCTGTTTCGCTTCGCCGACCCTTCTTCCGTCGCCAGATTCATCTTCCTCTTCTTTCTCCTTCGCCGGCGACGCCCTCTCTCCTCCGCTTTCTCCTTTGGCCGGCAGGGGGCCGGTTCTTCTTTGGAGATCCCTCCTCTGTTGTAAACAGAGGAGGAAAATGGGTGGGAATCGGGATACCCGATTCCCGCCCGTTTTCATTCTCTTTTTTTTATATATTTATTTATTATTATATATAATAATAACAACTATAATATATATATATATATATATATATATATATAAAACTATTATACATATAACCATAATTATATATATATATATATATAGATACACTATCTATAATATGTATTTAAATACATATTTTGTATCAAATTATATATATATATATATATATATATACTTTTTACACTTTTAACACAAAAATAATATTTATATTTATCCAAGGTATATTTATATAATATCATTATATAAATATATCAAAATATTTTTATTTCTTATTAAGTTTTGGATTTCTAAATATCCAAAAATTATTTTCTCCATTTTCTTATTTAATTTGGATTTCCATTTATCCAAATTAAATTTCCTCCATTTCTTATTTCCAATTTAATTTTCCTTTTCATTTCTTATTTAATTTGGATTTCAATTTGTCCAAATTAAATTTTTTTCGGATACCTTATATCTATTTAGAAAATTCTCGGTCTTCACATTCTCCCCACCTTAAGAAATTCGATCCTCCGAATTTAACTTATACTAAAAGGTGGTACCATTCTGTACTCTTATCTTTCTTATCCTTTCAATCATCCTTTAATTGATACTGCCAGCATACCTTCAATATTAAAATCACTTTTTATACTGTTATATATCGTTTTTCTCCATATTTTTATACTCCTTAAAACTTCTTATAAATTTGGGAGTTAACAAATTTCATCTCTTTTTGTATTATAGCTGATTTATATTGTTCATCATCTATTTTTCTCATTTGGTGCAAAGTCGATATAGCTTGATAGCTATCATTTAAACAATTAGTCCTTAATCACTTACATATCATCATATTTCTTTTGGGTTTCGTATTATCCCACAACACTCATTGTCACAATGATAAATCAAGGCTGCACCTCATTGCAAACTTTACTGTTAATCATCTCTTGCCATAAATGCAACATTTATCAATCATTTTCTCTCTATATCTCTTTTCATACAGTATTCTTATTACATCTCAATGTGATAACCAAAGTGAAATCACCTTCAGTCTTAAATTTGAAAACTGTTTCATATTCGTGTTCCCTTATAACTCGAAATCATAGTTTCAATTTCCAATAGTCCTCATAATTAAGGTGGGATTATACTTTCAATTAAACCATATACTTTTGTTCGATCATTTTCAATGGCGATTCCTTTACCTCTTTCAACCCCTTTTTAGTTCACATATCGATCATATTCTATACCATCATTACATTATCTTCCATATCATTGCCACAATCAATCATTCTCGATCATTTATATTCTATTCCTTCAAGGTGATACACAATTCTTCCAAACCATATCGATACCATTCATTAACGGTTTCCAGTCCGTTTTAATAGGTCATCGATTAGCATCTTTATGTCAAAGCCCAGCCTGTTTTTAAACAGGTCGTCGACCGGTATCACCATACCAATAGCTGACAATTCTTGGTACAGATTGAAAATCAACAAGTTTACATGTAGACACTACACAGTACATGGGATGTAACACTATCACTGTCTCAACTACACCGACACGTACTAGACAAACCGTGCTCTGATACCATTAAATCTGTCACGACCCGAAGACCGCGACTTTCACTCGATTCTTATACTTTTTTTAGTCTACAAATTTATGGACTAAATTTTTCTTTTTCATTTTAAGGTTTGTATTCGGTGTCAGTGTAGTTACTATACTACCTAGGTGACTTATAGTCATTCCATTTAAATATTAAACAAACACGGAAACGGTTCTTAGTTACATCCCGACTTGTTAAACAGAATATGTACTGTGCATCAATTTAAGTCTTACATGTAAACAAGTATTTTATAAAGAACATATAACTCAGAAAACTAGTACCAAGTTCATACACCGTCTCCGATGCCCACTGAGCAGCTCACATGGCAGACGTTAACTTCAATAATCTGAAAGAGATGAAATTTAGTGGGGTGAGCAAAACCACGGCTCAGTAAGATACTAATATAAATACAAGAGTAGGATTAAACTGTCTTAAACTGCAATGCTTAATACTTACAAGGATGCAATTACAGTTAATCCTTTCTCATCGATACATCTCATTATCACTTTTCATTTCATAATCATATTTCTGTATTCTATCATCTCTTATCAATTCTCATATCATTTCTTATCAATTCTCATATCATCTCTTATCAATTCTCGTATTGTGGATCATAATCACGGTGGTACCCAGTCATAATTCTCTTCGTGTATTTCTATATTCGTGTTTCATAACATATCATGACCTCATATAGATGAAATATCGTTAACACCGAGTCATGACATTCCTCATGGAATTCTCATATACTAAGCATATTGTCATATTAGGGTTTAATATGCAATTCATGTAATTTTTCTGTATAAACCGCGATCATTTCAAATCATATCATATATACTTTAGGACATGCTCAACATATGCATTTTCAAAAGTTTGCCTTTAAGGCATAATATAAACATATTCAATTTCAATTCATGTATTCGTTTTCGGAGCATGTCTAAAACATGTGCGGTCTTAAAACATTTTTTCATATACTATAAATCATATCAGGTTTAGAGTTCATATCAAATCAATCTATACTCTAAACCGCATGTCGTTTCAAATTCGACGCAAAATCGTATATAAATCATGTAAGTGTCGAAATCATTTATCGTATACTTTTAAATCATTTACTGTAAATCATATCAGGTCTAGAGTTCATATCAAATCAAACTATACTCTAGACCGCATATCATGCCATGTTCGACACAAAATCACATATAAATCATATAGTGTCGAATTCATATCTTATGGACTTTTAAAACATGTTTAAAACATGTACTGTTTCAAAACATATTTCATTTCAAATCTGTTTCATGTACAGTATAAATCATGTCAAGTCTAGAGTTCATATCAATAAAAATCATACTCTAGACTTCATATCATATTTGTTAGAGACTAGGCTAGATCCCTATCATCTCTCTATCAATAAAGACTTAAATCACTGTAGCTAGCAGTGAAAATCATATCGTCCCCTGGAAACCAACTAGGGCGCTATCTATGGCCATAGACCTCATCTCTCTCAGCCCCACTGATCAGGCGTGACTGAGACCTGTCCACGACTATTGTCGGACAAGCATATCTATCTGCCTAATGAGCAAAGCTCCAATTAGGCGGTTTCCACTATGCTTTATTGAATTTAATTCTTTTAGGGTGCCTACAGTCTCATAAAACATTTAAATCTATAGCTTTCTTTTCAATATCATGTAAGGCATATGGTAAAATTCTGTATGAGACTTCATATATCAAAATATATATATATATATTTACCATATACTTTCATTTCAAAACAAATCAATACTTTTCAGTATTCATATAAACATTATTAAAATGTTTCAAGTTGCAAGAAGGCATGCTTAAATGCGATGCTGTAAAACATTTCAGTATGCAACTTCGGTAATGTTTCCATCAAATACGCTAAAGCGATTCATTTAACTTTATCACCATCAATTATTCGATTTCAAGACTTTCTTTCTGTCAACCAATAAATCACTATACAATTCATTCACTATTCATCTAATTCAGTATTCAATTTGCTCAGTACTCAATTCATTTGGAAATCGAATCACTTGGTATTCAGACCATTCGGTATTCAATACCCTTTCTTGATCGTCATTGACTATTATAATCATTTATACACTTCATCATCAATATTAGGATCGCATCATTAGTATGAATCCTCTAAGTTTTGATAAGCATTTAAACATCAATTTCTAAAATAGTCATCAAGTTACCGAATTTATGCAAATAATAATATCATCCTTCAATATCTGTTCCAAAATCGACATCGAGGATAACAGAATCACAAAATCGATAGTCACTTATCAAATCCATTTATGATTTGATCTATTGATACATGTTTATCATTTTCGATTTGAGGTTCAATTTCATTTACTATCACAAAATTGTATCTAAATCCTCAAATCCATTTTCATGTGGCCTTTATGATTTTATCCGAACTTATGCAATTGTCGATCTTATTATTCAAGATCTATTCTAAGGTTATAAGCACAATCATCTTTTCACATATTTATCACTCATTTCTTTGAATCCATAATTGATCGGATTGTGTCGTAATTAAATCTCCATTTCAATCTCTCGAATTTGTCCATATTATCACTTTCGAAATTATTTCAAAATCATGAAACCGGACTCGGTAAATTCTGGAAATCATTACTCCGTTAATAACTTCACAATCCAATCATTCGACCATCGAAATTTCAACTGTGATCTTCTCTTCCAAGCTACATCATATAATTATCATCACTTTTATCCGTGATCCGTCTAATTAATACTTCCACCTCAATCTCAACTTGATACCATTTGTGATATTAAAATTACTTGATTTATCGATGCTATAAGGTTTTAAACCATGTAATTCACCACATTATCGTTTTCAACGATCTATCTTCTCATCGATTTCAATATCAAACTCTTTCGGTAATACTATAAAATCCTTTCAATATTTATTTTCAATAATTATCTCCAAGATTCCATTTATGTGAGAAAATTAATTTTTTTCCTCAATTATTTTCCTAAAAATTTCGGCAGCATAACGGCTTAATTTTCCCTAACCTCCTGCAAGGGAAACACAATTTATACTTGCAGCCGTTGATTCTCACCAATTTTACCTCTTACTAAGACCCCCACCATCAGTTGTGGGTCCTCTTAGCATTTTTAGCAAATCAATTTAAATCGATGCATCATATAAAAATCATAATTCCATTTAAAGTCAATTAAATAAGTGCATCATAAAAAAAATCATAATTCCCACATACAATATAAAGCTACTAATGCTTTATAAAAGTATCTTACTTGTTCGCCAAAGCTTAGCGCACTTTTCGATTTTCGAGCCTTGCCGAACTCCACCATTCGTCTCATTTCCGTTTTTGCTACAATTTCAATAATTGAGACATTTTCATTTAGAAAATAATCCAACAATTTATAATAAATTCTATAGAAATATAGCAAAAACTTTTAATTTTTCTTACCCATTTCTTCTTCTTCTTTTTCTTCTTTCTTTTCCTTTTTCCTTTTTCTTTTCTTTTCTTTTCTTCTTTTTCCTTTCTTTCTTTTTCTTTTCTTTTTCTTTTCTTTTCTGAACCGGGTCGGGTCGGGTCGGTTTGGGTCGGGCCGGTTCAACTTTGGCTGACCGGTTCGGTCACCGGCGGCCACCTATTCCGGCGGTTCGGCCACCCAACAGCTTGCCGAGGTTGCGAGGATGCCGGATCTGGCCTCGGTTTCGCCCCATCACCGGCGACGGCGCCGGATCTGGTCCGTGGCTCTCGGCTCCTTTCCTTCCTCTTTTCTCCTTCCTCCGTCGGTTTCCCCTTCGCCGGTGGCTCCTCTCACCTTCCCCTGGTCCCCGCCGGTCTCGTGGGGGGAGTGGCGGTGCCCGGATCGGCCGGCACTGCCGATCTCCTCTTTTCCTCTCTTTTTCCTTCGGTTTTTCCACTTCTGTTTCGCTTCGCCGACCCTTCTTCCGTCGCCAGCTTCATCTTCCTCTTCTTTCTCCTTCGCCAGCGACGCCCTCTCTCCTCCGCTTTCTCCTTTGGCCGGCAGGGGGCCGGTTCTTCTTTGGAGATCCCTCCTCTGTTGTAAACAGAGGAGGAAAATGGGTGGGAATCGGGATACCCGATTCCCGCCCGTTTTCATTCTCTTTTTTTTTTTTATATGTTTATTTATTATTATATATAATAATAACAACTATAATATATATATATATATATATAATATATATAACTATTATACATATAACCATAATTATATATATATATAGATACACTATTTATAATATGTATTTAAATACATATTTTGTATCAAATTATATATATATACTTTTTACACTTTTAACACAAAAATAATATTTATATTTATCCAAGGTATATTTATATAATATCATTATATAAATATATCAAAATATTTTTATTTCTTATTAAGTTTTGGATTTCTAAATATCCAAAAATTATTTTCTCCATTTTCTTATTTAATTTGGATTTCCATTTATCCAAATTAAATTTCCTCCATTTCTTATTTCCAATTTAATTTTCCTTTTCATTTCTTATTTAATTTGGATTTCAATTTGTCCAAATTAAATTTTTTTCGGATACCTTATATCTATTTAGAAAATTCTCGGTCTTCACAGAAGTTATAAGGGTTATTCCCTTATAAATAAAGTGTCAGGCTTGGTTTGTAAAATATCCCAAAGAGTTATAGAGTTGGGCTATTCTAAAAGGGTGTAGTTGGGCTCTTTGGGTAGTTGGGCTTTGGGTTTGTAAGGAGTTTGCAATTTTTCTCTTCTAAAAATTGCACGGTTGTAATTGTTTGATTGATTATTAATTTGGTTGGGTAGTTGTAGGCCAATTTGGTTGGGCTAAACCACATTAAAAATTATTTTGTTTGTTTTTTGCTTTCCTCTGTTTTTGTGGGTGTTTGGTTTGAGGGATATTTTTCCCAACAAGTGGTATCAAGAGTTGAAGGTTCGTGATCTTGCGAGAAGAGGAAAGCTATGGCTGAAGCTATGTCTAGAGGTATGCCTAAGTTTGAAATTCCTTTATTTGATGGTAAAAGTAATTTTATGTTATGGCAAAGTACGATTCAGGATCTTCTAGTGCAACAAGGTCTAGATTTGGCATTAGAAGAAAAATAAGCCAGATGGAATGTCTGATAAGGATTGGGTTGGAATTCAGAAGAGGGTTGTGAGCACAATTAGATTGGCACTTGCTCCAGAGATTAAGTATAATGTATTGACTGAAACGACACCAACCGGATTGTGAAAGAAGCTGGGAGACATCTATACATCAAAATCGCTGACGAATAGATTGTGTTTGAAGATGGATTTGTATTCTCTGAAGATGGATGAAGGTAAGAGTCTCTATTATCACTTAAATGAATTTAATAGATTAGTTTCACAATTATTAGCTATTGATTCTAAAGAGTTGAAAGAAGAAGAGAAGGCATTGCTGTTGTTGTCATCTTTGCCTAAGTCCTATAGACCGTTAGTTCAGACTTTATTGGTAGGTAAAATTACTTTGACATTGGATGACATGATTGTTGTGCTGTGTGAGAATGAAAGATTTATGGGCAAAGAAGATTCTTCATCTGCGAGAGGTGTACTAGCTTCTGTGGAAGGTTCTACTCGAGGGAGGACTAATGAGAGACATGGTGGATCAAGAGGGAGATCAAGATCAAGATTCAGAGATTATAGTGAGGTGGAATGTTATTATTTTGGAGAGAAGGGTCATATTCAAGCACGCTGCAAGACATTAAGGGAGGATATGGCTGCATTCAAGAAGGCTTAACAAAAGAGTGATGATGGAAAGAAGAATGAGACATGTGTTGTTTTGACTGATTCAGATGATGATGTATTGGCAACTTGTTTAGATGGGTCTCATACTTGTGAGAAAAGTTGGGTTTTGGATTCAGCTGCATCGATGCATATTTGCAATGATAAAAATCGGTTTGATGAATTGAAAAATGTTGAAAGTTTAGGCAATATTACGGTTGGGAATGGTAATCGAGTGAAGATTGAAGGTATTGGGAGTGTTCAACTCAAGCTTCATGATGGTGGTGTCAAGACTCTTCGTAATGTGAGGTATGTACCTAGTTTTAGCTATAATTTGATTTCTTTGGGTGAGTTAGCTTCACGTGGGTACACATATGTTGGTAATAATGATTGTTGCAAAGTATACAAGAATGATGGTTTAGTTTTGCAAGGAAAGAGGAATGAGAAACAACTATATTTGCTTGATGATGTGAAGGATAGAGTTGTTTCCAAGAGTAAGAAGATTCAGAGGCATGTCAGTTTTTCAGATGTTGTTGAGCAGTTTAGGGAGTTTGGGGATTCAAGTCAAGGGAGAATTTGTTGGGGTTTGCCTTGAATCCCACATCGAAAGTATAGGAGAAGTTATAAGGGTTATTCCCTTATAATTAAAGTGTCAGGCTTGTTTTGTAAAATATCCCAAAGAGTTATAGAGTTGGGCTATTCTAAAAGGGTGTAGTTGGGCTCTTTGGGTAGTTGGGCTTTGGGTTTGTAAGAAGTTTACAATTTTTCTCTTCTAAAAATTGCATGGTTGTAATTGTTTGATTGATTATTAATTTGGTTAGGTGGTTGTAGGCCAATTTGGTTGGGCTAAACCACATTAAAAATTATTGTGTTTGTTTTTTGCTTTTCTCTGTTTTTGTGGGTGTTTGGTTTGAGGGATATTTTTCCCAACAGAATTCAAGTAAGGTATTAGTAGATTTATAGTGAGTCCAAATCCAATCAAATTCGATTTTTTTCAGGCTAAGTGTTTGTCTATGCCTGTTTTTGCCATCATGTCCACCTAAACCCTATTAATTTAATTTTTAAAAAATTATAGTAAAATATTAAAATACATAGTAGTTAATAAGTATAACCCAATAAGTTAAAATAAATACTTATAAAAAAGATTGCAAGAAATATAAAAATTTTAGCTAAAGTCTAGAAAAATAATATAAATTCAAATTAAATATCAAAAGCAATTAAAAAAATTAACTAGTAAAAAATTTATAAGTATCGAATCGGGCTGGATTGGGATCGAAAGGGTGAAGCCATGCCCGATCCAATTTTTTAAGGGTCTTGATTTTAAGATCAAATCCGTTAATGACCTCAATATTTTTGTTCAAGTGTACTTAAAAATTAGATGAATCTTCAAATTAGAATGAATAAGTCGATCCTTGAATAAATCTATTCATAATATATAAGTTAATTCCCGTATCTCATATGTGAAAATTAAATAAAACACCAAATTAATATCAATACTAGAACAGTTCAAGAGTTGAAATCTACCGGCCAAAATTCTAACACAAATTTTAAAAGATGTAACAGAATAGGTGCGAGTACTTGTGTGGACGTCACTTATCCTAATGTTGTTTTTAGCAATTACAAGAAAGAAGAAGAAAAGAAATCATAGTGTTCATTCGTTTAACATTTGTACTTTATTTTCATGACAGGACTATGAAATTAAGCAAAAATAAAATGATGTCAAATAAGAGGATTTAGTTGTTACTTGAACAAAGCAATCGTGGAAGTGAAGCCTAATAAGACTGGCTCCAATCCTAGGATCTGACAGCGAAGCATTCACAAGGATATCTCGGATGATCTCCGTCACATTTGGGCATGTTTCATTGTAAAATGTTGGACTCAGTTTGGCATTTGATGACGATCCTTGAAGTAAAACTGCAAAGAAGAGAGCAGCAGCAACTGCTACTATATGTTGAAAAGAAGGCATTTTCTCGGGCATTCCCGAAAGAATGACGCCTAAATGACCTTTTTTTTTGACGTTTAATTGGATCGAGGGTGATTTGGGCTCCTAGTAAATGATCTTTATTTATAGAAGACAAAGAGGGCTTTGGAAGTTTATTCACGACACTCAGAACTTTCATCTTTGAATGGTCTGGTTATTTTACTGTGAAGATAGAAGTGGTCCATTTAAATTATGCCATCTCAAAAAATCTTAAAGGCACATAATTAGTATCATACACTCACCTATGCCATATTCATGCTCATTAATTAATCATTTTAATCCTAGTTATTTTATCTAAAAACATAATTCATGTGTAAAGATATGGTGAAAAAATTAAAATAATCATAAAAAAAGTTTTATAAAAAATCCTAAACACTTAAAATTGATAGAGTATAACGGAAAAGATTTAAAAATGGAAAACTTTAATAAAAAAAACCTTAAAAATTGCATAACCATTGTCTAATAAATCTTCAAAAATATAATTCCTGGAATTTTTCATTCTCCCCAATTTATAAGCTTCCCCAAATTTTACTTTTTTTTATTCTCTTTCGCTTATATTGGATTTCAATTAAGTATCTTTTCATGCAAACATTTGATAGGCAAAATATTACTAAACAATATTATTTACAAGGACCAATACCTAGAATGAATTTTAAGGCAAAAAAAAATCAATAAAAAGTAAAATTTTGAGAAGTTTATAAATTTGGGAGAACAAAAAGTTACAAGAATTATATTTTTGAAGATTTGTTAGACAATATTTATGCAATTTTTAAGTTTTTTCTTCATTTAATTTTTTTTTATCTTTTCTGTTATGCTCTCTGTTAATTTTAAGTATCAATGGTTTTTTTTAATAAACCTTTTTTAAGATTACTTTATATTTTTCACCATATTTTAAAACAGTAATTATGTTTTTAGATAAATTAACTAGGGTTAAAGTGATTAATTAAGGAGAGTGAATATGGTATAAGTGAGTATATGTCAAGGCCCTGCCCGTTATTTGTCATCGGTGAGCATCCCCTGGGTGACCCCTCGCCCCAGGTTTACCTTGACAACGTGAGCTGGGCGATCGCCCATTCACTTACATATTGTCTGCGTTGGTGGTTGCCCACCTCACAGCTTTGCCTCAAGGTGCTCGAAGTGCCTTACGGGTCATTCATTGCCTTGAGCGTGTTTCAGTTCGAACTTGGGATCCCTTCAAGTATCGGCGTTCTACAAACATCATACCAAGTGTCCAAATGGTATGATGTTTGTAGAACCCCGATATTTGAAGGGATCACGGGTTCGAACTGAAACGTGCTCAAGGTGATGAATGACCCGTAAGGCACTTCGAGCACCTTGAGGCAAAGCCGTGAGGAGGGCGACTGCCAAAGCGGACAATACGTAAGTGAATTGGCGATCGCCCAGCTCACGTTGTCAAGGTAAACTTGGGGCGAGGGTGTTGGATTATGCCCTTAGAACCATTCATTAGATGATTGACTTTGGCATTTTTTTATGTATCATGACATTTTATTTATTATAGCTCCTTATTATATTTGTCTTATAACTGCGTAATGTAATCTTATATGATAATCTCCTTAGAATAGTAACAACACACTATTCTTAAAATATCCCTAGTCAAGTATTATTGTGAACAAGGATAACAATATACGATAAGACTAGTATGTGGTTGATTGATGACCATTGTCATGGATATAGGATATCAAGTCATCACATAGGTACATGTTAGAGAACTATGTACTGGATCGACCCTCCATGAGAACGCTACATGGATTGTTATATGAGTGTCATAACCGATTCTCATAGTGATGATGGTGTATGTGATCCTTTGACTTGAGATCATCAGAGATCCCAACATAGAGAATTGCATACTTTAATGCTGCTAGATGTCATTTGTAACAGGATGGACTATAAAGGTAGTAATTGGGTATGCCTTGATCTATGTAGAGGGATGTTAAGTGATCAAGATAGGATTTATCCCTCTTATATAACAAGAGTGATGTCTTGGGCCCTTTGATAGAGTGAGACTAAGAAATGCATGGCCGTGCTCGAATAAGTCAATATGAGATATTGATTTTATTTGTTTAATTAGTCTACTCAGGAATCAAGAAACGCTGATTAGACTATACAAGTGTGACACATTCCATGACTTGTGTCTAATCAAGACATCAAAGGATAAAGGGATTAGACTACACGGTAACATCTATCACGAGTAAGGTTATGTCGAGTCATTGACATTCTCGTTACATGGGTAGCAATGATGTGTTGCTAGATACCGCTTATTGCCTGTGACAATTTTGACATTGCCATTGTTTTGAGAACCTATTGGGTCGCACACTTAGAACGGATCAATGAGGAGCTTAATTAATCTTATTCTGAATTGGATTAAGGATATATCTAATCCTATTCTGAATTGGATTAAGGATATAGTTAATCCTATTCTAAGTAGGATTAGAGTTCTGTTTGGCAGTAAATTTTAGGGTAAAATTTACTGCCTATAAAAGGATGTTTTTTCTAAAACATAGCCGCACAATTAAAAAAGAAAAAAAACAGAAAAGGTATTCTTTTAATCGAAGCTAGCAATTCGATTATAAAGAATCAAAAACACTCTTTAAGGCTTCTGATCATGAGACGTTCAAGAGTCGTGAGATCCGTTCGTGTGGATACCATAGAGGCAGGAACGAAAAGTTGTTGCTTGTGACTCGACCAACGACAGAAAATCAGAGAAAACGTTAGGTAAAATCTCGAAACCCTAATCAGGCAACTCTCCCAATCGATCCTGGTGGAGGCCGAATGATTTAAATTCCGCTGCGTGTTTGTTTCGGTTTCCTTCAGAGGGGTCGCCCAGGGGATGCTCGTCGACGGCAAATAACGGGTAGGGCCTTGACAGTATATGGTACTAATTATATGCCTTTTAAGAATTTGTGAGGTGGCATAATTTTAATGGAATCCTAAAAAGTCATTTTTTAGGATCATCCTAATATAATTTATTGTCTTAAACTTTTTCAGTCCTAATCCCCATCTACTACCTATATATGGATTAGAATATGCTTTTTATTTTGGAGATTCTTCTATTAATACTTTCTCTTTTTTTTAAAAAAATCAACTTCTTCATTTATGGAATACCAAGATCTGGATTACAAAATCCTAAAGGAAGAGAATTATACCCTATTCTCATGCCTTCATATGGACACTCGACTCTAGTAAGATTATGAGCAAATTGGTTTTGTTCTCTTGAAGCAAAATCCCGTTTACATGATGCTATTTTGCTTTTAAGTACTTTAATCTCATCTAGCAAAGATCCACCTTCCTAGAAGCATTAGATATCAGAGCTTGCCGCAAGAACAATTTGTTGACAATCACATTCTAACCATACAAACTCAATGGTGTTGAATAGCCATGTCTAAACCAAAACTAGTAGTGAAGCTTTCCTTAGTAATGGATCAGCCACATAATTGAACTTCTTAACAGCACACCTGCAAGCCTCACCCTTACTATCACAGGCTACTACACCAGCAAAGGCTTTACCACCTTTGAAACCAAAGTCAACTTTGATCTTTAATATACCTATTTTAGGAGGATTCTAGCACCCATGCAAATTCGAAGCCAGCATGACAACAATTAAGTTTTTTACCTGAAATTCAACTGAAATTTTTTTTGCATTTAATTGACTCACTAATCCTTGTAAGTATCTTGCAAAAGAACATTTTTGGTTGTAGAGACAACTATTTCGATTCTTCCATATTAGCCAACAACCTACCAAGAAATAACTCATGCACTCTTTCTTGTTTACAAACCCCATAGTAGAATTCCAGAAATCAATCCCACTTGCTAGTTGTTTCCTAGCATTACCATTCATGCACGCTTTAGTTCCCAAAATTGTTTACTCAGGATGCATTGAAAGAAAATATGTCTTCAATCCTTACTAGCCTGTCCACAAACAGGACAACTTAATGGAATTGACAAACCTTTATTATTGAGATTGAAGGTTGTTAGAATTAAGTTCCAGATCACTGTCAACATAAGATACTTGATCCTAGGTAACACATCAACCTACCAAAGTCACCTCCAAAGCGAGTTTTAGTAGCACTAGAATCAACCTCCAACCTCAATGACTACCTATCAGGGAAATAAGCCGATTTAACTGTAAAATTCCCTATTAGTGTCTCATTCCAAATGAGTAAATTCTGCTTGCGATATTTAAACAATTCCAAAAGAAGGTCTTATCTCCATAAACAAGTGTTTGAATCTATCAACAATGCTACCTGCATTAGAGTTGGGGCAATCGGACCAAAATAATCAAGCTGATAGTTAGGTGGCTTCTTAATCCATTTTCTCTCCAAATATGAATGTGTATTCCATTCCCAACCCTCCATTGGTAGCCTTTATCCACAATCTTCTTACCTTCTAATAAGCTTTTCCAAAGGAATGAGTCTTTATAACTTTGTTTAGCTCTAGAAATATCTCCATGGGCAAAATATTTAGCTTTAAGAATGTGAAAAGCTAAAGAACGTTTGTTCTGCAATAATCCCCACCATTGTTTTGCTAATAACACCAAATTTATAGCTTCTATGTCCCTAAAATTGAAGCAACCATCCATCTTAGAAACACATAATTTGGTTCATGATTTCTAATAGAGTTTCCTTTCACTAAGTTTACCTCCCCACTAAAATCTTGCTGCCAACATGTAAGAAGTAGTTCATGCAATAACTGGGAATAGCTTAAGCTACCGATTGAATGAGGATCACTCTTTCAACGTATGATGAGATTCTCATATGCCACCCTTGGATTTTTTGACGTAGCTGATTTTTAATATTGGCCAATTCCTTTTTCTTAGACCGTTTAATTAATAACAGAATGCCTAAATATCAATCACCCACATTGAAACTCCTCATCCCTAACTCTGCCAATAATCTCTTCCTCTTTTCTTAATTAACATTAAAGCTAAAGAAGACAAAATATTTCTGGAAATTGATACTCTGTCCCGATAACTCTTCATACTTATGTAGGATCTCTCTTAGATTAGTTACATCACTTTGCGAGCACAAACAATAAACTATCATCTGCGGAGCATCTCTAACGACGACTAATCCATGTAGCTCACCTTCGAACAGGATTGCTCTAAAAGATTGGATAAATCTTTGGCACAAATAAGAAAAAAGATAAGGAGATAAAGGGTCTCTTTGTCCAATCCCCTATATGGAAAAATATCTCCACATAGATTCCGATTATTCTTTACCAAATAAGAAATAGTACTCACACACACCTTGATTAATTGAATCCACTTTTCAATAAATCCCGGTCTCATTAGCATATTCTATAGAAAATCCTACTCAATATGATTATATGCCTTGCTCATGTCTTGTTAAACAACCGTTTGACCTTCCAACCCCTCTCTTCGAGACTTCATAATGTGAAAAGCTTCAAAAGCAACCATAACATTATAAAAGATACCTTCAACAAATGCATTTTGGTTAACATCAATAATCTTAAACATCACCTTCTTCAATCTATTAACTGTGCACTATAGAAATAATTTTATATAACATGTTGCATAGGCTAATAGGCCTAAAATCTTTAATAGTGATAGGATTATGGGCTTCTAGAATAAGAAAAATAGTTGTCTTATTGATAGCACTAATATCTTTCTCACCATTTAAAAAATCTAGAGCTAATCGAGTTACTTTTATCCCCACAATCTGCCAATATTTTTTATAGAAATAAGCTATCAAACCATCAGTACTCGGTGCTTTACTGAGATTCACTTTTTTCGCAGCTAGCTGAACCTTATTTGCACTAAAAATCTTACATAATTTTTGGTTTACCCCATCGGAAATTCTCTTTTCTACACCTTGGAGTAACTCCATTATTCCCGTCTCTCTTGAAGATGAGAAGATCCCTCGAAAGCATCTCAATACCTCCTCCTCAATGAGGTTTTCTTCTTCCAAAACTTACCCTGACTCCATTTCTAGATTTTATGTATAATTCATTCTTCTTTGTTTGGATGCCATAAAATGGAAAAACTTCGTGTTTTGATCCCCTTCTTTTAGCCACAATTCTTTTGTTCTTTGTCTCCACATTCTTTCTTCTAAATGATAAAGGTGATTAATCTCTGCTTTCTTTTGAGATAACTCCTTGTCTCTTGAGTCACTTACATTGTTGCACAACACATTCTCTATCTCTCAGTTTAGTTGGTGAATTCTCCTACCTACATGGCCGAACTCCAACTTATTTCACTTTGTTAAAGCACACATACACTCTTTAAATTTTGAAGCCATCTTTACAAAGTCATTAGCCTTGAACCTAATCTAGTGCTCCTGCTCACAATTACTATTCGTTATCAACATGTTTTCAAAACTAAACTACTTACCTCTTTTACGTGTCGCTTGTGAGTTGCTTAAATCAAACAACAAAAATAGGTGGTCCAAGAAAGGTTATGCCATACTTCATTACCCAAGCCCCTATTTAACCTCTCTAGAATTTTGTTATTACCATTACCCCTTCTCTAAGTCATAAACGGACCTTCCACAAGGATTTCCATGAACAAAAAGTAGTCTACTACTTCCTAGAAAGCATCTATTTACCATTATGGATGAGTAGCACCTCCTTCTTTCTCATTATCATGGAGAATTTCATTGTAGTCTCCTACACTCAACCAAGGACCACACCACCTATCTTTCAACCCCTTCAATAACTCCCATGACTCATGCCGCAAAGAAGTTTCAAAGTTCTCGTAGAATCTTATAAACCTCCATAGAGAGACCTTTGTCTTCATAATGCAATTAATATATTTCTTTGAAAAAGAAAGTAATTCCAAATGAATTTTCTCTTTTTATAATACTGATAATCCAGCACTTCTTCTCACACTTTCAACTGTAAAACATCCAAAAAAACCCCATCTCTAACTTCGTCTTAGCATTTCATTTTTTTTCCTTTTAGTCTTGCAAAGGAAAAGAAAGAAAGGCTAAAAACTTCTAATCACTTTGGTTAGCTAATGAACTGCTCGATGGGACACCCCAACCCTCGGCAATTTTAGCTTAGGATCTTCGTTGCTTCCAGCAAGGATGGAGGATTTCTCCATCTCCCACCAATATGGAATCTATGATGTTAGCTTTTTTTTGCTCCTTTTGCCAACTCTTTAATCGACTTCAACAAGGATTCTGTATAAACCTGCCCACTCTTTTTACCACATCTTTTCCTACCTGCCTAAACACTTAAACATGCAATGGAGTTGTTTTTATGTGGCTTACCCTAACCTCTTTTGCACGTGGCAATGTAACTTGGCAAAGACTCAGCCACATAAGACATAGTTGATGGTTACCAATAGGAGTCTTGTTCGGTAATGACTCTTTTAGATGGTTTCTATCCTCTTCGTCCACTTCATTTTCTGATTTGATTGAGGCTCCTACTGATACATTTGTACCTTCTTCATATACATCTCATTCTTTTCACTTTCTTTACCTAGGTAAGGGAACTAAATACTTAACTTCGTGATTTTGATTGTTATTAAGCCTTAGCTACATTATATGAGACTTGTAATTTTCATGAGGTTTCTTCTAATCCTATGTGGTAGCAAGCAATGGCAAAAGAGTTACAAGCTCTTGAGAAAACTCAGACTTGGGACATTGTTGAACGACAAGTTAATAAGTCATTACTTAACTGTAAGTAGGTTTATAAGATTAGGATTCAGTCTAATGGATCAGTGGAAGGTTACAAGGTACATCTTGTTGCTTAGTGATTTACTCAAGAATAGGGTATTGATTATAAAGAAACATTTACTTTAGTTACTCGATTCACATTTGCTCACTCTATCTTAGTTGTTGTTACAATCAAAAAGTGGCCAATATATCAAATGGATGTTAAAAATGCATTTCTGAATGACGTTCTTTTTGAGGAAGTTTATATAAAGCCACCTCCTAGTTCCTCTATATTGTCCAATAAGGTTTGTCACCTTCATCGAGCAATTGTATGGTCTTAAGCATGCCCCTAGAGCTTGGTTCTCAAAATTTGGTACCATTATTGCATAGTTGGATTTTACATCTAGTGCTTATGATTTTGCTCTTTTTACTTAGACAACTAGTTAGGGTACCACCTTCTTTTCTTTTCTTTTTTTTACTTTATGTGGATAACATGATCATTATAGGTGATGATAGTGATGGTATTCAAGATCACAAGACTTTTTTGCTTTCTTAGTTTGAGATGAAAGATCTTGGTCCTTTGAGTTATTTCTTGGATCTTAAGGTTACTTTTGATTATACAAGCATATGCTTATCACAAAGTATGCTTTTAATCATATTGCCAAAGCAAGACTGACAGATAGTAAGATTGTCTCCTCACCACTTGAACAAAACATCAAGCTTTCCCCTTCTAATATTCTTTTTAAATACCTGACTTTGTATCAAACTTTGGTAAGTAGCCTTGTTTATCTAACGGTTACTCATCCAAATATTGCTAATGTTGTTCACTAGGTCAATCAATTCTCTTTGCCCTTAATTTACTTATTTTCTTGTTGTTGTTTGTATCCTAAGATAAGTAAAAGGTAATATGTTTCTGTAATAACTGGAAAAGGAGTTAATAATAAAAGAATGAATATTATTATAATAATAATAATAATAATAATAATAATAATAATAATAATAATAATAATAATAATAATAATAATAATAATAATAATAATAAAATAATAAAATAGTAATAATAATAGACAAGCTTCCTTTATAAGCTTGTCAAAATCACGTCTGCTTCACTGCTTTGAAGCAGACTAAAGGCAACAAAAGAAAATATAAAATATATAAAATAAAATAATTTAATGATATTAAAACAAATGGCTTCTTGGAGAAGCCACTCCATACCACCTATTTCCACTAAGGTTTCACATTCTCGGATAATGTGTGGAGAAAAGGAATTGGTCTGCAATTGTTATGAACCAAGAGATAAAGAGGAAAGAAAGATATAATAAGGGCTGAAAGGAAAAGGCTATCATACTCGGATCGGTTCAAGCTATTTAAAAGCTATTAGTTTCAGGCAAAACAAGGCATGAATGGAAGTTAGTCTTTAGTGATCAAGAAACGTTGGAGATTGAAGCAATGAGACGGAACAAGGGAGCCATTCTCGGCTGGAACAGTTGAGTAGCAAAGGCTTCTTTTGGCTATAAAATGGTGTTGTACCGAGAGCCTTACCATTTTCTCTCCATCTTTAGTTTTTACCGTAGCCTAGAATACTTTCAGCAGCTCCCTCCAGATCTTGTTGCCACTCAATCTTCTTGTTGTGTCAACAGTCAATGCTCATGGAAGGAAATGTCTAAGATAAGAGAGGGTTCAAAGGCTGGTGACAGACCACTTTAGGAGCCAAAACAGAACAGAAAAGATTGAGCCCACGCTGACATTTGGGTTTGGAAAGAACGATTGTTCAAGGGTTGTGTACAGAGGTATAAGAGGATGCTGTTGGGTGTTGTTACCACGTTGAGAACCATAGTTTTTGGAGATGAAATGGTTAGCTAAAAGAGGCAAAGCAGGGGCTGATCTAACGAGGAAAAGAGGGGTTTTGAGCATCGAAACAGGATAGATGTTAAAGTGAAGATAGTAAGTTTTCATTACTGAAACAAAATTGGTTTCGGTAGAATTAAATGTGGGTGTAATAGCTATGATAGTGGCACTTGGGTGGCTTAGATGAGGCACTATGGTGATGATTTTAGGGCATTGATCAAGGTTGCCATTTGAGCTCAATACTGTGCTGAATAGAAGTAAAGGACAGTGGCATTTTGGTTGAACCAAGGGAGCCATGATGGAGAAGAAATGAAAGCTAAAAATGGCGTCTTTGGAGGGCTGTTCAGGTAGTGTTTTTAGAGCTTATGTTGACTGCAGGAAATGCATGAAAACAAAGGTTTTGTTAAGTGCAAAAGTGAGGAATTTAGTGGTGGATTTGATTGAGAAACAGGGCTCGACAGCTGTTATTGGAACAGTCCATGAAACTTGACATTGAAAGCTTCAATCAGTGAGGAAACAAGGTTGGAACGGATAAGTTAAATAAAAGGGTAAGGGGTTTTCCTATCAAGCTTACTAGAATATATAATTGCTAGAGATTAATGCTAAGGTGTTATGGGTAATGAATTTAATATTGGAGTTGTGATAAAACAGGTATTGCTAGGGTGAGGAACTAACCCTGGTAGATTGAATAAATTGTCTAGGAGGTGTATGTTAATATTAAAATTGTATATGGTATTAGGTTGATATAAGCATGGTGAGGGCCTAGTAAAAAGGTTTCGGTTTTGAAAGAGATCAAGGGGTAGGCCTCTTCCTTTAATTTCAAGTAAATTATATGTGTTAAAGGGATCGATTATGAGTTTATTTGTGTTGTTAAAGTGCAGAAATCTTGGCTGGACAGTGAGGAAGAAATTGTTCAAGTAAAGAATTCCTAATGTAAAGAATTGCAAAGGGTAAACTACTTCCTTTAAGTTGATCTTAACATATATGAGTGTTGTGATGTGTTTAAGTGTAAAATTGATATTAATTCATGAAATATGGAGGTTAAGAAGATGATAGAGTGCTGCCTTATTATGGAACCCTATTAAAATAATTTAGTTAAATTAGATTTATAAGGTTTTATTATTGTATATAGTACAAAAAAATTTATTAGTAAGGAAATCATTGTGTTTATAAGATTAAGGGATGATAATTGGTTATTAATGAAATGAATATATATATAATGATTTATGAGAAGCACAAAATTTATTGGTATTACTAGATTTGAAAGGATGTAGAAGGAACACCAAGTTACCATTTCGGTTACAATAGGTACTTAGGAAAGTCATAGAATTTGATCAGTTTAGAAATTGTTTGATATGTTTTGGAATGTGATAGGATTGAGTGACTAATGATTGATGTCTTTGTATATTGAATTGCAGCTAAGTTCACAATTGGAGAGGAATTGCAATAGGCAATATATATGCATTGCCTAGCCTTAAGCTTGATGGTTAGATAAGCAAAACTGAATCGGTTTGATAAGGTAAGAGATATATATCGGAACGTAAGGGGTACTGGATGCTATTTTAAAATCAACTGCTTTGTGATTATATACATTGTATTCTTTTGCAGTGGGATTTAATAAAATATAAGCCGTTATGCTGCCGGATTTTTATGAAAATAATGGTTTTATAATTTAAGCTTGACTTAAGCTATCATTTGAAAATGACCAATTATCCGGCATATTTATTTATTTTGAAAACGGTTGAATCTTACGGCTTTGATTTGTTTATAAGACTTTCAGCCGAGATACTTGTCTCGAGGAAATTATCAACTTATGTTATTGTTTTGAAGATATTATGAGTATGTATGATTTATATATTTTTGAAAGAAATGTATATGACTTTTGTTATGAACTTTCCTAAAGCTCAAGAAATACTGTTTTGAATTCCGAAAATGTATAGTATTGTTTTGAAAACTACTGTGTGTGACCTTGATTCTATCCACAGTAGGTATTTATATTTGGACTACTGTGTGTGGCCTTGAATCAGTCCGCAGTAGGAACTATATGTATGGAAATGTTTTGAGACATGATTAACAATCACTGCAGTAATGTTTTGGACTACTGTGTGACCCTGATCTAGTCCACAGTAGGTAATGTTTTGGGCTACTGTATGATCCTGATCCAGTCTACAGTAAAGTTTCTATTGCTGTGTGACCTTAATCCAGTCCACAACGGGCCCAGTTGACACCTGATCAGTGCTCACTGTGGACCCCTCTGGACTATGGCCATATGTCAAATTGAATTGCATGATTATTCATTAGTCGCTAATATGTCTCAAGCTTAGTATGTATATAATTTTCCATGCTTATCTTTGTATATGATCTCCGAATGTATGATATTTGGATTCTGAAACCGATAAGAATTTGATTTGACAATTTGTATTGAAACTGAATGTGATAAGCACGTATATTTTGAATTATGTTCGGAATTCAATTGTTTATGTTTCGGTTTAAATGAAATGTTTTCCGATGCATTACATAAGCAACATTTGGTTTTCTGAATGGTGTGAAATACAGTATTTGAGCTTTGATAAATATTTTACAAACTTGCATATAGAAATTCGGTATCTGTTTCTTATATATATATTTCTTATTAGGCTTTCCAAAAAGCTCACCCCCCTCTTCACCTTCCAGATTATTCGCAATAGGTGCTTTGTACGCGGGATTTAAACAAGTCCTTTGAGACTCTCGTACCACCGTTGAAGGTATGTGATGTACAGTAATCTCTTTTATATTCAGACTTCTTTGTTCAGTCCTTTTATAGTATAGGGATGTGATTAAAGGACATATAGAATATAGTTATGGTCTATGACAATGCATGCAACTTGGGTAGAGATATATTTAGTCAAGTATAATGATTCGAAATTTATAAATGCATGCTTAGTGAGAAAATTTGACTGGGACTTAAGGTAACAAAAAGACATTGACTTAGCTAATATAATATTAGCTTAAGAATTGATTAGTGACACTACGTACAACTCAACCAAGTAAGTGAAAAAGGAAAAATTTGGTTCGTATTTTTAGTATAAAGGGTCGTTACAGTTTCATAGACTACATTTTCTTCTAGCTCCTCTTTAAATTGCAATGTTATTATGATGCTAATTGGGCAATGGATCCTACTGATCATCATTCTGCCATTGGTTATTGTTTCTTTTTTGGCTTATTGCTTCTCCCTTAGCATAGTAAGAAAAAAACTATTTTCTCCCACTCTAACACTGGGTCGAGTATCGAGCTCTTACAGATGCAACGTCTGAACTCGTATAGTTATGATGGCTTTTTAAGATATGGGTGTTACTCATTGCTTCAACACTGCATTCCATTGTGATAATCAAAGTGTTATTCAAATAACTCATAATGATACTTTTTATGAGTGTACTAAACATATTGAGATTGATTGTCACTTTATTCGTCAACAATTGCTCTATCAAACTCGTCAACTTGTTTCTATCACCACTACATATCAAAGTAGATACTTTCACCAAAATACAGTCACCCGATCAATTTCTTGCACAAGTTTTTAAACTCAAGTTAGCTTCTACATTCCTACCTCGAGTTTCTAAGGGGTGTTAACATTATACTTCAATTAATTGTAATATCAGTTAACTTAATATTTCTATTAATTGTAATATTACGTTGTATTAAATTAATTGATCACAATTATATTTCCTTATTGTAATTGTATTGATTGTGATTGTATTTCCTTTATTGTTTCACTCTACTTCTTATATAAAAGCCTTAAGTGTTCTTGTAATATACATATCAAAAATAAAATTCTTTCTTTCATCCTTTCTTTATTTTCACTTTCTTTTTACACACACACACATAAAGGAGGATCTACTTACACATGTATATACTAATTTAGTTTTGTACGCTTTCGTATCTTTTTATATGATTTATTTTTTTCTACTGTTAAATTTTATATTGTATTCATGTAGATTATGTACATTAAACTTCAAGTTAATTGAATATGTCTAATTATTTGTTTTATAATTATAAAATTTTAGCTATTTATACAAATTGAAAAAAATACTATTTTCAATTAAAAATATAAGAATATCATATTGATTTAAATATTTACGTGCATGATAAATATAAATAAGTTATTAAATGTAATGGTTGGTTTCCAAAAGTAGGGCTGATAACGAGTCGGATCGGATTGGTTTTTTGCAAAAACCTGATCCGATCCGAATTAAGCGGTTTTTTTTGTTTTGTGATCCGTATCCGATCCGAATTAAAAAAATATCCAATCTGATCCGATCCGAATTTATACGGATCGGATCGGATCGGTCATTCGGTTTTTTTAAATGTAATTTTAAATTTTATTTCAATTTTTTTAAGGCATTTTAAGCACTTTTGGACTTTATTTCCAATTTTCCTTAGGATTTTTAATTGAATATAAAACTTGAGCTTTTAATTTAAATAGTAAAAATTATAAAATACCAAATAACAAAGTATTCAGATATTATCCGTATCCGAATCCGATCCGAACCGATTTTATTCGGTTCAATGACGTCATGATCCGAATCCAAACCGAATTTGTTTATTATCTGAACCGATCCGATCCGAATCCCCCGGTTCGTCGGTTTTTCGGTTTTATCGGTTTTTTTTCTCAGCCCTATCCAAAAGTATTAATCTTACGTGAAGTTATAGAAAGTGTATAAAAAAATTTATTTTACTTATGTGCTAGATCACTCCTCATATCTATATCTATATATATATATATATATATATATATATATATATAATTAAGTATTATTTAATATGACTTATTGACTTGACATAATAATTTCTATACGAAGTAAACAAGTTGTAAATAGTAAACACATAACTTGTCTTCCTAAATCCTAGATGATTGTAATTTATAAAGAAAAATATACAAAAGTTTTATCTAAAAGTTTCCATATGCCACAGCTCAAAAGAACATACAGGCATACAGCACTTGCCCTAAAAGAAAAAAATCACTATTAGTAGTTACTCTCGTTAACAAAGGTTTTTTTTTTCTACAAAGGAAAGTAATACGTTAATTGACGTACTAAATAATTACTTTGAAAAACAAATGTTATTGAGAAAATAAAATAAATATTCACTCCAAAAAACCAAACTATTTCTTATTCCCAAGTCCAACTCATTATCACCCCACAATTCTCCAAAGAAAGCAGAAGGAAAAGTATGTAACCAAAAAAAAAGCTGGAAAAGTAGTGTTCATACACGACTCCAGGAGAGTGCTGCGCGCGCATGATAATAAATAAATAGTATCCAGTCGGTGCAGTTAATGGCTTTCCAAAGCATTATTATGATAAATAGGAGACCAGACCTAACACGCAGTTGGAAAAAATGGAAAAAGCGATGTGAAGAGAATGACTTGAATTATAAAGCGGGGTGTGGTCCGATGCCTAGGATGACGTTTCAAAAGCACCACTCTTTAATTTCTGTAAATGTAATAGTATTTGTAGACTTTTTGCTCAGTAATAAATCGTTTAACACAACAGAGTTTGTTTGTTCAGATTTCAAAACTAAATGATTCAATCATGTTCAAACACCAATCTAAGTAAACAATTTCTTTCCTAACCAAAAAAAAAGCAGCTTCTATATCATTTCTACTTCTATGGGGAATATGCCATTATAAATAGTAAACTGTTTTCTTTGAACTATTTGGTTGGTATTATGACGAACTTAAGAAACCACACAAATGCTTTTCCATGTCAAGCTCTATGCATTGTCATACCAATAAAAGCCGAAATACCCATGAAAACCGATATATAGGACTGAATCAAAATAGGTTCGATTTTGTCAGTTTTATTAATCAAAATAGGTTCGATTTTGTCAGTATCATGGTAATCTGAAATTGATAGAAAGTAATCTCTTTTTATTAGCCATTGAGTCCGAAGTTTAGTTCTCAGTTCTCCTTTGTACTTAAAAAGAGTTTTTTTAATACAAGTATCTGATTGCATAAACTCCGATAGTTCATCGAAAACAAAAAATTAAGCTAACGGTAAATAACCATATTATTATTAAAAACATAGTAGTAAGATTAATTTATTCGAACTCAAAAATTATATTAATTTATTCACGTTCGAATTTTCAACAGATTAAATTTTTTTAAGCTAGTATCAATCATAAAGCAAAAGAGAGATTAGTCTTATATCTTATGTGATATGGGGCACTTTATAATTTTTTTTAAAAAAAAGATTAATCTATTCGGAGTTGGAGCTTTCTACTAGAAAAACATGCAGTGACAGTAGGTACTTCATTAATTTACAGTGAAACTATCATGTAACAGGGGTGTTTGTCTTCGCTATTCATGTGGGCTAGACTAGAATAGCCATTCACTTATTGCTGCGTACAGTGCATAGATTATTGTAGTTTTTCGTCTTATCAATCAACTTGATAGAGTTGCGCCATAGACCTCCATTTGTTTGATCTTGTGGAATTGTCCTCGTTGACCATTCTGCAACTCAATCTGATCTCTCCTTCCGCACCTGTTAACGGACTGATATTTCCCATTCTTATCATTGAGAACACAAAGCTTTCAAAGAAAGCAAATTGATTGCTGCTAAATCTGTCAACAATCTCTATTGTATCAGCCCCACTAGTCGAAAAGAGATCTTGATCACTTTGAAACGGTCCTTCGTGAGCTTGGAGGTTAGAGTAGTTGTAGTAAGACTTTGGGTTCGGAGAAGTTGTCCTGTTCTAAGCTTGCGTTGCGTGCCAACACACGGTGATAACAAGGTTTGAAGATTATGATTTGTCCAAACTCCAAAGGCTAATATCATCTTTGAATTTAAAATTTTGGATTTTTGACCTTCCGCATTTTGTGTCGAGAACAGCACATGGTTTTCCTGCATAACGTTGAGGACTGTCGACTGTGGACCTCACCACCCTTTCGTTAAAAGTCCTATGAGAACAGCCACTAGGCCATTTGGGTTGAATTTTTGGGCAGAAGGCATGCGGTCCCAAAATTCAAACCCATGCAATATCCATCCCGATATATGACAATTTGATTTAATATAATTTGTATTTTTATCATTTAAAACAATATTTACATAAAGAAGTAACATTACACTTCATCACTTTCGATCCAAATAAAATCAATCTCAAATCATAAAATGAATAAAATTACATATAATTAAACCAAAAATTAAATATTTACATGATATAAAATATAAAAAGTTCATTTCAAAATTCATATAAATAAATAAATAAAACTCAAATTTTTTATTTTTTTACTATATTCATATATAATTTTTAATTTACATGTTTAATTCTTCTTGTTTTCATATTAGATAATATCATTTCTATAATCTACTATAAAATACAAAATTTTAATGTAAATATATTAAACATGATTTTTTTTAATTTATATCATGTTTATATCTAATTTTTATTTTTACTAATTTTTAATATCTATCTCTATCTCATTCTGTCTGTTCGTGTTTTATATTCATTTTATTTTCATATCAAAGAATAATCCACAGAGTTAAGCATGCATAAACGTCTATAACCTGGCAGGAAGGGAAGGGAATTTACCGTTGGATATGGCCATTGGTAGTGAACATTCCACCAGCCAAGCAATGTTTGCCTTGCTTCTCTTGGTAGTTTTCCTTTCTTCTTCTTCTTTGAGAACCCCAGCTTCAAGGTGCTAATGTGACTGCCAAATCTACGAAGCAGAATATCTTTCAGTCCTCTGTCTTCACTTCTCGGCTGCACATCTTGTACATCCACCTCTCCACCGCTAACATCTTCCTCTGATGATACCCCACCTTCAACTTCCCAGATGCAAAAAACGAGAAACACTGAATTTTGGTCATTCTTATATCGCATGTCACAAAAATATTCGGAGAAGTTGAAAAAGAAATTAACATCCGACATACATTGTTTAAAGAATCAAGACCTGCCCAAATATAAGCGAAGCAACAAGAATTGCATCCCCACCAAAACTCCACTACTACACAAACTTCAAATAAGATTTCATTTCTAGACATGGGATTCCATGCTACGAGGAGAAAAGCTACACATGTACTATCATGTTACAACAAGGGAAAGAAGTTCGAAAACCAGTCTGATCTCATTAACAATTTAATATAAACTTTATAATTTTTTTTTAAAAAAAAGATTAATCTATTCGGAGTTGGAGCTTTCTACTAGAAAAACATGCAGTGACAGTAGGTACTTCATTAATTTACAGTGAAACTATCATGTAACAGGGGTGTTTGTCTTCGCTATTCATGTGGGCTAGACTAGAATAGCCATTCACTTATTGCTGCGTACAATGCATAGATTATTGTAGTTTTTCGTCTTATCAATCAACTTGATAGAGTTGCGCCATAGACCTCCATTTGTTTGATCTTGTGGAATTGTCCTCGTTGACCATTCTGCAACTCAATCTGATCTCTCCTTCCGCACCTGTTAACGGACTGATATTTCCCATTCTTATCATTGAGAACACAAAGCTTTCAAAGAAAGCAAATTGATTGCTGCTAAATCTGTCAACAATCTCTATTGTATCAGCCCCACTAGTCGAAAAGAGATCTTGATCACTTTGAAACGGTCCTTCGTGAGCTTGGAGGTTAGAGAAAAATTACATACTCTTTACAAAGCCCAAACCCAACTACACTCTTTATAATAGCCTAAATCCTAACTATTCTATCAGTGTTTATAATTCTTTGAGATATTTTACAAACCAAGCCTAACACATTATTTATAAAAGAAGAGCCTTTATAACTTCTCTTATACTTTCGATATGGGATTCAAGGCAAACCCCAACAAATCTTCCATTGACTTAAATCCCCAAACTCCCTAAACTGTTCAACAACATCTGAAAAACTAATATACCTCTAAATCTTCTTACTCTTAGAAACAACTATATCATTCATGTCATCAAGCAAATATAATTGTTTTTCATTCCTTTTTCCTTGCAAAACTAAATCATCATTCTTGTAAACTTTGCAACAATCATCATTACCAATGTATGCGTACCCACGTGAAGCTAACTTACCCAAAGAAATCAAATTGTAGCTAAAATTGGGCACATATCTCACATTACAAAGAGTCTTGACACCACTATCATGAAGCTTGAGTTGAACACTCCCAATACCTTCAATCTTCACTCTGTTACCATTCCCAACCGTAATATTGCCTACACTTTCAACCTGTTTCAATTCATCAAAGCGATCTTTATCATTGCAAATATGCATCGATGCAGCTGAATCCAAAACCCAACCTTTGTCATAAGTACGAGACCCATCTAAACAAATTGCCAATACATCATCAATTGAATTCGTCAGAGCAACACATATCTCATTCTTCTTTTCATCACCATTCTTTTACCGAGCCTTCTTGAATGCAGCCATGTCCTCCCACAATATCTTGCAACGTGTTTGAATATGACTCTTCTCTCCATAATAATAACATTTCATCTCACTATAATCTCTGAATCTTGATCTTGATCTCCCTTTTGATTCACCATGTCTCTCATTAGTCCTCCTTCGAGTAAAACCTTTTACAACAGCTAGTACACCTCCTGCAGATGAAGAATCTTCTTTGCTCATAAATCTTTCATTCTCACGCAACACAGCAATCACATCATCCAACGTCAAAAGTAGTTTTACCTACTAATAAAGTCTAAATTAAAGGTTTATAGGACTTAGGCAAAAATGACAACAACAGCAATGTCTTCTCTTCTTCTTTCAACTCTTTAGAATCAATAGCTAATAATGTGAAACTAGTCTATTAAATTCATTTAAGTGATCATGGAGACTCGTACCTTCATCCATCTTCATAGAATATAAATCCATCTTCAAACACAATCTATTTGTTAGTGATTTTGATGCATAGATGTCTCCCAGCTTCTTCCACAACCTGATTGGTATCATATCAGTCAATATATTATACTTAATCTCTGGAGCAAGTGCCAATCTAATTGTGCTCATAGCCCTCTTCTGAATTCCAACCCAATTCTTATCAGACATTCCATTTGGCTTATTTTCTTCTAATGCCAAATCTCCTCCTTGTTGCATTAGAAGATCTTGAATCGTACTTTGCCATAACATAAAATTACCTTTACCATCAAATAAAGGAATCTCAAACTTAGGCATACCTCCAGACATAGCTTCAGCCATAGCTTTCCTTCTCTCACAGAATCACGAACCTTAGCTCTTGATACCACTTGTTGAGAAAAATATCCCTCAAACCAAATACCACAAAAACACCAAAAATAAACACAATTATTTTTAATGTGGTTTGACCAAACCAAATTAGCTTATAACCACCCAACCAATTTAATAATCAATCAAACAATTACAACTGTGCAATTTTTAGAAGAGAAAAATTACAAATTCCTTACAAAGCCCAAACCCAACTACCCAAAGAACCTAACTACATCCTTTTTAATAGCCCAAATCCTAACTATTTTATTGCTGTTTACAACTCTTTGGAATATTTTACAAACTAAGCCTGACACATTATTTATAAGAGAAAAGTCCTTATAACTTCTCTTATACATTCGATGTGGGATTCAAGGCAAACCCTAACATAATCTTCATGGCATCCATAATGTCAACTCCCTTTGCTGAGTTTTTATTCGGAGCAGCTTCGTTCTCACTTTCTATGGTAGCACTGTTGTCCAATAAAACCAATGCATCGCAACCCTGAAAACGTAGTTCAACCAAATAATTCCATTGTTGTTAGGGTGTCCTTTTATGCTTCCCAGAAAGCCCAAAGTTGAAGGCTACTTGAGAAGGAAAAACTGATCAAAAGTCAATTATCTTGTTCTACAAGTAAATTAGGTAATTATATGTGTTAGTCATTACATTTTGAAAATAACCAAATTAACAGTTGGCATTTAAAATTATTCTCTTTATTTTCAGGAATTGCTACTTTTAAGCCTGTAGACTTTTGGTAATTAGGATAGAACTATAAATTGAAGGGATAGCTTACCAAACTATAGCATGGTGCATGCAATGTTATTCTGTGAAGACTGTAAATTTTTATATCATGATAGTATATAAATAAAAGATATAGGATAAGTTAAGCGCTAAGTACGGAGATGTATTCTGTAAATATTATTATATAAGTAATGATAATGAAGTTTTAAGTTTAGCAAATTTAACAATATATTATTAATATCTTTGTGTAATTTAGAATTGTATAAATAAGTTTAAGATATATATATTAATTCATATGAGGAAAAATAAATTAAAAATTTTGCACAATTGTGAAGAAAACTAATAAATTATATGAATATACTTATGAAATTTAAGTGTAAAGATAATTAAAAGAATAAATAAGTAAATATAACAATATATTCATTTAATGAAATAAATAATACAAATACATTAAAATAAATGTAATATACATGAGATAGGGACAATATAAATATATATGGATAGCAAGTACAAATAAATATATATGTATGGTAGATAAGTACTACTGTTGTACGTAAAGGTAGGATAAGAAAATATATATTTTAATTAAGAAAGATTATATATAAAAAAAAAAGGAAAAAGAGAGGGAAAAACCGAAGCCATCAGCTCCCTTAGGAAGCCATTGGCTCCCTCACCTGCTCCCACTGTCGTGTGAGCAAGAAATTGTAAAGGAAATGGCAAAGGACCGGTAACCAAACCTGATAAAAAAAAAGAGAGAAAGAATAAGAGGAGATCTCGGCAAGAAAGTAAGGAGAAAAAGGAAAAAGAAAAGAAGAAGAAAGAAACTGCAGTGAGGAGTTCCAAACGAGAGAGAAGAGAGAGTAGAGAGGTGGAGATCGAGAGAGTAGAGAGGTGGAGATCGAGAGGAAGAAAGTGATACGAGCTGAGAAAGAAGAATAAGAGGAAGAGATAGGGACGAGAGTGTGATGAGAAAGAAAAGAAGCTACAACCATAAGGATCTGAAAGAGAGATAGGGACTAGGAATAGAGAAACGAAAAGAGGAAATTTGCTGCAGTGAAAGAAAGTGATGGAAGCGGATTGAAGGAGGAGAAAGAGAGCACCGAGAGAAAAAAATAAATAAATAAAATAAAAGGAAATTTGAAAGAATACAAAGCCGCAGCATAAAGAAAGAAAGAAATAAAAAGTAGAGAGAGGACAAAGGAGCACAACTGCAGTGAAGAGAAGAAGGAGCTGAAACAATGACTGGAATTGCTGCATTGTGAGGAAGGGGCCGATTGGAGAAGAAAGGCTGACCTTGAAGTAAAAAAAAAAATAGGTGTTGAGGAACGAGAGTTGAAACTGGTATGAGAAGTTCTAAACACACCCTACATACTATTAGACACACCCTATTTTTTAACAAAATTACATAAATAACCTTCTTAATTTTTTTCTGAAATTTTTTGTCTCTCGAAAGTGGATTTTCGGGAGTATAACAATTTCCGCGGAAGTTCACTTCCGAGAGCATCATAAAGCTCCTGGGAGTGGGCTTCCGGGAGCATAATAAAGCTCCTGGAAATCCACTCCGGGAGCTTTTTTTTTCTCCCCCATGGCTGCCTAGGCAGCTTGCTGCGAGAGCTTTTTTTTTCTCCCCCATTTTTGTTGGCTGCCCAGGCAGCTTGCTGCGGCAGCATGCCTGGCAGCACTTGCTCGCTGCCTGGCAGCATTCAAGTGCTGCCAGGCAGTAACTCCGGTGAGCTATGGCTCACCGGAAACAAAAAATGCCATGGAAGGGTATGAGGAGTCAAATTTTTTTAGATAGGGTGTGCCTAATAATTTTTGGGGTGTAAATAGAATTTCTCAACTGGTATAATGGTTGTTTTAAGGAATGAAAAGCCGGTGTGTAAGGGTTAGTTTAGGTGCCGATTTCAAGGCTGGAAATTGGGTTTTTAGTGGCTAAAACAAGGGGTGGACAGGAGGCTTAGTCAAGAAGTTAAGTTGAAAGAAAAAGAAGCAATTTTGGTGTTTCGGTTTAAGAGAATTGGTAAGGCCATATCCTTGTCCATTGGGTATTTTTTTGTAAAATATCTTGAAGATTAATTAATATATATTCAGTCAACTGAATGATGTCAGAATGTGAAGATGTGACACTACGGAGACGATTGCAAAGTTCAACGAAGATCAGCGTTTTAGCGCCAAGCATGGAATAGGTAAGATTATTATATAGGTTTGTGATAGTATTAGAGTGTATAGGCCACATAGAAAAGATATATTGATCTATTATACAATTGTGGTTAAAAATCAATTATCGAGCTGAAATTTGTAACTAAGTATCGTTATGATTAGATCATTGACGGGTTTAGACAGGTAAATATTGACCTTGCGATTATGTGATCTCTATCATAACTTTGGTATAGGTGTTGAATGTTGACATCGATATTTGCCTAATTTCGATATTGTGATGAGTATATAACGATGGAATATATTTAAATATTCATGAGATACTAAGAGGACCCACATTGATAGTAGGGGTCTTAGTATTGATATTGTGGTTTAAAAGTGTAATTGACATCAAGAAATTATGAATTGATATAAATTGTTTGTAAACTTAGTGAATTGAGGAAAAAATTAGAAAGAAGAAGAAACAATTGCTGGCGAAGAAGAAACAATTGTTGGCATAGAAGCGAATTAGATTAATTTTGATTCTAATATATATGTTTTAGTATGAAATTAAGAATAGTGTGAGTATGTTACGGTGACGAAAATGAATTGGCTTGTAGAGACTAGGAGCGGTGTAAAGGCTTGCCTTTCATTTGGAAGCTCAAAGAAGAAGGTTTGCTATGCATTGAGGTAAGTGGGATAAGTAAAGTATTTAGCATCATCTCGTAGGAATGGTTTAAATTTGATAAATATTTCAGTTAATTCTTGCATTTAGAAAATACGAAGACTATGGTTGGACAATAATGTATAGTTATTTCATAAATTTGGTTTATGCTTGGGTTGGATTGAAAACCTATTTTCTGTCTTGCGCATTGTGGCCAACCAAGCGTCCATGTTTAGTGAAGTGAACTAATGTGTATGTGTATTTACGTATAACATGTTTTGAGCTTAATTATTTAATATCCATGTTTTAAAGACTTGCATTATAATTTAAAGCGCAAAGTCTTGGTTTGAACTGACTTTTGAAATAAATCGAAACTTTCTTATGTATTTTAAACTCAAAACTGATTTAATAAGTGCTTTGATATCCGTGCAATCCAAGTGCTACACGAGAACATTGTTTTCTAATCGTTTTTGAGTGCGGGCATATCCTACGACCTTCGGGTCATTCCTAACCTATCGAGCTTAGCTCTAGGCCTTATTACTCGTCTATCGAGCTTTGTGCTCTAGACTACTGTACTGTATTGTACTGTACCTATTGATCCTAGTGCTTTAGGTAAACTGTTAGATTTGTTTGGAAAACCAGCAGACAAGTTTCAGCTCTCAACTGATCAGCGAGACTGGAGTATTGTTCTATGGCCATAGATTTTTTATGTTGCTTGCGACACCATTCCATCACTAGCTAGGATGGACACTATTATCGTATCACTGACCGGGGATTCTTGCCTAAACTCTACTTACTATTGTTATTCTATCAGAATTGATTTCAGTGAATTGAGAGTATATGCTTTACGGGTATTGATCTTTCGTTTCATGAACTGATCAATTTACCGAACTACCTACTGAATGATTTATCGAAATACCCACTGATTGATTTACCGAACTATCTATTAATTGATTTATTGCAAAGTATACTAATTAGTTTATCAAAATTCATAGTGACCAACTTATCGAAGTGCATAGTATTTTGATTTAAGCCAAATGCAGTGGTTTGATTTAATCGTAGTGCATAGTGAAAGTGTTTTGATTTACATTCATGTCAGATTATTGATATCATGACTGAATACCATGCATACATATCACTACAATACTGCTTTGTGTACTTGCATATAGATCGACATGAGTCTAACATGCAATTACTTAAACTACTTACTGAACCATGGTTTTGCTCACCCCTTTCTAACAACATTGCAGATCATAAGAGCTAGACTCCACACTTGGAGTTTTGGTGCAAGGCCTCGAGGACGATCTTTATTAGCGATATTGGTTCGAGTCCTCCGAGTGTTGTTTTTGTTTCGCTTGAGGTATAAAATGGTCATTTTGTTTATCATGTATGACATTTAAAATGCACAATACATGCTTATGGTATTATTTTGGAATGTAACTTAGGATCGTTCTAGATTATTATAGACTCATATGATTATCGAGTGCAATCCGAGAAATGATTAATGTACGACAATTATGAGTTGTGAAATGCCATATATTTAACTGATGATTTTTGAAACTATGTGTAATATATGGTGATATAGACTGTGGATTGTGAAATTGAAATATGTTGCTGGGAATAGTTGTCATTTTGCAGGTTATTTACTGGGAAAAATCGATTTTATATAAGGGAGAATTTTCAACCTTTTTCCTTTATTAGTTTAATATTGAATTAAAGAATCAAGTAAGTTGAGTTGTCTTAAGATATAGTAAATTAAATGGTGAATGTAAAGTTAAATTGAATTGAGAAATGTGAAATTAGTTTAGAAGTGACACTGACACTGAATACAAATCTTAAAGTGAAAAGAAAAATTTAGTTCGAAAAATTGGTGAATTGCAATAAAGTGAAAGTGATAAGCACGCGTCATGGTCTTCGGGTTGTGACATATTCACACATGTCTAATTCAACGAAGTTATTTCTCAATTAAATACGATCAATTTTTATATTCGAAATCAATGGTTTGACTTTTTGATACGAAGCAATAGGAAATGTTAAAATAGTACTATTTCACATTTGTTAAATAATATGTTTCCCATAGTTTTATATTTAAATTTAATTTATTCATTTATTATCAATTGATTTTAAGTCAAATGCCTTATAGGCAATAAAAAAGAAATGCAGAAAGAAATTCATTTGTTTGCTAGCTTCTATTTATTAGTAATTAATAAGAACGCAAATGTAGTAACGAAAAGAATGTAGACATTTTCTATCAGAAAAAAAAAAAAAAGGAAATCGACACTATGTTCAAATCATTTATTGACTATAAGACTGTAGCTAAATATGGATTAATTGGATCATAATAAGAACCAGCTAGTTAGGCCAAAATCTTTTCTATCATGCATGAAATAAAAGAAAAGTCCAAGTGAAGGAAGAAAAAGAGAAAAATAAGATTTTGGCTGTTACATTAACGAAGCAGTCCCGGAAGTGAAGCCTAAGAAAGCTCTCGCCAATCCGAGGATCTGACAGCAAGGCATCTTCGATGATTCCCCGAATGATGCTAAATGCCACAGGGCATGTTTCATCATAAAATGATGGACTCAACTGGATGGCTAAGGATTGTGGTGAAAGCTAAAAGGCAAAGATAAGGGCTGCAACTACACATTGGAAAGAAGACATTTTCTCATTCATTCATTCCTTCGTCTCAATGTTTGATTATGGTTTAAACAATGGCTTTTCTTATAGACCAAAAAGAAGTTGGATATATAGCTAATTCATGACATGTGGATGTTCCAATTTAGTTCTAAGGGTCTAAAATTGATTAGCAAAGCTTAAGATTTCTGATTACCTGATATCTCAAGGAAATATCCAAGTTTGATTTTCATAACAACGATCATTTGCTTCTAACGGGGGCATTTTGTTTTTTTTTTGGCAATTGCTATTTCGGTACTTGAACCAACAATCAATCTACATCGAATATGGAATTTCATTACCTTGTTATTGGAGGTATGGATTAACATTCGATGAACCGACTGCGATTCGTTTGTGTGATAAAAGTCAAAAGATCTTCTGTTGTTTAGCCTAACTCTTGTAGTGCTATAGTTATCTATAGTCTCTAGCTGTCAGGTTTAGCCTGACCTAGTTTTCTAGCTTCACAGTTGAGATTTCACTCTTCACTTTATTATTATTTTTTATTTTACTATTAGGGCGTTCAAGAATCAGTTTATACACGTCTTATTAATACTTCTTCAGACAGGACAATTCACTTTTTTTTTTCTTTCTTCGAATCAACTTGTATGCATATCGAAATTAATTTTTTTCGGACGATCTTAAGGATGGTATTTCAGTTTATTTTTATTGTTTCATTGGTTGAGATTTCACATTTCACTTTATTTTTATTGTTTCATTGGCAACTCTATTTAAATCAGCAGATACCAGGAGAAGATGTAGCACTTGCCAGGAAATTAAGAAACATCGAAAGAAATAGCAACAACCTGTAAATTAAGAATCTCGGAAAGGGGGAATCATATGCACACATCACATGCAAGCAAAAAACACAGTAACCAAAAATGAATAAAATAAAATTTCTATTAAAGCTAACACTCCCAATAAGGTAATTGATTGTATTAGTTATTACCATAATAGCTTGATGGCTTTCGAAAGTTGCAAGGGACCAAAACCCACAAGACTTCATTTACTTTCAAGCAAGGTAATATTTGTTTTTTGGTAATTTAGTTGGTGAGGTGGGAAAATCGTATTTCTTTTAAACCCTATGAAGAAATGATTAAAACATATACAGGGCAAAGTGAGGTTCAGATAGAAGAGATGCGAAAGAAGATAAAGTCCCATTGCACAAAAATTTGAGTAAAAAATAAGACTGGAAAATTTGAAAACAAAAAATAATTTTTTTAACTCAAATGTATAAATTAAAATCTTTGAAAATTAAAAAAAAAAGAATATCCTCTAATTCTTTCTTCATAAAAAATCTGCTTAATGAATCTTGAAGACTCAATCTTAAACAAATATAATTAAACATTGTTTCTTTAAACCAATGAAGATTAAAGAGCTTGCAACTTTCAAAATTTCTTGGAATACAAATGCTATATTTTCGACTTTTCATTTTTTTTTTATTTTCAAACCTTGATTCTTGAGACTTTGGATAGATTTCGAGTCTTCAAAATCTACTTTTACTCTTCGAAATTCTGAAAAATCATGTCAATTGGCGTAGAAGGGCATTCTATTTATAGTGATAGCCTAGTAGGCAAAAGAGGAATCTAAAAGAACTTAATTTCTTTCATCTTATCTCTAAATAATTTTAACCTATTACGTCTAGGCCCGAAAAATAATAGTAAATAATGGTAAATCTAAATTGATTTAAGACCAACTGATAGTTATAAGTGAATCCCCATGTGAAGAAGTCTCATGTCATTTTATATTGTAGACTGAATCAAACTAAAAAGTAGAAAACTACGCAATTGGACGGTTAGGGCTATTTTTGTAATTTTATCCTTTTGACCAGTCAAACCCTATCAAAGCCTATCTAATGATTACAAAATGTTAAATACATAATATTTTTGATTGAATGAAATATTTTGAAAGTTGAACTAACTATTTAAATGGAAATTGAAGAGTGAAGGGCAAAATGAGAATTTTTGGAAAACTTAAGGGCATTTTGGTATTTTATACCTAAAGATATCCATATTGGCCAACCAACATAAATGAAGGAGAGAGAAAGCTTGGTTTTAGAGAGAGAAAGTCATAAAAATCCTAGTGTATAAGCCCTAAATCGAAAAACACACCAAAGGAAAGTTGCTCAACTCGATGAACTCTACCACATACCTTGGAATCAACAATGGGAATGGCCATTTGATAGGTGAATTCCTTCCTTGAAGTTTTGGCCAATGATAGAAAGAGAGAGAAACTCTGTTTTCTGGTTCTGTCTATTTCAAATAATTGTCCTTCGATGTTTAAGCATGTGAATAGCCTTAATTTGAATCACCATCCATGAAATTCGACCAAGGTGAAATTGTAAGGTTACCATGCTCAATTTATAACTTGCTGGTCCTAACATACTATATAAATTAATATCAAGCTGCTAGTGAAGTCAAAACTGGAAAAGGAAGTGTTTTCACTGCACTTGCAATTTGGCATCTAGTATGAAATAGATTGAATTTACTGTTATATTAGGAAATGTGAAAGGTTTTTAGGAGTATTACATTTTTTGTATAAGGAATGTAGACAATTAATTGAGTTTAAATTGTTTTTTGTAGCTTTGAAGTAGTTTGGGTAATGTTGTACAAGTAGGTAAATTACTATTTGCCTACTGGTTTGGTGCTGTAAATTAGACTATACAAGTGGCATTAACACTGCATAGGTAAGGGACATATACAAAAGACATAGGTTGATATCATGATTGCGTTTGAATGATTTGGTTTTTATGAAAAAGTAAATGAAACTGATTGTTTAAGATTTTGAATGAATGAAATATGTTCGGTTTGATTGAAGCCATAAAGATGGGGTTTGAATTGTTTGTGGTTTTGGTTTGATTGAGCTTTTAAAATCAAGATATTGTAATCATTTAAAAGTCAATTGGCTATGGTTATATGTATGAATTGTATTGTGGTTTTGGCTGAATTGAATATATTAATTACGATTGACTTGCAAGAAGGTTTTTAAATATAGTACTATTATGCTGCTGAAATTTTAAAATGACTTTAGATAGAATGCTAATGTTCTAGAAAGGATTGGTTATGTTAAAAGAAGTATTGCAATGATAGATTTTATCGTGATTTTAAAGGTAAATGTTTGAAAGTATCGATTTGGTTTATCATGTGAAGGTTTACCAAAATGACTGTATTAGTTGTTGGAATTTGAAAGATTCAAATGGGTAATTATTATTGAATTAAAGGAAACATTTTAGGAATTCTCTTATGGCTTTTAAGAGATAAATGGTTTGACTTTGAAAATCGTATTGAAAACGTTAGAATTGAAATGAGAGAAACAGTATAGAATCGAAAGTGAAATGATAATGCACCAGCATGCGTCTAGTTACGTACAGTTGCACTGCTCATGTGCATAGTCATTATTTTTATGGTTTTCAATCGTTATGCATACTAGTTTTGAAGTGCATTGTTAATGTTTAAACGATTTGAATGAATGCATAGTTTTGAATGTTTTGGGGTTTGAAAGAACATGAAACGTTTTAGTTTATAGTAATGATAGTTGTTTTATACCGAATGAATTATTTTATAAAGGATTGGTTATTGTAAATGTTTTTGAACATGGTATTCTATGGTTTGAGAATTATACTATGGAAACCGCCTCTAAAGTCCTGAGGGACCTACAGGCTACAGGAGTTCTCTGAGACCGTGACAGTTACTTCTAGGATCCCAAAGGAGCTAAGTGCTACATAGTGTACCTTATCGTTATAATTCATAGAATGGTAAATGAAACTTGGTTCCCAAATTGTTTAAATGTTCTGAATGTATTATCATACTATGTTCTTAAAGTATAATATTTAATGTTTATGGGGATCCAGTAAATGTTTTGAGATAGGGTACCTTCCTTTAGTTGCCTATTGGTAATCATGCCGTAATATAATGTTTGCTGTTAGACATTGAGCAAGTCTACAGCCACCTCTGTATCACCTACTCCGTGGTGGTACTATGAGGTGTAATGTTTGTTGTTGACCTTTAGCAATTCTTCAGCAATCCTCAAGATCTCACTAGCTTCGTGGCACTGGATGGACAACTTTCTGACTATGACCATACTTCTCAATGTTATTTCCCTCTTGGGACCATTGAAGGCCGCATGATATCTTTAGAAAGGTTACTAATTTCTATGTTTAGTGTTTATATATGAAATGTTATCAATTTGAATGATTAATGTGTAATGAGTGGTATCGAATGATATTATTGATTTCAATTGAAACTATTATTAGACTCTTTATTGTTTAACTATTACTGATTTAAAATGTCAGGTTTTGAAATGAAATGTTTATAAGATGCATTGTCAGGGATTTTGAAAGTAATGAATTGTGTTGTTATTGTTTTGGAAAGTAATGAACTGTATTGTTATTGTTTTGAAAGTAATGAATCGTATTGTTATTGTTTTAAAAGAAATGAACTGTATCGTTATGGTTTGAAAAGTAGAGAAATGCATTGTTATGGTTTTGAGAGTAACGAACTGCATGGTTATGGTTTTGAATGCAATGAATTGTATTTACACGGAGATTGAAAAGCATGAATTCATCGTCTGTAAGTTTCATTTGGACTTTTATAGTCGGACCTAGGGTTTGGGACAAGTGAGGTGCTTAAAGCATTCTTCTGTACTTAACCCGGTATCCCTAATCGATTATAGTATCTATTCTTTCCGAGCCCATGTCTAATGTTATCGATTGTCATGAGTCATCATAGACACATGTACAAGACACTTGCATATAGTTAACATGATATCCGTTCTTTTATATGTGTCTCTTACTAGGCTTAAAGCTCACACGCCCTTCTTACTCTTCCTCACAAATTCTCATCAGTATACACGATAGTTGTTGTTTCAATGTTAATTGAAGTGAACTATTAGAAGCCTAGTGTATTGAGTAAGAAAGTATACGATACTTGTTATGATTTTGTAATTAGACAATATGTGTATAGCTAATGTATTTATAGTCTCGGATGTAAATCATATAGTGTATTGTCAAACATGAAAGGAAACTAGTATGATGCATTTTAATTAAGTTGATATTTATACAATCTTATGTTAGGGTACTTCGATTTACATTTTGATGTTATGTTTGATATTATCCATTAAGTGATTTTATGACATAGTGATAGACAGTAAATGAAAATAATAGAATGAACTTACACTGACATCGAATATAAACTAAATAACAATGAATGTGAATGATAATGATTGTACTGACAAAAGAAAGTGAAAATAAAAAGTTAATATGAAATTTTAATATTTTGGGCATGAAACACATGAAGCCATGTCATCTGCAAATTGCCTTTCTTTTTTATCATCATCTGCCTTTCTCCCTAGGATTTCCTTCCAACATGAAGCCATGTCATTTGTAATTTGCCTGTCTTTTTTTGTCATCATCTGCCTTTCTCCGACTCATGTGACATCTCTGTTGCCTCTCTTCCTGTATATAAGCTTTTGTGTCAACAGTTTTTTCTGTCCTTTTGCATTCTTAGGATAGTCCACCTCTCTTAATTTTCAAATCCTCCAATCCTCCTCCCTTCAATGACTTCTGTAGCTTTAGCTTAGAAATTAAGCTTTTGTCTAAAATGAAAGACAACTGTTGGCTCTTATAGGCAATACCGAGAGGGGGGGTGAATCGGTTTTTAACTAACTATAAGCTCGTTTTGTGATTTTTCTAAATTCTCTAGCCTATATTAATAATTTCTAAGTTCTTTAGGCTAGGCAAGCATGCAATCCAAGTTCAATGCAATAAACATAATATAATTGCAAGTAATTAAAGAAAGTAAGGAAAGAGAGATTTACACAATCGATTTATAGAGGTTCGGCAACCTTGCCTACGTCCTCTACCTTGAGACGCTCCCAAGGATTTTCTCCAAATCCACTATCTTGAATTTGTGATTACAATCCCTCTTTTCTAGGCTCAAGAGTAACCTCCCTCTTTTTCTAGGCTCAAGAGAAACCTCTCTCTTTTTCTAGGCTCAAGAGAAACCTCTCTCTTTTTCTTAGGAGGCTAAAGAGTAACCTCCCTCTTTTTCAAGGCTTAAGAGAAACCTCCCCTTTACAAGGAATGAAGTGAGTTTACAAATGAGTAATCAAAGAAAGCCTCTAGATAGGCAAGTGATTACAGAAATTAAGCACAAGGAAAAACCTATACAATATTTTGTGCTACTATAAACAAGGAATATGTGAATGATAGAAGATGAAGACTTTGTAGCTCTTGATTTGTTGTTTGAGGCTTGAGGATTTGAGGAATATGTGTTTTGGAGTTGCTGAGTAGTTCCTCTTGCTTCCTTTAGCTTCTAAGCCTCTATTTATAGTCCCTTGGATGTATTCTAGCCGTTGGGTGGAGCCAAGATTGAATATGACCGTTGTATCTCACAAAACTAGCCGTTATAGGCTATTTTCGGGCAAAGGGATCGATCCTGCTACAGTGGGGATCGATCCCTTTTGTCCAGAATCTTGATTCTGGGCTTCAGGGACCTTGGGAAGACTTTCTGCCAAAAAGGGATCGATCCTGCTACAGTGGGGATCGATCCTTTTCTTCCAGAGAGCATTTTTCCTGCACTTTTGGGTTAGAAATGATATGACCTTTGATCCTAATTCAACCCAAACCATTTATAAGTTTTAAGGGAGTTTTTCTTAACTTTCTCAGATGAAAGACATGTCCAAAAATTCATCAAGTGATTTTCTAAAATATTCAAAATATTTATAAAGAATCAAGACCAATAAGGATATGCATCATTAAATCATGATCTTAATGTTTGATATGATCACTTGAAGTATATTGAGAAAATCATGTGTGACAAGGCAAATTTACAATATGAATTAAAACATTAAAGCTTACTTAAGTTTTTGTCATTTCAAAATATATATGGCAATTTAAAGCTAACAATCTCCCCCTTTTTGATATGACAAAACTTAATGTAAATTTGCTTTGAAAATTCTTTGATAAAATACTCCCCCTCAAATAAAGCAGGATTTTATAAAGCTCCCCCTTAATATAAGCATGGGTTTTGAAAATGAATTTTCCCTCATTATCTCTCCCCCTTAATATCTCTCCCTATATCTATCTCTCCCTTTATCTATCTCTCCCCCTTTATCTATCTCTCCCCCTTTTTGTCATAGCAAAAAGAAGGAAAAAAAATAAAAAAAATGCTCCCCCTAAAATCATGGCTATGTGAGAACAAATAAAAATGCTCCATCCAACAAGAAACATGTTAGTACATGGGACTCATAGCACAAATTAATAAGTCAATATTCACAAAGAGTATGAAATATTCATGCAATGAATATGACTTATGATCCTATACCAATTGTTTATAAATAATTTTGATACCAATTGTTGATAATTAATTTTGCAAGAAAGTTCCAATTGGTAAGAAGTTAAGCAAGCACCTAAGTATATCAATTGTTCTCTAAGGTCCAACTAAGGTGTATGGTAATACATCATGATTATGAGCTGAATTAGATGACATATCATATGCATGAGCTCATAAATCATGTTCAAGCAAGAGTGTGCATAGAATCAAGACATATAGCAATTAACTACAAATTCTAGCACACAAGAGTTTTCATGCAAAAATATCCTAAATGAGTTCTTCTCTATTTGTCATTTCAAACTAAAGAGCATGAGAAGAATTGTCAATTTAAAGCTCATATCAATTGGCAATTTAGATTTGGCTTACCAATTAGTGAAAATATGGTTGCCAATGATACTAAGTGTTATTTCAATCTAAATACCAATTGTTACTTATGGTTGACTTACACATTTTGCATGATTCCAATATTTATGTGTAGTGTTCATGTCAAGAAAATAATCATTCTAAATATGTAAGAACACAATCACACATCATCAAATATGCATATGGATTAATTAAACATTAGCACACTATCATAAAGTATTAATCCATATCCATATTCATATTCACAAAGTTATACCGTATGGAAGAAACAATCAAAGTATTCAAGCAAACACATTTTCTTCCATGTTTTTAAGCACAAAAATCCTATGCTCATTTTCCAATTCAAGTCCTTAACCAATTATGAGCAAGGAAAGATTACCATTTTAATCATTTAATAGCCATATCCCTAGTTAATTTTAACGTTTAAGGTTCCAAAGGGTATATGCTATTTTAGCTAAAATAGATTTGTCTAATGAAATCAATATCATGCTTAAGTATATTTTAACAATAAAATTCATAATCTATGAGTGAGGTTAAGTACAAAATATCATGAAAGCAACTAATCTCATCTCATAGGCATGATTATTGATTCAACTTAAGCAAACATGCATGTTCAACATCAAAACAATCAAGAGTCTATGCATGTGTATCAATTGTTTGTGTTGTCATTAATGCTCAAGTTCCATAATAATTTGGCTATAAAGAATTAATTTCATGGATGATAAATTTTCATGTAACTCAACATTTATGATTCATTTATCATCACTAATTATAACCCAAGGAAAAGTATGACCTTTTACCAATTGTTGAATTTACATTTGAAATCAATCCTTAAGGTCAAGTTTTAATTATTCTTCCACTAGATGTATAATTATCATGAAACCTAGCGTGGAGTAGTTGAGTCAAGCTAATAAACATAATCCTATAAGCATGCTTGACTAAGATGAACAAAAGATATGAAAAACACTCATCATGCACTAGTTCATCAAATTCTCAAATATATCCATAAATCATTGAAATAAATCTCAAAATTATGTTTAAGCATTCATTGAAAGTATGTTTCAAGATTATTTCAAGAGTTATGCAAATCATGAATGTTTTCAACAAGAAAAATGATTTTGCACTTGTGAGCTCAAGAAAAATGGTATTGATTGTTGAAAGTGATACCATTTGTTAGAAATGATATTAATTGATGGAGTTGAGGCATGATATCAATGAAAAATGAATTTTCATATATTAAATATCATCAAAAATAAGTTAAAGCAATGAATTTTGAGTTGAGAAGAGAGAAAATATCAAAACAATGAAAAGTTCTTCTCAATTTCGGTTGAAAACATGCAGGAGTGCCTTTTCTGGCCTGGGGGGATCGATCCTGCTACAGTGGGGATCGATCCCTCATATGTTCCTGCAGATTCTACAGTTGTTTTGACAGAAAATTGGACTTGTGAGGTACCAAAACTTCGTTTTTGAGTAATTTAAGTTCAAGTAAAGGTTTAAACATTTGTAAAACATGATTTTGGACTTGTATGAATGAAAAACAAGAATGAAAAACCATTTAACAAAAGATTTTGCAATTTTGGAAGAATTTTCACAATAAAATGCATTTTTGGCCTCAAAGGAGGTCATTTTGAGAGTTATGCTTATTTTGGCCAAACCAATGCATTGAATTTCATAAATATGTCAAAACAAACTTGTTCACATAGATTTTAAGCACATATAACATTAAAGCATACATCTTGTGAACAACATGCCATGATTTCTAATATGCGTATTCTTCATTAAGGCTCATGACATGGGATTTTGCATATATGACATATTTAACAACTTTTGAGCAACTAAATGTATTATCTAAACATATCAAACTTGCTCAAACTACAGAGATCCAATAATCATTTCAAAATCATAAATCATGCTTTTCATTCAATGCATCAAGTACTATTCATCAAACATTCAAAAATCATTTATCATGCCTTTTGTTCAATCATTCTACTTATAATGCATCAAAGATCATCAACAAACCATATCATGAACAATAAAAAGTTTATGGAGTAAGGAATTAAGCTTACAATACTCCTTTGCTTGAGAATGCTTTGCCTTGATGTGTTGAGTCCACCTTGAGCTATCCTTTGAAGAATTTTTGTGATGGATCCTCAAGCTTTTCCTTTTTCTCATTGGCACAAGCAATCTCCATGAGGGGTGTGTAGAGCATTTGATCTCCATTGCTTCTTTGTATTCTCATACTCTAACACTCCTACAACAAACACATTCATGCATGCTTTGGTACCCAAATTTTCTTGGGTCCATGAGAGTTAGTGCAAATAATTTTTGATCCTTTTGGGATCCATGTCAAGCACAATTCATCATTATTTATTGCATGCTTTGGCATCCACATCTTCTTAACTACTCTTCCTCTAAATGTAGTTTTTCTATATGTGCATGCTTGTGAAGAGTGTCCTAGTCTATTGCATAGTGTGCATGTGAGAGATATATCATGCATAGAATTTTTGCTCACAAGGAAATTCTTTAGATGAGTTTCTTTTTGTATTGCATTATAACCTAACCCATCTTTATCAAAGAAAGCTCTTTGGGTCTCTAACATATGATCTAGCTTTTGTTGACCCATATAAAACCTAGAGAATGAGTTATGCAAATTTGTATTCTTTTTATTTAACTCATTTATTTCTAAGTTAGCCTCTTCTAGTTTCTTCTCTAATTCTAGCTTAACATTGGTCAAGGTTTCCTTTTCTATTTTCAAATTAGCAATGATTTTCTTATATTTAGAATTCATGCATTGAAATTCATTTGCTAATTCATCAAAGGCATTTTGTAACTCATCAAATGTAAAGTCATTATTTTCACTAGAGCTACTACTAGCCTCATCATCACTAATAGCCATAAAGCATGAGTAAGCTACCTCTTCATCTACGTTTTCCTCATCGGAGCTATCACTATCGCTCCATGTAGCCACAAATGCTTTCTTCTTAGGTTTCCTATCCTTTTCCTTCCTAAGTAAGGGGCAATCTAACTTAGTATGACCCCGTTCATTACACTCATAACACACTAAAGGGTCTTTTTCTCTTCTACTTGACTCTCCCCTATGATGTCTTCTATTTTGCTCTCTCTCATTCATTCTCATGAACCTATTGAATCTTTTGGCAAACATTGCCATTTCCTTTTCTTCCTCACTTCCACTCTCATCACTATTGTCTTCAATAACCTCATAAGTGGAAGACTTAAGTGCTACACCTACTTTCTTTGAAGGCTCTTCATTTCTTTTCAATTTCATCTCATATGTAAGTAGGGAGCCCATAAGTTCATCTAGAGACAAGGTGTTAGGATCCTTAGATTCTTCTATTGCGGTCACCTTTGCCTCCCAAGATTTTGGCAAGCTATTCAAAATTTTCTTAACCATTTCTACATTGGAATAGCTCTTGCCTAATGCCTTAAGTCCATTAATTATATCATTAAACCTAGTGAACATTTCGCTAATGGACTCATTTTCTTTCATCCTAAATAGCTCATAATCATGTGTGAGCATTCCTACTTTTGTTTCTCTAACTTGATTTGTCCCTTCATGTGTGATGGCCAATTTGTCCCATATTTGTTTAGCATTCTCACATAGAGAGACTCTATTATACTCATTGGGACCTAATGCACAAAAGAGAGTGTGCATAGCCTTGGCATTCAATTGTGCCAATCTCATATCATTTGTGTCCCACTCATCCTCATTTTTAGGGACATCTTTTCCATCTACTTTCTTCATTGGAATTTTGGGACCATTTACAATCACTCTCCACACTTCATAATCATTGGATTGTACAAATAACATCATTCTAGTTTTCCAATATGAATAGTTCTCACCATTAAAGAGTGGAGGTCTAACTAATGATTGTCCCTCTTCTCCTAGGGGTGTGCCTATATTCAAATGAGCCATTTAAGATCGTTTTGCTCGATAGAGGTTAGTCTAATTCAATCTCGAGCCCAAGCTCTGATACCAATTGTTGGCTCTTATAGGCAATACCGAGAGGGGGGGTGAATCGGTTTTTAACTAACTATAAGCTCGTTTTGTGATTTTTCTAAATTCTCTAGCCTATATTAATAATTTCTAAGTTCTTTAGGCTAGGCAAGCATGCAATCCAAGTTCAATGCAATAAACACAATATAATTGCAAGTAATTAAAGAAAGTAAGGAAAGAGAGATTTACACAATCGATTTATAGAGGTTCGGCAACCTTGCCTACGTCCTCTACCTTGAGACGCTCCCAAGGATTTTCTCCAAATCCACTATCTTGAATTTGTGATTACAATCCCTCTTTTAACCTCCCTCTTTTTCTAGGCTCAAGAGAACCTCTCTCTTTTTCTAGGCTCAAGAGAAACCTCTCTCTTTTTCTTAGGAGGCTAAAGAGTAACCTCCCTCTTTTTCAAGGCTTAAGAGAAACCTCCCCTTTACAAGGAATGAAGTGAGTTTACAAATGAGTAATCAAAGAAAGCCTCTAGATAGGCAAGTGATTACAGAAATTAAGCACAAGGAAAAACCTATACAATATTTTGTGCTACTATAAACAAGGAATATGTGAATGATAGAAGATGAAGACTTTGTAGCTCTTGATTTGTTGTTTGAGGCTTGAGGATTTGAGGAATATGTGTTTTGGAGTTGCTGAGTAGTTCCTCTTGCTTTCTTTAGCTTCTAAGCCTCTATTTATAGTCCCTTGGATGTATTCTAGCCGTTGGGTGGAGCCAAGATTGAATATGACCGTTGTATCTCACAAAACTAGCCGTTATAGGCTATTTTCGGGCAAAGGGATCGATCCTGCTACAGTGGGGATCGATCCCTTTTGTCCAGAATCTTGATTCTGGGCTTCAGGGACCTTGGGAAGACTTTCTGCCAAAAAGGGATCGATCCTGCTACAGTGGGGATCGATCCTTTTCTTCCAGAGAGCATTTTTCCTGCACTTTTGGGTTAGAAATGATATGACCTTTGATCCTAATTCAACCCAAACCATTTATAAGTTTTAAGGGAGTTTTTCTTAACTTTCTCAGATGAAAGACATGTCCAAAAATTCATCAAGTGATTTTCTAAAATATTCAAAATATTTATAAAGAATTAAGACCAATAAGGATATGCATCATTAAATCATGATCTTAATGTTTGATATGATCACTTGAAGTATATTGAGAAAATCATGTGTGATAAGGCAAATTTACAATATGAATTAAAACATTAAAGCTTACTTAAGTTTTTGTCATTTCAAAATATATATGGCAATTTAAAGCTAACAACAACAGCAAGCTGCTAGGTTGTGAAAAACGTGTAAAGATAAAAATTTAAATTAACAAATTCATTGGATTTGTTAAAATAAAAAATAACAAAAATAAATAACAATCATTGAAAATTTCTCATTAATAGATTTTTTTGAAAATTTGTAGTGAAATTTGTCAAAAAAAATAACTTAAGAATAATTTAGTAGGTTTTATCAAATTTTTGAAATAGTCCATATAATTATCTAAGCACATGACAATTTAAAAATTTAATAAAGACAGACATAAAGAACAATAAATATATTAAATAAGGTGAAATATTTAAATATAAATGAATAGAAAACAATATAAATGGTATTTTTTTAAAATCTTGTTAGCTAAGTAGATATTTTTAAAATTTTATCAATTTGTAAGCACATTTTAAAAAACTTTTCCACGTAAAGATTTTTATTTATTACTAAATCAAATATATAAATATTCAACATAAAAAATAAAAAATTAATAAAAATAAAAACAATAAAACAAAAATTGTATAAATAATACACTTATTTTTTAAATGTTGTTCATTATTTTATTGATTAATTAATGTTATAAATTTTCAATTAATAGATATATAAAATTTGACCCCAAGCGAAGCAAATGCCAAATATTAGTTATTTAAAGTAGTCTTTCAATTTGTACCATTCACTTAGTTTTCAATTGTATTCCAATTGTTACCTCTTCAATGGTTCTAGAAAAAAGTGAAAGATAAAAACTATCCATTTTCTATTTTCTTCATTTTTGGGGTCAAGACCTTAATTTTTAAAATTTTTTAAATATGTTCTTCAATTAATACTATTCATCCTAAATATTTAATTTTGTCGCATATCATGTGTTTAGTGGTGCAACTTTATTTTAAGGCTTTCAATCTTTTTAGCTCTTAACTTTTTTTTTTATTCTGAGTGTGACAATAAATTTTTTATATTATCGATTAAGAATTGATTTATCAGTTATGTATAAAAACAACGTTAAAAGATTGTTTGGTTATCATGTAATAAGTTTTTTTACTCACCACATATATTTTTTAAAAATATTTTTATTAATAATTATTAATCTCTATAATAAATTTTAAATATATAAATACTATATTCAAATAGATTGCTTAATTGATGTATAATGAATACTTAATAATTAAATAATACTTGCAAATGCATGTGAGTTACACATTTAAAAAAATATATAAATTACAATTACAAATGTGTTTATTTAATTTTTAAATGATTAAATTTTATATATTTAATTTTGATAATTAATAAAATGTAAATGTTGTTGCTCAAAACAACAATGAGGAATTGTTGACGTAAGCAACTCGATTCTTTTACACACGTGACACTGGATGATTTTGCAAGAACAAAGAAGTCAGAGAGACGCAGGGGGTGGTTCCCTGCGTAGGCACTCCGATGTTTAAGTCAACATAGTATTCTTGGAAGTATTGTACGTAAAAGCCAAAAAGTAGTCAAAAATATTAGAGAATAAAATAATATATGTGGCTTATTTATAGGCAAATAAATTACCGTTATTGTAGCAGTAATTACTAGGGGCAATATTTTCTTTTTGCGGTTCTGGAGAGTTTGTTTTTTGTACGTCCCAAAAACTCTAACTCATGTCATTCCACAGAGGCGAGAGGATACTTGTTGCTAGGTGACAGGTACTCTCCGCAAAGTAGAAACTTACACTGGGCTGAAGGCTATCTACGGCTAGGCGAGAGGCTATCTCCCGCCCTACGAGAGGCTTCCACTCGCAAGCGGGAAGGAATCTTTAGGCAGTGAGAGGCAATATTCGGCCGAATGGGAGATGGTCTCTCGCTCAGCAGGAGGTGGTCTCCCACACGGCAAGAGAGTGTCTCCCACTTGATGTGGCCACGTGACCCAATATGACTGTGCCACGTGGCTATTAAGCTGTCTCCACGATTCGACTTTTCTATATCAATTGCTCCACACTCTGTTATTGGATTTTTTCTATTAAAGAGAGTATATATACATAGATTCGAGGATATTTTGATCATTTTATGGATTGTTTGGCATTTTTTGCATGTTACGAAGTTTCTCTCGGGGAGTTGTTTTTTGGTGCGTGACATTTGGTATTCCCTGTCGTAGCTATAAAAGCAGCAAAAGGTGAGCTGAACTTGTAAGAAATCCTCTGTAACAACACTCAACCGCACGTCCTAAGCCTCCCGCACCCTCTAGTCTGCTGCACGCCTTAAGTCTCCCGCGTGCTTAGCCTACCACGCATCCGAAGTCTTTCGCCCTCTTTAGCTTGCCGCAGAGAGTAAGTCTTCCCAATATCTATCACACTAGTTTCTAGGCTCCCATGTCCTTTGTAGTCTCCCGTAGGGTCTAGGTCTGCCATAGGGTCTAGGTTTGTCACATATATCATCCATTTTCTTCTTTGTTTCTTCTGTTGTTAGTTATGGCTTCTCACAGTGTAGGTAAAACGTTAAGGAAGGGTGGTGTTACTTCTAAATTAACCGATGCAGACTTAGAAGAAATCAACACTCGTTTCCCCCTTCCTACAGGTTATCGATACAAACTCTCGACCAATAGGGAACATTCCCTTGATTTAGTTACTAGTGGCGTAGCTGTACATAAGGCTTCTATTGTTTTTTGTTTCCATTTCCCACTTCCTGAATTAGGACTAGACTTTCTTAGGTATAAGAAGATCGTTTCACGTCAAATTCACCCCTATGGTTAGGCTCAGTTAGTGGGATTCTCAGTAGTGTGCCATGACATAGGCATCGTTCCCGTTATCCCCTACTCAACGCGTTCTTTAAGGTTCGTGGGTTGCCTGGGTTAGTAACGTATTCCCTTCAAAGGTTAACAGAAAAAGGGTTCCTTAATAAGATTTTTCAGATCTCCCTAACAAATTACACAAATTTGAAAGCGCGTGGGTCGTTGTTTAGCTTCCAAGGGATCTGAATATCCATACTAGATGGAACCCTGATACTAGTGATCACACGAGGCACTCAAAAAAACTTAGCTTAGTTTTTTTTAGAGACTAATTCAGGGAATCCATACAACTTATTTGTTCTACCGAGGAACGAAACTTATTTTCTCTCTTAACTCTCGAGAAATTACTGCAACTGGTTGGGGAGTAGGCAGAATTATTTTTGAGACTTCCACCATTCCTTTGAACCTACCCTCATCCTCAAGCACTCATATTTTCGCTCCCAATAATCCACCCGTGGTCCCTGTAGTCGAGCCAACAAACTTCGTAGGTCACTTAATAGATGATTCTTCTTCAGACTCGGGGGATGAAACACCCGAGACCATGGGTGCTAGTAATTCATCCGAAGAAGACCTTGAGTGGAAGCATGGCGACGCTTTTGGGAGTCCCTTCTTTGACTTCCCATTAGATGAGAACTTAGCCAATATAAACGACATTGACGACCTTTTATGTTTTGATCGATGATTTTTACATTTGCATATGTGTTTAATGTTTTTCAACCTGGTATGCTAACCCTCTTCTCTCGTGTTATGCAGATATTTCAAGACGCCATTCGTAGGAGGAAAGCCATCGTGTCCTCTTCCAGGTTTCCTCCTATCCGCCCCGAAAACAGCTTCAAGTCGAGGCTTCTGCTTTCGAGCGTCATCGCACCGTTACTCCTCCTCCAGTTGCTGGTGAGCCTAGTCGGCCTGCGCAAGAGACCGAATGGGGCAAAAAAAGGAGATACATCATTTGTTACTGTCCCACGCATAGTTCGAAAGGTCATGAGAGTTCAGGCTTGCAAAGAAGTGAATTTGCTCCCCAGGAGGGTGATCCCGACATCGCAATGGACGGGAGCGCCCCTCACAAGCCTTACCGTGAGTATCGAAAGAGGCTGTTTGTCAAAGATGCGATGCCTGCAAGGTTAATTTTGCCTAAGATGGCACCTCTTACACTCAACGTTATCAAGTAGATGGAGGAAAGGTCGTTGATGGGGATGACTTCCAGACCTACCTCAGTGTTAATGACAATGACAATATTGAAGAACTCAAGGTTGCTTCTCGCCTGGCTTGGAGCACCATTCTTCCTCAAGATGAGAAGGAGATTATCCAAAATCTTTCCATAGGTGAGCACAGCTCAGATTACCTTGTGATGAGGGTAAGAGCTTCGGCCTTTTTTTGAACGTATATGTTTTATCTTTCTCCGTCAAGGTTTTTAATTATCTTCTTTTGTTTTGCCAGGCTATGCAACAAGTGGTGGTTGTTAATACGCAGCATAGGACCTATAGGGAGCGGACCGAAAAGGAGTTGCACCAACTTCAGGAAGTGCACATGGCACTTCAGAATGAGGTTAATCAACTCCTCTCACTTCCTAACAGAGTGGACGAGTTGAAGAGGGGGAATGAAGTTTTGAGATCCCAAATAGCGGACCTTGAACTGAAGCTGAGCAATGAACATGCGAAGACTCAATCTTTATAAGGGTTCCGAGAGGCTTATGGAAAAAGCAATGGATGATTTATGGGCCACGAGGTCACAATGAGATGAAGCCATAGATGAAATATATAGCTTACTGGAGCGACAGAAAGTGGTTCGTGTCGAAGCTGTATGAGAATATCACCTTTCTCAAGATTGCTTCGAAGAGGAAGCAAGTTTATTCGGCGAGTTTCGTCAAGTACAGTTTCTACCTCGCTCGTGCTTGGCTAGAAAAGGAAAAGCCTAACGAGACGTTCCTAGCGCTTCGATTTTCCGAAGAAGTGGAATTTTATAATCCTCCTCATTGGATCGTATACGAGCCTGATTCAAAGAAGCTCGAGGACTACCTGGAGAAAGGGGCCATAGACAATTTGGAAAACCTTGAAGGTCCTTGGCCCCCTTGTCAGCTATGTAGCCAACCTGGGCCCATTGAGGCCTTGCAGGGTTTAGACAGCGAGGATCTTCAATTCTCTGACTCTACCGAGGTTGAGCCTACATTGGACCCTACAGTTGTCGAGACTGTAGAGCCTCCAAGTGACGTTCAAGTTATCGATGTTCTCGCTCCTGAAGGTCCAATCGAGGACTAGGCTTCTGCTCCCCTTCCAAACCCTGGTCCTACGATTAAGTGATTTGGACATTTCTTTTTTTTTTCTTTATGTTATTTTCTTTCTCCATGCAGTTGTAATTCATATTTTTCTTTTAGAACTTTGTCAGTTGTAAATAATTCATTTTTCTCTTAGTAAAAGTGGTCTCTTTTTGTCATTTCTTTTTTCTACCTTACTTTGCACGTAAACTTGTAATACTGTAATAAATAACCAAAGCATAGCCAAAAATATGCGTAATATGTTATTATAGCATGGTTACAATATGTGTTCTAGGCTATCTCCTTAGCACATCATAAGATAATATCTGAGGATAAGACTATAACATTTTTATAGTCACATCATTGAATAGAATGCCAACGTATTAAAATGTTATAAAAGCCATATCTATTAATAAAATCATAATGTACCTTGCAACCATATTGCTCCCCAGTTCTTCTCACGAAATAGTATCGCTTTCTTCGCAAAGAAGAACTCTTACTTAAGCATTGTGCCCGTCTTGCGGATTTTCGCTTAGGGACTTATTTGATTTGCCCGTCTCATGCATTTTTCGCTTAAGGACTTTTTGGTTTGCCTATCTACGTATTTTTGCTTAGGAACTTTTTCCATTTGCCCATCTCGTACCTTTTTGCTTAAGGACTTTTTGGTTTGCCTGTCTCGTGCATTTTTCGTTTAGGGACTTTTTCGATTTGCCTATCTCGCACCTTTTTATACTTAGGGACTTTTTGGTTTGCTCGTCTCACTCATTTTTCACTTAAGGACTTTTTGATTTGTCCGTCTTGTGCATTTTTCGCTCAGGACTTGTTTGATCTGTCTGTCTCGCACCTTTTTGTGCTTAGGGACTTTGTGGTTTGGCCAGCTTTTGCTATTGTTATTCTTATTCCTACAATGCATTTATAAATCAAATTATCACTATAGAAAATATAAAATATGAAAAACTGGCCTCTTATTCATGAGTTAAGTAGTAATATCATGTGATATTTGCCATACATGCAAAACAATCCATAAAGTAAAAACAATAAAATAATAAAGTAAAAAAATACAAGATTCTCATTGTCAGTACAACTTTAAATGATTAACATTCCAAGTCTTTGATATCCTTTTTTCCTTGCAGGGTCTCCAGAGTGCATGTATTCGGTCTAATCATCCTCCTCACTCTATAAGGTCTTTCCTAATTAGATCTAAGCTTACTATCCCCATTGTATGCGTTTGTGATGGCTAATTTCCTTAGCACCAGATCTCCCTCTTGAAATTCCCTACCTTTAACTCGAGCATTATAGTACCCTGCTATACGCTATTGGTAGGCTGCCAACCTCATCCTTGCCGTATCCATTAGTTCATCGATTAGACCAAGGTTCTCTCTGAGCCCCTGGGAGTTGACTTCTTGCACATAAGGGATCATTCTACGCGACGTTGCTCCAATCTCAATTGGAATGAAGGCTTCAGTTCCATACACCAAATTAAATGGTGTTTCTCTTATCGACACCCGACTTGTTGTCTTATAGGCCCATGGGATACTAGGGAGCTTGTCCACCCATGCTCTCTTTGCTTTATCTAATCTAGTTTTTAGCCCATGAAGTATGGTTCAGTTATTGACTTCGACTTGCCCATTAGCTTGAGAGTATAAAACGGATGATATCCTGAGCTGAATATTCAACCCTCTACAAAACTCCAAGAAGGCATTATAATTGAATTGTTTTTCGTGGTCAGCAATTAACACCCGAGGGATTCCAAATCAGCAAATTACGTCTTTCCACACCATTGCCTCTACTTTCTTTTCAGAAATTGTGGCCAAAGGCTTTATCTCTATCCACTTAGTAAAATAATCAGTCACTACTAGCAGATACTTCTGCTGTCCTATCCCCAAAAGAGAAGGTCCCAAAATGTCCAACCCTCATTATGCGAAAGGCGTAGGTTGAAAAGTGTATTGGAGGGCGGAGACAGGTGCCGACGCAATAGGAGCAAATCTCTGGCACTTTCACATTTTCACACCTTATCAGAGGCATCTTGTTTTAATGTAGGCTAGCACGGAGTATCTTCGAGGCTAGTGCTCGAGCCCCCAAGTGTTCACCGTATATGCCTTCGTGGACTTCAGTTAATGTGTATTCAGCTTGTTCAGGTCCCAAACATTTCAACAAGGGCATAGTGAATCCCCTCTTATAGAGTTCCCCATTTACATTGTGAATTTGGCTCTTTGCAATTTTAACCTCCGAGCTTTGTCTCTATCATAGGGGAGCTTTCCTTCCAGGATGTAGTCTACGATCGGGTTCCTCCAATCATTTCCAATTTCAACATCACAGACTCCCTCCTTTCCAATACTCGGTTTAGCTAGAGATTCCACATTTACGATTCCACCTTTCACTCCCCTAGAGGAGGCTAGCTTGGAAAAGGCATTTGCTTGACTGTTTTCAAATTGGTTGATTTGGATCAGTCGAAAGTTTCTGAATGGTTGTGATAGCAACTGAACCTTCTGCAAATACGGCACTAAAGTAGGCTCCCGTGCCTCATACTCACCAAGAAATTAATTTACCACAAGTTAAGAGTCACTATGGGCCATTAAATTACTAGCTTCAAGCTTCTTGGCCATTTTCATTCCGGCTATCAAGGCTTCATATTCAGCTATATTATTAAAGCTCAGGAAGTTAAAATGCAAGGAGTATTCAAAGACTTCTCTTTCGAGTGAAACTAGTACAATACCAGTCCCACTACCATCCACATTACAAGCTCTACCCACAAACAATTTCCACCAGATTGGCTCCGATTCTCCTTGAGTCTCACGACCAGTGCATTCGATAATAAAATCTGCCAACGCCTGCCCTTTTATTGCCTGACAATGCTGGAAGTGTATATCCGTACTTGCTAAGCTTGATAGCCCACTTGGTTAGACATCCTATGTGTTTTGGTTTCTGCAATATTTGCCTTAAAGGTAGGTCGGTTAGAATAGTTACCAAGTGGGCTTGGAAGTAGGGGTGTAGGTTGCGAGTTGCCATCGCCAACGATAAGGCCAGCTTTTCAACTTGTGGTATCTCGTTTCTGCATCTAACAAAACTTTGCTTACATAATAGATTGGGCAATCCCTATCCCCATCTTTCATTAACAAAACTGGGCTAACTGCTTTCTCGCCTACTCCCAAGTACATATAAAGCCTATCTCCTTCTTGCGATCATGACAGCAATGGCATTTCCTTCAAATATTCCTTTAACTTATCAAATGTAGCTTGACATTCTTCAGTCCATTCAAAGTTTTTTACTCCTTTAATTGTTCGAAAGAATGGGAGGCTCTTTTCCATCAACTTAGATAGAAAACAATTCAGGGTTGCTATCCTCCTAGTAAGCCTTTGCACTTCCTTGACAGTGCCAAGTGGTTTCATATCTAAGATAGCCTGAATCTTTTCAGGGTTAGCTTCAATTCCTTAGTTGGTAATCATGAACCCTAAGAATTTCTCCGATCTAACTCCAAATGAATATTTATCGGGGTTTAACTTCATATTGTATTGGTGCAGTACCTTGAACACATTCGCCATTTTTTCCACGTATGACTCCCCTTCACGGCTTTTTATAATCATGTCATCCACGTAAGCCTCCATTGTGTTGCCTAATAAATCTTTGAACACCTTATTCACCATTTGTTGGTATGTGGCACCCGTGTTTTTCAGATCAAAAAGCATTACTCGATAGCAATACGTTCCACTGTCAATAATAAAATAGGTTTTCTCCTCGTCGTCTAGGTGCATCATAATCTAGTGGTATCTTGAAAAAACGTCTAAAAAACTCAAGAGTTCATACCCCGAAGTCTCATCCACCAACTTATCAATACGCAACCGCAGGTAAGAATCCTTAAGGCAAGCTTTATTTAGATTTGTGAAGTCCATACACATCCTCCACTTTCCATTAGCTTTTATCACCATCACTACATTCACCAGCCATTCAGGATAATTGACTTCCTTGATAAATCTCGCTTGTAGCAAGTAAGCAACTTTGAAATTTCTTCATCTATAACTTGCTGCCTCTCAGGAGCGAAGTTTCTTTTCTTTTGTTTGATTGGTTTGCCTCCTGGGATAACATTCAACCAATGACAGGCAACTTCCGGGTCTATTCCAGGCATGTCAGCTGGAGACCATGCAAAGACATCTACATTTTCCTTCAAAACATTGAGCTATCTCCTTCTTATTCTCCTCGGGCAACTGGCTTCCCACATAAGCCTCCTTTTCTTCATCGTTTTCAACCAATCGAACCGCCTCTATTTCTTCATTAGGCTTTGGTTTTGGTGACTCTTCTATAGTGAGAGTTTCTTTTCTTTAGGGCCCCTTGCATGTGGTGGATGCGATATAACACGTCCTCGCTCTCCTTTGGTCCCCTTTCACTTGGCATACACCATGAGGTATCGAAAACTTTATTAATAAATAACAGGGGGAGACCACGGCTCTCATATCATTTAATAGCGGTCACCCGAAAATCATATTATAGGCCACTGAAGTTAACTTTACCACTATAAACAATACCTGGCGAGTAATGCTCCTCTAGTTTTCTCCCAATGTGACAGGTAGTTAAACTGCTCCTACTACCTTCACTTTCTCACCAGAAAATCGATATAGTGGTGTGGGTACAGGCTTCAGTCTATCTTCGGTAATGTTTATCTTCTCGAAGCAGTTCCAATAAATCAAATTTATTGAACTCTCGTTATCAACTAGGATCTGGCTAACGGGTGCTTCGCCACGACTGTCGAGATCACTATTAGTTGTCATGAGGGATCACTACATCTCTTTTATTGGTTGGCGTGAAGGTAATGGGCTCCTCATCCTACCTTTCTTCCATCATCGAGTTTACCTGATAAGCCTGCCGGGCATAAGATTTTCTAGACGATGAAGAAGTGTCGACCATTGATTCTCTGCTTGATATAACATTGATCACTGGACTCGTAGGCTCATTGTCTTCCTCCTGATTCCTTCTATCTACCCTTCTATTCTCATTCCTCCTGGTATCCTCATTTCTTCCTCCATTTCTCATATTCCCGTCTCTCCTATCTCTGGGATTATTTCCCCTATTACACGTTGGATAATTGTTTCTTTCACTTCTCCACACGAATCGATCTATTTTACCCTCCCGCGTTAGCTACTCAAGTTGATTCATTAACTGTCTACACTTTTTGTGGAATGTCTGTGTCCTGAGTGGAAACTACAATATGAATATATGTAACAGCCCGTTACCACATTTTTCACGTATTTCCATACAACTTTACCGGTTGGGTTGTCTGTGATGCCAATAACATTCTACAATGATAGTGATAAATAATAATATTTATTTATCAAATACGGAATATGAAATTTCTTTTCATTATTCCTTACATCTGACATCCCATATTGTCTTTATTTCACTAAAGTAGTACTGTATACATATGTCTGAAATGTAAAAGAGAAGAAACTGTACCTGTCATGTTTAACATCCCTATTGGAGCTACTTCTCTAACTCCGTGTCTTTTATCTATGGAGTTAAAACAAAGGGGTGAGCGATTCATACGCTCAGTAAAGGAAACATATGTTGCTTTATAAAACAAAAACTATATACCACAAGTATTTGTTTTCCCTAACATCATACCAAGTAGGAAAACAGTGGATATAGTAAACAGTACTCTCAAAACATCATTCAAATCACTGGCTAGTCAGTTTACTTTAAAATGTAGTAAACAGTAAATAGGATTTAACAAATCCTCTTAGTAAACAGAAATCAACAAGTTGAGACTAAGCATCACCCAATAAATAAGCCATGCTATCATCGTTTCCCCTCCCACTTGCGAGAACGGAATCTACCGCTATTGGGGTGCACCCATAGGCCATCGCCCCTCACGGCTATCTCTGCTAGATCTATGGCCATAACCTATAGGTGGTCCTCGGGTCCACTTGCCAAGTGACCTCGAGACCGCTGATGACTTGGCGGGTCCATCAGCCATGTGAGGCCCTGAGGTGCACTCGTTGGTCCATCGACCGATTCACCGCCCCAGGCGGGTCACACAATAGTAATGCATGAATTCGGGGCCTAAAGTCTTAAAATCAAATTATATCTCATGGAAAACCTTTGAGGAATTATCTTAGCCACGTTATCATTTTCTCAAAACGATTTGATTTCCAAAAGGGTTTAGGCTTTCAGTTTACAAAACACCCTGAAAACATTCCAAAATCTCAACGTTTTAAAACCTGCTCGCCCATGGTCAGCTCGCCCAACATGGCTCGCACATGGCAGCTCGCCCAGTGCGGTGAACTTGTGTTCGCCCGCCAACCTTACTTTTAAATCAACAAGCAACAATGGCTCGCCCTCAGGGGCTCGCCCATGACCAGTTCGCCCACTATGGCATTACCATGGTCAGTTCGCCCAACTGCAATACTTCCATGGTCAACTCGCCCAATGGATACTAACATGGTCAACTCGCCCAGTGCGGAGAACTTGTGTTCGCCCGCCCAACTTCGCTTTTAAAATCAGAAAGCAAAACTGGCTCGCCCATTTGTCAATTCGCCCAAAAATGGTTTATATTTTCTATTTTTCAAAGATATTTGAAATGGCTCATTTTCGTTGGAAACATCATAGAAATCTGTTCTCCATGGTCAGCTCGCCCAGAATGGCTCACCCATGGTCACTCCAAAATGGGGTGAACAAGTGTTCACCCGCCACCCTCTGTATTCAAAACAAAATACTGACTCGCCACTATCGGCTCGCCCATAGTTTCCTTATCAAAACGGATCGCCCGCCTTTAAAAATATAAACGGGATTTGGCTCACCCGCCAATACCAGTTTCCCAATATAAAAACACAAGGGCTCGCCCGCCCTGTACCAGTTCGCCCAATCAAAATATAAGGGTCGGCCTTTAGCTCGCCCAAATCAAAACAATTATCAAAATAATGCATGTCATAAAACAAAACAATTTCTCAACAATTTCTAAGAAGTTTACTCCACAGGACATGCATTCACTTCACACACATCTCCCTTACCTGGTTCAACGAAACCTTGTTTTGCCTTGCTTCCTGCTCGCCAATAGCCATTTCCAATTCCCGGCTGCAAAATAATTTATTAACTTTTATTAATATTTTTATTTTCGAATATTTCCACGCTTTGGCGAGACTTGACATTACTCTACATTTCTCCCAAACGAGCTCGCCATTCGCCCAACATTCTTTTTCGCCATTCATATAGTGGCTATTTGTGGGAGCTCGCCCACAATGTCAGTTCGCCATACTTGTTCAAGTGTGTTCGCCCGACAAGGCTTTTTATTTAGTGGTGGGCTCGCCAATGACTTTACTAGCGTTGGGCGATCTCGCCCACTTGAACAAAGACTTTACCTTGGCGAGTTCATTATTATCTACTCGCCTCATTGGCGAGTACTAATTTTCATCATTGGCGATCACAATAGTCGCCATTCTCGTCACTTATTCCATGATTTTCCTTATTTTCATATTTTCTAAGGATCTAACTAAAACAAGGCTGCATTCTATGTTTACTACTTTGTAAAACATAGAAATCTATTATTGAATCTCAAGAACACTTTAGAAATATGAAACTCACCTCAACCAACTGCACTTCCAAAACAGATTGTTTTCTGTCTCATGTTGGCCTCCTTTTGCTTATTCCTTCAGCTCATCAACTATGGAGGAAAGGTTTTATAAGCATATTTACTGGTTTAGCCAACTTAAGGTTTGAAGTTTAGTAAATCAAACATGGCAGAGAAATGGAAGAAACAGAGAAATGGCTTTCGTGAAGAAGCTGGAGTTGGCTAACTCTGTTATCCTCAATTGTTTCTTCTTTTATAGTCATGCCATCCAATCAAAATTCATCACTTGGCCTTATCCCATTTCCTTCATTTATTTCACATCTTTCATGCATTTAATGCATGAATAAAAACTGCACTTACAATGGCGTGAAAGTCTCCCTTCCACAGACCTTTTCTTCTGCTATTGACTTTGTGTTTTGTTCCTCAACCAATAAGGATAAGTTCCTTACTGACTTCAACATCTTCTCCATTAATTGTCTTCAACCATATGACTTACAAGTCAGTTTTGGCTGCCAATTGGTTTAAATCTATTTTCACTTTGTCCACAAGTGTCATTCCAGTTCGCCTCTTCAAGCTTGCCAACTTAAGATTTGGCAATTACGAGAATTTCCCTCTTCCTGGCGATCACATGCAGGTTTGGCGATCATCGTTTATAGCTCTACTTGCCCACTTTCTATCATATGGGCGATCACCAGGTATTGCTCAACTCACCAATCTTGCTCTGATTCACGCCACACGTTGGCGAACTCAACATTCGCCCTTGCCATTATCCATTGGCGATCTGCTCGCCTATTGGCAAGCGTCCTACCTTGCTCGCCTATTGGCGAGCTCTTCTATTAGTACTCGCCATCATCAACTTGCCGTCATGCATTGGCGATTATAATCTTGCTTGCCCATTGGCGAGCTGTCCACTGTAGTACTCGCCCGTCGAGTATTTCACCGAAATTGCTTCTTTCACAACTCCAGTTAAGTAATTTTTCATCCAAGTGGAAATCACTATTCATTATTTATTTAATTTCCATTATTAATTTATGAAATTAGACTCTACAGTAGTGTAGAATCAGGTCTTACATTTTCTCCCCACCTTAAGAAATTTGGTCCTCCAAATTTCAACCGAACTCATCAGTAAGGAAACTCTGAATACTTCTTATGCATAAGGCTTTGATCACTACACTTTATCACAATACTTTATCCCTCCTATACAAAACCCGTACCGATTTCTCAACGTAACTCTTGTCCTCTCTAATCTCTAGGACTCATATCGAATCACGCGAGAAGGATATGGATAGTACTTTCTCATCATTAAGACATGAAATACGTTATGCACTCCTGACAACTTGGGAGGTAGTGCACATCTCTCACACGATCTAAGATCTCCAAAGATCTCATGCCTCGAGGACTCAATTTTCCTCTCATTATGCCTCTAATTAGTAAGGCCTTAATATACATCATCCCTTGTATATATCAAGAAGTCTGTTCGACCAAGTCGAAAATGACTCTCGATCTCTGATCTTCTCATGCTATCGTGGATTATATCGTCTGCTAAATAAACTCCTTTCAAGTGCTATGCCTATACTCTCCTTTGGCCATTATCATAAGCAAACTCTGTCAAGGTAGAGGATTATCCCAGGAGCCTAAAAATCACTGGCACACGCTCACCATATCCTCGAGCGTCCATATCATACGCTCGGATTATCTCTCAGTCAGCGGATAAACTGCGGTGCAAAACTCAATTGGGATCCCATAGCTTCCCTGTAATCTCTCTTAACTCTGAGATACAAAGCAGGACTCCCTATTAAATGTAATGCTCCCTGGAATACTGTAAAACCTCACTATTTCCCTGACATATAACTCGGCCAAGGCACTAATTAGCTCAATAAATTCCCTAATCAAGGAATAAGCAGACTTACTCAATATATCTGCAACTATCCAGATAGCATTATACTCTTTTTAATTTTCACTTAGCATAGGAGGTTCCACCTGTATAGGTATTTTTCTTCCTTATCACTTTCTCAACTTTTATTTATTCTCGTCCCTAACATGAGACCACGAATATCTCTTTATACTCCTCATTGTCTCTAAGAGTACTGCCCATCTCTTCAGGCCATCAATAATCATCCCTTTGGCGCTCTCCCGCGCTCTAGGATTACTCTTTCAAGTGAGTGGGCGACCACCTATTTCTCCCACACTTCACAACATGTTATCCGCTGTTGGGCGATCGCTCCCTATGGGTCGCCCATCCCGGATTTTATTCAAAGATCCTGAAAGACTCGGGCTTCTTCTCTCACCACCATTTTATACTCCCTGAAATCTTTTATCATACTTGGGGGTTAGCAAATTTTCACTTCCTTTTACATAGTAACTCATTCATACTACTTATCACTTATCATCCCATTCGGTGCTAAGTCGATACTAATTTGGTGACTATCATTTAGATGATTTTAATCAATCGTATGTAATTGTCCCAGTAGTCCCCGAAATACCACGCACTCGCTCTCAATATATCTCGGAGCGTCCACACAATGCGCTTGGATATCTATATCAATCAGAGGCTGTGCTGACGGTAAAATTTGGAATCCTAAAGCCTCTTGCTATTCTCTCAAAGCATATGGCAATTCAGGAATTTCTTTTCACATGTACTCACTCACTGGGATTTCACGTACCTTCTCACTATTTCACAGCTATTTATCGACTAAAGCACTCCAAACATCCCAAATCATGATGATAAAGTGAATATATTTGGTTACTCAATCATAATCACTTCTATAACCTCATGGTTAAATTATGACTGCCCTTCTTTTGCATACCTTAATACTAGCCACCGATTACGTCTCAGGTAATCATTTTCCCCTCGATAACTTCTCTTATATCAAGTTATCATTTTTTTTATCTATTCTATTCTCCTAGTACATGTAGTGTCATTATTTGGAGAATATACTTGAGAGTATATTTTTCCTCACATCAATTTCTGAAATTTAAATTTATTATCTTTCAAATTTTCATCACCACTTTATTTATACAATTTCACATTCCCAATACGTACATATATACACATATGTATATCCTTTTTCAGGATTAGCAGTACTTCTTGTATCTGCTCCTCTTATTATGACAATTTCATCTTTTTAGTTCTGGCTTGTCATTAATTCCAGCCATAACTACACAATGATCAAAGGAAATCACATTTATTTTTATACTTGGGAACTACCTCATAACTCGTGTCCCCTAGTTATCTTATGACTTGTCTCTTAAGATATTTCCATTCTATATCATTTATCACCTCTGTCAATTTCCCACTTAATATAGTACTTTACTGTTACTATCTCGTAACCATTTCTAATACTGTATTCATATATACCCATTCACTTTCACTTTTTTCCACAAATAAGTACTGCATCAATAAGGTAGCAAATTCCACAAACTCTTCAACAATGCATTTATGCTATACGGGTAAAACTCATAAATTTTATACCCCAATAACCATAATTTAATCTCACTTAAGTAATGAGACTCTTTACTCAGACAACTTCAGTGTCTACTTAATCATTCGAGACCTCACGTCTCTACTGTATATATAGTTCAATTAGAACTCATATTCACTGACTTAACAGTAGGGTTTTCCATTTCTAGAAGTTTATGACTTTATTCAACGATACTGCTTCTATCAATATACATATTTATTCTCTTAAAATCATCCTAGTTGGCTCTAGGCACATGTATAGGAAAGATACTACAGTCGGCTAGGGATCCAGATAGAGTAAGATAGGTATTTTAGAATACCATACTTGTTCCGGAACCTAGAAGCAACTGTAGAGAGTACTAATCCCGTTGTTTTTCAAAACGATATGATTTTCATTTTTACCAGTTATATCAAAACAGTTTAGTTCTCTACTCATCAATCTCTTGAGTAATTTCTCAAGCTCTTCTACTTCACTGGTAAAAGATTATAAACAGTTTCCATGTTGTGAATCGAGTCAACAATCTCTCGAATCCATGTTACTCCAGAAGCTTACTTAAAACATCAGCATGTAATTTCAAATTCACAAAGTCATATCATCTTAGACGTCTCGTTATTTACATCCAACCAAATCACTATGTATCCTCCAAACACATATATAATTTTCAAGTCAGTTTACAAGTATCTCTCAATATTTCGGTTTTATGGATATCGTAACGGACCAGCCCAACCGGCCATGGCAACCCCTTTTTAGGCCCATCAACAACGATTGCTGTGACAATGCTACTTATCCATATTGTCCTCTTTGGCGATCACCTCGACGCCCGATCCTTCCAACCGTGCTCGAGCGCGCCCATCTCAAGGTTTTCTTTCACATCCGCCGTGACTCGAACACTTGACTTCCTTAATTGTCAAGTTACTACTAATATTCATTCTCCTTAAACATAAGGAGTATATATATAACCAGTATTATCATCAATTTTAAATCATTGATCACACAGTTCACCTTTTTAGTTCACACTTTATAAGTACATCACTTTTCATAATATTCAATAATCTCTCATCAATATAATCCATATTTTCACTTTAATTCAGACCCTAAAATCCACAACAGGGCTGACTATCTCGCGACCTCTCATAGCATATACTCCGGGTCGCCTTACTCGTCAATATATCAGTGGGGTCCATAGTAGGAATCATCCTTTACACCATCAAATACTATTTTAAATCAATTTAGTCATTCATGACTTAGATAAAACATTTCAATATAGGGGTATGTTCATAACTTCCCTTTTAATTCCCCCTCTTGGATATACCTCCAAACACAGGATCTTAGGACTTATACATTAATATTATCCCTTTTTATTTCAATATCACCATTTCAGGATCTTAATTCGATATGGACAGAGAAATCCTAGTGGGGCCCTCACCGAGTTCCTCACTGCACCTTATCAAATAGACCTGACATTATGATGATAAGATCGCCTATCTCATGCAAAATTCCCGAAGTACTATCTCTATTTCTAATCCTTAATTCATCAACTTTCACCATATTTCAACACTTAACTCATTTCACAGTCATTTGACTCCTCTATACATTCAGACTATACAGTACTACAGGGGATGTTAACCTTTCTTAACACTTTTCATGCTAAAGGCATCAACAGACATCAGACCAACCCAAGCTCTGATACCATTAAATCTGTAACAGCTCGTTACCACATTTTTCACGTATTTCCATACAACTTTACCGGTTAGGCTGTCTGCAATGCCAATAACATTCTACAATGATAGTGATAAATAATAATATTTATTTATCAAATACGGAATATGAAATTTCTTTTCATTATTCCTTACATCTGACATCCACTATTGTCTTTATTTCACTAAAGTAGTACTGTATACATATGTCTGAAATGTAAAAGAGAAGAAACTGTACCTGTCATGTTTAACATCCATCTTGGAGCTACTTATCTAACTCTGTGTCTTTTATCTGTGGAGTTAAAACAAAGGGGTGAGCGATTCATACGCTCAGTAAAGGAAACATATGTTGCTTTATAAAACAAAAACTATATACCATAAGTATTTGTTTTTCCTAACATCATACCAAGTAGGAAAACAGTGGATATAGTAAACAGTACTCTCAAAACATCATTCAAATCACTGGCTAGTCAGTTTACTTTAAAATGTAGTAAACAGTAAATAAGATTTAACAAATCCTCTTAGTAAACAGAAATCAACAAGTTGAGACTAGGCATCACCCTATAAATAAGTAATGCTATCATCGTTTCCCCCTCTCCCTTGCGAGAACGGAATCTACCGCTATTGGGGTGCACCCGTAAGCCATCGCCCCTCACGGCTATCTCTGCTAGATCTATGGTCATAATCTATAGGTGGTCCTCGGGTCCACTTGCCAAGTGACCTCGAGACCGTTGATGACTTGGTGGGTCCATCAGCCCTGTGACGCCCTGAGGTGCACTCGTTGGTCCATCGATCGAGCCACCGCCCCAGGCGGGTCACGCAATAGTAATGCATGAATTCGGGGCCTAAAGTCTCAAAATCAAATTATATCTCATGGAAAACCTTTAAGGAATTATCTTAGCCATGTTATCATTTTCTCAAAATGATTTGATTTCCAAAAAGGTTTAGGCTTTCTGTTTACAAAACACCTTGAAAACATTCCAAAATCTCAACGTTTTAAAACCTGCTCGCCCATGGTCAGCTCGCCCAACATGGCTCGCACATGGCAGCTCGCCCAGTGCGGTGAACTTGTGTTCGCCCGCCAACCTTACTTTTAAATCAACAAGCAACAATGGCTCGCCCTTAGGGGCTCGCCCATGACCAGTTCGCCCACTATTGCATTACCATGGTCAGTTCGCCCAACTGCAATACTTCCATGGTCAACTCGCCCAGTGGATACTAACATGGTCAACTCGCCCAGTGCGGAGAACTTGTGTTCGCCCGCCCAACTTCGCTTTTAAAATCAGAAAGCAAAACTGGCTCGCCCTTAATGGCTCGCCCATTTGTCAATTCGCCCAAAAATGGTTTATATTTTCTATTTTTCAAAGATATTTGAAATGACTCATTTTCGTTGGAAACACCATAGAAATCTGTTCGCCATGGTCAGCTCGCCCAGAAAGGCTCGCCCATGGTCACTACAAAATGGGGTGAACAAGTGTTCTCCCGCCACCCTCTGTATTTAAAACAAAATACTGACTCGCCACTATCGGCTCGCCCATAGTTTCCTTATCAAAACGGATCGCCTGCCTTTAAAAATGTAAACGGGATTTGGCTCACTCGCCAATACCAGTTTCCCAATATAAAAACACAAGGGCTCGCCCGCCCTGTACCAGTTCGCCCAATCAAAATATAAGGGTCGGCCTTTAGCTCGCCCAAATCAAAACAATTATCAAAATAATGCATGTCATAAAACAAAACAATTTCTCAATAATTTCTAAGAAGTTTACTCCACAGGACATGCATTCACTTCACACACATCTCCCTTACCTGGTTCAACGAAACCTTGTTTTGCCTTGCTTCCTGCTCGCCAATAGCCATTTCCAATTCCCGGCTGCAAAATAATTTATTAAATTTTATTAATATATTATTTTCGAATATTTCCACGCCTTGGCGAGACTTGACATTACTCTACATTTCTCCCAAACGAGCTCGCCATTCGCCCAACATTCTTTTTCGCCATTCATATAGTGGCTATTTGTGGGAGCTCGCCCACAATGTCAGTTCGCCATACTTGTTCAAGTGTGTTCGCCCGGCAAGGCTTTTTATTTAGTGGTGGGCTCGCCAATGACTTTACTAGCGTTGGGCGATCTCGCCCACTTGAACAAAGACTTTACCTTGGCGAGTTCATTATTATCTACTCGCCTCATTGGCGAGTACTAATTTTCATCATTGGCGATCACAATAGTCGCCATTCTCGTCACTTATTCCATGATTTTCCTTGTTTTCATATTTTCTAAGGATCTAACTAAAACAAGGCTGCATTCTATGTTTATTACTTTGTAAAACATAGAAATCTATTATTGAATCTCAAGAACACTTTAGAAATATGAAACTCACCGCAACCAACTACACTTCTAGAACAGATTGTTTTCTGTCTCATGTTGGCCTCCTTTTGCTTATTCCTTTAGCTCATCAACTATGGAGGAAAGGTTTTATAAGCATATTTATTGGTTTAGCCAACTTAAGGTTTGAAGTTTAGTAAATCAAACATGGCAGAGAAATGGAAGAAACAGAGAAATGGCTTTCGTGAAGAAGCTGGAGTTGGCTAACTCTGTTATCCTCAATTGTTTCTTCTTTTATAGTCATGCCATCTAATCAGAATTCATCACTTGGCCTTATCCCATTTCCTTCATTTATTTCACATCTTTCATGCATTTAATGCATGAAGAAAAACTGCACTTACAATGGCATGAAAGTCTCCTTTCCACAGGCCTTTTCTTCTGCTATTGACTTTGTGTTTTGTTCCTCAACCAATAAGGATAAGTTCCTTACTGACTTCAACATCTTCTCCATTAATTGTCTTCAACCGTATGACTTACAAGTCAGTTTTGGCTGCCAATTGGTTTAAATCTATTTTCACTTTGTCCACAAGTGTCATTCCAGTTCGCCTCTTCAAGCTTGCCAACTTAAGATTTGGCAATTACGAGAATTTCCCTCTTCCTGGCGATCACATGCAGGTTTGGCGATCACAGTTTATAGCTCTACTAGCCCACTTGCTATCATATGGGCAATCACCAGTCCTCGCCCCATTGGGCGATCACCAGGTATTGCTCAACTCGCCAATCTTACTCTGATTCACGCCACACGTTGGCGAACTCAACATTCGCCCTTGCCATTATCCATTGGCGATCTGCTCGCCCATTGGCGAGCGTCCTACCTTGCTCGCCCATTGGCGAGCTCTTCTATTAGTACTCGCCATCATCAACTTGCCGTCATGCATTGGCGATTATAATCTTGCTCGCCCATTGGCGAGCTGTCCACTATAGTACTCGCCCGTCGAGTATTTCACCGAAATTGCTTCTTTCACAACTCCAGTTAAGGAACTTTTCATCCAAGTGGAAATCACTATTCATTATTTATTTAATTTCCATTATTAATTTATGAAATTAACTCTACAGTAGTGTAGAATCAGGTCTTACAATATAGGTTACGACCCAAACTCCTTGAAGTCTTTTTCGAAAATTGTATAAGAGTTAACCCTTTGATACTTGCCAGTACTGATGCTCGAGATTTAGTAAGTGGGATGTAAGTGGTATATTTCAACCTGGGAGCCTTCTTAAGTTTACTCGATTGGTTGGAAGATCCCCCTGAGGCTTCTCTCCCCCATTTCCTTCCTTCCTTCTGCTCCCTAGCTGATACCATTCTCATTACTTCCTCCTCAGTAATGTACTTATTTGCTATGGAAAATAAGTCCGAGATCGTAGTCGATTGGTCTAACGATAAGGACTCCTGCAACTTCTCAGATTTAGTCCTCTGTAACATGGCTGTCACTGCCACTCCCACATACCTCCAATGTGGCATTCCGGAACCGAACTACGTAACTTTTTAGCGACTCCTTACTCCCTTGCTTGAGAGTGAACAAATAAGTCGGCTCCTTCTTCCTCAACTATTTACCAGAAACGCCTTGAAAAACTCACTCCATAGCTGATCGAAAGAAGCGATGGATCCTTCAGGCAAATTGTTAATCCATTTCATCACATGCCTCATTAAGGTAAGTGAGAAAGTTTTGCACATTATCTCATCCTCCCATCCATGGAGTAACATCAATGCCTCGTAGTTCTGCATATGGTCATATGGGTCGGTCTTTCCAGCATAAGCAGTCATTTTTAGCATTTTGAACTTTGGGGGGTAATGGTTTTTACATGATGGCTGCGCTAAATGGTACCCGTCTCCTTTGGCTTTTCTCTATTGACACCAACTTCTTCTCTTCTAGCACTTGTTCTATTATTTTCTTCATATCAACTGCAGAAGCGGGTTGATCTCTATCCCTTTCAAGATGAGACAAGTCGGGCTGGTCCTTAACAATTACTTCCTTCCATTTACCTCGAGAGGCATCCCCTATGCCATTTGCGTGTGCCAAATGGGATCAAACTCCAAGCCAATCCACCAAATGCTTTCCCTTCCATGAGTAGGCTATCTTTGCCCAATTTCCATCTTTCTAACACCTCCTATACCTTGAGTTGGTCCAGATCTAACAAGATTCGATGGGTCCTGATATAATGTAGAAGACCTTACCGCAGTCTCAACACCCTGTCGCCGATACCCTACTGCACGATCTCCAAACCTTGTCGCCTGTACCCTGTCGTAGGTATCAAGCCTATTGCAACCTCACACCCCCATAGGGACCCTACGGTAGGCTGTTTACTCCCGCAAGTCTTACCATATCTTACTGGTTTGGGACTCTCCCGCTGGTCACACTCTCTTGTCCTAATAGGGGGTTTGTAGCCACATGAGTATTTTGTCCATCTGGCACCGACGGAGGCACCCTTTGGCTTGTTTCTCCTACGAGATTCTGCACAGCTTGCGGTAGACTTAATTGCGGGAGAATTCCCTTGAATAGATCCACCATCGCTCGTAACGCCTGGGTTGTTTCTTCACTATGTTTCTTCAATGCTTTAAACTCAGCTGTGGACATCGTCATCCTCTCTTCTCTCCTATGTCCTTTGGCGGGCTGTTGCTTAGGAGAACTTATAGAGTTTTCATCGCTTCCATCTCTAACAGTGGTTGACCTTGTCCTCACCATCTTTGAAATTTCAATTGGCTTTTATTTCGCTTCCCACATACGGCACCAATTGTTGTTGCTCAAAACAACAATGAGGAATTGCTGACGTAAGAAACTTGATTCTTCTACACACGTGGCACTGGATGATTCTGCAAGAACAAAGAAGTCAGAGAGATGTAGGGGGTGGTTCCCTACGTAGGCACTCCAATATTTAAGTCAGCATAGTATTTTTGGAAGTATTGTACGTAAAAGCTAAAAAGTAGTCAAAAATATTAGAGAATAAAATAATACCTGTGGCCTATTTATAGGCAAATAAATTACCGTTACTATAGCAGTAATTACCAGGGACAATATTATCTTTTTGCGCTTCTGGAGAGTTTGTTCTTTATACGTCCTAAAAACTCTAACTCCTGTCATTCCACGGAGGCGAGAGGATACTTGCTGCTAGGTGATAGGTACTCTTCGCAAAATAGAAACTTACACTAGGCGGGAGGCTATCTGCGGCTAGGCGAGAGGCTATATCTCGCCCTGAGAGATGCTTCCACCCTCAGGTGAGAGGGAATCTCTCGGCAGTGGGAGGTGGTCTCTCGCACGATGAGAAGGTATCTCCCGCTTGATGTAGCCACGTGGCCCAATAAGACTGTGCCACGTAGCTATTAAGCTATCTCCACGATTGGGTTTTCCTATATCAGTAAATATTCTTAATATTATATATTAAAAACAAAAATTTAAAAATGTTTAAGTAAATAATCATTTAATATTATTTAAATTATGAAAAAATACAAACACTAATATTCATATATGTAAATATATATCATGTAAATATATATTTTGTTATTTACATTACCAGTACTTTTACATACCCACAGTGAAGTGCGGGCCAACACTAGAATCAACTAAATTAAACAAGCTAAATTATTCAAATTATTTCATTCATATTGACCAACATAAATATGTAATCTAACCACCATATCATTTCTACAAATCAATTACCTTAATATTATATTTTAATTTCAATAAAATATCCAAAGTTACCTAAATTATATTAAAATAAATTAATCAAATTAAATAATAATTTCTAATTGAAACTATTTAAACTTAATAGTTAATTATATCAATTAATTACAAAAAATATTAATAAAATAATTAATAAAATAAAATAAGGGAAAACCAACACTAGGATTTGGTCGGGCAACGGGCACTTGTGCATATCCTCAAGTCGAATTGCAAATCTTCTGCCGCAACACATGTGAAATGATGCCGTTTCGCTTTAGAAATAGTTCTCCCAAACTCCGTAGTTTTAGTTTGTACTAAATAGCCTCTTTAGATTTCCAAACTTCCATTCTCTCTAGAAGAAATTCTCTAATACAAATTTCTTCAACCACTACGAACTTTGATTAAAAATTTCAGAAATCGGTTGGTTGCCACTGACCTGTCCTCCAAGCGCTATTGTATTAGTGGCTGTAAAAACTTTCTAGAAAACACCTTCTTATCCTCTTAATCTCGATTCCTTAATTGGAAACACTAAAATCTATTAAAAAAAATTCAAAAATCTAAAACCCAAAAAGCAACAAAGTGCCTAAACACCCAAACCCAAAACTCTATTGTGTTTGGATTTATTTCTGTGTTCTGTTTGCGTTCTTGATTTCTTACTGTGTATACTGGCTGTGTTTGTGACTTTTTTTCCTTTTACTAATGATTTATGATTTCTTAAATAGACTTAGGCATTTTGGTAAATTTAGACTTTTATTGATCATATGATTTTTTGTCACTATTATTAGTGCTTTGCTTGGTAGGAAGATGGAAAGAGGTAAATATGAAAAATTTGAGATTCTAATTGTTAGGTTTCATACTCACTTTCTTATTTTATAGCTTGATCATTAGATTAACAAATTTTCTATCCTCAAATCTTTTCATCCTTTTCACCGAGCAAAGCCTTAAGGATTTGTGGCGGTGGTGATGATTATAACATAGGTTTCTTAGGTAATGTACGGGTAGATCATAAATGTAAAATAAAAATATATGTAGTGGATCTTTTGATTAAGAACATTCAAGTCATGCAAATAAATATCAAGAATCACAAAAGATGTTTCAAAAAACATAACTAAACTTTCTTAAATTGTTGCGTGAAATTCCTCTTTGGTGTAGATAGTGTGCTAATGCAAACAAATTGAAAAAGAAGAAACTTTGGTAGGCAAGACATTTTAAGGAAGCTATCCTAAGAACATTAGTTTCCCTACACTAGTGCACATGATTTAGGAAACGTTGTTCCCAGGATACAATGCATACCTCTTTGGTGTAGATAGTGTGCTAATGCAAACAAATTGAAAAAGAAGAAACTTTGGTAGGCAAGACATTTTAAGGAAGCTATCCTAAGAACATTAGTTTCCCTACACTAGTGCACATGATTTAGGAAACGTTGTTCCCAGGATACAATGCATATTCATAAAGAAAATCAATTGCACTTTGAATGTCTCTTGTAAACTCTAGGAAAAGAGTGCAAGAAAGAAATTTTAGAAATTGAGATTAAGATATGAAGAGATTGTGTAAAGATTATATGAAGATGAATGTTATAGGAAGTATTTATAAGCTCCAATAGGGCAAGAAATACCTCTTGATAAAAAAAAATGCCTTTGGGAAGAAATCACCACTCTTTGGATTGAATAGCTATGTTCAAAAAATTTATTTTTTTGACTTTCCAAAAAGGGCATTCAAATACTTGGGCATCCGAATGCCCTATGTAAAATTTCATCATAGAAACAAAATTCTGCAGGGCATTTGAATGCCTTCCTAGTGCACTCAAATATTCTATGTAAATTTCTCAAACAGAAGCAAATTTAAGGCAGGGCATTTGAATACCTCCCAAACAGAAAATCAAATCTTCAATGTATTCAAATGTCCACCAATAGTCATTTGAATTCTCTTGCTAAAGCTTATTTAGCACTTTCAAAACATCATTTTCATCATACGTATACAACTATATGATTTATAAACATTTGTTTAAAATCAAACAGTCTATAATATTTTGAAAAACATTCGAGTTTGGAAATATATACAATAGATGTAGGATGATGCGGCAAGGGGCTTCCAAATTCTTGAGTGGAAGATGGCAACGTGAAGGTGAGCAAAGGAGATGGTGGCTAGACTAGGTGCTCTGTTTGTGATGCGATGAAGGTGATAAAGGGATGATGAGCAGCAGCGAAGGGGAGAGACAGCAAGCAAGTGATAAATGGTTTGGGGAAAAGGATGACGATGGTGGTGATAGCGGCGACAAGCTTGGCTATTGCAAGGAGTAGGTGCCTGAGACGAATTGTAAGCTATGGTGATGGGAGGCAGAGATTAACCAAGACAGTAGTGTTGCAGGGAGGGATAGCCCTGGGCAAGGGTGAAGTGCCAGGAACGTGGTCATGAAGAGACCTATCTTACTTTTTTTTTTCTTTTAATGAATTTCCCTTCCTTTTTTATTCCAATTTTTATAATTTTCTTTAATTATTTGATTTTCTTTCCTTTTTGTTATCCTTTCCTGATTTCCTTAAATTTCATTTCCAAATTTTTTGTGATTTTATTTTCCTTCCTTCATTATTCCTTTGACTTTGCAATTTTTATGAGCTTATTTATGTATTTTTTTTCTTTTTGTCTTTCTTTTTTTAAAAAAAATTCAAGAATAAAAAAATAAAAAAAATAAAATTGAATTAGACTCTTAGTTAATGGACCAAGGGCCAAAATCAATTTCTATGTCAATTGAACAATGGAATTAATACTCAAGGCCATTAATCTAAAAAGTATATACAGGCCCAATTAGCATCTTGAGGTCCAAATTTAACAATGGAATTAATACTCAAGATCATTAATCTAATTAACATCCAAAACTTGAATCGAAGTTCAACATGAAATCAATAGTTTAGAATCAAATTAAAGTTCAGAATCCAAGACTAAAGGATGAATTTGACACACATTTAAACTTCAAATTAATCTCGAGATGCATCATCAAAGCATCAAACTAACACAAAAATCATTTAATTTTGGACTAAGGATTAAAATAAATTCTACAGCAATTTGAATCTTGGACAAAATAGGGTAGCTACAATGATAATGATCAATATCAAATTTAAGATGGAGAAGAATAAAAAGACTTATGAAGTATGAAATGTATAGACTTATTTTTTAAATTCTCAATAAAGTTATAATGCACGTGAAGTTTTTCTCTTTTGAACTTTATTATTTTGCCTTTTACTTAATCAAATTGCTCTTTTGAACTTAATCATTTTACTTCATTATTGTAGCTATGAACCGAAAATTTAAGAGACTTGGTAAAAATCCACCTATTGGCTACAGAATTCAAGATGGAATACATCTGTTGCGACAGATGACTTTTAGAGACTAACATTTTAGAGGCAAAATTTGCAACGAAAACTTTCATTGCAAATCCACCTCTAAGACATTTTAACGACAGAAAAATCAAAATTAACAATAAAATTTCCATCGCAAATGCTGTTATTATTGGTGTTGAATCTTGTAGTGAAAATCCGTTGTTAATAAAAATATTTCTATTAATGTTGTTTTACTCGACTCGAATATATTAATATTAGTACTATGAAAACATTTATTAATTGATATTAATCAAATAAATTTGTATCAAAATTAATTTTGTCACTCAACAAAAATACATAACTACAACAGTAACGGGTAGTTATTTTGTTTGGAATATGGGCTCTAAGATTATTTCATTAATTGCACAAGTTGCAATACAAGACGAAAGGCCCCATTAATGTGGAAAAGGAAAATTTTAAATATCAGTAAAGAAAGAAAAGAGCCATTCAACACAGCAAATGCATTAAATCACTTATAATTTAACTGCTGAATAAATATCTTTATATAACGTTATTCTTATTTTGAGTTGCACGTAGCTTTCCTTTTACACTTTTCTCGGCGGCCTTGAACTCCATAATTTATATCGAGCTTTTTAGAGCACCATCTGAGTACGATCTGATCGTAGCTGCATTCACCGCGCGGCAGTTCGATCTGACTTCGCCGTCCGTACCAGTTAGGAGGCTGATATTTCCCATCCTGATCATAGATTCCACAAACCTCTCAAAGAAGGCTGTTTGATTCGCACTGAACCTGTTAACGATTTCAATGGTGTCGGCACCGTCAGTCGAAAACAGCTCTTGATCAGTTCGAAGCAGGCCTCGATGAACTTGCAGATTGCTGAAGTAGTTATTGTCAAAAGTATCAGGTGTTGTGGGATCAAGATTCGTCAAAACAGTAGCATTTCCTCCTTGAGGGCATATTTGGCGTAGTGTTTCCAGGTATGAGGTGTTCAGGGTCGGATCTGTATCTCCGACGCCGGTAAAATTGTACAACCGACTGATAAAAGTGAGACACTGGGCCCGCCCAAATGTATGAGCACCTGAAAAAAATTGTATCTTCTTAAAGTAAAAAAAAAAAGAGTTCCTCGACAATATGCTATTATTTAACCATAGTAGAATGCTCAGTGAAGAATGATTACCGGACAACGCCACTACATCAGTACTGGTATCAAGGCCCACAGCAGCAAACTTAGACTTGATTGAATCGAGGGATTCGTTGAAACCTGGCAAGTTTGTGTTGGCAAGTGTTCTATTCGCTGTTAAGCCATCCCTTCTTCCTAATGGAACTTCCCATGAAGGACCCCCCGCCTGCAATAATGAACAAATTTCAGACGAATATGCTCGAAGAGAGAGATAAAAAGAAAAAAAATACAAGTGGGTTGAAAAATTACCAGGCAGACAGATTCTTCAGCTGCAATGGTGAGAATATCAGCGCAGGAAACTGTGTTGGGGCAAGCACTCTCCAAGGCTGACTTCATGGCATCAACAACTTCATAACCCCTTGCCGAATTATTATTTGGACGAGCTTCTTTCTCACCGTTCACAGGATCGTCCAGCAAAATGGATGCATCACATCCCTGAAATTGGAGCGCAGGAAATAATTGTCATTCAGTAAATTAAAATGCTCAAACCCTGCGGACCATATATATGTCATTGTCATTTAGATTATCTGAAGCTTATAAAAGACATAAAAGGGGAAAACAAGTATATAATGATCACAATTAGAGAAATTCATGGTCGGGTGGGCTCAAATTATATGTCAAATCAGTTAACGGGTTTAATATTTTTGTTTAAGTGTACTTAAAAATTAGATGAATCTTCAAATTTGGATGAATAAGTCGATCTTTAAATAAATATATTGTGTAAGTTAATTACCGTATCTCATATGTAAAAATTAAAAAAAACGTCAAATTAATATCAATACTACAACTGTTCAAGAGTTGAAATCTACCGGCCAAAATTCTAACACAAATTTTAAAAGATGCAACAGGATAGATACGACTACTTGTGTAGATGTCATTTATTTTCCTAGTGTTGTTTTTAGCAATTACAAGAAAGAAGAAGAAAAGAAATCATAGTGTTCATTCGTTTAACATTTGTACTTTATTTTCATGACAGGACTATGAAATTAAGCAAAAATAAAATGATGTCAAATAAGAGGATTTAGTTGTTACTTGAACAAAGCAATCGTGGAAGTGAAGCCTAATAAGACTGGCTCCAATCCTAGGATCTGACAGCGAAGCATTCACAAGGATATCTCGGATGATCTCCGTCACATTTGGGCATGTTTCATTGTAAAATGTTGGACTCAGTTGGGCATTTGATGACGATCCTTGAAGTAAAACTGCAAAGAAGAGAGCAGCAGCAACTGCTACTATATGTTGAAAAGAAGGCATTTTCTCGGGCATTCCCGAAAGAATGACGCCTAAATGACCTTTTTTTTTGACGTTTAATTGGATCGAGGGTGATTTGGGCTCCTAGTAAATGATCTTTATTTATAGAAGACAAAGAGGGCTTTGGAAGTTTATTCACGACACTGAGAACTTTCATCTTTGAATGGTCTGGTTATTTTACTGTGAAGATAGAATTTCTGGAACACAGTCGTTGACCCTTAAGATATCAAATATTCTCTAAGAAATACTATTGTCGGTTAAACACTAACCATCTTTGAATAGGCTGGTTATTTTACAGTGAAGATAGAAGTGGTCCATCGTGTAGCTCGTGTTGATGGAACATGAAGTCGTGTTGGCCCCTCTTAAGACTTTAAAAATGATCTAAGATACTATTTGTCGATTAGCGAGTAACTTCATCGGTTTTTATGCAATGAATATTATGTTTCCACATCCATCAAAAAGAACATGTTCAATGTAAGAGATTTTGTTACCTAACTAAGATGACCTTTAACTTCAGACATGTGGACTTTTTTTTCTTTTATTTTCTATCATCGAACCTAAGTAATTGAAATCACCATTTAAGTCCTCAATAAACTTTGAGAATAAATTATATTAGAATGATCCTAAAACATGACTTTTTAGAATTCCAGTTAAATTATGCTATCTCGTAAAATCTTAAAGGCACATAATTAATATCATACACTCACCTATACCACATTCACTCTCATTAATTAATTATTTTAATCCTAGTTATTTTATGGAACACCAAGATCTGGATTACAAAATCCTAAAGGAAGAGAATTATGCCATATCCTTATACCTTCAGATGGACACCTGACTCTAGTAAGATTATGAGCAAATTGGTTTTGTTCTCTTGGAGCAAAGTCCCGTTTACATGATGCTATTTTGCTTTTAAGTACCTTAATCTCATCTAGCAAAGATCGACCTTCCTAGAAGCATTGGATATCAGAGCTTGCTGTAAGAACAATTTGTTGACAATCACTTTCTAACCATATAGACTCAATATGGTGTTGAATATGAAAGTCCAAACCAAAACCAGTAGCAAAGCTTTCCCCTAGCAATGGATCAGCCACATAATTGAACTTCTTAACAGCACATTCGCTAACCTTACCCCTACTATCATAGTCTACTACACCAACAAAGGCTTCACCACCTTTGAAACCAACATCAACATTGATCTTTAATGTACCTGTTTCAGGAGGATTCTAGCCCCAATGCAAATTCAAAGCCAGCATGACAGCAGTTCTGTATGTTGGCTCTAACGAGACGGGGGGTGAATCGATTTTTCTACTAATTTTTGGTTTTTCTAACAACTTAATGCACAAATAAAATAAATAAGGCAATAATGAAATAAATGCAGTAAATAAGGAAGCGAAAGAGAAGCAAACACAGATTTTATAGAGGTTCAGCCAATCTCTTGCCTACGTCCTCTCTCTTTGATCCTCTTTTCAAGGGATTGATTCCACTCTTCTTTGTGAATGCTTACAAACCACTTCAAGGTGTGGTAAGACCTCTTACAATTTCTCTTGAAGGCTTAGAAATAACCTTTTAAGTCTATCCCCTTGTAATGCTACCCTCACTCTTACAAGAACAACCTTACAAGGCTAGCACACCCCTTTGAATATCAGAAATTTAAGTGAGTGAGTGATGAGCAAGGTGAAATATCACAAATGGAATTACAAAGAATGAATTTTTCAGCTTGGGTTTCTTTCTTGAAGCTTTGAGAGTTTCTGAGTGCTTGTTCTACCTTCAATCTTCATAAATGCCTCTATTTATAGTCCACCAACTAATTGGAATGGTTGTTGGAGCATTTAATGCAAATCCTCCCGTTGAAACCCTCAAAAACTAGCCATTGGACACTGTTCTCGTGAAAAGGGATCGATCCTTAGCCATAGGGGATCGATCCCAAACTTCCAGAATGCTTTTCTAGGCTTGAGGAACCTTTTTGCCATTTAGGGATCGATCCTTCAAACCCAACCTGCACATTTTTGAGTTGTTTTGGGATATTTTTGGTGGATTTTTGTGATTTCTAGTCAGTTCAAAATATTCTAATACTTTTATAGGAGTATTTCCTGACTTTCTCAATTGAAATCACAATCCAAAACTTTGTTTAAAATATTTTCCATCATTATGTTCATTTTGAGCAAATTTACATTGTAGAAATATGTTTTAAGCTTACTTAAGTTTTTGTCATTTCAAAATACATGTCAATTTAAAGCTAACAATCTTTCCCTTTTTGATATAACAAAACTTAAGATAAATTTGCTTATATTTTTGAAAAGTGGATTTGCTTGTATTTTTGGAAAATTTTGCTCCCCCTCAATTTAATCATGAAAAATATTCTGACATCATGAGAAATATTTTGCTCCCCCTCAATTTATGCATGAAAGGTATAGAAATTTACCACAATGATTCTCCCCCTTTTTATCATATCAAGAATTAGAGCAAAGACTATAGAGATACTCCAACTTAGTAGGAAAAATAAACATCATGGAGAAATGGCCAGAGGTATAAGTCAATTTAAAGCTACAAAAGCTGAAGCATAAACCAATCCAATGGTAGAAATAGAAACATAGATCAAATCAATATCATAATCATAAGTCATGCCATAGAAACATAAGGTGCAAATAGTCTACAAACAGAACACACCAGTCCACACATCGAAGAAAAGGCTAAGACACCACAAACATAACTAGGAAATGCCACAACAAACTAATAGGCATAAAGTCAGAAATCAGAAAATCATGACAGACTAAAAGACACTAGTCAACGGCGCCTAGGAAATGTCAAGTGATACTACTCAACGAAGTCCTCGTGCTGCATGCAAATATCTTGGACTTCATCGAATAGGGCAGCCTGTGTCTCCTCCATATTGTCGAGACGAGCATCGAGCTGATCAAAACGCTGAGTAACAGTCTGCTGTAAATTTTGAAGCGATAGCATGATCTGGTCAAGAGAAGCCGAAGTGGATCTCGATGGTGTGGAAGAAGAAGGTTCGGTAGGGGCTTCCTCTTTGGTATCATGCGCAAGAGATGCAGGCTGACCATGACTCTTTTCCCATACTAAATCATCACCTCACTGGCGTAAATACCATCCAAGGTTGTGCATAGTAGTGATATTGATGGTGGTACTTGGATCAAGAAGGACATCGACCTCACATGAGTAGTCTATGCCTCGGTCGAGTAGGTAATAAGCTAGAGGCTGAGGGAAAACGATGGACTTGACTCCACCCCAGACAACCTTTACCCAATCATGAAGGATAAAGTGAAGAAGGTCGGGTCGATGACCATCGGGTGAATGTATATGATAAAGCCAAAATCTGTAGAGCTTACGGACTTGAGAATATTTTGTGCCAAAGGGACGGAGATTCCATGAGATGATGATGTGTAAGAAGTGTGCGAAAATCAGAAGATCACTAGCACGCTCATCAGTAATGACGAACTTCAAAGGAACCTCTGCAATCTCAAAATAAGTCCTTCATCAAGAATGCGGAAAGCATGGGAGAGTGATTGCTTTGTGACCTCAACATGTTTTCCCACAACAAACGATCAAATGCCCACAACTTTGCATGGATCGTTGGGACTCATGATCAGTTTGGCATTGGAGAAGAACGCTCGAACAATGTTACAAGGCACCAGAGTGTTAATTTTCAGAAAATGTGTCTAGTGAAAGGCCTCGAATTTGGCCAAATAGGGAAATCTTATTTCTTCTAGAAAGGCGAAGTCAATGGGACGCCAATGCTTGATGTGCATGTTGGCGAATTTTGTATGGAAATGATTTTTCTCTTCCACATTGCGAAAGCAACGATTGAAGGCTGTTGGAACGGAAGAGGAGGAAGAAGGATGAGTTCTTTTCCTTGAAATAGCGTGTTTAACACGATGGGCCATTTTGAGGAAACAGAGTTCTCTAAGGACTTTTGCCGAACAGGTGATGGGCACAAGTTTGGTTAAGTGTGGATGAGTGTATGGGGGAATGGAAGGCTAACCAACAACGTATACCCACAGTCTGCAAAGCAAACTACAATATTGATAAAGGACTAGTGATGAAATGTGCAAGGAATCAAAAGTTATGAGAGCTGGAACTCAGATAAAAGTGTGGGTTTTGTGGACACTTGAAAATGAGATAACAAGAGAAATTATGCAATAAAATGTAAATGGTCTACAAAATATGATTAAATAAACAAGAAATGCAAGAAAATTAATGGAAATTAGTGAAGAAACACTTACAATTGAAATGTTGGGTGTGAATAGTGATGAACACAAGGGAGAACAGAGGAAATAAAAAACGATGAGGTTTGGTGTGAAAGGATGATTAGAAGTGAAAGAGATGGAGAAAAGATGAAGAATGGCGAAGAAATGAAGTGATTTGGTGGAGAAATGAGTTAGATCTTGAAGTTTTGGTGTAAGGAAATGGTGGAAGAGGGGTTTCTATGAAGAGGAGGGTGAATAGTATTGAAAAAGGGGGAAGGCCGATAGTTTTATGAAGGCCACAAACGGTTTCTGGCCCGAAGGGATCGATCCCTTCCAGGCCGAAAGCTTCCCCAATCATTCGGGAGCTATGGGATTGATCCCATGGTGATGGGGATCGATCCCTCATAGCAGAAACCCAGAATTTTGGCTTGAAAGACCTGGGAATCAATCCTATTTTTGGAAGAATCGACCCCTCAGTCAATTGCCTTAGTTTTGATGCAGAAAAATAATTTGAAAACAGAAGAACTTGTACATTTTCAGTATTTTAAAATCAAAATCAGGTTTGAGCAACTTGGAAAACATGATGTGTGACTTGAAAAATGCCAAAATATGCAGAAAATCATTGAAAACATGTGGAAAATCATTGAAAACTATTTTGGCATGATTGTGAGAACGTCTTAAACATGAGAAGTGAGTTTTTGCTGATGAGGCTGAATGATAAGGAATTAACATGATCAAACACACATATTTCAACAATTCATCCTAAGAACTAGTAAAAATATGGCAAGTTAAGGCCATGAACAGCAAGTGATCAATGCAATTTCTAAATTTTTGACTTGCATTCATCACAACTAACTTAAACCATTTATTCAACATCAATTTAATTCAAGGAGCATTCATGAGACCTAGTTCACCTCTAAGTGTGCAAAATCGCTCCTTGTCCAAGGGTTTTGTGAAGATATCAGCTAATTGGTGCAAGGAATCTATATATTCTAGAACTATATCACCTTTTTGCACATGATCTTTGATAAAATGATGTCTTATTTCAATGTGCTTAGTTCTAGAGTGTTGGATGGGATTTTTGGTAAGGTTGATGGCACTAGTATTATCACATTTGATAGGAACTTGATTCATTTCTATTCCATAGTCACTCACTTGTTGTTTAATCCACAATACTTGAGCACAACAACTTCCGGAAGCAATATATTCAGCTTCGGTTGTGGATTGAGCTACACTATTTTGTTTCTTAAAGAACCATGAAATGAGCCTATTTCCTAAGAATTGACAAGTTCCGAATGTGGTTTTGTAAGACCCGAATTTTATTATACTATATACCATAATTGTACATGAATGATGGTGAGAATAAATTGTTTGAGTAAAATTAAAGAAAACAATTAAATATGAATTTTCACTTTCATTTTAAGTTATGGTGTATAATATGGTGTATATGCATTTAGTTGAAAAGAAATGCAAAAAGGAACCTTATTAGTTGGATTGTGGAAGCATTAAATGAGGTAAGACAAAGTTAATAATTGTGGTTGACATTGGCGTGGGAAAGAAGAAGAATAAAAGGAGAAATTGTAGTCAAAAACGTGCAGAGACCTCTGTCGCCCGTTCCCTTTTTGACTGCAAACCGTTCCTTTGGCTGGAAATTCTTCAACATTTAATGGACTGTCAAACGAATGGAGAAAAGAGAGAAAGGAGAGCCAATCAACGTGGGTGGCTGGAAGAAATGTTGGCGAGGAGAAGAGAAAAACTGAGCTATTGACGTCTTTTGCTGCACTTTTTCTACCCGTTTTAATGTTGGTTCAGACGTTCTTTTGGTGCAATTTTCTTCGTGAATTAATGCACTACAAGACGGGTAATGATGAAGAAAACAGGATAAGGAAACAGGTGTTAGATTTTAAGTGAAACGTAACGGCTATATAAGAAGAGTTATGAGGGAAAATCGATGGAAACAACTTCATCTCCCTCAGATTCATTCTCGCCCATTCTGTTTCTCTGCATATTCATCTTTCATTCCTCCGTTTTCCTCATGACTGAGCCATGCAATTTCATCTTTTAGTTAGCCAAACCCTTCTAAAGTGTTGAAGAGTTTAGTAACAAGAGAAGTAAAGCTCAGAAAGGCAAGAAAGCATTCTGTTGTTGGAAGAGCAGTTTAGTAAAGGTGAGTTTCATAACTTTATAGTTCTCTTGATATTTAATCATAGATATAGCCTGGTTGTAGTTAAATATTGTGGGAAGATATAAGAAATTAGATGGAAATGATTAAGAAAAACAATAGGCGAGCCTCCCATTATGATTTTAGGCGGACCCTTTACGTTCTTATGGGCGAGTACAATGCAATATATAACTGGGCGAGAACATGTTCGCCAATCGTTATAGATAATCTGGAATGTGGAAGTAAGGGCGAGGACCAGTGATCGCCAATGAGGCGAGTAGGTAATAGAGAACTCGCCAAAGTGTTGTTCAAGAGGGCGAGGTGGCCAAGCGTTATCCAATTCACGGGCGAGGCCATTTGTGAATGAAAAACCACGAACAGCGAACTGAATTGATAAGCATGGCGAGTTGAGCTCCCTTGTTGGGCGAACTCCTATGAATAAGCCGCTAATGGACAGCGAGCTATGTTGGGCGAATGGCGAGCTGTTACCTCGCCAAAGTGCCACTATTGTTAGGAAAATATAATCGTTTTGGAAAATATTTATAATTTGAATAAATGTTTTTGCAGACGAGAATTGAGGAAGGCGGGCGAGAAGAAAGGCTGCATTAGACGAGGGAAGGAAGTAGTATGTGATGAAAATGCATGTCCTGTGGAGTAAAAATGTTAAGAAAATATTAGAAATTGTTTTATTTTCTGACATGCATCGGTTGATAAACTGTTTTGATCTCGGGCGAGCTACAAGCCGCCATATGTTGTTTTGGTTGGGCAAACGAATTTAAGGCGGGCGAATACCTTTGTTTTTAAAAAGAGAAAACCGGGTAAGCCAATGTTGGGCGAATCTTTTTTAATGTGTTTGGGCGGGCGACCCTTTTTTTAGATAGAAGGCGGGCGAACCGTTACCAACGAAACATTTTGTTTCGAAAAGCTAGGTGGCGTGCGGATATTAGTTCGCAGCCTTGATAAGTTAACCATGGGCGAGCCATGTTAATTGTTGTAATCGCTAAGGACTGGTGGGCGAATACTAGTTCACCGTACCTGGCGAACCGCTCATGGGCGAACTGATTTATGAGTATTTTCTGAACGCAAATTAAATAAACTTTGAATTAATATTTTTAAAAAAAATAGAAAATGTGAAACTTTTTGGGCGAGTAGACCCTTAGGCGAATTGACCCTTGGGAAAGTTGACCATTGGGCGAGTTGACCAATGGCGAGTTGACTACTGGCGAGCTCACTACGGGCGAACTAGCCACGGGCGACCCAGTTTAAACCGTACTTTTCATTCACGGGAAATGTTGGGACTTTTGGTGTTTTATTGTTTTATAAGAAATCCAATCATTTTGTGGAAATGATACATAAGATATAACTTGACTTTGAGACATTAGGCATTGAATTCATGCATTATATTTCATATACTCTGCGTGACCCATCTGGGGCGATGGCTCAGGTCAAATAGACCAACGAGTGCACCCTAGGGCGTCACAGGGCTGATGAACCCGCTAAGTCTTCAGCGGTCTCGAGGTCACTTGGCAAGTGGACCCGAAGACCACCTATAGATTATGGCCATACATCTAGTTGAGATAGCCGTGAGGGGCGATGGCCTACGGGTGCACCCCAAAAGCGGATGACTTGTTTTCTTTGCATGATTTAAAATGTTGCCTAGTCTCAATTAAATGATTTCTGAAAGTATCTGTTGAATCCTGTTTAATGTTAACTATATTCATGGTTCCTAATGAGTTTGATCGTTGGGTTAATAAAGTGTTTTTGAGAATATAGTTTTATATTTGTAAAACAGCATACACCTTCTTTACTGAGCACGTTGTCGCTCACTCCTTATTTTTCCACTCCACAGATAACTGATTTGGCTAAGAGACTTACCTTCCTGAGATTTGACATCGAAGGTATGTTATATTCTTTTATATATTCAGCAGAGTTGTACAGTACTACTTTAAATAGAAGGGAATGTATATACATGTTAAGGAAGAGACTTTTATAATTCATATTTACATAATAATGTAGTAGAAGTTGTTAAGCATCATAGACAGCCCAACCGATAATTAAGTGTAAGTTATGAGTATATATCATGATGTACAGTAGTTTTGGGATGTTACAGGTTTTCCTATCAACTTTACAACCACCAAAATCAGCATCGGAGTAAGCATGGAGAGCAAAAGTAGAATCTTTAGGATACCGAAGTCCTAAAGAAGAAATGTCTTTAAGGTATCTAAGGATTCTTTTTACAGCTTATAGGTGTGATTCTCTAGAAGATGACTGAAATCTAGCACACAAGCATACACTAAACATTATATTTGGTCTACTAGCAGTAAGATATAGCAATGAACCAATCATAGACCTATATAGTTTAATGTCTACACATTTTCCTCTTTCATCCTTATTAAGCTTAATGTTTGTGCTCATTGGGGTAGAATAAGGTTTAGACTCATCCATTACAAATCTTTTGAGCAAGTCTTTAGTGTATTTAGCTTGATTTATAAAAATACCCTCTTTGCATTGTTTAACTTGAAGTCCTAGGAAGAAGGTTAGCTCTCTTATCATGCTCATTTCAAATTCACCTTGCATTAATTTTGAGAACTCTTTACATAATGACTCATTTGTAGATCCAAAAATGATATCATCCACATAAATTTGAACTACTAATAAGTCACTACCCTTGGATTGAATAAATAAGGTTGTATCTACTTTGACTCTTGCAAAACCTTTTTCAATCAAAAACTTTGAAAGTCTTTCATACCGAGCTCTAGGAGCTTGTTTTAATCCATATAAAGCTTTTGATAGTTTGAAAACATGGCTAGAAAACTTTGGATTTTCAAAACCGGGAGGTTGCTCAACATAGACCTCTTCATTTATGTAACCATTTAAAAAGGCACTTTTAACATCCATTTGATATAGTTTAAAATCTTTGTAGCATGCAAAGGCAAGTAGCATTCTAATGGCTTCCAATCTAGCTACCGGAGCATATGTCTCATCATAGTTTATCCCTTCTTCTTGCCTATATTCTTGTGCCACTACTCTAGCTTTGTTTCTAACTATTATGCTATTCTCATCCATTTTATTCTTGAATACCCATTTAGTTCTAATAATTGGATGATCCTTAGGTCTTTCCACTAGTGTCCATACTTTGCTTCTTTCAAATTGGTTTAATTCCTCTTGCATAGCCATAATCCAATTTTCATCTTTCAAAGCCTCATTCACATTTTTTTGTTCAAATTGTGACACAAAAGCTACATGTTGACATATGTTTCTATAGGTTGACCTAGTTATAACACCAATATTTGGATCTCCAACAATATCATTATCCTTCACATAACTAAGTTCTCTAGGACATCTTGATTCTTTCTCAATTATTTTTTGTTCCAATGACTCCTCGTTCTTTATTTATATCAAGATCTTTTAATTATTCCCTAACATCTTTATCTTGAGATGGATCAACTATGGGTTCATCAAATATCTCTACTTCATCATTAAGATTAGTTTTACTAAAGGTATTGATTCATCAAAAATCACATGAATTGATTCTTCTACAACAAGTGTTCTTTTATTGAAAACTCTATATGCCTTAGAATTTGAAGAATAACCAAGAAAAATGCCTTCATCACTTTTTGCATCAAATTTTCCTAAGTTATCTTTTCCATTATTCAAACCAAAACATTTGCATCCAAATGGATGAAAATAGCTTATGTTAAGCCTTTTTTCTTTATAAAGCTCATAGGGAGTTTTCTTTAAAATAGGCCTAACCATAGCTCTATTTATAACATAACATGCAGTGTTTATAGCTTCAGCTCAAAAATATTTTGGTAAATTATTTTCACAAAGCATGGTTCTAGCCATTTCTTCATGGTTCTATTTCTCCTTTCAACTACCCCATTTTGTTGAGGAATTCTAGGAGCTGAAAAGTTATGGCTAATACCATTTTCATTACAATATGTATCAAAACCAAGATTTTCTAATTCTTTTTCATGATCACTCCTAATGCTAGTAATAGAGTAACCTTTTTCATTGTGAACAAGTTTTGAAAAGATGATGAATTTCTCTAAGACTTCAATTTTCATTCTTAAAAAGAACACCCAAGTGAATCTAGTGTAGTCATCAACTATGACAAAACCATAGTGTTTTCCTCCTAAACTAGTGGTTCTAGTTAGTCCAAAAAGATCTAAGTGAAGGAGTTGAAGTGACCTAGAGGTTGTAACACACTTTTTAGATTTAAATGATATTCTCTTGTGTTTTCTTCTTACACAAGCCTCACAAACTTTATCATTTTCAAATTGAAGTTTAGGTAAACCTACCACTAAGTCTCCTTTGGCTAGTTTAGATAAAACATGCATACTAGCATGACCTAGTCTTCTATGCCATAACCAAGGTTCATCTTCTCTAGTGGCCATAAAGCATACATTTTTGCTATTTAGCTCATCTAAATTAACAATGTAAATGTTTCCTTGTCTATGTCCAATAAAAATAATTTGATTACTTTTAGGATTAACAACATTACAACACAAAGCATCAAACACAACTTTAAAACCCTTATCACACAGTTGACTAACACTAAGCAAATTATGTTTTAAACCTCTAACATATAAAACATTTTCAATAGTTGAGGAGAAGTTACCGATGGAGCCAATTCCTTCAATTTGTCCTTTGGAGTTGTCTCCAAACGTGACTTCTCCACCACTTTTAGAATTTAAGAACTTAAATTGGCTCTTGTCACCGGTCATGTGTCTTGAGCATCCACTATCAAGGTACCAATGCTCCTTGGACTTAGCCTTGTAGCAATGCTCTTCCTCCTACGCAAATACATCAAACTTTTATCTTAGGTACCCAAATTTTCTTGGGTCATTGTGAGTTAGTACGAATAATTTTTTATCCTTTAGGGATCCATTTCATTTTTAATAACTCATTACTTGAATTTAAAACATGCTTTGGCACCCAAATCTTAACAACTATTTTTCCTCTAATAATGGTCTTTCTAGATGTGCATGCTTGTGTAGAGTGTCCTAGTTTATTACATGAGGTACATAATACAAATTTTCTATCTTTAACAAGAAAGCTTTTAAGATGAGTTTCTTTGTTTGATGCTTTGTAGCCTACTCCTTCTCTATTAAAGAATGCTCTTTGAGTCTCTAGCATATAATCAAGTTTTTGTTGACCCATATAAAATCTAGAAAATGAATTTTGTAAGTTAAGGTTCTTTTTACTTAATTCTTCTATTTCTAGATTTGCATTTTCTAATTTCTTCTCACATTCTAATTTGACATTCATGAGCATCACATTTTTCTTTTTCAATTTTGAAATCATTTTCTTATATTTTACATTCATGCACTCAAACTCATTTGCTAACTCATCAAATGCATCTTGTAATTCATGAAATATATATTCATTAGTGTCAAATGAGTTAGCTTTTACCTTTTCATCTTCAATAGCCATAAAGCAAAGGTTGGCTACTTCATCTTCTACATTCTGTTCATCGGAGCAGTCACTATCACTCCATGTAGCCATCATTGCCTTCTTCTTTGGTTTCTTCTCATTTTGCTTTTTATAAAAAGGACAATCAATTTAATGTGACCAGGTTTTTTACATTCATAACAAATGATTTGATCCTTTTCTTTCCTACATGTCTCTCCTTTGTTAAATTCTCTCCTATGGGGTTTCTTAGAGTTTCCACTAAGTCTCATCCTCATGAACTTATTAAACCTCTTTGCAAACATGGCCATCTCTAAATCCTCATCATCACCACTTTCATCATGATCATCTTTATATTCCTTATTTGTGGTGGATTTTAATTCTACTCCAACTTTCTTAAGAGGGTCTTGATTCCTTTTGATTTTCATCTCATAGGTGAGTAGAGATCCCATGAGTTCATCTACAGAAAGAGTATGGGGATCCTTAGACTCCTTAATTGCAGTAACTTTAGCTTCCCATGATTTAGGTAAGCTATTTAGAATTTTCTTTACCATTTCGATATTGGAATATGTTTTTCCTAAGGACTTGAGACCATTTATTATATCAGTAAATCTAGTAAACATGTCACTAATAGATTCATCACTCTTCATTTTAAATAGCTCATAATCTTGAGTGAGCATGCTTACTTTAGTTTCTTTAACTTGAGTGGTTCCCTCATGAGTAACCGTTAGTTTATCCCAAATTTGTTTAGCATTCTCACATTGTGAAACTCTATTATACTCATTTGGTCCTAATGCACAAAATAGTGTGTGCATTGCCTTAGCATTTAATTATGCCATTCTAAAATCGTTTGTGTCTCATTCATCTTCTTTCTTTAGCACATCCTCCCCATCTATTTTCTTAATAGGAACTAAGGGACCTTTAACTATAATTCTCCACACTTCATAATCATTAGCTTGAATGAATAACATCATCCTAGTCTTTCAATATGCATAATTTTCACCATTGAAGAGTGGTGGCCTAACAGTAGTGTCCCTCTCCTACCAAAGGTGTAAATACACTAGTTTGAGCCATCTAGATCGTTTCTACTCGAAGAAAATTACTCCTAATCGGTTCTCGAGTCTAAGCTTTGATACCAATTGTTGGCTCTACCGAGAGGAGGTGAATCAGTTTTTCTACTAATTTTTCATTTTTCTAACAGCTTAATGCACAAATAAAATAAATAAGGCAATAATGAAATAAATGCAGTAGATAAGGAAGGGGAAGAGAAGCAAACATAGATTTTATAGAGGTTTGGCCAATCTCTTGCCTACGTCCTCCCTCCTTGATCCTCTTGTCAAGGGATTGATTCCACTCTTCTGTGTGAATGCTTACAAACCACTTCAAGGTGTGGTAAGACCTCTTACAATTTCTCTTGAAGGCTTAGAAATAACCTTCTAAGTCTATCCCCTTGTAATGCTACCCTCACTCTTACAAGAACAACCTTACAAGGCTAGCACACCCTTTTGAATATCAGAAATTTAAGTGAGTGAGTGATGAGCAAGGTGAAATATCACAAATGGAATTATAAAGAATGAATTTTTTAGCTTGGATTTCTTTCTTAAAGCTTTGAGAGTTTCTAAGTGTTTGTTCTACCTCCAATCTTTCATAAATGCCTCGATTTATAGTCCAACAACTGATTGGAATGGTTGTTGGAGCATTTAATGCAAATCTTCCCATTGAAACCCTCAAAAACTAGCCGTTGGACATTGTTCTCGTGAAAAGGGATCGATCCTTAGCCATAGGGGATCAATCCCAAACTTCTAGAATGCTTTTCCAAGCTTGAGGAACCTTTCTGCCATTTAAGGATCGATCCCTCTACAAGGGGATCGATCTCTCAAACCCAACCTACACATTTTGAGTTTTTTTGGGATATTTTGGTGGATTTTTGTGATTTCTAGTCAGTTCAAAATATTCTAATACTTTTATAGGAGTATTTCTTGACTTTCTCAGTTGAAATCACAATATAAAACTTTATTTAAAATATTTTCCATCATTGAGTTCATTTTGAGCAAATTTACATTGTAGAAATATATTTTAAGCTTACTTAAGTTTTTGTTATTTCAAAATGCATGTCAATTTAAAGCTAACACTGTACTCACCCTGAAGTTCAACAGAATTTTTTTCTACATTCAATTGACTCGCTAGTCCTTGTAAGTATCTTATAGAAGGACATTTTTGGTTGTAGAGACAACTATTTTGATTCTTCCATATTGCCAACAACCTACCAAGAAATAACTCATGTAGTCTTTTGGTTTACAAACCCCATAGTAGAATTCCAAAAATCAATCCCACTTTCCTGGTTGTTTCTTAGCATGACCACTCATGCATGCTTTAGTTCCCAAAATTGTTTACTTAGGATGCATTGACAGAAAATATGTCTCGAATCCTTACTAAACTATCCACGGATAGGACAACTTAATGAAATTGATAGACCTTTATTATTAAGATTGAAGGCTATTGGAATTAAGTTCCAGATCATCTCCACATAAGAAACTTGATCTTAGGTAACACATCAACCTACCAAAGTCACTTTCAAAGGAGGGGTTTTAGTAGCACTAGAACCAACCCCCAACCTTAACGACTGTCTAGCTAGGAAATAAACCGATTTAACAAAAAAATTCCCCATTAGTATCTCATTCCAAATTGGTAAATCCTACTTACAATATTTAGATAGTGGAATTTTCATGATCATATTCGCATCCTGCATGTTAAACAATTCAAAAAGCAGGTTTTATCTCTATAAACAAGTGTTGGAATCCATCAACAATGCCACCTGTATTGGTGTTAGGGCAGTCAAACCAAAATATTCGAGCTTATAGTCAGGTGGCTTCTTAATCCATCGGTTTCTCCAAATATCAATGTGTATTCCATTCCTAACCCCTCATTAGTAGCCTTTATCCACAATCTTCTTACCTTTTAATGAGCTTCTCCAAAGGAATGAGTCTTTCTAATTTTGTTTAGCTCTAGAAATATCTCCACCGGAAAAGTACTTAGCTTTAATAATGTGAAAAGCTAAAAAGTGTTTGTTCTACAATAATCCCCACCATTGTTTTGCTAATAGGACCAAATTTATAACTTCTATGTCCTAAAACTAGGCAACAATCCATCTTAGAAACACATAATTTGGTCTAATATTCTAATAGAGTTTCCTTTCACCAGGTTTACCTCCCCACTAGAATCTTACTACTAATATGTTAAGCTCCTGAGTAAAAGATTTAGGTAGTATGAAGCAGTTCATGCACTAACTGGGAACAACTTGAGCTACTGATTGAATGAGGATCACTCTTCCAATGTATGATAAGATTCTCCTATGCCACCCTAAGATTTTCTAATGCAGCCGATCTTTAATATTGGCCAACTCTTTTTTTAGATCGTCTGAATAATAACAGAATGCCTAAATATCTATCACCCACATTGAAACTCCTCATCCCCAAGTCTACCAATAATCTCTTCCTCTTTTCTTGATTAACATTAAAGTGAAATAAAACAAAAGATTTCTGGAAATTGATACTCTGTCCCAATAACTCTTCATACTTCTGTAGGATCCCTTTTAGATTAGTTACATCACTTTGCGAGCATAAACAATAAACTATCATCTATGAATAAAAGATGAGTAACGCAAAGAGCATCTCTAGCTATGACCAATCCATGTAGCTCACCTCTTGAATGGGATTGCTCTAAAAGATTGGATAAACCTTCAGCACAGATAAGAAAAAAGATAAGGAGATAAAAGGTCTCCCTATCCAATCTCTTAAATGGAAAAATATCTCCACATAGATTCCCATTATTCTTCACTAAATAAGCAACAGTACTCGCACACGCCTTGATTAATTGAATCCATTTTTCAAGAAATCCCAATCTCATTAGCATATTCTCTAGAAAATCCCACTTGATATGATTATACGCCTTGCTCATGTCTGATTTAATGACCATTGAGATTTCCAACCCCTTTCTTTGAGATTTCATACTGTGAAAAGCTTTAAAAGCAACTATAACATTATCAAAGATCTATCTACCTTCAACTTATACATTTGATTAACACCAATAATCTTAAACATCGCCTTCTTTAGTCTATTAACTGTGCACTATAGAAATAATTTTATATAACACGTTGCATAGGCTAATGGCCTAAAATCTTTTACAGTGATAGAATTATGGGCTTTTGGAATAAGAACAATAGTTTTCCTATTAATAGCACAAATATCTTTCTCACCATTTAAAAAATCTAGAGCTAATCGAGTTACTTCTATCCCTACAATGTGCCAATATTTTTTATAGAAACAAGCTATCAAACTCTCAGTATTTGGTGCTTTACTGAGACTCATTTTTTTCATAACTAGCTCAACCTTATCAGCACTAAAAATCTTACATAATATTTGGTTTGCCCCATTGAAAATTCTCTTCTCTAGACCTTAAAATAACTCCATTGGTCCCATCTCTCTTGAAGATGAGAAGATCCCTCAAAAGTATCTCAATACCTCCTCCTTAATAAGGTTTTCTTCTTCCAAAACTTACCATGGCTCCATTTCTATATGTATAATTCATTCTTTTGCGTTTGGATGCCAAAAAATGGAAAAACTTTGTGTTTCATTCCTCTTCTTTTAGCCACAATTCTTTTGATCTTTGCCTCTACATTCTTTCTTCTAAATGATAGAAGTGATTAATCTCTACTTTCTTTTGAGATAACTCCCTGTCTCTTGAGTCACCCACATTGCTGCAGAACACATTCTCTATCTCTCTGTTTAGTTGGTGAATTCTCCTACCTACATGGCAGAACACCAAGTCATTTCACTTCATTAAAGCACACCCACACTCTTTAATTTTTGAAGCCATCTTTACAAAGTTGTCAACCTCAGACTTACTCCAGTGTTGGCTTATAACTTGCTCACAATTATTGTTCATTATCCTCATGTTTTCAAAACTAAACTCCTTACCTCTTCTACGTGTTGCTTGGGAGTTGCATAAATCAAACAGTAAAAATAGGTGGTCCAAAAAAGGTTATGCCATGCTTCATTACCCAAGCCCCAATTTAACCTCTCTAGAATTTTGTTACTACCATTACCCATTCTCCATGTCATAAACGGACCTACCACAAGGATTTCCATGAACAAAATGTAGTTTATTACTTCTTAGAAAGCATCTATTCCATTATGGACGAGTAGCACCTCTTTCTTTCTCATTATCATGAAGAATTTCATTGTAGTCTCCTACACTCAACCAAAGACCACACCATTTATCTTTCAACCCCTTCAATTGATCCCATGACTCATGCTGCAAAGAAGTTCCAAAGTTCCCGTAGAATCTTGTTAACCTCTATAGAGAGACCTTTGTCTTCACAATGCAATTAATATAATTCTTTGAAAAAGAAAGTAATTCCAATTGAATTTCCTCCTTCCATAAGACCGATAACCCACCACTTCTTCCCACACTCTTAATTGTAAAACATCCAAAAAACCCCCATCTCTGACTTTGTCTTAGCAATTCATTTTTTTCCTTTTAGTCTCACAAAAGAAAATAATGGAAGGTTGAAAAATTCTGACCACCTTGGTCAGCTCATGAACTGCTTGAGGGGACCCCCACCCACAGCAGTTTCAACTTAGGATACGCATTGCTTCAGGCAAGGATTGAGGTTTTCTCCATCTCCCACCGATATGGAATCTGTGATGTTAAACTTTTCTGCTCCTTCTGCCAACTCTTCAATCGACTTTAATAAGGATTCTGTATAAACTTGGCAAAGACTTAACCACATTAGACATAGTTGATGGTTACCATTCACCTTAATTTCTAATTTGATTGAGGCTCCTGCTGATACATTTGTACTTTCTTCATATACATCTCATTCTCTTTGCTTTCTTCACCCATGTAAGGGAGCCAAATACTTAACTTTGCGATTTTGATTGTTATTAAGCCCTAGCTACATTATATAAGCCTCGTAATATTCGTGAGGTTTCTTCTAATCCATGTGGCAGCAAGTAATGGCAAAAGAGTTACAAGCTCTTGAGAAAACTTATACTTAGGACATTGTCGACCGACAAGTTAACAAGTCTTTACTTGACTGTAAGTGGGTTTACAAGATTAGGACTCAATCTAATGGATCAGTGGAAGGTTACAAGGTGCATCTTGTTGCTCAGGGATTTACTAAAGAATATGGAATTGATTATGAAGAAACATTTACTCTAGTTACTCATTTCACATCTATTCATTCTATCTTTGTTGTTGTTATAATCAAAAAGTGGTCAACATATCAAATGAATGTTAATTGAGGAAGTTTATATAAAGCCACCTCCCGGTTCCTCTATATTATCTAATAAGGTTTGTCACCTTCGTTGAGCAATTGTATGGTCTTAAGCATGCCCCTAGAGCATGGTTCTTAAAATTTGGTACCACTATTGCACAGTTGGGTTTTACATCTAGTGCCTATGATTTTGCTTTTTTTACTTGGACAACTAGCTAAGGCACCACCTTCTTTTTTTTTTTACTTTATGTGGATGACACGATCATTGTAGGTGATAATAGTGATGGTATTCAAGATCTCAAGACTTTTTTGCATTCCTAGTTTGAGATGAAAGATCTTGGTCTTTTGAGTTACTTCTTGGATCTTAAGTTTACTCTTGATTATACAAGCTTACGCTTATCGCAAACAAAATATGCTTTTAATCATATTGCCATAGCAATATTGATAGATAGTAAGAGTATCTCATCACCACTTGAACAAAACATCAACCTTTCTCCTTCTAATGATATTTTTCTTAAAGACTGGGCTTTGTATCAAACTTTGGTGGGTAGCTTTGTTTATCTGACAGCTACACATCCAAATATTGCTAATGTTGTTCACTAGGTCAATCAATTCTCTCTGCCCTCGATCCACTTGTTTTGCTGTTGTTCTTCGTTTGCTAAGATATGTAAAAGGTACTATGTTTCATAGAATACATTTTCTTCTAGCTCCTCTTTGAATTTGCAATGTTATTATGATGTTGATTGGGCAATGGATCCTACTGATCATCATTCTACCATTGGTTATTGTTTCTTTCTCGGTTTCTCACTTATCTCTTGGCATAGTAAGGCACAAACTATTTTCTCCCACTCTAGCACAGGGCTGAGTATCGAGCTCTTACAGATGCAACATCTGAACTTGCATAGTTACAATGGCTTTTTAAGATATTGGTGTTTCTCATCACTCTAACATTGCAATCCATTGTGATAATCAAAGTGCTATTCAAATAACTCATAATGATGCTTTTTATGAGCGTACTAAACATATCGAGATTAATTGTCACTTTATTCGTCAACAATTACTCTATCAAACTTGCCAACTTTTTCTGTCACCACTACAGATCAGAGTAGATACTTTCACCAAAATACAATCACTCGATCAATTTCTTGCACATGTTTTCAAACTCAAGTTGGCTACTACATTCCTACCTCGAGTTTGCAATGGGTGTTAACGTAATACTACAATTAATTGTAATATTAGTTGACTTAATATTACTATTAATTGTAAGATTACAGTTGTATTAAATTAATTGATTACAATTCTATTTCCTTATTGTGATTGTATTTCCTTTATTGTTTCAGTCTACTTCCTATCTAAAAGCCTTAAGTCCTCTTGTAAAATGCATATAAGAAATAAAATTCTTTCTTTCATCCTTTCTTCATTTTCACTTTCTTTTTACACACACAAATAAAAAAGGGATTCACTTACATATGTGTAACACTAATTTAGTTTTGCACACTTTCATAACTTTTTATACGATTTATTTTTTTCGACCGTTAAATTTTATATTCTATTCATGTAGATCATTCACGCTAGATTCAAGTTAATTGAATATGTCTAATTATTTTTTTTATAATAATAAAATTTTACCCGTTAATACATATTGAAAAACAAACACTATTTTCAATTAAAAAATATAAGAATATTGGATTGATTTAAATATTTATGTGCATGATATACAAATAGGTTATTAAATGTAATAGTTGGTTTTCAAAAGTATTAATCTTACCTGAAGTTATAAAAAGTGTATAATATATATAATTAAGTACTATTTAATATGACTTATTGACTTTCTATACGAAGTAAACAAGTTGTAAATAGTAAATGCATAACACCAATGCTTGTTGGGCTAAGTGAAAGGAGCTTGGTGCCTCTTAAGCAAGATCTCGAATTCGAGTCTTGTGAATGGAGAAAATAACATTGGGAGAGCTTCCTCCCAAATGGGATCTGACCCGGCTCGACTCCGGATTAGTCGGGGCCCAAAGTAGCCTTCGAATATCGGAAGATGTTTACACAAAAAAAAAATAGTAAATGCATAATGTGTTTTCCTAAATCCTAGATGATTGTAATTTATAACGAAAAATATAAGAAATTTTTATCTAAAGGTTTCCATATTCCACAGCTCAAAAGAACATACAGGCATATAGCACCTGCCCTAAAAGAAAAAAAAATCGCTATTAGTAGTTACTCTTGTTAACAACGTTTTTTTTCCCTACAAAGGAAAGTAACGTTAATTGACATACTAACTAATTACTTTGAAAAGCAAATGTTCTTGAGAAAATAAAATAAATATTCACTCCAAAAAACCAAACTATTTCTTATTCCCAACTCATTATCACCCCACAATTCTCCAAAGAAAGCAGAAGGAAAAGTATGTAACCAAAAAAAAAGCTGAAAAAGTAGTGTCCATACACGACTCCACGAGAGCTGCTGCGCGCGCATGATAATAAATAAATAGTATCCAGTCGGTGCAGTTAATGGCTTTCCAAAGCATTATTATCATAAATAACGCGTCTTGGTGACGAGACCTTGCACGCGGTCGAATATTAAATAAATAAAAATCCTGCCAGCTGTTTTAAAAATGCTGTGGTCCTATGCCTAGGACGACGTTCGAAAGCATCTCTCTTTAATTTCTGTAAATGTAATAAAATTTGTAGGCTTTTATTCTTTGCTCACTAAAAATCGTTTAACACAACAAAGTTTATACAGATTTCAAAACTAAATGATTCAATCATGTTCAAACACCAATCTAAGTAAACAATTTGTTTCCTAACAAAAAAAAAAAGATGCAGCTTCTATACTTCTATGTGGAATATGCCATTATAAATAAACTGTTTTGCTTGGACTATATTGGTTTGTATTATGACCAAATTAAGAAACCACACAAATGCCTTTCCATGTCAAGCTATATGCATTGTCATACCAATATAAACCGAAATACCCATAAAAACCGATTTATACGACCGAATCAAACACGTTCGATTTTGTCAATTTTTTCTTTATTGATCAGCGGTTCGATTGCTGTGAGTATCATGATAATTTAAAACCGATAGAAAGTAATCTCTTTTTATCAGCCATTGGGACTGAAGTTTAATTCTCAGTTCTCCTTTGTACTTAAAGACATTTTTAATACATGTATCTGATTGCATAAACTAATAACAAGTAAATAACCATATTAATATTAAAAACAGAAAATTAAGCTCACGGTAAATAACCATATTAATGTTAAAAACATAGTAGTAAGATTAATTTATTCGAACTTAAAAAGTTGACTAAATGGTGTAAAGTTTTGTTAGGTTTCTGAGGAAGGATAACTAATAACAGGTCAAATCTTTTTGGGCTACTGTCAACTATGAAGCAAAGGAGAGATTAGTCTTATACCTCATGTGATATGGGGCACTTTGTAGTTTAAAAAAGAAATGATTAATCCATTCGGAGTTGGAGATTTCTACTAGAAAAACATGCAGTGACAGTAATTACTTCATTAATTTACAGTGAAATTATCATGTAACAGGGGTGTTTGCCTTCGCTATTCATGTGGGTTAGACTAGAATAGCCATTCACTTATTGCTGCGTACAATGCATAGATTATTGTAGTTTTTCCTCCTATCAATCAACTTGATAGAGATGTACCATAGACCTCCATTTGTTTGATCTTGTGGAATAGTCCTCGCTGACCATTCTGCAACTCAATCTGATCTCTCCTTCCGCACCTGTTAACTGACTGATATTTCCCATTCTTATGATTGAGAACACAAAGTTTTCGATGAAAGCAAATCGATTGCTGCTAAATCTGTCAACAATCTCTATTGTATCAGCCCCACTAGTCGAAAATAGCTCTTGATCACTTTGAAACAGTCCTTCGTGAGCTTGGAGGTTAGTGTAGCAGTTCTTATCGAATGTATTAGGTGTTGTAGGATCTAAATTCACCAAAACACTACCATTTCCACCTTGAGGGCATATTTTTTGTAGCATCTCTAAATATGTCGTGTTCAATATCAGGTCTGGATTGGAGGAGCCATTGAAATTATATAACCGTTCAACGAAATTCTCACATTGAGCCCGTCCAAAAGTGTGAGCACCTGAAAATAATTAAGTAAAACCATATAATATCCTCAACAAACAAACAGACGATCTGATATCATTTTGAGGTTTGATTTTGATGTCAGTTTTTTACTCTCTTAGAGTTAGTTTATATAGACAGTGAGATTAGTTTTGATAAAATTAAAACTAATGAAAAAAACCATTAAAAATACATTTTTAATAAAATAATAAAAAATTAAAAGGATAGGAGAATAATTTTACCCTCCTACTATTTTATTTTTATTAGAGGTGACAAAAACTGACCCGATCCGAAAAACTAACCCGAACAACCCAAAACCAAATCCGAGTAATCCGATTTGACTGAAAAAGTCAACAACATAAATCCAATCCGATCTGAATCCAAACTGATTCGAAACCAAATTGATTCGAATTTATATTGATCCGAACTCGATCTAATCCGAAATTGAATTGATCCGAACCCAAATTCATTCGAATTTAGTTAACCTAAATCTGACCTGACCCGAACCTGAATTGATTTGAACTCAAATTGACCCGAACCCAAATTGATTGGAATCTAAATTAACGCAAACCCCAAAAAATTCAAACTTACATTTAAGATTATTAATAAATATTTAAATATCAAAATTAATGATCAAAGTATTTTATTATATAAAAATATAATTTTTTAATAATACAAGTGTTCTATTTTTTGAATGTGGTTAAACTTAAATATTCATTTTTATATTGTATTCATTTGAATCTAATCAAAAATAAAATTCAACAAGAGCTAATATATAATTGTTTAATAGTTAATCTATTACAAATTACAGAAGCTACATCACCTATACTTAATGCCTCCAATTATTCTATAAAAATAAAAGAAATTATAGAAATTTATAGTAATGTATTATAGCATTTAGAAGGATTATTAAATCACTTTGATGCATAAAAGGTAATAATTATTATAGATAATAGAAATAAAATGAAAAAGATGTAATTAATTTATGAATATTGGTAAATATATGATAAAAGAAAACTATCTAACAAATTATTAAATATTTTAAATATTTCAATCCTAATTTTATTACAAGTCATGCAAGAAGAAAATTTTATTTTCATGAGTTTTGTGATTATTAGAAATATGATTTCAACTCATTTTCGTATAAGACAAATCATACCAAGATGACTAAGGCCTAACCTGAAAAACATGCCCACTTAACCCAAAACCAAATCCGACCAACCCGAATTGACTAAAAAAGTCAACGACCTGAACTTGATTTGATCCAAATCTGAATTGATTCTAACCCAAATTGATCCTAATTCAAATTAACCCGAACCCTACCTGATTCAACCCAAAATAATCTGAACCTAAAATTGATCAATTTTCCTTGACCCAAACTCAACCTGATCCGAACCCGAAATGACCCGAACAAAAAATGATCCAAATTTTCCTTTAATCCAAATTGATCCGATCCAAAATAACCCAATCCAACCCGTCTATTTACTACCTCTAATTTTTAGCCATCCCACCATCCACCGCTAATGCCCACAGGCATCCAAACACAATCTCAGTAGTGACAATTACCTGAAAATGTAACCAGATCACTAGTAGTGTTGAGATCCATAGCTGCAAATTTGGACATTAAAACATCAAGAGTTTTAGTGGGTGTTAGAATTGCTAAATCAACAAGTGTTGGCATGGTAAGAAACAAACTATTTTCTCCCACTCTAGCATTGGGGCCGAGTATCAAGCTCTTACAGATGCAATGTCGGAACTCGTATAATTATGATGGCTTTTTAAGATATGGCTGTTTCTCATCGCTCCAACACTGCAATCCATTGTGATAATCAAAGTGCTATTCAAATAACTCATAATGATTCTTTTTATGAGCGTACGAAACATATCAAGATTGATTGTCACTTTATTTGTCAACAATTGCTCTATCAAACTTGCCAACTTTTTCTGTCACCACTATAGATCAGATACTTTCACCAAAATACGATCACTCGATCAATTTCTTGCACATGTTTTCAAACTCAAGTTGGCTACTACATTCCTACCTCGAGTTTGCAAGGGGTGTTAACATAATACTACAATAAATTATAATATCAGTTGATTTAATATTACTAATAATTGTAAGATTACAGTTCTATTAAATTAATTGATTACAATTCTATTTCCTTAGTGTGATTGTATTTCCTTTATTGTTTCAGTCTACTTCCTATATAAAAGCCTTAAGTCTTCTTGTAATATGCATATCAGAAATAAAATTCTTCCTTTCTTCATTTTCACTTTCTTTTTACACACACAAATAAAAAAGGATCTACTTACATATGTGTAAAACTAATCTAGTTTTGCACACTTTCATAACTTTTTATATGATTCATTTTTTTCTACCATTAAATTTTCTATTCTATTCATGTAGATTATTCACGCTAGATTCAAGTTAATTGAATATGTCTAATTATTTGTTTTATAATAATAAAATTTTAGCCGTTAATACATATTGAAAAAAAATACTATTTTTAATTGGCTTAATAGCCAAATGTGTCATCAACGTTTGCCACAAAATGGAATTAAGTCAACGTTTAAATACATGAAAATCAGTCCTAAACGTTACAAAATAATTGAATTAAGAACTTTTCCGTTAAATCTTTTAATTTTCGTTAAGTTTTATTACTGGTAGGGGTAACGAAAATTAAAGGATTTAACAGAAATATCTTTAATTCAATTATTTTGTAACGTTTAGGACTGATTTTCATGCATTTAAACGTTGAAGATTTAATTCCATTTTGTGGTAAATGTGAAGGACATATTTGGCTATTAAGCCTTTTCAATTAAAAGTATAAGAATATGGGATTGATATAAATATTTACGTGCATGATAAATACAAATAGGTTATTAAATGTAACGGTTGGTTTTTAAAGTATTAATTTTACTTAAAGTTATAAAAAATGTATAAATATATATATAATTAAGTACTATTTAATATGACTTATTGACTTTCTATACGAAGTAAGTTGTAGATAGTAAACACATAACCTGTTTTCCTAAATCCTAGATGATTGTAATTTATAAAGAAAAATATACAAAATTTTTATCTAAAAGTTTCCATATTCCACAGCTCAAAAGAACATACAGGCATACAGCACCTGCCCCAAAAGAAAAAATTCACTATTAGTAGTTACTCTTGTTAACAACGTTTTTTTATTTCCTACAAAAGAAAGTAATACGTTAATTGACCTACAAACTAATTACTTTGAAAAGCAAATGTTATTGAGAAAATAAAATAAATATTCACTCCAAAAAACCAAACTATTTCTTATTCCCAACTCATTATCACCCCACAATTCTCCGCAGAAAGCAGAAGGAAAAGTATGTTACCAAAAAAAAGGCTGGAAAAGTAGTGTCCATACACGACTCCACGAGGGCTGCTGCGCGCGCATTATAATAAATAAATAGTGTCTAGTCCGTGCAGTTAATGACTTTCCAGAGCATTATTATCATAAATAATGTGTCTTGGAGACGAGACCTTGCACGCGGTCCAATATTAAATAAATAAAAATCCTGCCTATTGTTTTAAAAATGCTGTGGTCCTATGCCTAGGACGACGTTTCAAAAGCTTCTCTCTTTAATTTCTGTAAATGTAATAGAGTTTGTACACTTTCACTCTTTGCTCACTAATAAATCGTTTAACACAACAAAGTTTGTTCAGATTTCAAAACTAAATGATTCAATCATGTTCAAACACCAATCTGAGTAAACAATTTGTTTCCTAACAAAAAAAAAAGGCAGCTTCTATACTTCTATGTGGAATATGCCATTATAAATAGTAAACTGTTTTGCTTGGACTATTTGGTTGGTATTATGACCAAATTAAGAAACCACACAAATGCCTTTTCATGTCAAGCTATATGCATTGTGTCATACCAATAAAAACCGATTTATACGACCGAATCAAATACGTTCGATTTTGTCAAATTTTTTTGTTGATCAGCGGTTCGATTGCTGTGAGTATCATTATAATCTGAAATCGATAGAAAGAAATCTCTTTTTATCAGCTATTGGGACTGAAGTTTAATTCTCAGTTTTCCTTTGTACTTAAAGACATTTTTAATACATGTATCTGATTGCATAAACTCTTCTAATTCATCGGAAACAGAAAATTAAGCTCACGGTAAATAACCATATTAATATTAAAAACATAGTAGTAAGATTAACTTATTCAAACTTAAAAAGTTAGTTCAATGGTGTAAAGTTTTGTTAAGTTTCTGAGTAAGGATAACTAATAATAGGTCAAATTTTTTGGACTACTGTCAACTATGAAGCAAAGGAGAGATTAGTCTTATACCTCATGTGATATGGGGCGCTTTGTAGTTTACAAAAAAAAATGATTAATCCATTCGGAGTTGGATATTTCTACTAGAAAAACATGCAGTGACAGTAGGTACTTCATTAACTTACAGTGAAATTATCATGTAACAGGGGTGTTTGCCTTCGCTATTCATGTGGGCTAGACTAGAATAGCCATTCACTTATTGCTGCTGCGTACAATGCATAGATTATTGTAGTTTTTCCTCTTATCAATCAACTTGATAAAGATGTACCATAGACCTCCATTTGTTGATCTTGTGGAATAGTCCTCGCCGACCATTCTGCAACTCAATCTGATCTCTCCTTCCGCACCTGTTAACGGACTGATATTTCTCAATCTTATCATTGAGAACTCAAAGCTTTCAAAGAAAGCAAATTGATTGCTGCTATCTGTCAACAATCTCTATTGTATCAGCCCCACTAGTCGCAAACAGCTCTTGATCACTTTGAAACAGTCCTTCGTGAGCTTGGAGGTTAGTGTAGTAGTTCTTTTCGAATGTATTAGGAGTTGTAGGATCTAAATTCACCAAAGCACTACCATTTCCGCCTTGAGGTCATACTTTTCGTAGCATCTCTAAATATGTCGTGTTCAATGTCGGGTCTGGATTGCCGGTGCCATTGAAATTACATAGTCGTTCAATGAAATTCTCACATTGAGCCCGTCCAAAAGTGTGAGCACCTGAAAATATTTCAAGTAAAACCTTATAATATCGTGAATGATCAAACTAGCGGTTTGACCTCATTTCAAGATTTAGATTTGATGTCAATTTCTTGCTCTGTTGAGGTTAATTTAGATAGATTGTGAAATTGATTCCAATAAAATTCAAATGATAAAAAAAACCATTAAAAATTTTTTTTAATAAAATAATAAAAATATTATAAGTAAAGGCAGTCATATAATTTTATCCTCCTGCTATTTTATCTTTACCCATTCCACCATACTGCGTTGATGCCCACAGGCATCCAAACACAGGTCGCTAGCAGTGCTGCAAATTTGGATTTTTAAACATCAAGAGTTTCAGAGGGAGCTGGATTTGCTGTTGTGCTATCCCTTCTTCCTAGTAGAACTAACCATGAAGGACCTTCTGCCTGCGGTTATTAGAGAACACGTTAGAATTTATAGTAAGGGAAATTATACAGTAAGATTATAAATATTAACTTTACTATAAAATCAAGGTAAAGAACACATGATAATGCGCAAATTTAAAGTCATTAAATGTAAAATATGTTAGAAATATCATAAACACTTGATAATTAACTTAAGATTAATGTAAACAATATATGATTAAGGATAAATATAAAGTTATTAATTGTAAAATATGTTAGAAATATGTAAGCATATGTTAATTAATATAAACATACATTATAGCAAAATTATTATATGTTTAAATCTGTTGACAATAATGTTTACATTAATAATAATATTTTTAAGATATTTTTTACATATTTTACGTTTAAAATTTACATTTAATTATATGTTTTTTATGGTGATCTTTCACAAATTTTAACCGGTAAAAATTCCTTTTATAGTCTACCTATTTTTCTCTTAATTAATCTCTATTATTGTAAAAGAAAAAAAAAAGTGATGTTGCCAAGATAAATTACCAGATCGACAGACTCTTGAGCTGCAATAGCCAGAATATCAGCGCAGGAAACAATGCCTGGGCACTCAAATTCAAAAGCAATCTTCATGGCATCCACAACATCAAAACCCCTTGCTGAGTTATTATTCGGAGCAGCCTCTTTCTCGCTTTCTATGGTAGCACTGTTGCCCAATAAAACCGATGCATCGCAACCCTGAAAAAGCAGTTCAACCAAATAATTCCACTGTTGTTAGGGTGTCCTTCTATGCTTCCCAAAAAGCCCAGAGTTGAAGGCTACTTGAGAAGGAAAAACTGATCAAAAGTCAATTATCTTGTTCTACAAGTTAATTAGGTAAGTATCTGTGTTAGTCGGCGTTTAAAGTTATTCTCTTTATTTTCAGAAATTGCTGCTTTTAAGCATGTAGACTATTGGTAATAGCAAAGAGCTATGAATTGAAGGGATAGGTTACCAAACTATAGCATGGTGCATGCAATGTTATTCGCTCATGTCTAATTCAACCAAATTATTTCTCAATTAAATACGATCATATTTTATTTTCGAAATCAATGGTTTGATTTTTTATATGAAGCAATAGGAAATGTTAAAGTAGTACTATTTTACATTTGTTAAATAATATGTTTTCCATGGTTTTATATTTAAGTTTAATCTATTCACTTATTATTAATTGATTTTAAGTTGAATACCTTATAGACAGTGAAAAGAAATGAAATTCATTTTTTTGCTATCTTCTATTTATTAGTAATTAAACGAAAAGAAAGCAGACATTTTCTATCAGAAAATAAAAAAAAAAAAGAAAGAAAAGAAATCGACACTATGTTCAGATCAGTTATTGACTATAATACTGTAGCTAAATATGGATTAATTGGATTGGATCGTAATAAGAACTAGCTAGTTAGGCTAAAATTTTTTCTATCATGCATGAAATAAAAGAAAAGTCAAAGTGAAGGAAGAAAAAGAGAAAAATAAGATTTTGGCTGTTATATTAACGAAGCAGTCATGGAATTGAAGCCTAAGAAGGCTGGCGCCAATCCGAGGATCTGACAGCAAGGCATCTTCGATGATTCGCCAAATGATGCTAAATACCTCTGGGCATGTTTCATCATAAAATGATGGACTCAACTCGATGGCTAAGGATCGTGGTGAAAGCAGAAAGGCAAAGATAAGGGCTGCAACTACACATTGGGAAGAAGACATTTTCTCATTCATTCATTCCTTCACTCTCAATGTTTGATTATGGTTTAAACATTTGGCTTTTCTCATAGAACAAAAAGAAGTTGGTTATATAGCTAATTCATGACATGTGGATATATTAGAGGTATGGATTAATATTCCATGAACCGACTGCGATTCGTTTGTGTAATAAAAGTCAAAAGATCTTCTGTTGTTTAGCCTAACTCTTATAGTGCTATAGTTATCTCTAGTCTCTAGCTGTCAGGTTCAGCCTGACGTGGTTTTCTAGCTTCACAGTTCAGATTTCACACTTCACTTTATTATTATTATTGTTTTATTTTACTATGAGAAGATGTAGCAATTGCCAGGAAATTAAGAAACATCGAAAGAAATAGCAACAACCTGTAAATCAAGAATCTCGGATAGGGGGAATCATATGCACACATCACATGCAAGCAAAACAGACAGTAACCAAAAATGAATAAAATAAAATTTCTATTAAGGCTAACACTCCTAATAAGGTAATTGATTGTATTAGTTATTACCATAATGGCTAGATGGCTTTCGAAAGTTGCAAGAGACCAAAACCCACAAGACTCCATTTACTTTCAAGCAAGGTAATATTTGGTTTTTGGTAATTTAGTTGGTCAGGTGGGAAAATCGTATTTCTTTTAAACCCTATGAAGAAATGATTAAAACATATACGAGGCAAAGTGAGGTTCAGATAGAAGAGATGCGAAAGAAGATAAAGTCCCATTGTACAAAAATTTGAGTAAAAAATAAGACTGGAAAATTTGAAAACAAATAATAATTTTTTTAACTCAAATGAATAAATTAAAATCTTTGAAAATTAAAAAAAAAAGAATATCCTCTAATTCTTTCTTCATAAAAAAGCTGCCTAATGAATCTTGAAGACTCAATCTTGAACAAATATAATTAAACATTGTTTCTTTAAATTAAAGAAGGTTAAAGAGCTTGCAACTTTCTAAAATTTCTTGGAATACAAATGCTATGTTTTCGACTTTTCATTTTTTTTTAAATTTTCAAACCTTGATTCTTGAGACTTTGGATAGATTTCGAGTCTTCAAAATCTACTTCAGCTCTTCAAAATTGTGAAAAATCATGTCAATTGGCGTAGAAGGGCATTCTATTTATAGCGGTAGCCTAGTAGACAAAAGAGGAATCTAAAAGAACTTAATTTCTTTCATTTTATCTCTAAATAATGTTAACCTATTACATATAGGCTCGAAAAATAATAGTAAATAATGGTAAATCTAAATTAATTTAAGATCAATTGACAGTTATAAGTGAATCCCCATGTGAAAAAGTCTCATGTCATTTTATATTGTAGACTGAATCACACGAAAAAGTGAAAAATTACGCGATTGGACGGTTAGGGTTGTTTTTGTAATTTTGCCCTTTTGACCAATCAAATCCTATCAAAAGCCTATCTAATGATTAGAAAATGTTAAATACATAATATTTTTGATTGAATGAAATATTTTGAAAGTTGAACTGACTGTTTAAACAATAATTGAAGAGTGAAGGGCAAAATAAGAATTTTTGGAAAACTTAAGGGCATGTTGGTAATTTATACTTAAGGATATTTTAAAAATGCTTAAATATCCCGTCTTCTTCCATTTTGGCCAACCAACATGAATGAAGGAGAGAGAAAGTCATAAAAAAACATAGTGTATAAGCCCTAAATCGAAAAACACACTAAAGGAAAGTTGCTCTACTCGATAAGCTCTACCACATACCTTGAAATCAGCCATAGGAATGACCATTTGATAGGTGAATTCCTTCCTTGAAGTTTTGGCCAATGATAGAAAGAAAGAGACTCCGTTTTTTTATTCTGTCTATTTCAAATAATTGTTCTTCGATGTTTAAGCATGTGAATAGCCTTAATTTGAATCACCATCCATGAAATTCAACCAAGGTTGAAATTGTAAGGTTACCATGCTCAATTTGATAAATTAATGGTCCTAGAATACTATATAAATTAATATAAAGCTGCTAGTGAAGTCAAAACTAAAAAAGAAAATGTTTTGACTGCACTTGCAATTTGGCATCCAGTATGAAATAGACCGAATTTACTGTTATATTAGGAAATGTGAAAGGTATTTAAGAGCATTACATTTTCCGTAAAAGGAATATGGACAATTAACTGACTTTAAATTGTTTTTTGCAGCTCCGAAGTAGTTTGAGTAATGTTGAAGTAATTTGCCTACTGGTTTGGTGCTACAAATTAGACTATATGAGTGGCATTAACATTGCATAGGTAAGGAACATACACAGAAGACATAGGTTGATATCATGATTGCATTTGAATGATTTGGTTTTTATGTAAAAGTAAATGAAACTGATTGTTTAAGATTTTTGAATGAATGAAATATGTTCTGTTTGATTAAGGTCATAAAGATGGGGTTTGAATTGTTTGTGGTTTTGGTTTGATTGAGCTTTTAAGATCAAGATATTGTAATTGTTTTAGAGTCAACTGGCTGTGGTTATATGTATGAATTGTATTGTGGTTTTGGGCTGAATTGAATATATTAATTGCGATTGACTTGCAGGAAGGTTTTTAAATAAAGTATTGTTATGTTACTGAAATTTTAAAACGACTTTAGATAGACTGCTAATGTTTTAGAAAGGATTGGTTATGTTAAAAGAAGTATTGCAACAATAGATTTTATAGTGATTTTAAAGGTAAATGTTTGAAAGTATCAATTTCGTTTACCGAGTGGAAGTTTATCGAAATGATTGTATTGGTTGTTGGAATTTGAAAGATTCAAATAGGTAATTGCTATTGAATTAAAGGAAACATTTTAGGAATTGTCTTATGGCTTTTAAAAGATAAATGGTTTGACTTTGAAAATCGTATTGAAAATGTTAGAATTGAAATGAGAGAAACAATATAGAATCGAAAATGAAATGATAATGCACAAGCATGCGTCTAGTTATGCAAAGTTGCACTGCTCATGTGCATAGTCATTCTTTTTATGGTTTTCGATTGTTATGTATACTAGTTTTGATGTGCATTGTTAATGTTTAAACGATTTGAATGAATGCATAGTTTTGAATGTTTTGAAGTTTGAACAAACATGAAACGTTTCGGTTTATAGTAATGATAATTTTTTTATACCGAATGAATTATTTTATAAAAGATTGGTTATTGCAAATGTTTTAGAACATGGTATTCTATGGTTTGAGAATTATACTATGGAAATAGCCCCTAGAGTCCTAAGGAACCTATAAGTGTAACATCCCAATTTTCACTATATAACATGTTACTCACTTATATCTTACACTTACTACCGGTTGGGCTGTTAGTGATGCTTATCAACTCCTATCACTTTAATAAGAATAACTAAATCATTTTCTTAAGATGTATATACATTCCCTTATATTTAAAGTAGTACTGTACAACTTCACTGAATACATAAAAGAACACAACATACATTCGATATCCAATCTCCGGAAGGTAAGTCTCTTAGTTCAAATCAGTTATCTGTGGAGTGGAAAAATAAGGAGTGAGCGACAATGTGCTCAGTAAGGAAGGTGTATGCTGCTTTAAAAATAAAAGCTATAATCTCAAAACCATTTAATCATCCTAACGATCACACTCATTAGGAAACAATAAATACAGTTAACATGAAACAGGATTCACCAGATCCTTTCATAAATCATTTAATTGAGACTAGGCAACAATTTAAATCATGCAAAGAACACAAGTCATCCGCTTTTGGGGTGCACCCGTAGGCCATCGCCCCTCACGGCTATCTCATCTAGATATATGGCCATAATCTGTAGGTGGTCCTCGGGTCCACTTGCCAAGTGAACTCGAGACCGCTGAAGACTTGGCAGGTCCATCAGCCCTGTGACGCCCTAGGGTGCACTCGTTGGTCTATTTGACTCGAGCCATCGCCCTAGATGAGTCACGCAAAGTATATGAGTGATAATGCATGAACTCATAGCCTAATGTCTCAAATTCAAGTTATCTTATGTATCATTTCCATAAAATGATTTGATTTCCAAAAGGTCTTATAAAACAATAAAACAGCCCGTAACTTCAACATTTTCTGTGTGAGAAGGTACGGGTTAGACTGGCTCGCCCATGGCTAGTTCGCCCATGGTAAGCTTGCCAATACTCAACTCGCCATTGGTCAACTCGCCCAATAGTCAACTCGCCCCAAAAAGGTTTCATATTTTATTTTTGAAATATTTAAAATAATTCATTTTTCGTTTAGGAATTTACACCTTAAAACCGTTCGCCAGGGTCAGCTCGCCCTTCACGGCTCGCCCCTGACTAACTCGATAAGACGGCGAATTAGTAATCGCCCGCCATTTAACTTTTCAAAAACAAAAGTATGACTCGTTGATAACGGTTCGCCCTCCTTATATTTAAAACAAGGGCCGCCCGCCCAAACACATTAAAAAGGGTTCGCCCGACTATGGCTTACCCGGATTTCTCTTTAAAACAAGGGCACTTGTCCAGTTCTCATAAAAGAGAGCTCGCCACTTGGCTCGCTCGAGTCTCTGCCTAGAACAAAACTACTCGCCCGCTTTAACAAGTTCGCCCAACAAAACAACATATGGCGGCTTGTAGCTCGCCCAAGATCAAAACAGTTTATCAACCAATGCATGTCAGAAAATAAAAACAATTTCTAATATTTTCTTAACATTTTTACTCCACAGGACATGCATTTACATCACATACTACTTCCTTACCTCGTCTGATGCAGCCTTGCTTTCCACTCGCCGTATCAATCTCACTTCCCGGCTGCAAGGTAAAATATTAATTCCATTAATATTTTCTTTTCTAGCAATTTATTTCTAAAACTATTTTCAATCACTGTGGCGAGGTAACATCTCGCCATTCGCCCAACACAGCTCGCTATCCATTAGCGGCTCATTCATGGGAGTTCGCCCAACATGGGAGCTCAACTCGCTATGCTTATCAATTCAGTTCGCCATTCGTGGCTTTTCATTCATAAATGGTCTTGCCCGTGAATCGGTTAACGCTTGGCCACCTCGCCCTCTTGAACAATACTTTGGCGAGTTCTCTATTACCTATTCGCCTCATTGGCGATCATTGGTCGTCGCCCTTACTTCCACATTCTGGTTTTCCCATAGCTATTGGCGAACATGTTCTCGCCTAGTTATATATTGCATTGTACTAGCCTCGCCCTTTGGGCGAATACTCCTTGTTCGCCTATTGTTTTTCTTAAATCATTTCCATCTGATTTTTTATATATTCCCACAATATTTAACTACAACCAGTCTATATCTGTGTTTATCACGTTATAAACATAGAATTATACCCTCATTTATCAAAATAACCATAAGAATATGGGAGCTCACCTCAACTGAGTTGCACTTCCTGGAGCAGAGTGCTTTCTTGCCTCAATCAGCTTTACTTTGCTTATTCCTCAGTTCTGCACACACTGGATAAATGTTTAACTAACTAAGGATGAGTCTCATGGCTCACTTATGGAAGTAGAGGAAAACTAATGGTGAACTTGCAACGAAAACAGAATGGGCGAGAATGATTTTGAGGAAGATGAAGTTGCTTCCATCGATTTTTTTTTCCTCATGAACCCTTCTTATATAGCCGTTCCGTTTCACTTAAAATCTAACACCTATTTCCTTATCCTGTTTTCCTCATCATTTCATGCAATTAAAACCAAAGAAAACTGCAGCAAAAGAACGGTAGTGACGTCCCTACTGCAGCTCTATTCTTGACGAATTTCCCTTGCCATTTATTGCCTAATCCTGTTGTCAGGAGAAGCCAGTGGCAAGAAGTCCACTATTAGCCCCTTTCCTTGACTTTTCCATTTTCTTTTCTTCTCTTCTCCACGCCATTTCTCTTCCAGCCAACGTTGATTGGCTAACTCCTAGTCCACGCCACTGTCAGCCAACGTTGATTGGCTCTCCTTTCATTCTTTTCCTCATTTGTCCCATTACCATTAATTCCTTCATTTAATGCTTTCATACTATAATATCAAATTAAATCTCAACAATATCTTGTTACACTTAAATATTTGTTTTTCTTTCTTTAAACACCATACTATAAATCATCACTTAAATTGAAAAGTGGAAATTCACATTCGGTTATTCTTTAATTTTACTAAAAGAATTTATTTCCACTATCAATAATGTACACATATGGTATACAGTATAATAAAATTCGGATTTTACATTTCTCCCCACCTTAAGAAATTTGGTCCTCCAAATTTAACTTGGACCTGTCACTGAAAGAGCTCTGGATACTTCTCATGCATAAGGCTCTCTAACTCCCAAGTAGCCTCCTCCTCGTTATGATACTGCCAGAGCACTTTAACTAAAGGAATCGTCTTAGATCGCAACACCTTATCCTTCCTATCCAAAATCTGTATCGGTTTCTCGACGTAACTCATATCTTCTCTGATCTCCAGTGGCTCGTGTCGAATCACGTGAGAAGGATCTGGATGGTACTTTCTCAACATCGAGACATGGAACACATTATGCACTCCTGTCAATTCTGGTGGTAGTGCTAACCGATATGCCACATCTCCTACGCGATCTAAGATCTCATAAGGCCCAATGTATCGAGGACTCAACTTTCCTCTCTTCCCGAATCTCATTATACCCTTGGACGGTGAAATCTTTAAAAACACATAATCACCCGCTATAAACTCCAATGGTCGGCGTCTAGTATCTGCATAACTCTTCTGCCGACTCTGAGCCGTTTTGAGCCTCTCACAGATCATCCGTACATCACGAGAAGCCTGCTTGACCAAATCGGGAGCTAACAGTTTACGGTCTCCAACTTCTTCCCATGCTATTGGGGATCTGCATCGTCTGCCATACAAGGCCTCATACGGTGCCATGCCGATACTCGTATGAAAACTATTATTATAAGAAAACTCTACCAGGGGTAAGTGATCGTCCCATGAGCCTTTAAAATCCAATGCACATGCTCTCAACATATCCTCGAGCGTCTGTATAGTACGCTCGGACTGTCCATCAGTCTGTGGATGAAAGGCGGTGCTAAAACTCAACTGGGATCCCATAGCCTCCTGAAATCTCTCCCAAAAATGAGAGGTGAAGCGAGAATCCCTATCAGAGGTGATGCTCACTGGAACACCATGTAACCTCACTATCTCCCTAACATACAACTCGGCCAAGGCACTAACTGAATCTGTAGATTTCATGGCTAAGAAATGAGCAGACTTAGTCAATCTGTCGACTATCACCCAAATAGCATCAAACCCCTTCCGGGTCCGTGGTAATCCCATAATAAAATCCATAGTTACATGCTCCCATTTCCACGTAGGAATCGATAATGGTCGAAGCATACCAGCCGGCTTCTGATGCTCAATCTTAATCTGCTGGCATGTTAGACATCTAGCAACAAACTCAACGATGTCTTTCTTCATCTTAGGCCACCAATACACTCTCCGGAGATTCTGGTACATCTTAGTACTACCTGGATGTAACGTGTATCTAGAGGTATGGGCCTCTGATAAAATTAGGTCTCTAAGCTGTCGATCATCGGGAACACATATCCGACCTCTAAACCTCAGTATCTCATCGGTACCAATTTCAAAATCCAACTCATCTCCCATTTGAATCTGGCTGGCCACCCCAATACAATAATCATCACTCCTCTGAGCTTTCTTGATTCGATTCATCAAATCCGACTCGATACGAAAACAAGCTGTAAACCCATACTGGTCAGAGGAAACAACTGTCAAACTGAGGTTAGAGAACTGCTCTATCAACTCATGTTCCCTGATCATCATGTACGATACCATGCCAACATACTTACGGCTCAGTGCATCAGCTACTACATTAGCTTTACCTGGGTGATACAAAATCTCACAATCATAGTCCTTTAATAGTTCCATCCACCGTCGCTGCCTCAAATTCAACTCTTTCTGTGAGAATATATACTTCAGACTCTTATGGTCTGTATATATATGAAATTTCTCCCCGTACAAGTAATGTCACCATATCTTTAGTGCAAACACCACTGCGGCTAGCTCCAAGTCATGTGTCGGGTAATTCCTCTCATGATCCTTCAACTGTCGAGAACCATAGGCTATAACCGATCATGCTGCATGAGCACACACCCTAAACCTTGAGCGGACGCATCGGTATACACCATAAATCCACCTGATCCGCTAGGAAGGGCTAATACAGGGGCACTAGTCAATCTCTTCTTAAGCTCACGAAAACTACACTCACACGCATTATTCCACTCAAACTTTACATCCTTACGTGTGAGTCGTGTCAATGGAGCAGCAAGCCTAGAAAATCCCTCCACAAATCTGCGATAGTACCCGGCAAGACCCAGGAAACTCCGTATCTCGGTAACTGTGTTAGGCCTCTCCCACTAAACAATGGCCTCTATCTTGGACGGATCAACTGACACCCCGTCCTTCGACACTACATGTCCGAGAAATATAATATGGTCAAGCCAGAACTCGCATTTACTAAGTTTAGCATACAACTTTCGCTCTCTAAGGGTCTGTAGTACAATCTGCAAATGCTGCTCATGCTCCTCTGGAGTCTTAGAGTAAATCAGTATGTCATCAATAAATACTATGACAAACTTGTCCAAAAATGAATGAAATACCTCATTCATCAAACTCATAAATGCTGCAGGGGCATTTGTCAACCCAAAAGGCATCACTAGAAACTCATAGTGGCCATAACGAGTCCGAAAGGCTGTCTTATGCACATCCGACTCCTTAATCTTCAACTGGTGATAGCCTGATCGAAGGTCTATCTTGGAAAACACCTGCACACTCCTGAGCTGATCAAACAAATCGTCAATTCGAGGTAGTGGATACTTATTCTTAACGGTAGCCCGATTCAACATCCGATAATCTCTACACAACAGAACAACCATCCTTCTTCCGAACAAAAAGTACTGGAGCTCCCCACGGTGACACACTGGGACGTATAAATCCCTTATCTAATAACTCTTGGAGCTGCTTCTTGAGCTCATCTAACTTTGTCAGTGCCATCCTATATGGGGGTCTAGAAATCGACTCCGTACCGGGTACCAACTCGATCATAAACTCCGTCTCTCGATCTGGTGGTAACCCTGGTAAATCCTCTGGAAATACATCCGAGAAGTCCTTGACTACAGGAATCTCTTGGATCTTTGGATGCTTCCTCTCAACATCCTCCACACTAGCAATATATCCTTCATAAACATTCATACACAACCACAATTTCAGTACACATGTCATCTCATAACATAATTAACATATTTTTTTATTAATTTACAATAACTTTACAATGTACTTTTCGGGATAAGAGAAGGTAATAAACTTAGTATTACAGTCCAAACTAACATGGTTTGCAGCTAACCAATCCATACCTAAAATGATATCAAAATGATATATATCCAACAAAATTAGGTTAGCTGTCACAACCTTCTCTCCTATAGTCAATTTACAATTCCTATATATAATATTCGTCCTCTGGAAATCATTAAAAGGAGTTTTCACTTGCAAGGTATATTCTAACAACTCCGACTTTACTGGGGTCCTGTTAGCATATCCAGGCGATAAGAATGAATGAGTAGAACCCGGGTCAATTAAGGCAATTACAGGGATATCAAAGAGATAAATTTTACCTTTGATCACATCGATAGATGCGTCGGCAGTCTCCTGATCCAACGCGTATACCCGACTCTGAGTCACAACCTTTTTACCCTTCTCTGCGGCTGTCGCCCGCCTAGGCTATGAGGGTGTCGCTTTCTCTGACTCATGTTGAGTTGCCGGGGCCGCTATCTGAGGTGCTGCAGGAGGTATAGTAGAAGCAGTCGACTCTCTGAGCATTGGGCAATTCTTAATAAAATGCCCCGTCTGTCCACATCTAAAACATACCCCAGACATTACAGGACAAGGGAGCGATCCATGCGACCTTCCACAATGTCTACATAAGGGCGCAACACTTCTCTGAGTGGTAGTGGGGCCACTAGCAGGACTAGAAACTGCTGGTCTATCAAATCTGCCCTCTGAAATCTGTATGCCCGTAGATCTAGTCTTCTTAGACTGCTCTCTACCTTGTCTGTCCTCCATAAACCTCTTAGCCTTTCCCTTTGCTTTACTTTTAGTTTTACCACTGAAATCGAGCTGGAACTGCTCATAATCCCTCTCACATAGCTGAGCCTGTTGAACTATCTCATCATAAGTCTGCATAACAAATGGGGCTAGCTTTACTCTGATGGATGGCCTCAAACCAGCTCTAAATCTCGAAATCTTATACCGGGTATTTGCACTAGTCTGTGGATCAAAACGGCTCAATGTAGTAAATTTGGCCTCATATTCGTCCACTGACATGCTACCCTGTACTAAACTCATGAATTCCTACTGTAATTTTTCCTGAGCAGTGTCAGGGATATATTGCCTCCTAAAAGCTTCCACAAACATATCCCATGACAGATCCTGATGCTGAGCAAATAATACTGTCGGAGTGGTCTTCCACCAATGTCTCGCATCATCTGCCAGCTGGAACACTGTTAAGCCTACTTTCTCTGTCTCTGAACATCTTATAATCTCGAGTAATCTATCAATCTCTATAACCCACTGTTCTGCCACCAATGGATCCCTAGTACCTTTAAACTTCGGTGGATCCAATTTCTTAAATGATTTCACCAATGCCACATTACAATATGACTCTGCATTTCGTGGTTGTTGAATCAGTGGCTGCGGCGGAGCTATCGGTGGCTGAGGTGCTGGTGGTGGAATAGGCTCAGGCTCAGGCACAACTGGTGCTGGCTGTGGCGGTGCTGGTGCCTCTACTGAGGCTGCAGGAGCTGTAGCTCTCTCCCTCTCTGCCCTATCAGCGGCTCTATCCGCCTGATACATAGCCATAAAATCTGCTATTAACCTCTCCACCTGAGTTACACGATTATCAATGCTCTCTAGCTGTATAGGACGTGGAGGTCTTGGGGCAGGTTCCGATGTCTGTGGTTCCGGAGTCTGTGCCGCCCTACCTCGGCCTATACCTCTCATTGAGCGCATCCTCCTTCTTCCACTCATATATGTACCACAGAAATCGTTTATCACTTATCATTAACATATCAATTATATATTCAGTTTATACAGTACTACAGGGAATGTATACTATTTCACCATTTACTTTAAGCATCGCTAGACATCCGACCAACCCTGCTATGATACCATTAAATCTGTAACATCCCAATTTTCACTATATAACATGTTACTCACTTATATCTTACACTTACTACAGGTTGGGCTGTTAGTGATGCTTATCAACTCCTATCACTTTAATAAGAATAACTAAATCATTTTCTTAAGATGTATATACATTCCCTTATATTTAAAGTAGTACTGTACAACTTCACTGAATACATAAAAGAACAAAACATACCTTCGATATCCAATCTCCGGAAGGTAAGTCTCTTAGTTCAAATCAATTATCTGTGGAGTGGAAAAATAAGGAGTGAGCGACAATGTGCTCAGTAAGGAAGGTGTATGCTGCTTTAAAAATAAAAGCTATAATCTCAAAACCATTTAATCATCCTAACGATCACACTCATTAGGAAACAATAAATACAGTTAACATGAAACAGGATTCACCAGATCCTTTCATAAATCATTTAATTGAGACTAGGCAACAATTTAAATCATGCAAAGAACACAAGTCATCCGCTTTTGGGGTGCACCCGTAGGCCATCGCCCCTCACGACTATCTCATCTAGATATATGGCCATAATCTGTAGGTGGTCCTCGGGTCCACTTGCCAAGTGACCTCGAGACCGCTGAAGACTTGGCAGGTCCATCAGCCTTGTGACGCCCTAGGGTGCACTCGTTGGTCTATTTGACTCGAGCCATCGCCCTAGATGAGTCACGCAAAGTATATGAGTGATAATGCATGGACTCATAGCCTAATGTCTCAAATTCAAGTTATCTTATGTATCATTTCCATAAAATGATTTGATTTCCAAAAGGTCTTATAAAACAATAAAACAGCCCGTAACTTCAACATTTTCTGTGTGAAAAGGTACAGGTTAGACTGGCTCGCCCATGGCTAGTTCGCCCATGGTAAGCTTGCCAATACTCAACTCGCCATTGGTCAACTCGCCCAATGGTCAACTCACCCCAAAAAGGTTTCATATTTTTATTTTTGAAATATTTAAAATAATTCATTTTTCGTTTAGGAATTTACACTTTAAAACCGTTCGCCAGGGTCAGCTCGCCCTTCACGGCTCGCCCCTGACTAACTCGATAAGACGGCGAATTAGTAATCTCCCGCCATTTAACTTTTCAAAAACAAAAGTATGACTCGTTGATAACGGTTCGCCCGCCTTATATTTAAAACAAGGGCCGCCCGCCCAAACACATTAAAAAGGGTTCGCTCGACTATGGCTTACCCGGATTTCTCTTTAATACAAGGGCACTCGCCCAGTTCTCATAAAAGAGAGCTCGCCACTTGGCTCGCCCGAGTCTCTGCCTAGAACAAAACTACTCGCCCGCTTTAACAAGTTCGCCCAACAAAACAACATATGGCGGCTTGTAGCTCGCCCAAGATCAAAACAGTTTATCAACCAATGCATGTCAGAAAATAAAAACAATTTCTAATATTTTCTTAACATTTTTACTCCACAGGACATGCATTTACATCACATACTACTTCCTTACCTCGTCTGATGCAGCCTTGCTTTCCACTCGCCGTATCAATCTCACTTCCCGGCTGCAAGGTAAAATATTAATTCCATTAATATTTTCTTTTCTAGCAATTTATTTCTAAAACTATTTTCAACCACTGTGGCGAGGTAACATCTCGCCATTCGCCCAACACAGCATGCTATCCATTAGCGGCTCATTCATGGGAGTTCACCCAACATGGGAGCTCAACTCGCTATGCTTATCAATTCAGTTCGCCATTCGTGGCTTTTCATTCATAAATGGTCTCGCCCGTGAATCGGTTAACGCTTGGCCACCTCGCCCTCTTGAACAATACTTTGGCGAGTTCTCTATTACCTATTCGCCTCATTGGCGATCATTGGTCGTCGCCCTTACTTCCACATTCTGGTTATCCCATAGCTATTGGCGAACATGTTCTCGCCTAGTTATATATTGCATTATACTCGCCTCGCCCTTTGGGCGAATACTCCTTGTTCGCCTATTGTTTTTCTTAAATCATTTCCATCTGATTTCTTATATATTCCCACAATATTTAACTACAACCAGTCTATATCTGTGTTTATCACGTTATAAACATAGAATTATACCCTCATTTATCAAAATAACCATAAGAATATGGGAGCTCACCTCAACTGAGTTGCACTTCCTGGAGCAGAGTGCTTTCTTGCCTCAATCAGCTTTACTTTGCTTATTCCTCAGTTCTGTACACACTGGATAAATGTTTAACTAACTAAGGATGAGTCTCATGGCTCACTTATGGAAGTAGAGGAAAACTAATGGTGAACTTGCAACGAAAACAGAATGGGCGAGAATGATTTTGAGGAAGATGAAGTTGCTTCCATCGATTTTTTTTTCCTCATGAACCCTTCTTATATAGCCGTTCCGTTTCACTTAAAATCTAACACCTGTTTCCTTATCCTGTTTTCCTCATTTCATGCAATTAAAACCAAAGAAAACTGTAGCAAAAGAACGGTAGTGACGTCCCTATTGCAGCTCTATTCTTGACGAATTTCCCTTGCCATTTATTGCCTAATCCTGTTGTCAGGAGAAGCCAGTGGCGAGAAGTCCACTATTAGCCCCTTTCCTTGACTTTTCCATTTTCTTTTCTTCTCTTCTCCACCCCATTTCTCTTCCAGCCAACGTTGATTGGCTCTCCTTTCATTCTTTTCCTCATTTGTCCCATTACCATTAATTCCTTCATTTAATGCTTTCATACTATAATATCAAATTAAATCTCAACAATATCTTGTTACACTTAAATATTTGTTTTTCTTTCTTTAAACACCATACTATAAATCATCACTTAAATTGAAAAGTGGAAATTCACATTCGGTTATTCTTTAATTTTACTAAAAGAATTTATTTCCCCTATCAATAATGTACACATATGGTATACAGTATAATAAAATTCGGATTTTACATGTCTAATGTAAAAGTATGTGGTATTATCCAACTTAGTTGTAAATGAAGTTAATAGAAAGTATGTATGATTAGGTAAAGGATTTTTAGCTTACGTTGTGGGCGTAGCAAAGAAAAGTCCTGAATTTAATGAAATTACGGTAAGCAAGGAAAATTTTGATATAATTCTGCATGATCTTCCAGGACTCTCTCTAGATAGGGAAATAGAAGTACTATTGATTTGGTACCAAAATTGAAACCATTTCGATATTTTCCATATCAAATGACATTAGTGAAATTTGAAGAATTTGAGAAGCAATTTCAAGAGTTGTCATGAGATGATGTTTATGACTGAAGTTACTATGGTATGATTTTATATAAGTTGGAGTTTTAATGAATATCTAATAAATTCGATTTCTTAGTTATTGTACTTTTGTTGAGAAGTAAAGCGTGAAATACAATAATTGACAAGAAACGATAATTGGAATTTGGAAGTACTCATTGGTATGAGGTTTTATGATATATATAGTGATATGTGAAATAAGCTTAAGTGAAACTGATGATGGACTTAAACTAATATTCATATCGGTTTATTTTACTCAAATGTTTTATCCTATGAAAGCATTTCTCCGAAAATAATATGAATTAATATGAAGAATGAGTTGTCTCAACAATGTTAATTATTCTTTATAGTCAATTCTAGGTTTCAGAACAAGACAGGTATTTCAAAGTACCTTCCTTACCCTATTCGGATCCCTAGCCGAATATAGTATCCTTCCTGTTTGGTTCATCGAACACCATAGGGAAATGAAGATGTTCATTCATTAGGCATGTTTGATGCTGTGGGAAGAGAACATTTTTGGATACGAATTAAAAGAACTATGCTAATAGTTTAGAGTGTGATCAATATATGGGTATTTAGAGAGCAAAAGAAAGAAATTATGGATAGCCATTGTGAATAAATTACGACTATAATTCCGATTGAGACAAAAGAGATGGCTTGAGTTTCCAAAGGATTGTGAAGGTGAGATTATATCACCTAGGGAAAGCCACTGTGGTGGTAAATGCTCTGAGCCGAAAGCATGAAGTAATAATGGTTTGTACGATGATAAGAAAGTATGAATTGCTTGAGTAATCTACAAGCCTTAATCCAAATTTTATGCCTTCAAAGCAAATTTGGAATGATGGCTAGAATAATGATTGAGCCAAAATTTATGGACAGATTAACTAAGTCAGCTCACTTCCTACCTAAGAAGTCTATGGACGCACTTAGTGCTTTAGCATAATGTATGTGAAAGAATGTTGTTAGACTATATGGAGTTCCAGTGAGCATTTCATTTGATAGAGATTCCAGGTTCACTTCTCACTTGGGAAGAATTTCAAGAAGCCATGGAATCTAAGACGAAAATTTTGTACAGCTTTTCACCCAGAGACTGATGGGCAGTCCGAGCGTATTATTCAGACGCTCGAGGATATGTTGAGAGCTTGTGCTATGGATTTTAAAAGCTCCTGGGATGACCATCTGCCATTGGCTAAGTTTGTTTATAATAATAGCTGTCACTCAAAAAAAAATCGGGATGGCACCATATGAAGTATTATATGATAGAAGGTGTCGATCTCCGATTGGGTGGGAAGAAGTGGGTAAGTGTAAGTTGTTAGCTCCAGATTTAGTCGAGCAAGCCTATGAAGATGTTAAGTTGAATTGTCTAAAGCTTAAAACAATGCGGAGTAGAAAAACTAACTATACGGATGCTCGATGGAGACCACTTGAATTTTGGTTGGAGACTATGTGTTCTTGAAAGTTTTCCATCCAAAAGGATTGAGAGATTTGGTCGACGAGGTAAGTTTAGTCCTCGCTACATCGATCCATTTGAGGTATTAGATCGAGTGGGTGATGTTGCCTATAGATTGGCATTACCTCCGGAGCTATCGAGAGTGCATAATGTATTTCATGTGCTAATGCTTCGAAAGTGTAATTCGGATCCGTCTCATGTCATGGAATATGAGCCCGTAGAGATTTGGGAAGACATGAACTATGTGGAGAAGCCGATTCAGATTTTGGACAAAAAGATAAGGTATTGAGGCCTAAAACGATTCCATTAGTTAAAGTTTGGGCAATACCCCCTCATAGAAAAAGCTACATGAAGCTAAATAGCTTGATGAAGGAAAAGTATCCGGACTGTTTGAGACATGACCTGATTTGAATTTGGAGGACCAAATTCTCTAAGGTGGGGAGAATGTGAAATCCCCAATTTCATGAAATTCCTCAATAATTGTAAAGTATTTTAGCTTAAATGAAGTAAATAGATATGAGAATTATGAAGGGTAAATGATGCATGGAACATGGAAGGTTAAATAGTCAAGGAATTTAAATTGATGTTATAAGAATAATTGAGGTATGAGAAAAGAATTAATATTAGAAATTGTGTAAGTAAAAACAAGTGTTATATGGAAGAAAGGGGACCAATTAAATGAATGGTCAAAGGTTAAGATGAAAGGATTTAATTGGATGATGATAAAATAGATATCAGAATTTTATGTAGTTAAATGATTATGTGTGGCTGATATGAGAATGGAAAAAAAAGGAATTAAATGGTCAAAGAAGGGTCAAAAAGCATAGTTAAAAAGGAAGCATGGCTGAGATGAGATGATATGGGATACGGGAGCATTAAATGAGGCTGCATGAGTCATCACCTCCAGCCATCACCCTACGGCAGCAACCCTCCTTCCAGCCCTCTCCCTCTCGTTCCACCTTCAAGCTCCCAAGTTTCCATTTTGTTACCTTGACAAACCACCTCATTCCTCCATTGATTCATTTAAGTTGTTAAACGAAAAACGATCCTTGTCACTAGACTAAGTGATATCCAAAGTTTGGTAGATTGAATCCAAGTATTGGAGGAAATCTCAAAGTTTGAGATTTTGGTCACTAGCAAAAGGTAAGAGAAGGAGATGATTTAGTCAATTTGGTTCATAATATGGAGTTGTATTGAGTTAGTATGATATGTGTATGGTGATAATTTAAAGGTTTAACTTGATTTGATGTTACAGCTTTGAAGAAGTGAAAAGCTAGGGTTGGACGCACTAAGTGATTTCGTGTTCTCGAAGAATCAAGGTAAGAAATTTATGTAACGGACGTAAGGCGGCTATGTCCGCATGGTTTATGATGTTTTTATGTGATTTGGAGGGAAACACCAGCTGTTTTGTGCAGGAAAAGATGCATATTCAATTTTACTCCTAGTACCAATTAGGCTAGGAGCAGCCGACTGCCTTAAGTAGCAGCTGACTGCCTAGAGACATCCAAAACGCCATTTTTCGAAAATCGATTCAAACTAGTCGACTGTTATGTAGGCCAATCGACTGCTATTTGCTAAATTGCATTCTGTTTGAAAACCAGCCGACTGCCCTATGAGACCAGTCGACTACTAATTTTCCAAAAGCATTTTGTTTCGAAAACAGTCGACTGCTATATGACCAGTCGACTGCTATTTCTTAAGAAGCATTCTGTTTGAAAACCAGTCGACTGCCCTTATATGTTTTCAAAGATGAAAATATCGAAACTTTAAATGAAAATAATTTCGATAAAGAAAGTCTATGAAGAAGCAGCCGACTGCCCTATGAGGCCAGTCGACTGCCCTGTATGAAAAGATGATTTCAAAGCCTATTCCTTTCGAGCCCATGTCTAATGTTATTGATTGTCATGAGTCATCGTAGACACATGTATAAGACACTTGCATATAGTTAACATGATATCCGTTCTTTTATATGTGTTTCTTACTAAGCTTAAAACTTGCCCCTCTTACTCTTCCTCACAAATTCTCATCAATATACACAGTAGCTGTTGTTTCGATGTTAATCGAAGTGAACTATTAGAAGCCTAGTGTACCGAGTAAGAAAGTATACGACACTTGTTATGCTTTTGTATTTAGACAGTATGTGTACAACTAATGTATTTATAGTTTTGGATGTAAATCATATATTGTATTGTCAAAGATGTCAAAGGAAACTAGTATGATGCATTTTAATTAAGTTGATTTTTATACAATCTTATGTTAGGGTACTTCGGTTTACATTTTAATGGTATGTTTAATATTCTCCATTAAGTGATTTTATGACATAGTGATAAACAGTAAATGAAAGTAATAGAATGAACTTACACTAATACCGAATATAAACCAAAATAACAATGAATGTGAATGATAATGATTGTATTGACAAAAGAAAGTGAAAAGAAAAAGTTAATATGAAGTTTTAGGATTTCGGGCATGACACACATAAAGCCACGTCATCCGCAAATTGCCTCTCTTTTTTATCATCATCTACCTTTCTCCCTAGGATTTCCTCTTCCAACACGAAGCCACGTCATCTGTAATTTGCCTCTCTTTTTTTGTCATCATCTGCCTTTCTCCCACTCACGGGACATCTCTCTTGCCTCTCCTCCTGTATATAATCTTCTGTGTCAACAGTTTTTCTATCCTTTTCCATTCTTAAGGCAATCCACCTCCCTTAATTCTCAACCCCTTTAGTCCTTTTCCCTTCAATGACTCCTGTAGCTTCAGCTTAGAAATTAAGCTTTCGTCTAAAATGAAAGACAAAAGCAAGTCGCTAGGTTGTGAAAAGCGTGTAAAGATAAAAATTTAAATTAACAAAGTTATTGGATTTGTTAAAAATAAAAAATAACAAAAAATAAATAACAATCATTGAAAATTTCTCATTAATAGATTTTTTCGAAAATTTGTAGTGAAATTTGTCAAAAAAAAAACCTTAAGAATAATTTAGTAGGTTTTACCAAATTTTTGAAATAGTCCAAAGAATTATTTAAGCGCATGACAATCTAAAAATTTAATAAAATAGATATAAAGAACAATAAATATATTAAATAAGGTGAAATATTTAAAAATAAATAAATAAAAAACAATATAAATGGTATTTTTTTAAAATCTTATTAGCTAAGTAGATATTTTTAAAATTTATCAATTTGTAAGCACATTTTAAAAAACTTTTCCATGTAAAAATTTTTATTTATTACTAAATAAAATATATAAATATTCAACATAAAAAATAAAAGATTAATAAAAATAAAAACAATAAAACAAAAATTGTATAAATAATACAGTTATTTTTCAAATGTTGTTCATTATTTTATTAATTAATTAATGTTATAAATTTTCTATTAATTGATATATAAAATTTGACTCCAAGCATAGCAAATGCCAAATATTAGTTATTTAAAGTAGTTTTCCAAGTTTTACTATTCATCTTAGTTTTCAATTTTATGCCAATTGTTACTCTTCGATGGTTTTAGAAAAAAGTGAAAAACAAAAGCTATCCCTTTTCTATTTTTTTCATTTTTTTGGGTCAATACCTTAATTTTTAAAAATTTTTAATTCTGTTCTTCAATTAGTAGTATTCATCCTAAAATATCTAGTTTTGTCACATATCATGTGCTTAGTGGTGCAACTTTATTTTAAGGCTTTCAATCCTTTTACTCTTAACTTTTTTTATTTTATTTTATGCGTGACAATAAATTTTTTATATTAACGATTAAGAATTAGATTTATCAGTTATGTATACAAACAATGTTAAAAGATTGTTTGGTTATCACGTAATAAGTTTTTTACTCACCACATATATTTTTTAAAAAATGTTTTTATTAATATTTATTAATCTCGATAATAAATTTTAAATATATAAATACAATATCCAAATAGATTGCTTAACTAACACATAATGAATACTTAATAACTAAGTAATAATTGCAAACACATGTGAGTTACACATTTAAAAAATATATAAATTACAATTACAAATGTGTTTATTTAATTTTTGAATGATTAAATTTTATATATTTAATTTTGATAATTAAAAAAATGTAAATATTCTTAATATTTTATATTAAAAGTAAAAATTTAAAAATGTTTAAGTAAATAATAATTTATTATTATTTAAATTATGAAAAAAATACAAACACTAATATTCATATATGTAAATATATATATATATATGCAAATATATATTCTTTTATTTACATTACCAGTACTTTTACATACCCACAATGAAGTGCGGGCCAACACTTGGATCAACTAATTTAAACAAGCTAAATTATTCAAATTATTTCATTCATATTGACCAACATAAATATGTAATCTAATCACCCATGTCATTTCTCCAAGTCAATTACCTTAATATTATATTTTAATTTCAATAAAATATCCAAAATTACCTAAATTATTATTAAATTAAATTAATCAAATTAAATAATAATTTCTAATTTAAACTATTTAAACTTAATAGTTAATTATATCAATTAATTACAAAAATATTAATAAAACAATTAATAAAATAAAATATAAAAAAGAAAGGGAAAACCCGCACTAGGATCTGGTCGAGCAACGGGCACTTGCGCAGATCCTCAAGTCGAATTGCATATCTTCTGCCGCAACACATGTGAAATGATGCTGTTTAGCTTTAGAAATAATTCTCCCAAACTCTGTAGTTTTAAATTTCCAAACTCCCATTTTCTCTCTAGAAGTTCTCTAACTTCTTTCTTTACAAATTTCTTCAACCACCACGGACTCTGACTAAAAATTTCAGAAATCGATTGGTTGCCACTTTCCTATCCTCCAACTGCTATTGTATTAGTCGCTGTAAACTCTTAAACTTTCTAGAAAACACCTTCTTAACCTCCTAATCTCGATTCCTTAACTGGAAACACCGAAATCTATTAAAAAATTTCAAAAATCTAGAACCCAAAAGGCAACAAATTGCCTAAACACCCGAACCCAAAACTCTATTGTTTTTGGATTTATTTCTGTGTTCTGTCTGCGTTCTTGATTTCTGACTGTGTATACTGGCTGTGTTTGTTGATTTTTTCTCTTTTACTAATGATTGATGATTTCTTAATAGACTTAGGCATTTTGGTAAATTTGGATTTTTATTTATCATATAATTTTTTGTCAATGTTGTTAACATTATGTTTTGATAAACATTAGTAAAAGAAAGGAATGGAAAGGAATAGAATGTAAGTTAGAGGAAAGAAGAGGAAAAGAAAGGGTACATGTATTCCTTGTTTGGATAATTAAAATTAATAAAGAAAAAAAATAATCCTAAGAACTCTTGTTTGGTTAAACAATGAAAAGGAAAGAAATTGATTCATTATAATGTTTTTTTTTTCAATTATAACCTCTTTTATTTTAAATTTTACAATATAATAAGATTAAATTTGACATTTTACATGTTACAATTTTTTCAAGTTTCCATTTCTTCCCATTTACCTCAAATTAAGGTTTTAAAAAAGTTGAGTAAGTCAAAAGAAAGTAGAGGGTGCTCACTCCCTCTCTCTTTTCTTTCCCTAACTAAAAAAGTTTTCTAAATAAGGAAAAGGCACTACAAGAAAAGAGACATTCAACGGCGTTTTTTTTTTACCATTTAACGGTATTTATAAATGCCGCTAAAGTGTCTCGACATTTATTGAAAACGTCACAAAAAACGCCAACTATATTAATGTCAAAAAATTTAGCACGATTTCACTTAGCCGCGTTTTCTCTATAGACGCCACTAATTGGAAATGTTGTTACTAGGCTGAAACGCTCCCCTGCGTCAACTGAGAAATGAGCTTTAATTGAGAGCTGTCTTTTATGGGCTTTAGTTGAAAGCCTTTCACTGGATTTTTCATTGGAATTAAATGCATCAGTTTTTGTCCCATGTAAATATAATTTGAATGAGTTTTAATTGAGAGTTATAATTTTTTTATTTTTTATATTTTAATCAAAATTAATTATAAAAATTTAATTTAAACAATATTTGAATTATTTTATAAAAAATAATTTTTCTTGTACCTTTGTTAATAGTATTAAATAATCAAAATTATTTTTTTATTATTTTAATTAATTTTTTCTATTAATTTTAAAAATTTAATGATTATAATTATATACACCTAAAAATTATAACTTTTACTTATACCTAAGAAAAAAATTAAAAACTCAATTTCAACTTCTAGGAAGAATCCAAACATATTTGAGTATTACCATTAAACCAATTTGCTAAGGTTAAAAGTTAAGCCCGAGTATAATTTTTAAAACTCAAACTCCATTCGATAAAATACTCGAGCATTTGAGCTCAACTTATAGGCTTGAGCTCGATATGATTGATTTGATATTATGAGAGGTAAAATAATAAATTAATAATAAAATATAAAAAATATATTAAATCACAAATTAAAAGCCTACTAAAGAAAGGATGGAGAATAACACCAGACATAGAAATGGCACCATTACCTTTCACAAAAAAGACAACAACAATTCGACTAAGGTCATAACATTCTCTAGTTACAAATATATTAAATCCTACCAGGCACCAACACTACAATTTTTAAAGTAACAGAATCTAAGCCATAAAAGAGAAGAAACAGATGGAAATTTCAAGACCTCAGCCGAAGATGCTGCTCTCTTTGATGATTACTTATTGTTTTCATCATTGTCACTGGAATGATCAAAACCTACTAAAAAACAAAAAATATATATTTAGAATGATAACAAACATATATTCTTTGATTTAAAAAAAAAAACCCTCAACAAATTTGATACCTAAACATCAACACACAAAGCATGCTACATTTTAATAGTCAAAAATGTGTCTTTTATGAGAAAATTCAATCTTTGCTACAGATTTTTGAAGGCAAAATCTCTGACAGCAACTACATGACTAATAAAGGATCAATAAGCCAAATAAAGTAATGGTAATGCAAAAGACAAGAAATTTTTTCTTCTACCAGCATTAAAATTTGTAATGGTAGCCCTATCCATCTGACAGAAGATCAAATAATTTGCCATACAGAATATAATCACATGTTAGAATTATTGGCATTTAAAATGTGTGAACAAGTAGACAAACTAAAATTTTCTGAAACTAACCTTAAAGCACATAGCCCTTTTCAGCATGATCAAATTCTGATAGAGGCATCAGCATGGACTGCGGCATAATTTTTCCTCCTCATTTGTTCTGATAATAAGAGAAAACAGATAATGAGTTGCTAGGAGAGCATAGAATTAGACAAAAATGTCTGGAAATTAAACGAATATGGTGCAGCAATATTTCACCTAGTAATCCATGAACATCTCAGCATGTTACCTTTCTTCAACACTTGAATCCTTGAAAAATGTACAATCTCTCAAATTCATTATTAAGACTAAAAACATGTAACAGCCAACAAATTTAAGAACATTTTGGGTTTACAAGATATTACTTGGCTTGTCCCTGTCAAAATAGGCGTACATGGCATGATACACATAGGAAACATTGTACTCCACACTAATACAGGAAACAAAAAATCTTAGTATATAAACAAAGAAAACCCCAAAGAGCGATTGAAATTAATGAAAAAGATATGGCGCGGTTTTTTCAATCATCACTTGCTATGTCGTCGCAATCCATCATGTAAAGAACGTCATAAAGTTGATTCACAGCATTCCCAGCACCAGTCCATGCATTTGTGTTCACAGTGACTGCCTGTATTAGAATCAGATTTCCTGTATATTGTTTTGGAATTCAAGTAATTGCAGAATTCCATTCATTGTTCTGGTTATGTCACCATTCTGTATTAAACTTAAGCGTAAAAGCATGAGATTTTCACATCAAAGAGGCATTGAACAGGAAACCTAATGCAGAAAATAGCTCACCTCCAATTCAAATTTTGATCTATTAAGCTTCAAGAGGTACTAGAAAGCAAAGAAATCATCGGTGCCGACATCTGTATCCAACAAAATCCAATGAGGCTTGGCCTTAACAATGTCAAAGTTTGTTCTACAACAACATTCTGTCTTCCTCCAATAAAAAAAAAAATCAATTCCACAATATAACAAAAGTATCACTCACACTAACAATAGAATAAGAACTTCAAGTATATAAATTGACCCATACTGATCTAGAATGATGAAAACTGACTGAATTATTCAATCTGCAAATAAAATGATAGATAAACATGTTTGGATTGAATGCAAAACTTTGAGAATATGTATTGCCTTATACATTCGACATATATGAGTGTGTATGTGTGTGAACAAAATGGTTATTATGAGGCTTTTTTTTTTCCTTGCTAAGAGGAGGTGGGGCTGGGGAATTAAATTCCAATGAGAATTGAGTGCCTAACACAATCTACAAATAAAAAGATAGATCAGCATGTTTGTGTAATTTTTTCTACTTTAGGGAAATTAAATTCCAACAGGAAAAATTGCTGATTCAAAAAATAAAAGCAGCCATTGATGTTGCTGATGAATCAAGCAGCAGTATAAACAAGCTAAACTGGATAGACAGCCTCAGAGTCTGAGAATAGCCAATACTGACACCCACATAGATGAATTATCTACTATCAAAGCTAATTCTAGATATAGCTTAAGACTTTTTTGCTTGTATAACAGTTCTTTACAGTTTTCGATATATTCTACATTAATTGATATTTATCATCCGTTGAAAGAATTTTTTTTTAAATTTCGTATTTGGATGTAGAAAGAAAAAACTAATACTAGATGAAATCACTCTTATCTTCTTTTGTAAATACCAGACAAAAATTAAAAAGGCCACTGTTACCTCATAATGAGACTCACATTCTCTGCAAGTTTTTCAACAACAGCTTGCAGGTATCCTCTAAACTTGGTTCTGAGCATAACTGTGACCTCAACAAGACGCTCCCCAGGAGCTGTGTTTCCAACATTAGTGAACAAGAAAAAGAAAAAAAGACATGGATGGAGAGCGGCCGAAAAAAAAAAAAGAGATTATTGAGGTGCACTCACTAAAAGGTTTAGCTCATACTTTAAACCAGAAACAAATGTGTGTTGCCATGGAAGAATATTACAAAGAGCCTGCCCATAAGTGTCATGAAAATGAACAGCAAGCTTATCAATTGGGATAACATGAATAACATTTTCAAGCATTGGAATGACAGTACCTGCACCAAGAGGAAATCAAAGAAGAGAATTGGCGTTAATTGGGGTCAATCTCCTCCTTTTCCTCCAATCGATCTCCTCCCTTTCTGGTTGAAGCGTTAATTGGCATCGAGTAAAGCAGAAATTGAGTCGTGAAGTTTTAAATCTGGAATCGACAAGAGATATTTGATGAATTTGAATTTAAGAGTGAAGAATTTAAGATTGGGATCGAAGAATCGAGAGAGAGAAAGAATTTAAAGAAAACAGAGGGAATTGGAGAGGATACAGATGGGAGTTACATATTAATTTATAAGATAGCGGCGTTTGTCCTTTGATACGCCGCTATCTATTAAGTTATTTATATATTTTAAATAAAATTTAAACATTTATATTATTTTCTTCATTTTATATACTTAATATAAGGAAAAAGTGGCGTTTCTAACGAGAAACGCCACTATTTATTAAACTTCTCTCAAACTTAGCGACGTTTTAACAAAAAACGCCGCTATATTATTTACATTTATATTTAAAATATTTATTTTATTTTTTTTATATATTTAATTTTTGAGATAGCGGCATTTGTAAGAAAAAAAATGTCACTATCTGTTAAACTTAAAGGCGTTTTAGCATAAAAACGCCATTATCCATGAAATTTAGCAGCATTTATGAATAAAAATGCCGCCTCTTACTAAAAACACGGATGGTAGCGGCATTTTTTTGAAAATTCCGCTAAATAAATGCTACGCCACGAAAAGCTAATTTTGCTATAGTGAGGTTTACAACCTTTCTTTGTTTTACTTAGCTTTCCTTTCCTTTCCCTTCCCCACTTCCAATCCAAACATAGGGTAAAGGATTTGTGGCGGTGTTGATGATTATAATGTAGGTTTCTTATGTAATGTATGGGTAGATCATAAATGTAAAATCAAAATATATGTAGTGGATCTTTTGATTAAGAACATTCCAATCATGCAAATAAATATCAAGAATCATAAAAGATGTTTCAAGAAACATAACTAAACTTTCTTAAATTGTTCTTAAATTGTTGCATGAAAATCCTCTTTGGTGTGGATGGTATATTAATGCAAACAAATTGAAAAAGAAGAAACTTTGATAGGTAAGACATTTCCAGAAAGCTATCCTAAGAACATTAGCTTCCTCACACTAGTGCAAATGGTTTAAGAAATGTTATTCCTAGGATACAATGCATATTCCTAAAGAAAATCAATTGCACTTTGAATGTCTCCTGTAAACTCACTTGAACTAAAAACAAGAGTGCAAGAAAGAAATTTCAGAAATTGACAGAAAGATATGAAGAGATTGTGTAAAGATTATATGAAAATGAATGTTATAGGAAGTATCTATAAGCTCTAATAGGTGCAAGAAATACCTCTTGATAAAAAAAATGTCTTTGGAGAGAAATCACCACTCTTTGGAATGAATAGCTATGTTCAATGAATTTATTTATTTTTTTGACCTTCCAAAAAGGGCATTTGAATATGTTAGCTTTAAATTGACATATGTATTTTGAAATGACAAAAACTTAAGCAAGCTTTAATGTTTTAATTCATATTGTAAATTTGCATTATCACATATGATTTTCTCAATCCATTTTAAGTGTTCATATCAAACATTAAGACCATGATTTAATGATATATTCTTATTGGTCTTAATACTTTATAAAATGGTTCTCAATTTTAAGTAATTTTCTCAAGAATTATTGAACATAAGTTTAGAAAATTACTTATAAGTTTTTGGACAATATTTTCATTTGAGAAAGTCAAGAAAAACTCCCTTAAAGCTTATAAATATTTTGGGTTAAATTAAATTCAAGTCTACATCATTTCTAACCCAAAAAGTGCAGGAAAATGGCTCTCTAAAGGCATGGGATCGATCCCCTAAGGAAAGGGATCGATCCCTTTTTGGCAGAATGCCCTGGAAGCTTAAAATGAAGAAAAGGATCGATCCCTTTGGTAAAAGGATCGATCCCTTTAAGTCAGAAAGTCCCCAACAGCTAGTTTCTGTGAGATACAAGGGCTAGTTTCTGTTTTGGCTCTAACCAACATCCACAAACCATCCAAGGGACTATAAATAGAGGCCTAGAAGCTAAAGGAAGCAAGAGGAACTACTCAGCAACTCCATAACACATATTCCTCAAATCCTCAAGCCTTAAATAACAAATCAAGAGTTCCAAAGTCTTCATCTTCTATCATTCACTTATCTCTTGTATTGTTTAGCACAAACATTGTATAGGCTTTTCTTTGTGCCTAATTTCTGTAATCACTTGCCAACCTAGAGGCCTTTCTTTGATTACATTATTTATAACCCACCATTCCTTGTAAAAGGGGAGGTTTCTCTTAAGCCTTGAAAAAGAGGGAGGTTACTCTTTAGCCTAAGAAAAAGAGGGAGGTTTCTCTTGAGCCTAGAAAAAGAGGGAGATTACTCTTGAGCCTAAGAAAAAGAGGGATTGTAATCACAAATTCAAGATAGTGGATTTGGAGAAAATCCTTGGGAGCGTCTCAAGGTAGAGGACGTAGGCAAGTTGCCGAACCTCTATAAATCACTTGTGTAAATCTCTCTTTCCCTACTCTCTTTACTTTCTTGCAATTATATTTGTGCTTATTGTATTGTATTTGAATTGCATGATTGAATAGCCTAGAGAACTTAGAAAATATTTATATAGGCTACAGAATTTAGAGAAACCGAAAAACGAGCTTAAGATTAGTTAAAAACCGATTCACCCCCCCTCTCGGTATAACCTATAGAGCCAACAGAATACCTTCTTAAGGCATCCAAATGCATTATGTAAAATTTCATAACAGAAGCAAAATTCTACAAGGCATTTAAATGCTTTCCTAGGGCATTCGAATATCCTATGTAAATTTCTCAAACAAAAGCAAATTAAGGCAAGGCATTCGAATGCCCTAAGGCAAACCCTAAACAGAAAATCAAATCTTCAATGTAGTCAAATGCTCACCAAAAAGCATTTGAATGCTCTTGCCAAAGTTTATTTAACACTTTCAAAACATCATTTTCATTATACATATGCAAGCATATTTAACACTTTCAAAACATCATTTTCATTATACATATGCAACTATATGATTTATAAACATTTGTTTAAAATCAAACACTTTATAATATTTTGAAAAATATATGAGTTTGAAAATATATGCAACAGATGTAGGATGTAGTGGCAAGGGGCTTGCAATCTTGTGTGGAAGATGGCAACGTGAAGGTGAGCAAAGCTTATTCCTTTGACTTTTCGGTTTTTATGAGCTTATTTATGTATTTTTCTTTTTTTCTTCTTTAATTCAAGAATAAAAAATAAAAATAAAACAAAATAAAATAAAATTGAATTAGACTCTTGATTAGTGGATCAAGGTCCAAAATCAATTTCTATGTCAATTTATCTATGTAAGCCCTCCAAAAAGTTTTCAAAGGCCCAATTAGCATCTTGAGGCCCAAATTTAACAATGGAATTAATACTCAAGACCATTAATCTAATTCACATATAAAAAATTGAATCAAAGGTTAACATGAAATCAATGGTTTAGAATCAAATTAAAGTTGGAAATCCAAAACCAAAGGATAATTTTGACTCACATTTAAATTTCAAATTAATTTCGAGATGCATCATCAAAACCTTAAACTAACACAAAAATCATTTAATTTTGGACTCAGGATTAAAATGAATTCTATTGCAATTTGAATCTTGGACAAAATAGGGTATTTACAGTGATAATGATCAACATCAAATTTAAGATGGAGAAAAATAAGAAGACTTATGAAGTATAAAATGTATATACTTATTTTTGGAAATTCTCAATAAAGTTATAATGCATGGGAAGTTTTTCTCTTTTGAACTTTATTATTTTTCCTTTTACTTAATCAAATTGCTCTTTTGAACTTAATCATATTACTTCATTTACTGATTTATTTCAATTTTTATGTACTGTAGCTGTGAACCGAAAATTTAAGAGACTCGGTAAAAATCCACCTATTACCTACAGAATTCGAGAGGCAATACATCTGTTGCGACAGATGACTTTTAGCAACGAACATTTTGGAGGCAAAATTTGCAACAAAAACTTTCATGGCAAATCCACCTCTAATACATTTTAACGACAGAAAATCAATATTAGCAATAAAATTTTCATCGCAAATTCTGTTATTATTGGTGTTGAATTTTGTAGTGAAATTCCATTGTTAATACAAATATTTCTATTAATGTTGTTCTACTCGACTCGAATATATTAATATTAGTACTACGAAAACATTTATTAATTGATATTAATCAAATAAATTTGTATCAAAATTAATTTTGTCACTCAACAAAAATACATAAATACAACAGTAACGGGTAGTTATTTTGTTTGGAATATGGGCTATAAGATTATTTCATTAATTGCACAAGTTGCAATACAAGAAGAAAGGCCCCATTAAGGTGGAAAAGGAAAATTTTAAATTATCAGTAAAGAAAGAAAAGAGCTATTCAACACAGCAAATGCATTAAATCACTTATAATTTAACTGCTGAATAAATATCTTTATATAACGTTATTCTTATTTTGAGTTGCACGTAGCTTTCCTTTTGCACTTTTCTCGGCGGCCTTGAACTCCATAATTTATATCGAGCTTTTGAGAGCACCATCTGAGTACGATCTGATCGTAGCTGCATTCACCGCGCGGCAGTTCGATCTGACTTCGCCGTCCGTACCAGTTAGGAGGCTGATATTTCCCATCCTGATCATAGACTCCACAAAGCTCTCAAAGAAGGTTGTTTGATTCGCACTGAACCTGTTAACGATTTCAATGGTGTCGGCACCGTCAGTCGAAAACAGCTCTTGATCAGTTCGAAGCAGGCCTCGATGAACTTGCAGATTGCTGAAGTAGTTATTGTCAAAAGTATCAGGTGTTGTGGGATCAAGATTCGTCAAAACAGTAGCATTTCCTCCTTGAGGGCATATTTGGCGTAGTGTTTCCAGGTATGAGGTGTTCAGGGTCGGATCTGTATCTCCGACGCCGGTAAAATTGTACAACCGACTGATAAAAGTGAGACACTGGGCCCGGCCAAATGTATGAGCACCTGAAAAAAATTGTATCTTCTTAAAGTTAAAAAAAAGAAAAGAGTTCCTCGACAATATGCTATTTAACCATAGTAGAATGCTCAGTGAAGAATGATTACCGGACAACGCCACTACATCAGTACTGGTATCAAGGCCCACAGCAGCAAACTTAGACTTGATTGAATCGAGGGATTCGTTGAAACCTGGCAAGTTTGTGTTGGCAAGTGTTCTATTCGCTGTTAAGCCATCCCTTCTTCCTAATGGAACTTCCCATGAAGGACCCCCTGCCTGCAATAGTGAACTAATTTCAGACGAATGTGCTTGGAGAGGGAGATAAAAAAGAAAGAAATACAAGTGGGTTGCAAAATCACCAGGACGACAGACTCTTCAGCTGCAATGGTGAGAATATCAGCGCAGGAAACTCTGCTGGGGCAAGCACTCTCCAAGGCTGACTTCATGGCATCAACAACTTCATAACCCCTTGCCGAATTATTATTTGGAAGAGCTTCTTTCTCACCGTTCACAGGATCGTCCAGCAAAATGGATGCATCACATCCCTGAAAATGGAGCGCAGGAAATAATTGTCTTGAAGTAAATTAAAATGCTCAAACCCTCTGGACGATGTATATGTCATTGTCATTTAGATTATCTGAAGCCTATACAAGACATAAAAGGGGAAACAAGTATGCAATGATCACAATTAGAGAAATTCATGGTCGGGTAGGCTCGAATTTAGGTAAGGTATTAATAGATTTATAGTGAGTCCAAACCCGATCAAATTCAATTTTTTCATGCTGAAGTGTTTGTTCATGCCTGTTTTTACCATCCATGTCCACCTAAACACTACTAATTTAATTTTAAAAAATTATAGCGAAATATTAAAATACATAGTAGTTAATAAGTACAACCCAATAAGTTAAAATAAATACTTAAAAAAAGATTACAATAAACATAAAAATTTTAGCTAAAGTCTAGAAAAATAATACAAATTCAAATTAAATTGCATAAAAAATATCAAAAGTAATTAAAAAATTAACTAGTAAAAAAATAATAAAAATTTTATAAATATTAAATCGAGTTGGATTGAGACAGAAAGGGTGAAGCCATGCCCGATCCAATTTTTTAAGAGTCCTAATTTTAAGATCAAATCCGTTAACAGGCTTAATATTTTTTTTAAAGCTTGCTTAAAAATTAGACAAATCTTTAAATTTGGATGAATAAGTCGTTCTTGAATAAATTTATTCTTAATACATAAGTTAATTCCTGTATCTCATATGGGAAAATTAAATAAAACACCAAATTAGTATCAATAATATAAAAGTTTAAGAGTTGAAATCTACCGGCCAAAATTCTAACACAAATTTTAAAAGATGTAATAGAATAGGTACGAGTACTCGTGTAGACATTTACTTATTTTCCTAGTGTTGTTTTTAGTAATTTACAAGAAAGAAGAAGAAAAGAAATCATAGTGTTCCTTCGTTTAACATTTGTACTTTATTTTCATAACAGGAATATGAAATTAAGCAAAAATAAAGTGATGTCAAATAAGAGGATTTAGTTGTTACTTGAACAAAGCAATCGTGGAAGTGAAGCCTAATAAGACTGGCTCCAATCCTAGGATCTGACAGCGAAGCATTCACAAGGATATCTCGGATGATGTCTGTCACATTTGGGCATGTTTCATTGTAAAATGTTGGACTCAGTTGGGCATTTGATGACGATCCTTGAAGTAAAACTGCAAAGAAGACAGCAGCAGCAGCTGCTACTATATGTTGAAAAGAAGGCATTTTCTCAGGGATTCCCCGAAAGAATGATGCCTAAATGACCTTTTTTTTTGACGTTTAATTGGATCGAGGGTGATTTGGGCTCCTAGTAAATGATCTTTATTTATAGAAGACAAAGAGGGCTTTGGAAGTTTATTCACGACACTGAGAACTTTCATCTTTGAATGGGTGAATTCCAAAAAACCCCCCACACTAAACTTCTAAAGCCCACAAACCCCTTTTAGTTTCAGAAAGTGAATTTACCTCCTTGAACTATTAACACCGTTAATTAATCCGTTAAACATTTTTAAACCCATCTAATTGCTACATAATAAGATACCTCCGTGAAAAAAATCCCCTCCTTCAGTGACTTTTTATTTTCTTTTATATTTCATTTTTCATTTATTTTCTTTTGATATTTCAAATCTTTATCTCTCCCATTGGAATCTATGTTTCACTCTATCAACTTATCACCATCAGGCCTTACCATCAATTGCTCTGAATGTCGGCCAATTTACCCCTTTTCCTCTTCCACCCTCAATTGTTTTGATGTGTGAATGCCAAACAATTTATCCCTTCCCCTTTTATCCTTTTTCTTCCATTTTCTTCCATTTTCTTTCCTTTTGTTTCGTGCCCATTTTTATTTCTCTTTATGATTTGCTTGGTTGCTTAGATTTTATTCATTTTTGAATCCTAAATATGGTTGCTGGGATTCGATTCTCGGTGGTTTTTTTATCATTCTTTTCTTTGTTAATTGACGGCTTTTGATATATTTTAATATTTAAAACAAGAAATTTTGGATATTTTGTAATAACAAATTAAATGTATTGGAGGTGAGAAAACTCAATGAAAGTTTGCATTTGCATAATTTTAATTTGTGTTTGGCAATGAAGAAAATGAAAAAAAAAACTTAATTGTTAAAAACCAGATTAAAAATAGATTGTGAAATAAAAAAAGTACTTTTGTCAGACGAATAATATGACTAACAGAATTATTGGTCAAAAGGGGTAAGTTAGCTTTTTAAAACTAAAAAGAGGTTTGTGAATTTCGAGAATTTATTGAGGGCGGTTTTTGGAATTCACCAATCTTTGAATAGTCTGGTTATTTTACTGTGAAGATTGAATTTCTAAAAATAAAGTTGTTAACCCTTAAATTATTAAATATTCTCTAAGATATGCTATTGTCGGTTAGTGAGCAACCATCTTTGAATAGTCTGATTATTTTACAGCGAAGATTGAAGTGGTCCATCGTGTGGCTCGTGTTGATGGAACATAAAGTCGGTGGCCCCTCTTAAGACTTTGAAAATGATCTTAGATATTATTTGTCCATAAGCGAGCAATTTCTTTGGTTTTTAAGAAATGAAGATCATGTTTCCACATCCATTTAAAAGAACATGTTCAATGTAAGACATTTTGTTACCTAACTAAGATAACCTTTAACTTCAAACATGTGGACCTTTTTTTTTTTTTTATAATCGAACCTAACTAATTCAAACCACAATTTAAGTCCTCAATATTTAAACTTTTTTAGTCCTAATCCCAATCTACTTCCTATATATGGATTAGAATATGCTTTTGATTTGGAGATTCTTCTATTGATACATTCTTTTTTTTTTATAAAAAAATCAACTTCTTCATTTATGGAATACCAATATCTGGTTACAAAATCCTAGAGGAAGAGAATTATACCCTATTCTCATACCTTTAGATGGACACTCGACTCTAGTAAGATTATGAGCATATTGGTTTTATTCTCTTGGAGCAAAATCCCGTTTACATGATGCTATTTTGCTTTTAAGTACCTTAATCTCATCTAGTAAAGATCCGCCTTTCTAGAAGCAATGGATATCCGAGCTTGCTGCAAGAACAATTTGTTGACAATCACTTTCTAACCATACAAACTCAATAAGGTGTTGAATGGCCAAGTCCAAACCAAAACTAGTAACAAAGTTTCCCCTAGCAATGGATCAGCCACATAATTGAACTTCTTATCAACACACCAGCTAACCTTACCCCTACTATCACAAGCTACTACACCAGCAAAGGCTTCACCACTTTTGAAACCAAAGTCAACATTGATTTTTAATGTACATGTTTCAGGAGGATTCCAACCCCCATGCAAATTCGAAGCCAGCATGATGGCAGTTTTGTTCTCACCCTGAAGTTCAACTGAAATTTTTTCTGCATTCAATTGACTTGCTAGTCCTCGTAAGTATCTTGTAGAAGGACATTTTTGGTTGTAGAGATAGCTATTTCGATTCTTCCATATTAGCCAACACAACCTACTAAGAAATAACTCATGTAGTCTTTCTAGTTTACAAACCCCCATAATAGAATTCTAGAAATCAATCTCACTTGCCTAGTTATTACCTAGCATTACCACTCATGCATGTTCTAGTTCCCAAAATTGTTTACTCAGGATGCATTGAAAGAAAATAGGTCTCCAATCCTTACTAGCCTATCCACAAACAAGACAACTCAATGGCATTGACAAACCTTTACTATTAAGATTGAAGGTTGTTGGAGTTAAGTTCTAGATCCCTCTCCATATAAGAAACTTGATCTTAGGTAACACATCAACCTGCCAAAGTCACCTCCAAAGGGTGGTTTTAGTAGCACCAGAACCAACCTCCAACCTCAATGACTGCCTAGCTAGGAGATAAGCTGATTTAACTGTAAAATTCCCCATTAGTGTCTCATTCCAAATTAGTAAAATCCTACTTGCAATATTTCGATAGTGGAATTTTCATGATCATATTCGCATCTTGCATGTTAAAAAATTCCAAAAGCAAGTCTTATCTCCATAAATAATTGTTGGAATCTATCAACAATGCCACCTGCATTGGTGTTGGGGCAATTAGACCAAAATATTCGAGCTTATAGTCAAGTGGCTTCTTAATCCATCGGTCTCTCCAAATATCAATGTGTATTCCATTCCCAACCCTCCATCGGCAGACTTTATCCACAATCTTCTTACCTTCTAATAAGCTTATCCAAAGGAATAAGTCTTTACAACTTTGTTTAGCTCTAGAAATATCTCCATGGCCAAAGTATTTAGCTGTAAGAATGTGGAAAGCTAAAGAGTGTTTGTTCTGCAATAATCTCCACCATTGTTTTGCTAATAACACCAAATTTATAGCTTCTATGTCCCTAAAACCGAGGCAACCATCCATCTAAGAAACACATAATTTGGTCCATGATTTCTAATGGAGTTTCCTTTCACCATGTTTGCCTCTCCACCAAAATCTTGCTACCAACATGTTAAGTTCCTAACTAAAAGATTTAGGTAGTAAGAAGTCGTTCATGCAATAACTGGGAACAGCATAAGCTACCGATTGAATGAGGATCACTGCTCCAACGTATGATAAGATTCTCCTATGCCACCCTTGGATTTTTTGACCCACTCAATCTTTAATATTGGCCAACTCCATTTTCTTAGACTGTCTGAATAATAATAGAATGCCTAAATATCGATCACCCACATTGAAACTCCTCATCCCTAAGTCTGCCAATAATCTCCCCTTCTTTTCTTGATTAACATTAGAGCTAAAGAAAACAAAACATTTCTGGAAATTGATACTCTATCCCGATAACTCTTCACACTTCTGTAAGATCCCTCTTAGATTAGTTACATCACTTTGAGAGCACAAATAATAAATCGCTTCCGCATTTTATTTGTTTAACATGTTTCATATTGTGTAGAAGCATGTTAGGCTTGTTATGATGCACTTACAGCTCACCTCTCGAATGGGATTGCTTTAAAAGATTGGATAAACCTTCAGCACAGCTAAGAAAAAAGATAAAGAGATGAGGGACTCCCTGTCCAATGCCCTAGATGGAAAAATATCTCCACATAGATTCCCATTATTCTTCACTGAACAAGAAACAGTACTCACACATGCCTTGATTAATTGAATCCACTTTTCAGCAAATCCCAATCTCATCAGCATATTCTCTAGAAAATCCCACTCGATATGATTATATGCCTTGCTCATGTCTTGTTTAATGACCATTGAGCCTTCCAACCCCTTTCTTCGAGACTTCATACTATGAAAAGCTTCAAAAGCAACCATAACATTATCAAAGATCTATTTACCTTTAATTAATGCACTTTGATTAACACCAATAATCTCAAACATCACCTTCTTTAGTATATTAACTAGCATTGTAGAAATAATTTCATATAACATGTTGCATAGGCTAATAGGCTTGAAATCTTTTATAGTGATAGGATTATGGGCTTTTGGAATAAAAATAATAGTTGTCTTATTAATAGCACAAATATCTTTCTCACCATTTAAAAAATCTAGAGCTAATTAAGTTACTTCTATCCCTATAATGTGCCAATATTTTTGATAGAAACAAGCTATCAAACCATCAATACTCAGTGCTTTACTGAGATTTACTTTTTTTCACAGCTAGCTCAACCTTATCTGCACTAAGAATCTTACATAATTTTTGGTTTGACCCATAGGAAATTCTCTTCTCTGCACCTTAGAGTAAATCAATCGGTCCTATTTCTCTTGAAGATGAGAAGACCCTCAAAAGTATCTCAATACCTCTTCCTTAATGAGTTTTTATTCTTCAAAAACTTACCCTGACTCTGTTTCTAGCTTCTATGTATGATTCATTCTTCTGCTTTGGATGCCATAGAATGGAAAAACTTCATGTTTCAGTCTCCTTCTTTCAGCCACGATTCTTTTGATCTTTTGCCTCCACATTCTTTCTTCTAAATGATAGAAGTGACTAATCTCTGCTTTCTTTTAAGATAACTCCATGTCTCTTGAGTCACCCACATTGCTGCACAACATATTCTCTATCTTTCGGTTTAGTTGGTGAATTCCCTTACCTAAAAGGCTAAACTCTGAGTTATTTTACTTCATTAAAGCACACCCACACTCTTTAATTTTTAAAGCCATCTTTACAAAGTCATCAGTTTCGAACCTACTTTAGTGCTAGCTTATGATCTGCTCACAACTACTGTTCCTTATCCATATGTTTTTAAAACTAAACTCTTTACCTCTTCTACATGTCGCTTGGGAGTTGCATAAATCAAACAGCAAAAATAGGTGTTCCAAAAAGGGTTATGCCATGCTTCATTACCCAGCCCCTATTTAACCTTTCTAGAATTTTGTTACTACCATTACCCCTTATCCATGTCATAAACAAACCTACCACAAGGATTTCCATGAGCAAAAAGTAATCCACTACTTCCTAAAAAGTATCCATTTGCCATTATGGACGAGTAGCACCTCCTTCTTTCTCATTATCATGGAGAATATTTTTGTAGTCTCCTACACTCAACAAAGGACCACACCACCTATCTTTCAACTATTTTAATTGCTCCCATGACTCATACTGCAAAGAAGTTTCAAAGTTCCCTTAGAATCTTGTAAACCTCTATAGAGTGACCTTAGTCTTCACAATGCAATTAATATAATTCTTTGAAAAAGAAAGTAATTCCAACTGAATTTCCTCTTTCCATAAGACCGATAACTTGCCACTTCTTCCCACACTTTCAATTGTAAAACATCCAAAAAAAACCCCATCTCTGACTTTGTCTCAGCATTTCTTTTTTTTCTTTTTTTACTTATAGTCTCGCAAAGGAAAAGAATGCAAGGTTGAAAACCTTTGACCACCTCGGTCAGCTCATGAACTGTTTGAGGGGACCCCAACCCTCGGTAATTTTAACTTAGGATACTCATTTCATTCGGCAAGGATAGAGGTTTTCTTCATCTCCCACAGATATGGAATCTGTGGTGTTAACCTTTTCTGCTCCTTTTGCCAACTCTTTAATCGACTTAAACAAGGATTCTGTATAAACCTACCCACTCTTCTTACCACATCTTTTCCTACCTACCTAAACACTTAAACAAGCAATGGAGTTGTTTTTACATGGCTTACCCTGACCTTTTTCGCATGTGGCAGTGTAACTTGGCAAAGACTCAGCCACATCAGACACAGTTAATGGTTATTAATAGGAGTCTTGTTCGGTAGTGACTCTTTTAGATGGTTTCCAGCTTCCTCGTCCACCTCAATTTCTAGTTTGATTGAGGCTCGTGCTAATATATCTGTACCTTCTTATATACATCTCATTCTCTTCACTCTCTCCACCTAAGGGAACCAAGCACTTAACTTCGTGATTTTGATTGTTATTAAGCCTTAACTACATTATATAAGCCTCATAATTTTCATGAGGTTTCTTCTAATCTTTTGTGGCAGCAAGCAATGGCTGAAGAGTTACAAGCTCTTGAGAAAACTCATACTCTGGACATTGTCAATCGATAAGTTAACAAGTCATTACTTGATTATAAGTGGGTTTCTAACATTAGGACTCGATTTAATGGATTAGTGGAAGGTTACAAGGTATGTCTTGTTGCTCAGGGATTTACTCAAAAATATGGAATTGATTATGAAGAAACTTTTACTCTAGTTACTCATTTCACATTTGCTCACTCTAACTTGGTTGTTGTTACAATCAAAAGGTGGCCAACATATCAAATGGATGTTAAAAATGCATTTCTGAATGACTATGTTATTGAGGAAGTTTATATAAAGCCACCTTTTGTTTCCTTTATATTCTCCGATAAGGTTTGTCACCTTCATCAAGCAATTGTATGGTCTTACGCATACCTTTAGAGCTTGGTTCTCAAACTTTGGTAGCACTATTGCACAGTTGGGTTTACATCTAGTGCCTATGATTTTGCTCTGTTTACTCGAACAACTAGTTAAAGTACCACCTTTTTTTTTTACTTTATGCGGATGAAATGATCATTATAGGTGATAATAGTGATGGTATTCAAGATCTCAAGACTTTTTTTTGCATTCCCAGTTTGAGATGACAAATCTTGGTCCTTTGAGTTACTTCTTAGATCTTAAGGTTACTCTTGATTGTACAAGCTTATGCTTATCACAAACAAAGTATGCTTTTAATCATATTGCCAAAGCAAGATTGACAGATAGTAAGACCGTCTCTTCACCACTTGAACAAAACATCAAGCTTTTCACTTCTGATGGTATTCTTCTTAAAGACCCAGTTCTGTATCAAACTTTCATGGGTAGCCTTGTTTATCTGACGGTTACTTATCCAAATATTGCTAATGTTGTATACTAGGTCAGTTAATTCTCTCTGCCCTCAATCCACTTATTTTGATGTGTTATTCGTATCCTAAGATATGTAAATGGTATTATATTTCATAAACTACATTTTCTTCTAGCTTCTCTTTGAATTTGCAATGTTATTACGATGCTGATTGGGCAATAGATCTTATTGATCATCGTTCTACCAGTGGTTATTGTTTCTTTCTTGGTTTATCTCTTATCTCTTGGCATAGTAAGAAACAAATTGTTTTCTCCCACTCTAGCACTGGGGCTAAGTATTGAGCTCTTGTAGATGTAACGTCTAAACTCGTATAGTTACAAAGTCTTTTTAAGATATGGGTGTTTCTCATACCTCAACACTGCAATCCATTGTGATGATCAAAGTGCTATTCAAATAACTCATAATGATGCTTTTTATGAGTGTACTAAACATATCGAGATTGATTGTCACTTTATTCGTCAACAATTGCTTTATCAAACTCTCTAACTTGTTTCTGTCACCACTACAAATCAAAGTAGATACTTTCACCAAAATACAGTCACCCAATCAATTTCTTGCATAAGTTTTCAAACTCAAGTTGGCTTCTACATTCCTACCTTGAGTTTGTAGGGGGTGTTTACGTAATACTACAATAAATTGCAATATCAGTTGACTTAATATTACTGTTAATTGTAAGATTACAATTATATTAAATTAATTGATTACAATTCTATTTCCTTATTGCAATTGTATTTATTGTGATGTATTTCCTTTATTGTTTCAGTCTACTTCCTATATAAAAGCCTTAAGTCTTCTTGTAATTTACATATCCGAAATTCTTTCTTTCATCCTTTCTTCATTTTCACTTTCTTTTTACACACACACATAAAAGAGGGATCAATTTACACATGTGTAAAACTATTTTAGTTTTTCACATTTTCGTATCTTTTTAAATGATTTATTTTTCTCGTCCATTAAATTTTATGTTCTATTTACATTGATCATCAAGCTAGATTTCAAGTGTAGACACCAAATTTTGTCCAAAAAGTCCAAATTAAATTCATGGGCTTAAAAAGCCCAAAAGGAAAGTGGGTTGTTTTTATTTATTTATTTATTTATTTGTTTTTATTTTTTTTATTAATTATCATTATTATTATTATTATTTTTCTTTTTCTTTTTTCTATTTTTTTTCTTTTCTTTTTCTTCTTTTTGTTTCTTCCGGTTCTTTCTTTCCTTCTTTTTCAACCACATTTAATGAAATGAAGACCCAAAACCGAGCGACACCCATCAACCCACTGACCGGCAACTGGTTTAGGCTAAAACCACCGTTGCCAGCCCCCCAAATTCCACAAAAGATCTACCCGAATCCACCGCAACCTACCATTTCTGACACCCCTATTGCTAACCGAGATAATTACATTGACTCTAATGCACTGAGTTGATTAAAAAAGTGTTCTTCGATCTGTTTAAAGGGGGGGCTTCTAAAAATTTTTGGACAGAAACACTCCAACAGAAACCCTAAGCCGCCACTACCACCATCATCACCGTCATCATCATCATCGTCACCACCACAAACCCACCACCATTGAAACCCTAAATCCCGAAAGCCCAGATCTCGGGACCGAGACCCCCAAAACCCTAGATCTAAGATCTAGATCCCCACCTGCAAAAAGAAAAGAGACAAATCACAACAAAAAAACAGCCAAACATCCACCAGATCTAACCAGATTTAAAAACAAAAATAAAAAAAAAGAGAAAAAAAAAGCTTTCGAAGGACTAGATCTATAGGGTTAGGTTTATTTTTGGGGGAAATGGAGGTTAGATCGGAGTAGAGGAGGAGGAGTGGAGTGTTTTTAGGTTTACGGGAAGGTTCCCGACCACCGAAGCACGGCGGAGTGCGGCGGCCGGCACGACGGTAGCTGTTTGGTGGGGAAGAGGCCGGGAGAATTTTTCAGAGGTTTTTTGGGATTTTTTTTGGAGAAAGCCGGTGGAAATGAAAATGAAACAAAAAAAGGAGTCTTTTATAGAGGAGCAAAACGCGGCGTTTTGAGGCTGGAGGATCAGCGCGTCTACCCGACCCGACCCACGATCCGAGCACCCGACTCCGCTCCATCCCTCACGCGACTCGCGCTCCAGCCCGACCCGATTTCGGATCCGACCGCGACCTGCTCCGTTTTGGTATATTTTTTTCTTTATTTTATTTATCCATTTATTTATTAATTATAAAAAAAAGACAATAATAAAATAGAAAATATAACAAAGCAAAAATAAATAAATAAATAGTATAATACAATATATAAAAATAGAATAAAATAAAATGAACACATAGTTTTAAAAGAAAAGATAAGTAAATATAAAATGTGTAAAATACATAGTATGTAAATTTTATAAAATACATATGTTAATAAATATAAAAAAATGTATAAATATATAGTTTTAAAATATATGTAAATAAATGTGTAAAATACATACATATAAATATATAAAATATATAGCTTTAAAACATATGAATATATATTATACATAGAATATATAAATAAATATATAAAAATATATATATTCATAAATTATATATAAAAACATATTTTTAAAATAAAAATAAATTTTATTAGATAAATGAAATGTGGGTTAAGAAAAAAATAATAATAATAAATGAAGAATAATAATAAAATAAATAAAATAAGTATGGAATCCCGATGATAAGTCTTCGTTGAACTCGCAAGTAGCGATTCTTCGAAAAACTTTAGGTGAGGGGAATTATATCGAATGTTACCAGAGTATTGGAATATTCGGTATTATTTCTCAATATCCGATTTCATGCTTATTTATTTATTTATTTATTTATTTATTTTTAAAAAAGAAAGAGATCAAAAATAAAATGAATAAATAAATATATATAATAAAGAGTTTTGACAAATAAAAAGCGTTTAGAGAAATATTAATTAAGTGAAAACTAATAAAAACAAGAGAGGCAATAAAAACAATCAAGGGAAATAAACAAAAGGGGATTTTTAGAATTACATAAAAATAATAATAATAATAATAATAAAAAAAATTAATCATAGTAAAATTTCCAAAAGTAAAGAATGATAGTTAAAATAATTAAATAAGTAATAATAGAATTTTAGTAAAAAGGGATAATTAAAAGAATCAAGATAATAAAATTAAATTTTAAAATAAATTGTTAGCTTTAAATTACCATATATATTTTGAAATGACAAAAACTTAAGTAAGCTTTAATGTTTTAATTCATATTGTAAATTTGCCTTATCACACATGACTTTCTCAATACATTTCAAGTGATCATATCAAACATTAAGACCATGATTTAATGATGCATACTCTTATTGGTCTTAATACTTTGTAAATGTTTTGAATATTTTAGAAAATCACTTAATGAGTTTTTGGACAATATTTTCATTTGAGAAAGTCAAGAAAAACTCCCTTAAAGCTTATAAATGTATGTTTTGGGTTGAATTAGGATCAAAGGTCATATCATTTCTAACCCAAAAGTGCAGGAAAAATGCCCTCTGGAAGAAAAGGATCGATCCCCACTGTAGCAGGATCGATCCCTTTTTGGCAGAAAGTCTTCCCAAGGTCCCTGAAGCCCAGAATCAAGATTCTGGACAAAAGGGATCGATCCCCACTGTAGCAGGATCGATCCATTTGCACCAGAAAGCCCCGAACGGCTAGTTTCTGTGAGACATAACGGCTAGTTTCTGTTTTGGCTCCAACCAACGTCCACAAACCATCCAAGGGACTATAAATAGAGGCTTAGAAGCTAAAGGAAGGAAGAGGAACAACCAAGCAACATCTTTCATCATCTTATTCATCTTCCTCAAGCCTCAACATCAATTCAAGAGATAAAGAGTCTTCATCTTCTATCATTCATCTATTTCTTGTATTGCTTAGCACAAACTTTGTATAGGTTTATCCTTGTGCTTAATTTCTGTAATCATTTGCCTACTTAGAGGTCTTCCTTGATTACACAACTTGTTATCCAATTCAATCCTTGTAAAAAGGGGAGGTTTCTCTTTAGCCTTAGAAAAAGAGGGAGGTTTCTCTTGAGCTTTAGAAAAAGAGGGAGAAGAGGTTTCTCTTGAGCCTAGAAAAAGAGAGAGGTTTCTCTTAAGCCTGTAAAAAGAGGGATTGTAAAGACAAATTCAAGTATAGTGAATTTGGGGAAAATCCTTGGGAGCGTCTCAAGGTAGAGGACGTAGGCAAGGTAGCCGAACCTCTATAAATCGCTTGTGTAAATCTCTCTTTCCCTACTCTCTTTACTTGCAATTATATTGTGCTTATTGAATTGAATTGAATTTATATTGCATGCTTGAGTAGCTTAGAGAACTTAGAAAATATCAATCTAGGCTAGAAAATTTAGAGGAACCGAAAAACGAGCTTATAGTTAGTTAAAAACCGATTCACCCCCCTCTCGGTATTGCCTATAAGAGCCAACAATTGGTATCAGAGCTTGGGCTCGAGATTGAATTAGACTAACCTCTATCGAGCAAAACGATCTTAAATGGCTCATTTGAATATAAGCACACCCCTAGGAGAAGAGGGACAATCATTAGTTAGACCTCCACTCTTTAATGGTGAGAACTATTCATATTGGAAAACTAGAATGATGTTATTTGTACAATCAAACGATTATGAAGTGTGGAGAATTATAGTGAATGGTCCTAGAATTCCCATGAAGAAAATAGATGGAAAAGATGTCCCTAAGAGTGAGGATGAGTGGGACACAAATGACATGAGAGTGGCACAATTGAATGCCAAGGCTATGCACACTCTATTTTGTGCTTTAGGTCCCAATGAATATAATAGAGTGTCCCTATGTGAAAATGCTAAGCAAATATGGGACAAACTAGCCATCACACATGAAGGGACAAATCAAGTTAGAGAGACCAAAGTAGGAATGCTCACACATGATTATGAGCTTTTTAGAATGAAAGAAAATGAGTCCACGAGTGATATGTACACTAGATTTAATGACATAATCAATGGACTTTAGGCATTAGGCAAGAGCTATTCCAATGTAGAAATGGTCAAGAAAATCTTGAATAGCTTGCCAAAATCTTGGGAGGCAAAGGTGACTGCTATAGAAGAATCTAAGGACCTTAACACCTTGTCTCTAGATGAACTTATGGGCTCCCTACTTACCTATGAAATGAAATTAAAAAGAAATGAAGAGCCTTCAAAGAAAGTAGGGGTAGCACTTAAGTCTTCCACTCATGAGGATGATAGTGATGAGAGTGGAAATGAGGAAGAAAAGGAAATGGCAATGTTTGCCAAAAGATTCAATAGATTTATGAGAGTGAAAGAGAGAGAGAGTAATAGGAGACATCATAGGGGAGAGTCAAGAAGAAGAGAAAAAGACCCCTTAGTGTGCTATGAATGTAATGAACTAGGTCACACTAAGCTAGATTGCCCCTTACTTAGGAAAGAAAAGGAGAGGAAGCCTAGGAAGAAAGCATTTGTGGCTGCTTGGAGCGATAGTGATAGCTCCGATGATGAAAATGTAGATAATGAGGTAGCCTACTCATGCTTTATGGCCATTAGTGATGATGAGGCTAGTAGTAGTTCTAGTGAAGATAATGATTATACCTTTAGTGAACTACAAAATGCCTTTGATGATTTAGCAAATGAATTTCAATGCATGAATTCTAAATATAAGAAAATCATTGCTAAATTAAAAATAGAAAATGAAGCCTTGACAAGTGCTAAGATAGAATTTGAAAAGAAACTAGAACAAGCCAACTTAGAAATAAATGAGTTAAATAAAAAGAACACAAATTTGCATAACTCATTTTCTAGGTTTTATATGGGTCAACAAAAGCTAGATCACATGTTAGAGACCCAAAGAGCTTTCTTTGATAAAGATGGGTTAGGCTATAATGCAATACAAAAAGAAACTCATCTAAAGAATTTCCTTGTGAGCAAAAATACTATGCATGATTTATCTCTTACATGCTCACTATGCAATAGAATAGGACACTCTTCACAAGCATGCACATATAGAAAAACCACATTTAGAGGAAGAGTGGTTAGAAAAATGTGGGTGCCAAAGCATGCAATAAATAATGATGAATTGTGCTTGAAATGGATCCCAAAAGGATCAAAAATTATTTGCACTAACTCTCATGGACCCAAGAAAATTTGGTACCAAAGCATGCTTGAATTTGTTTGTTGTAGGAGTGTTAGAGCATGGAGTTACAAAAACAATGGGGTTTGAATGCTCTACATACCTCTATCGAGTTTGCTTGTGCCAGTGAGATAAAGAAAAAGCTTGAGGATTCATCACAACAATTCTTCAAAGGATGGCACAAGGTAGACTTAACTATTCAAGGCAAAGCATACTCAAGCAAAGGAGTTTTGTAAGCTTAATTCCTTACTCCTTAAACTTTTTATTTGATTATTTTTGCATTGATGAAATGTGATTGATAATCTTTGTGAGTTGAATGATTGATCAAAAGGCATGAAAAATGATTTTTGAGTGGTTAATGGATAGTTTTTGATGCATTGGATGATTGGATGAAAAGCATGATCTGTGAATTTGAAATGATTATTGAATTTCTGTAGTTTGAGCAAGTTTGCTATGTATTGATAATGTATTTACTTGCCTCAAATGATCAAATATGTCATTTATGCAAAATACCATGTCATGAGCAATAATGAAGATCTTGTATGTTGAAAATCATGGCATGTTGTTCACAAGATGTATGTTTTAATGATATATATGCTTAAAATCTATGTGAACAAGTTTGTTTTGACATGTTTATGTAATTCAATGCATTGGTTTGGCCAAAATGTGCAAAATGCTTAAAATGACCTCCTTTGAGGCCAAAAATGTGTTTTATTGTGTAAATTCTTCCAAAATTGCAAAATCTTTTATAAAATGGTTTTTCATTCATGTTTTTCATTCATACAAGTCCAAAATCATGTTTTACAAATGTTTAAACCCTTACTTGGACTTAAATTACTCAAAAACGAAGTTTTGGTACCTCACAAGTCCAATTTTCTGTCAAAACAACTGCAGAATCTGCAGGAACATATGAGGGATCGATCCCCATTGTAGCAGGATCGATCCCCCCAGGCCAGAAAAGGCTCTCCTGCATGTTTTCAACCGAATTTGAGAAGAACTTTTCATGTTTTGATATTTTCTCTTTTCTCAACTTAAAATTCATTGTTTTTAACTTCTTTTTGATGATCTTTAATGTATGAAAATTTATTTTTCATTGATATCATGCCTCAACTTCATCAATTAATATCATCTCCAACAAATGGTATCACTTTCAACAATTTATATCATTTTTCTTGAGCTCACAAGTGCAAAATCAGTTTTCTCATTGAAAATGGTCATGAATTGCATAAATCATGAAATAATCTTGAAATATACTTTCAATGAATGCTTAAACATAATTTTGAGATTTATTTCAATGATTTGTGGATATATTTGAGAATTTAATGAACTTATGCATAATGAGTATTCTTCATATTTTTTGTTCATCTTAGTCAAGCATGCTTATAGGATTATGTCTCTTAGCTTGACTCATCAATTCCACACTAGGTTTCATGATAATTATACATCTAGTGGATTGATTTCAAATATAAATTCAACAATTGGTAATGGTCATTGGCCTATAATTTATGATGGTAAATGGATCCTAAATGTTCAAATGCATGAAACTTTATCATCCATGTACTTAAATTTTTCTTGTGGCCAAAGTATTAAAGAACTTGGGCTTTAATGACAACACCAACACTTGATATACATGCATTGTATCTTGATTGTTTTGATGTTGAACATGCATGTTTACTTAAGTTGAATCAATAATCATGCCTATGAGATGAGAATAGTTGTTTTCATGATATTATGTGCTTAACCTCACTCATAGCTTATGGATTCTAATGATAAAATATATTTTAGCTTGATAATATTGATTCACTTAGGTGAAGTCATTTTAGTTAAAATAGCATATACCCTCTAGAACGTTAAATGATGATAACAACTAGGGATATGGCTATTAATTGATTAAAATGGTAATTTTGATTCTTTCCTTGCTCATAATTGATTAAGGACTTGAATTGGAAAATGAGCATAGGATTGTTGTGCTTGAAACCATGGAAGAAAATGTGTTTGAATTCCTTGATGTTTTGAATCTTCCATATGGTATAAATTTGTGAATATGAATATGGATTAATACTTTATGATAATGTGCTAATGATTAATTGATCCATATGCATATTTTATGATATGTGTTGTGTTCTTGCATATTTAGAATGATAATGTTCTTGACATAAACACTACACATAATTATTGGATTCATGCAAAATGACTAAGGCAACCATTAGTAGCAATTGGTATTTAGATTGAAATAACAATTAGTATCATTGGCAACCATATTTTCCACAATTGGTAAGCCAAGACTAAATTGCCAATTGGTATGCGCTTTAAATTGACAATTCTTCTCATGCTCCTTAGATTGAAATGACAAATAGAGAAGAATTCTCTTAGGATATTTTTGCATGAAACTCTTGTGTGCTAGAATTTATAGTTAATTGCTATATATCTTAATTCTAGGCACAATATTTCTTGAAAATGATTTATGAGCACATGCATATGATATGTTATCTAATTTTAGCTCATAATCATGATGTATTACCATGCACCTTAGTTGGACCTTAGAGAACAATTGATATACTTAGGTGCTTGCTTAACTTCTTACCAATTGGAACCTTCTTGCAAAATTACTTATCAACAATTGGTATCAAAATTATTTATAAACAATTGGTATAGGATCATAAGTCATATTCATTGCATGAATAGTTCATACTCTTTGTGAATATTGACTTATTTATTTGTGCTATGATCCCATGTACTAACATGTTTCTTGTTGGATGGAGCACATTTTTTTTTCTCTCTTCTCACATAGCCATAATTTTAGGGGGAGCATATTTTTTATTATTTTTCCTTCTTTTTGCTATGACAAAAAGGGGGAGAGATAGATATTGTAAGGGAAAGATATTAAGGGGGAGAGATAATAGGGGAGAAATAGTTTGAAAATTCTTTTTCAAAACCCATGCTTATATTAAGGGGGAGCTTTATAAAATCCTGCTTTATTTGAGGGAGAGTATTTTATGAAAGAATTTTCAAAGCAAATTTACATTAAGTTTTGTCATATCAAAAAGGGGGAGATTGTTAGCTTTAAATTACCATATATATTTTGAAATGACAAAAACTTAAGTAAGCTTTAATGTTTTAATTCATATTGTAAATTTGCCTTCTCACACATGACTTTCTCAATACATTTCAAGTGATCATATCAAACATTAAGACCATGATTTAATGATGCATACTCTTATTGGTCTTAATACTTTGTAAATGTTTTGAATATTTTAGAAAATCACTTAATGAGTTTTTGGACAATATTTTCATTTGAGAAAGTCAAGAAAAACTCCCTTAAAGCTTATAAATGTATGTTTTGGGTTGAATTAGGATCAAAGGTCATATCATTTCTAACCCAAAAGTGCAGGAAAAATGCCCTCTGGAAGAAAAGGATCGATCCCCACTGTAGTAGGATCGATCCCTTTTTGGCAGAAAGTCTTCCCAAGGTCCCTGAAGCCCAGAATCAAGATTCTGGACAAAAGGGATCGATCCCCACTGTAGCAGGATCGATCCCTTTGCACCAGAAAGCCCCGAACGGCTAGTTTCTGTGAGACATAACGGCTAGTTTCTGTTTTGGCTCCAACCAACGTCCACAAACCATCCAAGGGACTATAAATAGAGGCTTAGAAGCTAAAGGAAGGAAGAGGAACAACCAAGCAACATCTTTCATCATCTTATTCATCTTCCTCAAGCCTCAACATCAATTCAAGAGATAAAGAGTCTTCATCTTCTATCATTCATCTATTTCTTGTATTGCTTAGCACAAACTTTGTATAGGTTTATCCTTGTGCTTAATTTCTGTAATCATTTGCCTACTTAGAGGTCTTCCTTGATTACACAACTTGTTATCCAATTCAATCCTTGTAAAAAGGGGAGGTTTCTCTTTAGCCTTAGAAAAAGATGGAGGTTTCTCTTGAGCCTTAGAAAAAGAGGGAGAAGAGGTTTCTCTTGAGCCTAGAAAAAGAGAGAGGTTTCTCTTAAGCCTGTAAAAAGCGGGATTGTAAAGACAAATTCAAGTATAGTGAATTTGGGGAAAATCCTTGGGAGCGTCTCAAGGTAGAGGACGTAGGCAAGGTAGCCGAACCTTTATAAATCGCTTGTGTAAATCTCTCTTTCCCTACTCTCTTTACTTGCAATTATATTGTGCTTATTGAATTGAATTTATATTGCATGCTTGAGTAGCTTAGAGAACTTAGAAAATATCAATCTAAGCTAGAAAATTTAGAGGAACCGAAAAACGAGCTTATAGTTAGTTAAAAACCGATTCACCCCCACTCTCGGTATTGCCTATAAGAGCCAACATAAATGAAATTCGTCCGATGATGAGATGTCATGAAACTCACAAGTAGTGATTTCTTGACTGATCCCTAGGTGAGAAGAGTCGTACTAAATGTTACCAGAGTATTGGGATATTTAGTATGATTTTTTAATAATTTTAATTTTTATAAAACTAAATAAGTTTTTTTTAATAAAATAACAAAGAAAAATAATAATAAAATTTAAATTTAATTAAAAGAAATCTGCCCGATGATGGGATGTTATGAAACTCACAAGTAGTGATTTCTTAACTGATCCCTAGGTGAGAGAATTTCACTAAGTGTTACCAGAGTATTGGGATACTTAGTGCAATTTTTTTCAATAATAAAAATTTTTATTTAAAATAAATAAAGAAAATTTATATAAAAAATTGAAAAATTCATTTGCATCATTCATTGTCTGTTTGCATCATATGCATTCATAATAATTTTTGAAACGAGTGTGAATCTTCTGATGATGAGATTCTATAGAACTCACAAGTAGTGATTCTTAAGAAATCTCTAGGTGAGGAAATTATCCGAAATGCTACCAGAGTATTGGGGTACTTCAAAATAATTTTCAATACAAAAGATTTTCATTTATTTCAAATAAAAAATAATATTTAAATGTTTCAAAATTAAAAGAATAAAATTGATTGCAATAAAATAAGAATTATTTTTAAATGTTAATTCAAGACCATTTTATTAAAATTAAAGGATAACACATGATTACTATGGTACTGTTTTTTAACGGGCGTCGTGGGGGTGCTAATCCTTCCTCACGCGTAACCGTACCCCCGAACCCAAATTTTGTTTTCGCAGACCAAAGATTATCTTTTTAATAAAACTTAATTAATTTTGAGATTTTGTTGAAAAGATAAACGTTTTCAGGTGGCCAATCACACCTAATAAAAAAGATTGGTGGCGACTCCATTTTTGTTTTTAAACGCCTTTTTCAAAATCATCGAGTGCGAAGCCGTTACGACAGCTTGGCGACTCCACTGGGGACGCTAAGAGGGTCAAACCATTAATTAACCATGTGGTATCTTAAATTTTTAATCTGATAGTCTTGGTTGACATTTAAGTCTAGTTTTTCTTTTAAAACAAATTCCTTTAAAATTAAAATAATAATCCTTTCATTCATTTTTGAGCATTTGATTCATTACATTTTTTTTATATGAAAATATTGTAAATAAAGTAGAATATATGTTCATTCATTTCATATACATCAATGCATTTGCATAACATGAACCCTACACCCGGGTTCCGTCCTCCTTAGGAAGGGGTAAAGTAGTTATGCTCTCGTGAGGTAATCACCTCCGCAATGGCAAGTTAAATACTCCCACTCAGATCTGTTCCTTACTAGTCCAGTGTGGACGACAGTATGGAATGATTTGAGAACCTTGTAGATGCGTGAAACCTTAAACCAGCATATAGTATGTTGTGAGGGGACCAACCTAAGTTAGAGACATTCCTTCCCTTTTATAAGAGTGACCTTTGATAGGGCATAAATAACCACTCCATCCTTTATCTGCTTTTTATTTCATTGTTTATATTTTATACACATACTGATTTGTATTTATTTTCTTGTTCTTTTTGCATAAATCTTCTTACATCGCATAGTCACATAAGGGGGTGTTTTAACCATGGCTCTCTTCAACGAGGAATTTTTCACTGAATCCATAGAAAGGTTAGCTTGTTCATCATCTGTGAACGTTCCATGTGATTCCTACCGGGAGGCACAAATTTGGTCCGAAAAGGTTTAACAAGTAAAAGGGGATTGCTTAACTAGGAATTTCATGTCCTCGCTCCCGCAAGAAGTGAATCTGAACCTCCAGCAAAATAACCTAGTGGATTTAGCCAACTTATGGGATCAAATCAGTGAAGAAGGATTTCCATGAAAAATATGGCCAAATAGAGTCTTTAATTGCTGTAAAAGTTGAAGAACCATTGATCAGAGCTGCTATTCAATTCTGGGACCCCTCCCATAGGTGTTTCTCTTTCAATGGAATGGACTTGACACCCACAGTAGAGGAGTACTCCGTCCTGTTAGGTATTGACTTGAAAGGTCCGGATAAAATATATGTTCGAAAGCCAAAATCCGAATACCGCAAAAAGCTAGCCAAACTTATGGGAGTCAGACCAGAAGACATAGACTCCCATAAAAAGGAGAAGGGATCCAATGTTTGTGTGCCGTGGGATTTTCTTCACAAATTCATCAAGGGGCATCTTAGTGACCAGCAAGGGTTGGCGGGTTTTGCTTTAGCGATATATGGTTTGGTTATTTTCCCTAAGGTGTTAGGACACATTGAAGTAGCAGTGATAGACTTTTTTGAGCAAATTGAGAATAATGGGAATCCATCACCTGCCATACTAGCCGAAACCTTCAGGTCATTGAATTACTGTAGGAGGAATGGAGAAGGGCGATTTGTGGGATGCGCACAGTTACTGCATGTTTGGGCCAAAAGTCATTTTAAATGTGAGGAAAAGGCTTTCAAGAGAACTTTCCTACACCATCGTGCTCCAGTTAAAGAGTTCTGCAACAGTAAGTGGCCAAAACCGAAGAGTAAGGAAGAATGGGTGGATTTTTTGCAAAGACTTGGGGAAAAACAGATTATATGGATGACGCCTTGGATGCCTCATGTACCGGTCTTATATCGATGCGGAGAAGAATCATGGGTGCAACTCCTGGGACCATGGGGAGTGATAAGCTATGCGCCACTTATGGTGCTAAGACAGTTCGGAGCTAAACAATTCATTCCACTAACACATGGGCTTAGTGATTTGGAGTTTTCTTATGGTGAGCCAAAGGCAATGAAAAAAGGAGAGCAAGTGGTCCGATCATGGAAACAAGCACGAAGAATCAACCTTGGCCCCCTCTCTGATAAAGCTACCCCGGAATACTTGATGTGGAGGACAAAGTAAGTAAGGGAGGTAGTTTTTCTCCCAAAAGAATGCAGCATGCCTTTAGAACCAGAAGTAGGAGTATTTGAGGCCGAAATCGCTAGGCAGCAATTCAAGATAGAAGAGGAAAGGTGGAAGCAAGAAAATTTGAGGCTTCAGAAAGAGATGGAACAGCTCAGGTATGAGGCAGAAATGCGAGAAGCCAAGCTCAAGAAGGTCCAACAAGAACACAACGTCACTAGCAAGGATCTCAAAAGTTTGCATCTAGAGAACAAGAAGTTGAGATCTGAAATGAGGGTTGGAGGAATTATGCAAACTTCAAGTGAAAGGAAAAGGGAATTAGAAGACTTGCACAAAAGGGTAGAACACTGGGCACACAAAGCCAAGAAGAGTGAAGAAGAATTGGTCTATTTGTCCCAAGAACGACAAAATTGGGAAGGCATGTACTCAGCAAGTGCGAGGAAGTTAGCCCAATGTCAGAAAGAAAATGAGGAACTAAAGGAGATGTTGAAAAAAGGAAAGCAAGTCGAGGTAGATAATGAAAAACTTACATTGCAGCAAAAGGTTCAAATGTTAGAAGAGCAGCTACAAGAACATAAGAACCACATCAAAGTAATAATAGAAGATTGGGAACGAAGTGAAAACAACTGGAGTTATGGATATGACATGGCACAGGATGCAAGCATGACATGGAGAGTGGGAAGCCTCGGGAGACAGCAATATATAGAGCATATGGCCACTCAAGTTTGCAAAGCTGTGACAAAGGCGAGGGAAATGGTTGATAGAGCCGAAGTATTGAGACAAGAAATCCTCCCAACAGAAAAGCACGGGCAAAGGCTGCTGAACTTTTTAGATGAAGCTAAGGATCAATATCAGCAAGTTAGTCGTTTTTATGGATTTAATCAGAATATGATTGGAATGTAACAAATGACTTGTTGAATGAATGAAAGTTCCTTTTGTTGAAATTGTTATGGCTTAAATATCCCTCAAAGTATCATTCATTTTGCATCACACTCATTCATCACATTCATTCCTTCATATAGTCTACATAAAACGTAATATTTCAAAGATTGCATCATGTAGTAATTAGTTTCTTATTGTGGTAATCAAGATTCAAGGGTAGCTTCAACATTCAAGATTCCAACCCAAATTCCCAAACACTCATACAATACCCGGTCACGCTCAAGAGCAATGGAGGAAGAACATGGTAATAGGATGGATAGGATGGAGAAAGCGCAAGAAGAAATCCGAGGGCAGTTAGCCGCTTTAATGGAAATGATGACAAGGATGAACCGAGAGAAAGAAGTGGCTAGAGAAACACCTAACCCAGGGACAGATCAGCCCCGGGAAGATGATGATCCCCAATACCCTCCAGGGTTTATCCCATTTCATGCCCAATCCTCACAAGGCATACCTCAACCCCCACCTCCTCCACATCCTATGGGAAGCTACGCTTACGTGTACCCGGTAGCACCGAGCACCTCAGCACAACCTCATATCACAGTGCCTATACCTCCCACTCAAGGGACAAGACCTGCGGATCCTATTCAAGTCACTGACTTAGATGATCCAAGAGAGCAAGAGAAATTAAGGGGTAGCGTGTCGGAGGTTAAAGGTGATTCCGACTCTAAGAAATTCAGCATTATAGAAGAAAGGTTACGGGCCATCGAGGGCAGCGATTTCTTCGGATCAGTGGATGCAATGGGATTGTGCTTAGTTCCGGATGTGGTAATCCTTCCTAAGTTCAAAACTCCTGAGTTCGAGAAGTACGATGGGACCAAGTGCCCCATTACTCATGTGACAATGTACTGTCGCAAAATGGCAGCTTATAATCATGAGGACAAGCTGTTGGTACATGTGTTCCAATACAGCCTCACAGGGTCTGCTGCTAGGTGGTATGTGCAGTTAGATCGTACATGCATCCACAATTGGAGTGACTTAGCTAGAGCATTTATTGCGCAGTACAAGCATGTCACGGATATGGCCCCAGATAGGTTATCTCTGCAAAACATCGAAAAGAAGGCCAATGAAAGCTTCAAAGAGTATGCTCAACGATGGAGAGACTCGGCTGCGCAAGTCCAGCCGCCTTTGACTGAGAAGGAAATTACAGAGCTATTTGTTAACACTCTGAAGGCCCCCTATTATGAACGTATGATAAGGAACGCAACAAAGAATTTCGCTGACATGGTCATCACCGGTGAAATAATCGAAAATGCAATTAAGAGTGGGAAGTTGGAAGGCAGTGATTCGAAAAAGGGTGGAGTGTCCAAGAAGAAAGAGGTTGAAACCCAAGTAGTCACCCATATAACACCCCGGTATAGGGGATATGCACCTTCCCCACCTCGATTCCGACCACAGCCTGAACCTTACCCATATTACCAACCCTATTTCTTGGCCTCGAACAATGTCTCTCTTGCTTCTTACCAAAGCCCATTACAGCCATCAACTTTTCACCCAGATTTTCGTCCTCCAGTACCTTACTATACACCAACGCCTATGGCCCAACCTTACCAACCAAACAGTAGCCCAATTGCTAACCAAAGGCCTCCCCGAAAAAATATCGAAAGACCTCCTATTGATCCTATCCCCATGACATACACAGACTTATTCCCACAACTGGTGAAAGGTTACATGATCGCGCCTCTTTACATGGAGCCAATGAAACCACCTTTCCCAAGATGGTATGACCCCAGCGCTCGATGTGACTATCATGGTGGAAACTCGGGTCATTCAACCGAAAACTGCATGGCTCTAAAGTATAAGGTGCAAGATCTAGTTAAGTCAGGGAGATTGACCTTTTCGAAAGAAGTGGAGCCTAGTATCAATGCTAACCCACTGCCTAGCCACAGTGGAGGATCAGTTAATGCAGCTGAAATTGGGGGGAAATGTTGCATAAAGAAACACGTGGATGAGATTAAGACTCCTATGAATCTAATATTCGACGTTTTGGTCAAAGCTAAAATGATTTAGCCTCTACCGTCGGGCTCCAATATTTGTCAAGATGAATTCAGCCTAAACCAGACTTGTGAGTACCATAGGGGATCTGTTGGCCATTCTGTCCAAAATTGTCCTCAATTTCGGCATAAGGTCCAATCAATGATGGATTCATTCTTGATCGAGTTCTATACGGAGAAAGAGGAGGCTATGGTAAACACTGTTGCAAATGAATCTTCGGAATGTGATTACCCATGGGGAAAACCAATGACAGTGTTTTACAAAGAGAAGCCAAGTCGCAAACAGGAGGAATCTAGCCTTGTCACTCCTCCAACCATGACTATCAAAATTCCGAGCTCTTTTCCTTATAAAAGCAACAAGGCTGTACCTTGGAAATATGAGTTCAAAGCAGTGATTGAAGGAGCAAGCAACATGGGCTCAAATCAGCCAATTATGCCAGATAATGCAAACATCAGTGAAGTAGGAGGAATTACACGTAGTGGGAGATGCTATACGCCGGAAATGCTAGAAAGGGTCCAAAAAGGAAAAGCAAAGGAAGGAGAAGAGGATGGTCAGATGGAAAAAGTAGGGGAACAAGCTTTGTCTTCCAAAGATCAAGGGGAAAAACTACAAAAGCCGGTGTCAGAAGAGGATGCAAGGGAATTTTTAAAGTTGAACAAGCACAGCGAATACAGTGTAATTGAGCAATTGAATAAGACGCCTGCTCAGATTTCGCTATTATCTTTGCTACTGAATTCAGAATCACACCGGAATGCCTTAATGAAGGTATCGAATCAAGCCTATGTGCCTCATGACATTCCGGTTGACAGTATGGACCAGTTGGCAGGAAATATCACAACGACAAACTCTATATCTTTCACCGATGACGAAATTCCGCCAGAAGGGCGAAGGAGTATTAAGGCCTTGAATATCACTACCAGCTGCAAAGGCCACACGATCGCCAAGGTGTTGATTGATAATGGCTCATCGATAAACGTCATGCCTATGGCCACACTAAAAAAGATGCCGGTTGACATATCTTACATACAACCGAGTAACATGGTTGTGAGGGCCTTCGATGGTTCTAGAAGGGATGTTGTAGGTGATATTGAAATTTCAATTGAAATAGGGTCGGTTACTTTCAATGTCCAATTCCAAGTGATGGATATTTCCCCGTCCTACAGTTTCCTGCTGGGGAGACCATGGATCCATACGGCGGGCGCTGTTCCTTCGTCATTGCACCAGAAAGTAAAATTTGTCGTTGGTGATAAACAAGTATCTGTTTCGAGAGAAGAAGACCTTTTAATCACCAAACCTTTGTCTGTACCCTACATTGAGGCAGCCGAGGAAGCGTTAGAGTGTTCTTTCCGGGCCTTTGAGATAGTGAATGCAACATATGTGGGAGAAGGATCAAGAATACCCACTCCTCGGTTGTCAACCACTACTAAGATGCTTGTTAAACAGACACTGCAAAAGGGTTGACGTGTCGGGAGAGGTTTGGGGAGAAATCTCCAAGGACAAAGGAAACCTATAGAGATTATGGAGAACAAAGATAGGTTTGGCCTCGGATACAGGGCCACTGCTTCAGAGAGAAAGAAGATTCTAGAAGAAAGAAGGAAGAAAAGAATAGCCCGCCTCCGAGGATGCGAAGAAGAATCGGAGAAGATGGTGATCCCGTACCTCTATGATACTTTTCGCTTTGGCGGATGTTATCACCCTGGTTCATTAGAGGCAGTGGAAGCGGTACCTATGATAAAAGGATCCTCTCGTGGGTTCCTAGTCTAAAAGGGGTGCATGGAGAAATGACAGCTTTTGTTATAGAAATGATGGTGTTGTTGGGCACAGAGCTGAAAGACTGGATTGTTGAAAGGATACCTTCTATATTTTTGTTTTTCCTTTTGTAATGTAGTAAGGTAGATTATCAACATCTTGGTTCAGAGAACTCTAGAAGACTCTTTTGTAAATTTGATCTTCATCATCATTTAAATAAATTAACAAATTCAATGCATTTTGAGTACTCTTTTTTCATCTATCATCATTTCTATAACTGTTTTCTCCTTTCATTCACTACCATCGGTATGAACAACCAACCATATCTGTCAAATTTTTTTTACATTTTCAGGAAAATGAATAATGAATGTGAAGATAACCTTAACGGCTATCCGAGGTTTGATTTTGAAAATCCTATATACGTTGGTGAACTCGATAGCAATGTAGATTCAGATGACGATGCTTTGTCCCCAGATCTATTGAAAATGATTGAGCAAGAAAAAAGACCTATTGAACCCAACAAAGAAGTAATTGATATGGTTAACCTAGGGGATGATGAGAACGTCAAAGAAGTCAAAGTAGGCACAGCACTTCCATTGGCTGAAAGGCAGAGACTAGAGGAATTGCTTCGCGAATATGTGGATGTTTTTGCTTGGTCTTATCAAGACATGCCTGGGTTAAACACTGACGTTGTGGAGCACCGTTTGCCTTTGAAAACAGAATGTAGGCCGGTACAACAGAAGCTTAGGCGCATGAAGCCCGAGATGTTGTTGAAGGTGAAGGAAGAAGTAAAAAAGCAATTCGATGCAGGGTTCTTAAAGGTAGCCAAGTATCCGGAATGGGTGGTTAACATAGTCCCGGTACCGAAAAAGGATGGCAAAGTAAGGATGTGTGTAGATTATCGAGACTTAAACAGAGCTAGCCCTAAGGATAATTTCCCATTGCCTCATATCGATACCCTGGTGGATAATACGGCCCAACATTACATGTTTTCATTCATGGATGGTTTTTCAGGCTACAATCAGATTAAAATGGCTGAGGATGACACGGAGAAAACCACTTTTGTGACAGTCTGGGGGACATTTTGCTACAAAGTTATGCCTTTTGGTCAAAAGAATGCCGGGGCCACCTACCAAAGGGCAATGGTAACTCTCTTTCATGACATGATGCATAAAGAGATAAAGGTGTATGTAGATGACATGATTGCCAAGTCCCGAGGAGAAGAGGATCACGTAGCCAACCTTCGAAAGCTGTTCGAAAGGCTACAGAAGTTTCAGCTCAAGTTGAACCCTGCCAAATACACTTTTGGCGTTAAATCGGGAAAGTTGTTAGGGTTTGTAGTCAGCGAAAAGGGAATTGAAGTGGACCCGAACAAAATCAGCGCGATACAAAATCTGTCGCCTCCATGCACACAGAAGGAAGTAAGAGGCTTTTTGGGAAGATTGAACTATATTTCCCGCTTCATCTCGCAACTTACGCTTAAATGCGATCCTACTTTTAAGTTGCTTCGGAAACAAGATCCGGGAGAATGGAATGAGGCATGCCAAGAGGCTTTTGAAAAGGTGAAAAGGTACTTGTCAAATCCACCTGTTCTAGTACCGCCGACGGCTGGAAGACCCTTGTTGCTATACATGACTGTCAATGAACACTCTATGGGATGCGTACTGGGCCAACATGATGATACGGGAAAGAAAGAACGGGCTATCTACTACTGAGCAAGAAGTTCACTGATTACGAGGCCAAGTACACTACAATAGAAAAAATGTGTTGCGCATTGGCTTGGATTGCTCGTAGATTGAGGCAGTATATGTTGTACCATTCGACTTGGTTGATAGCTAGGTTGGATCCCCTCAAGTACATCTTTGAGAAACCATCATTGTCAGGCAGACTAGCTAGATGGCAAGTTATGCTTTCTGAATATGACATCGTGTACGTGTCTCAAAAAGCAGTCAAAGGTGGGGCAATAGCCAACTTTCTCACAGATCGTGCTACCGACGAATATGAGCCCATCAAGCTAGATTTTTCAGATGAAGATATAATGTCTGTCTTTCAAGCATAAAAGGAAGAGCTCGGCAGCAAACCATGGAAAATGTTCTTTGATGGCGCCTCCAACGCCTTAGGACATGGAATCGGGGCAATTTTAATATCTCCAAATGGAAAGTATTACCCGTCCACAGCCAGATTAAATTTCAACTGCACCAACAACATGGCTGAATACGAAGCTTGTGCAATGGGCTTAGAAGCTGCAATCGAGAGGGGAATCAAGACCTTGGAAGTTTATGGAGATTCAACACTGGTTATTTATCAGTTACGAAGTGAATGGGAAACAAGGGATCAGAAGCTAGTTCAATACCAGAAGTACATAGCTGACCTTGTACAATAATTTGACGATATCACCTTCCAGCATTTATCTCGAGAAGAAAACCAGGTTGCCGATGCCTTGGCAACACTAGCTGCGATGTTTAAAATGGAGACAGAAGCAAATGTTTCACCAATCAAACTGTGCATGAGAGATTCTCCAGTCCACTGTTCTAGTATTGAAGAGGAAGCGGATGGACAACCTTGGTATTATGACATCATGCAATACCTTAAGAGTCAACAATACCCAGAGCATGCGTCGGAGAATGATAAAAAGATCCTTAGAAGATTGGCAATGGGATTCCTCGTTGATGGAGACGTTTTGTATAAAAGAGGTAGAGATCAGATGTTGTTGAGATGTGTAAAAGCGTCTGAAGCCAAAAGGATTCTGGAAGAGGTACACGATGGAACTTGTGGGGCACAAGCAAATGGTCATTTCATGGCTAGACAGATTATGAGGGCGGGCTATTATTGGACTACACTAGAAAGAGATTGCATAAATTATGATAGAAAATGCCACAAGTGTCAAATCTATGCTGACAAAATTCAAGTTCCCACGACATCACTGAACGTCATGGCACCACCGTGGCCTTTCTCTATGTGGGGAATGGATGTGATTGGACCCATCTCTCCCAAGGCATCAAATGGGCATAGATTCATTTTTGTAATGATAGACTACTTTACCAAATGGGTTGAGGCTGCATCTTATGCAAATGTGACTAAGTCTACTGTTTGTAAGTTTCTAAAGAAGGAGATAATATGTCGGTACGGGCTCCCAGAAAGGATCATATCAGACAATGCCCTCAACTTGAACAATGACATGATGAAGGAAGTATGTGCACAGTTCAAGATCAGACATCACAACTCAGCTCCGTATCGTCCGAAGATGAATAGAGCTGTTGAGGCTACTAACAAGAATATCAAAAGGATTGTGGGAAAAATGACAAACACATACAAAGACTGGCACGAGAAGCTACCATTTGCTTTGCATGCCTATAGAACATCAGTACGTACTTCTACTGGGGCAACTCCCTTTTCTCTAGTTTACGGCATGGAAGCTGCTGCCTGTTGAGGTAGAAATTCCCTCCCTAAGAGTCTTAATGGAATTAAACTTGGATGAGGCTGAATGGGTTCGAAGTCGCTTTGAACAATTGAATCTTATAGAGGAGAAAAGGCTTACGGCACTATGTCATGGTCAGATGTACCAGAAGAGAATGATGCGAGCCCATGATAAAAAGGTTCGACCCAGGCATTTCCGTGAAGGGGAATTGGTGTTGAAAAAGATCCTCCCAAATCACCATGATAATCGGGGCAAATGGACACCAAATTGGGAAGGACCATACATGATGAAAAGAGCGTTCTCAGGTGGGGCGTTGATCTTAATAGAGATGGATGGGAATGATCTGCCTAATCCGATAAATTCCGATGCTGTGAAGAAATACTATGCTTGAAGAAAGGAAAAGAAGAAAAATAAAAAAAAAAGAAAGAAAAAAGAAGAAAAAAAGAAAGAAGGAAAAAAGAGAAAAGAAGAAAAAAAAACAACAAGAAAAAAAGAAAGGAAATAAAAGGAGAATTCAAACTGAAAACCCAAAAAAGGGCAGTTTGGATTAAAGGGGATATCTAAGTTGAAAACCTGAAAAGGCGGCTTAGATGCTGAAAAGATCAACACCCGGAGATCGAAATCATACGGAGCATTGCATCAGCCGAATGAACTCAATGTGACAGGGGGCATCAACGGATTAGTTTTTTCTGAAGAAAGCACCGGTTTGGTTCGTGAAGGGTTATCTAGACATTCATTGTTTGTTTTGGTCACCATTCCTTGAAATTCACCACTTGACCCTTGTGGCATTTGCTACCCAGCTATACTTTTGTTTTCATTGTCTCTTGTTTGTCTAATAACAAATGCTTTTCTTCCAAATTTTCTTGTTCTTTTGGTCATTACATAACTAACTGATAAAGTGCAAGAATGCATGGTGTTTTTTAACAAAATGAAATGAAGATGATGATTAAAATGATAATCTACCTGCTAACATTACTAAAGAAGAAGAAGAAAAAGAAAGAAAAAGAGGAAGAATAGGAAAAGAGAGAAATAAGGGAATGAAACAAAGGAAATTGAAAATTGTGACAAGTACATGTTGTGAATCAACTCCGATTTGAAATTGGTGATAGCTATTTTGTGAAACACGGGTGAAAAGATCAAAAGACACAAAAAGGACAATTCTGAGAATTTGATTACCACAATAGGAATTGCATGACTTTGTCAATACATGCATTTGCATTTCATTCACATTATGAGAAAAAAAAACAAAGCAAAACAAAACAAAAAAACAGACAAAAGGACAAACAAAAAAGAGAAAGAAAGAGAAGAAAAAAAAATAGAAGAGAAAAAAAAATAGAAGAGGAAAAAGAAAAAAGGAAGAATTTAAAGTTTCATTGCCTCTACTGTAAGAGGAGCTTTTCAGAAAAGAATTTAAAGTTTCATTGCCTCTGCTGCAAGAGGAGCACATTTCAGGAAGAATTTAAAGTTTCATTGCCTCTGTTGCAAGAGGAGCACATTTCAGGAAGAATTTAAAGTTTCATTGCCTCTGCTACAAGAGGAGCACTTTTCCAGGAAAAATTTAAAGTTTCATTGCCTCTGCTGCAAGAGGAGCACATTTCAGGAAGAATTTAAAGTTTCATTGCCTCTGCTGCAAGAGGAGCATATTCCAGAAAAAAAGAATTTAAAGTTTCATCGCCTCTGCTGCAAGAGGAGCACATTCCAGAAAGGAATTTAAAGTTTCATTGCCTCTGCTGCAAGAGGAGCACATTCCAAAAAAAAAAAGAAAGAATTTAAAGTTTCCCAGCCTCTGCTGCAAGAGGAGCACATTTCAAAAAGAAAAATTAAAGTTTCACGGCCTCTGTTGCAAGAGGAGCACATTCCAAGAAAATTTTAAAGTTTCAATGCCTCTATTGTGGGAGGAGCACGAAAAATAAAAAAAAAAGAGAAGAAAAGGAAAAAAGTGAGTCATAAGCCGGACAAAATTGTTGTCTTTTATCTTTGCTCTATTCCTGATTCTCAGCAATGAGCAAAGAGGGGCAGCTGTAGACACCAAATTTTGTCCAAAAAGTCCAAATTAAATTCATGGGCTTAAAAAGCCCAAAAGGAAAGTGGGTTGTTTTTATTTATTTATTTATTTGTTTTTATTTTTTATTAATTATCATTATTATTATTATTATTATTATTATTATTATTCTTTTTCTTTTTCTTTTTTCTATTTTTTTTCTTTTCTTTTCTTTTTCTTTTTTCTGTTTCTTTCGGTTCTTTCTTTCCTTCTTTTTCAACCACATTTAATGAAATGAAGACCCAAAACCGACCGACACCCATCAACCCACTGACCGGCAACTGGTTTAGGCTAAAACCACCGTTGCCAGCCCCCCAAATTCCACAAAAGATCTACTCGAATCCACAGCAACCTACCATTTCTGACACCCCTATTGCTAACCGAGATAATTGCTTTGACTCTAATGCACTGAGTTGATTAAAAAAGTGTTCTTCGATCTGTTTAAAGGGGGGGCTTCTAAAAATTTTCGGACAGAAACACTCCAACAGAAACCCTAAGCCGCCACTACCACCATCATCACCGTCATCATCATCATCGTCACCACCACAAACCCACCACCACTGAAACCCTAAATCCCGAAAGCCCAGATCTCGGGACCAAGACCCTTAAAACCCTAGATCTAAGATCTAGATCCCCACCTGCAAAAAGAAAAGAGACAAATCACAACAAAAAAACAGCCAAACATCCACCAGATCTAACCAGATTTAAAAACAAAAATAAAAAAAAAGAGAAAAAAAAGCTTTCGAAGGACTAGATCTATAGGGTTAGGTTTATTTTTGGGGGAAATGGAGGTTAGATCAGAGTAGAGGAGGAGGAGTGGAGTGTTTTTAGGTTTACGGGAAGGTTCCCGGCCACCGGAGCACGGCGGAGTGCGGCGGCCGGCACGGCGGTAGCTGTTCGGTGGGGAAGAGGCCGGGAGAATTTTTCAGAGGTTTTTTGGGATTTTTTTTGGAGAAAGCCGGTGGAAATGAAAATGAAACAAAAAAAGGTCTTTTATAGAGGAGCAAAACGCGGCATTTGAGGCTGGAGGATCCGCGCGTCTACCCGACCCGACCCACGATCCGCGCACCCGACTCCGCTCCATCCCTCACGCGACCCGCGCTCCAGCCCGACCTGATTTCGGATCCGACTGCGACCCGCTCCGTTTTGGTATATTTTTTTCTTTATTTTATTTATCCATTTATTTATTAATTATAAAAAAAAGACAATAATAAAATAGAAAATATAACAAAGCAAAAATAAATAAATAAATAAATAAATAGTATAATACAATATATAAAAATAGAATAAAATAAAATGAACACATAGTTTTAAAAGAAAAGATAAGTAAATATAAAATGTGTAAAATACATAGTATGTAAATTTTATAAAATACATATGTTAATAAATATAAAAAAATGTATAAATATATAGTTTTAAAATATATGTAAATAAATGTGTAAAATACATACATATAAATATATAAAATATATAGCTTTAAAACATATGAATATATATTATACATAGTATATATAAATAAATATATAAAAATATATATATATTCATAAATTATATATAAAAACATATTTTTAAAATAAAAATAAATTTTATTAGATAAATGAAATGTGGGTTAAGAAAAAAAAATAATAATAAATGAAGAATAATAATAAAATAAATAAAATAAGTATGGAATCCCGATGATAAGTCTTCGTTGAACTCGTAAGTAGCGATTCTTCGAAAAACTTTAGGTGAGAGGAATTATATCGAATGTTACCAGAGTATTGGGATATTCGGTATTATTTCTCAATATCCGATTTCATGCTTATTTATTTATTTTTTTTTTTTTAAAAAGGGAAGAGATCAAAAATAAAATGAATAAATAAATATATATAATAAAGAGTTTTGACAAATAAAAAGTGTTTAGAGAAATATTAATTAAGTGAAAACTAATAAAAACAAGAGAGGCAATAAAAACAATCGAGGGAAATAAACAAAAGGGGATTTTTAGAATTACATAAAAAAAATAATAATAAAAATTAATCATAGTAAAATTTCCAAAAGTAAAGAATGATAGTTAAAATAATTAAATAAGTAATAATAGAATTTTAGTAAAAAGGGATAATTAAAAGAATCAAGATAATAAAATTAAATTTTAAAATAAATGAAATTCGTCCGATGATGGGATGTCATGAAACTCACAAGTAGTGATTTCTTGACTGATCCCTAGGTGAGAAGAGTCGTATTAAATGTTACCAGAGTATTGTGATATTTAGTATGATTTTTCAATAATTTTAATTTTTATAAAACTAAATAAGGTTTTTTTAATAAAATAACAAAGAAAAATAATAATAAAATTTAAATTTAATTAAAAGAAATCTGCCCGATGATGGGATGTTATGAAACTCACAAGTAGTGATTTCTTAACTGATCCCTAGGTGAGAGAAGTTCACTAAGTGTTACCTGAGTATTGGGATACTTAGTGCAATTTTTTTCAATAATAAAAATTTTTATTTAAAATAAGTAAAGAAAATTTATATAAAAAATTGAAAAATTCATTTGCATCATTCATTGTCTGTTTGCATCATATGCATTCATAATAATTTTTGAAACGAGTGTGAATCTTTTGATTATGAGATTCTATAGAACTCACAAGTAGTGATTCTTAAGAAATCTCTAGGTGAGAAAATTATCCGAAATGCTACCAGAGTATTGGGGTACTTCGGAATAATTTTCAATACAAAAGATTTTCATTTATTTCAAATAAAAAATAATATTTAAATGTTTCAAAATTAAAAGAATAAAATTGATTGCAATAAAATAAGAATTATTTTTAAATGTTAATTCAAGACCATTTTATTAAAATTAAAGGATAACACATGATTACTATGGTACCGTTTTTTAACGGGCGTCATGGGAGTGCTAATCCTTCCTCACGCGTAACCGTACCCCCGAACCCAAATTTTATTTTCGCAGACCAAAGATTATCTTTTTAATAAAACTTAATTAATTTTGAGATTTTGTTGAAAAAATAAACGTTTTCAGGTGGCCAATCACACATAATAAAAAAGATTGGTGGCGACTCCATTTTTGTTTTTAAACGCCTTTTTCAAAATCGTCGAGTGCGAAGCCGTTACGACATCAAGTTAATTGAATATGTCTAATTATTTTTTTATAATAATAACATTTTAGCCGTTAATACATATTGAAAAAAATACTATTTTCAATTAAAGATATAAGAATATCGAATTAATTTAAATATTTACGTGTATGATAAAAATAGGTTATTAAATGTAACAGTTGGTTTCCGAGAGTATCAATTTTACGTGAGGTTATAAAAAGTGTGTAAAATAATTTATTTTAAGTATGTGTAAATAGATCACTTCTCATATATATATATATATAAAGTGTGTAAAATAATTTATTTTACGCATATATAAATAGATCACTTCTCATATATATATATATATAAAATTAAGTACTATTTAATATGACTTATTGACTTGACATAATAATTTCTATACGAAGTAAACAAGTTGTAAATAGTAAACACATAACGTTTTTTCCTAAATTCTAGATGATTATAATTTGTAAAGAAAAATAGACAAAATTTTTATCTAAAAGTTTCCATATTCCACAGCTCAAAAGAACATAGAGGCATACAGCACTTGCTCTAAAAGACAAAGAATCGCTATTAGTAGTTACTCTTGTTAACAAAGTTTTTTTTTTCCTACAAAGGAAAGTAATACGTTAATTGACCTACTAACTAATTACTTTGAAAAACAAATGTTGTTGAGAAAAATAAAATAAATACACTCCAAAAAACCAAACTACTTGTTATTACCAACTCATTATCACCCCACAATTCTCTAAGGGTGTGTTTGGATGAGGGATTTCAAGGAGGAAATTCATTTCAATAAGGATATTTAAAAGTTTAAAATTTAAATTTCTTGTTTGGCAAAATTTTTTGAAGAATTTCAAAATTTAGGAGGGATTTCAAAAGAGAATTTGAACATCTCAAATTCCCTCTTGAAAATCCACCTAAAGAGGTGATTTTTTAAAACTCCCCCCACTCTTCTTTCCTTCATTAGACATGATCCACTATTAAATATAAAGTTAAAAATAAAAACATATTATTTTATTTAAATATAATATATATTTTTATTTTTTTATATTATTAATAACATCTATATATTTTTACAAATTTAATGATATCCATATTGCATATTTTATTTGATTTTTTTTTAATATATAATATTCTTATTTTTCTTTTATAATTAATTTTTATTTAATCAAATTCTAATATTCAAAAATTCTTTTTAAATATTATTGACCCAAATAAATTAATTAAAAATATTAGTATCTTAAAATGAGATATTTTAAAATATCTTTATTTTAAAATACCTTAAAATTTTCAAATTCTCCCTTCAAACGCAACCTAAAGAAAACAGAAGGAAAAGTATGTAACCCAAAAAAACAACCTGGAAAAGTAAATAGTGTCTAGTCGGTGCAGTTAATGGCTTTCCAAAGCATTATTATGATAAATAGTACGTGTTGGAGACCAGACCTTACACGCGGTTGGAAAAAATGGAAGAAGCGATGTTAAGAAAACGACTTAAATTATAAAGCGATGCGTGAATTCAATGGTGTGGTCCTATATTAAATAAATAAAAATCGTGCTTGTTGTTTTAAAAATGGTGTGGTCCTATGCCTAGGATGACGTTTCAAAAGCATCTCTCTTTAATTTCTGTAAAAGTGATAGAATTTTTAACTTTTAATTTATGTTTGGATTGAGGGTAGAGAAGGAAAAGAAAAGGAAAGGAAAGTAAAATAAAGAAGGCTGTACATTTTTTTTTGTTTGAAATTTTTTAGCTAGGGAAAGGAAAGAGAGGAGGAGTGAGCACTCCTTGCTTTCCTTTGAGTTACTTAGTTTTTTTAAAACCCCAATTTGAGATAAAGGGAAGGAAAAGAAACTTAAAAAAATTTTAACATGTAGAACATCAAATTTAACCTTATTATCTTATAAAATTTAAAACAAAAAGGGTTATAATTGAAAAAAAAACATTACAATAAATCATTTCCTTTTCTTTCCATTGTTTAACCAAATAAGGATTGTTAGATACTTTTCTTTCCTTTCCTTTATTAATTTTAGCTATCCAAACAAGGGGTACATGTACCCTTTCCTTTCCTCTCTTTTCCTGGTTTACATTCCTTTCTTTCCATTCTTTTCCTTTACTAATGTTTATCCAAACATAGTGTTACTCTTTGCTGACTAAGAAATCGTTTAACACAACAGAGTTTGTTCAGATTTCAAAACTAAATGATTCAATCATGTTCAAACACCAATCTGAGTAAACAATTTGTTTCCTAACCAAAAAATAGCAGCTTCTATATCATTTCTACTTCTATGGAGAATATTCCATTATAAATAGTAAACTGTTTTCTTTGGACTATTTGGTCGGCATCATGACCAAATTAAGAAACCACACAAATGCTTTTTCATGTCAAGCTATATGCATTGTCATACCAATAAAAACCGAAATACCCATGAAAACCGATTTATAAGCCGAATCAAATAGGTTTGATTTTGTCAGTTTTTTCTTTATTGATCAGCGGTTCGGTCGCTTTGAGTATATGGTAATCTGAAACTGATCGAAAGTAATCTCTTTTTATTAGCCATTGGGTCCGAAGTTTAATTCTCAGTTCTCCTTTGTACTTAAAGACTTTTTTAATACAGGTATCTGATTGCATAAACTGCTATAGTTCATCGAAAACGGAAAATTAAGCTAACGGTAAATAACCATATTAATATTAAAAACATAGTAGTAAGATTAATTTATTCAAACTTAAAAAGTTAGTTCAATGATGTAAAGTTTCATTAAAATTTTAAGTGAGAATAATTTATAATAAGAATTTTGCATACGAATTTTCAACAAGTCAAATTTTTTTGGGCTAGTGTCAACTATAAAGCAAAAGAAAGATTAGTATTATTCCTTATGTGACATGGGGTACTTTGTAGTTTACAAAAAAATAAAAAAAAGATTAATCCATTCGGAGTGTAAGCTTTCAACTAGAAAAACATGCAGTGACAGTAGGTACTTCATTAATTTACAGTGAAACTATCATGTAACAGGGTGTTTGCCTTCGCTATTCATGTGGGCTTGTCTAGAATAGCCATTCACTTATTGCTGCGTACAATGCATAGATTATTGTAGTTTTTCCTCTTATCAACCAACTTGATCGAGTTGCACCATAGACCTCCATTTGTTTGATCTTGTGCAATAGTCCTCGTTGACCATTCTGCAACTCAATCTAATCTCTCCTTCCGCACCTGTTAACGGACTGATATTTCCCATTCTTATCATTGAGAACACAAAGCTTTCAAAGAAAGCAAATTGATTGCTGCTAAATCTGTCAACAATCTCTATTGTACCAGCCCCACTAGTCGAAAATTGCTCTTGATCACTTTGAAACAGTCCATCGTGAGCTTGGAGGTTAGTGTAGTAGTTCTTATCGAATGTATTAGGTGTTGTAGGATCTAAATTCACCAAAACACTACCATTTCCACCCTGAGGGCATATTTTTCGTAGCATCTCTAAATATGTCGTGTTCAATGTCGGGTCTGGATTTCCGTTGCCATTGAAATTATATAGTCGTTCAATGAAATTCTCACATTGAGCTCTTCCAAAAGTGTGAGCACCTGAAAATATTTCATGTAAAACCTTATAATATCTTGGATGATCAAACCGGTGGTCTGACCTTATTTTAAATTAAAGTTTGATTTTTATGTCAATTTTTTTTTGAGGAATTTTTATGCCAATTTCTTGCTAGGTTAATTTGGTTGGACAGTGAAATTGATTCCGATAAGATTTAAAATGATGAAAAAATCATTAAAATATATGTTTTAATAAAATAAAAAAAATTAAAAGTAAAGGCAGTGAGATAATTTTATCTTTCTACTATTTTGTCTATACCCATTCCACCATACTGCGCTGATGCCCACGGGCATCCTAACACAGCCTTTGCAGTAATAACTAATACATAATTGAAAGTGCAACCAGATCGCTAGTAGTGTTGAGCCCCACAGCTGCAAATTTGGATTTTAAAACATCAAGAGTTTCAGAGGGAGCTGGAATTGCTAAATCAGCGAGTGTTCGATTTGCTGTTGTGCTATCCCTTATTGTAGAAATTGCCTTTATAGTCTACCTATTTTTCTCTTAATTAATCTCTATTATTGTGAAAGAAAAAAAAAATGAAGTTGCCAAGATAATTTACCAGATTGACAGACTCTTGAGCTGCAATAGCCAAAATATCAGCGCAGGAAACAATGCCTGGGCACTTAATTCAAGTGCAATCTTCATGGCATCCACAACGTCAAATCCCCTTGCTGAGTTTTTATTCGGAGCAGCTTCTTTCTCGCTTTCTATGTAGCACTGTTGTCCAATAAAACCGATGCATCGCAACCCTGAAAAAGCAGTTCAACCAAATAATTCCACCATTGTTAGGGTGTTTTTTTATGCTTCCCAAAAAGCCCAAAGTCGAAGGCTACTTGAGAAGGAAAAACTGATCAAAAGCCAATTATCTTGTTCTACAAGTAAATTAGGTAAGTATCTGTGTCAGTCATTACATTTTGAAAATAACCAAATTAACAGTCGGCATTTAAAGTTATTCTCTTTATATTCAGAAATTGCTACTTTTAAGCCTGTAGACTTTTGGTAATTAGGAAAGAGCTATAAGTTGAAGGGATAGGTACCAAACTATAGCATGGTGCATGCAATGTTATTCGTACATGTTTAATTCAACCAAATTATTTTTCAATTAAATACGATCAATTTTTATTTTCGAAATCAATGGTTTGTTTTTTTGATATAAGTAATAAGAAATGTTTAAGTAGTGCTATTTCACATTTGTTAAATAGTATGTTTCCTGTGATTTTATCTTTAAGTTTAATTTCTTCACTCATTATCAATTGATTTTAAGTTGAATGCCTAATAGGTAGTGAAAAGGAAATGGAGAAATTCATTTGTTTGCTAGCTTCTACTTATTAGTAATTAATAGAATCGCAAATGGAGAAACGAAAAGGAAGTAGACATTTTCTATCAGAAAATTAAAAAAAAAAAGAAATCGACACTATGTTCAAATCATTTACTGACTATACGACTGTAGCTAAATATGGATTAATTGGATCATAATAAGAACTAGCTAGTTAGGCTGAAATTTTTTCTATCATTCATGAGATAAAAGAAAAGTCAAAGTGAAGGAAGAAAAAGAGAAAAATAAGATTTTGGCTATTACATTAACGAAGCAGTCATGGAAGTGAAGCCTAAAAAGGCTGGCGCCAATCCGAGGATTGACAGCAAGGCATCTTCGATGATTCCCCGAACGATGCTAAATACCTCAGGGCATGTTTCATCATAAAATGATAGACTCAACTCGATGGCTAAGGATCGCGGTGAAAGCAGAAAGGCAAAGATAAAGGCTATTACACATAATTGGTCCAGCTGGAGTTTAGTTTTTAGCTTAACTGTACAAGTGTTTGCTTTGTAACTAATTACAATGATTAGTTGTTCTGTTTTCTACCTATGAGGCAATTAGTTGCTGGCCTCTACGTGTATATATATGACACATGATGACTAATACAATTGAGCTCTCATTTTCATCATTTCAAATATTCTAACATGGTATCAGAGCTTTTAAATTTCCCGCTCGTTTTCTTTTCTCTTTTCTAGTCATTTTCCCGCTAGTTTTTCTAGCTTTCCAAACAATTTCTCTTCATGGCTACTTCATCAATCACAATGCGGCCAGAAGAAACTCCATCTTCACCTTACTTTCTTCATCTTAATGAAAATCTGGCATTAGTGCTAGTTTCGTCTGTACTTGATGGATCTAATTACGCCTCCTAGTTTCGCGCCATGAAGATGGCTCTGCTTTCTAAAAATAAGCTCGGTTTTGTTGATGGATCCATACCTGTACCAACTTCGAAGGATTCTTTGTTTCCTGCTTGGAAGCGCTGCAACACAATGGTTCTCTCATGGCTTTTGCATTCAATCTCAACATCTATTGCGCAGAGCGTCATCTGGTTTGATGTTGCTGCTGATGTATGGAAGGACCTTAAGGATCGATTTTCTCATGGTGATGCGTTTCAAATCGCAGCTTTACAAGGAGAGATCTACTTTTTTCAGCAACAATCTCTCTCTGTTACAGATTATTACACTAATTTGAAAGTACTTTAGGATGAGATGATGAATCTACGACCTCTTCCTAAATGCATTTGTGATCCACAGTGCAAATGTGGAGCAATCGATCTCACTCGACAGTACAATAACAATGATTGTGTGATTCGATTCTTGATTGGTCTCAATGACAGCTTCTCCACTGTCAAATCCCAGATAGTGTTGATGGATCCCTTGCCTTCCATTAACAAGACTTTTGCTCTTGTTATTCAGCAAGAACGACAGATGAATGCTACCTCTGTTCAGTTGCATCTTGATTCTTCAGCTTTTGCCAATAAGGTGTCAGTTAATTCACGTAGCACAAACACCTTTTCTGCTCAGAGGTCCAATTTTCCTTCCAAACGATCTGTGTGCTCTTTCTGTGGCTACCATGGACACAATGTTGATAAGTGTTATCGTAAACATGGCTTTCCACCTAGTTATAAATCTAAAGGCAGATCTGGAGCTGTTAATCAAGTAACAACATGTTCTTCTGGTTTTACAGAAGGATCTGATGTTGAGACTGTTGCCCCTAAAATCAATGCTAGAGAGTCTTCAGTCATGCTCACTCAGGACTAGTATAATCGATTAATTGCATTGCTTCCTTCTGCTAACATGTTTGGCTCCAATTGTTCCCATGATAATGCTGTTACTGATGTCCCACAATCGACAGGTATGAATTCATCTCATTCTACACAGCCTTTATCCTTTATTCTTGATACTGGAGCAACTGACCACATCATTTGTACTTTATCTTGTTTCAAAGCTTATTTTCCAGTATCGAATTTTGTTGTGAAGCTTCCAAATGGACAACATACTAATGCCACACATATTGGAGTAGTTCATTTATCCTCAGATATTATTCTTCATGATGTCCTTTATGTTCCTACTTTTTCTTTTAATTTGATATCAGTAAGTAAGTTGTCCAAAGCTCTAAATTGTGTACTAATATTTCAACATGCATTTTGTGTTATTCAGGATGTAAAGACATGGAGAACGATTGGTTTAGCTAAGCACAATCATGGTCTATACCATTTTCATAATGTTTTTCCCCTTCACACCTCTGTTATACCAACTGTAAATGCTTTAGTGCCATCAACTACTATAGATTTGTGGCATTGTAGACTTGGACATGCTTCTAATCATAGAATAAAATTGTTGAATCGTATTGATCCTTCCATTGTCATGCAACATCACTCTTTGTGTGAAACTTGTCATTTTGCTAAGCAGAAAAGGCTACCATTTCCAATTAGTGTTTCTTCCTCCAAAGGATGCTTTGATCTTGTACACATTGACATTTGGGGTCCTAATCCTGTACCCTCTTTGTATGGCCATTTTTATTTTTTAACTGTGGTGGATGATTTTAGTAGGTATACTTGGGTTTACCTTATGAAATTTAAGTCAGAAGCTAGAGCTTTGGTCCAAGCCTTTTGCTCATTTGTTGAAACTAATTTTGGTCTCAAAATTAAAATAATTCGAACCGATCATGGGCAAGAGTTCAATATGTCTTCATTTTATTCTTCTAAAGGTATCTTACACCAGACATCTTGTGTCTAAACACCACAGCAAAATAGTGTGGTTGAACGCAAGCATCAACACCTTCTTAATGTTGCCCGAGCTCTTAAATTCCAAGCTTATCTTCCTGAAAAATTCTGGTCGGATTGTATTTGTCAAGCTGTTCATTTAATTAATTGGATTCCCTTACCTATTATCCAGAATATGACACCATTTGAACTACTGTATAATCATCCACCAACATTTTCTCATATTCGAGTATTTGGTTGCCTTTGTTTTGCTTCCACCTTAGCTCATCCAAGAACAAAATTTCAACCTAGAGCTATTAAGTCTGTCTTTCTTGGTTATGTCAATGGCACTAAAGGTTACAAACTTTATAACCTTCATACCAATCAAACTTTTATCTCCAGGGATGTTATCTTTTATGAACACATTTTCCCTTTTGCTACATTTGATTTTTCTTCCACTTCTGCATCACTTTCTTCTAATTTTGTACTTCCTTCTTCCAATCCCAGCTCTCGTTACTATTCAGATAATATTTCATCTATTCTTGACTCCTCTTTCTCCCCTTCTATTGACTCACCTTCCACTTCTAGTCCAGCTTCTTCTTTCTCACCACCTATACCCTTAAGAAGATCCTCTCGCCCTCGGTTTCCTCTTTCTTACCTTCAAGATTATCATTGTAACTTAGCTACAGCCAATCAGTCCACATCTTTACCTTCCGCAATAAGCAATTCAGGTTGCAAGTATCCTCTTTCTTCTGTTCTTCATTATACCAAGTGCTCCTCTTTACATAAATCTTTTATTTTTAACATTTCCTCTGGTGTTGAACCTTATTCTTATAGTCAGGCAGCAACACAGGACTGTTGGCGTCAGGCCATGCAAGCAGAATTGGATGCTTTGCAATTAAACCATACCTGGATTTTGACTGAGTTGCCTGTTGACAAACGAGCTATTGGTTGCAAATGGGTTTATAGGATTAAACATCAATTAGATGTACTATTGAGAGATACAAAGCCAAGCTTGTGGCCAAGGGGTTCACTCAGCAGCATAGGGTAGATTATACAGATACATTTTCCCCTGTTGCCAAGAGGACTACCATTCATGCTTTGTTGGCAATTGCAGCAGCCAACAATTGGAAGTTACATCAACTTGATATTAATAACGCTTTTCTTCGTGGTGATTTATCTAAGAGGTTTATATGGAACTTCCACCAGGGTATTCTGGAGCTAAACCAGATCAAGTCTGTAAACTTTTGAAGTCTCTCTATGGGCTCAAGCAAGCTAGTCGACAGTGGTATCACAAACTCACTACTGCTTTGCTTGCTAAGGGTTTTACACAGGCTCCATCTAATCACTCTGTGTTTGTTCAGGCTTCTGATTCCTCCTTTATTGCATTGTTGATCTATGTTGATGATATCATCTTGGCTAGTGACAATGATCCACTCATTGCAGAAATGAAGTTGTATCTTGATTCTACCTTTCGGATCAAAGACCTTAGGACTCTTAAGTATTTTCTTGGTCTTGAGGTAGCACGATCTCAACAGGGCATTCATTTTTCTCAACGCAAGTATGCTTTAGACATCTTGCAAGATAGTAGATATCTTGGGAGTAAGCCTGTTTCTACATCGATGGTTACTTCCTTAAAGCTTTCTCAAACGTCTGGTGAACTCTTGGATGATGCTTCTTCCTATAGAAGACTTGTTGGTCGACTGTTGTACCTTACATCTACACGTCTTGATCTTTCCTATCCTGTCCAGCAGCTTTCTCAATACATTGATCAACCTACAACCACTCATCTTTAAGCTGGTCATTGTGTTCTTAGGTACATCAAAGGTAGTCCAGGCAGGGTCTTTTCTCTCCATCTACTTCTACTCTTCACTTGAAAGCCTTCTGTGATTCTGATTGGGCTTCATGTGTTGACACTCGCAAATCGATCACTGGCTTCTGTATCTTTCTTGGTGATGCTCTCATTTCTTGGAAGTCCAAGAAACAGAACACCATTTCCAAATCTTCATCTGAGGCTGAATATCATGTTATTGCATCTGTCACTTGTGAACTTCAGTGGCTGTTGTATCTTTTTGAAGATCTTCATGTCCCTCATCCTTCCCTGCTTTGTTGTTTTGTGATAGCAAATCTGCCATTGCCATTGCAGAAAATCCCGTTTTTCATGAGCGCACAAAGCACATTGAGATCGATTGCCATCTTATTCGACAGAAAGTACAAGCTAGGATCATACGATTACTTCATGTATCTTCCTCTTCTCAGCTTGCTGACATCTTCACCAAACCTCACTTTGCTGCCAGCTTCAGACTTGTTCTTCCTAAGGTTGGTCTTCATAACCTTTATGATCCCGCTTGAGGGGGGTTATTACACATAATTGGTCCAGCTGGAGTTTAGTTTTTAGCTTAACTGTACAAGTGTTTGCTTTGTAACTAATTACAATGATTAGTTGTTCTGTTTTCTACCTATGAGGCAATTAGTTACTGGCCTCTACGTGTATATATATGACATATGATGACTAATACAATTGAGCTCTCATTTTCATCATTTCAAATATTCTAACATTGGAAAGAAGACATTTCTCATTCATTCATTCCTTCACTCTCAATGTTTGATTATGGTTTAAACATTTGGCTTTTCTTATAGACCAAAAAGAAGTTGGATAAATAGCTGATTCATGACATCTGGAAGTTCCAATTTAGTTCCAAGGGTCTAAAATTGATTAGCAGAGCTTAAGATTTCTAATTACCGATATCTCAAGGAAATATCCAAGTTTGATTTTCATAACTACGATCATTTGCTTCTAACAAGGGCATTTTATTTTATTTTGGCAATTGCTATTTCGGTGCGTACTTAAACCATCAATCAATCTGCATCGAGTATGGAATTTCATTATCTTGTTGTTTGAGGTATGGATTAATATTCAATGAACCGACTACGATTCGTTTGTGTAATAAAAGTCAAAGGATCATCCGTTGTTTAGCCTAACTCTTATAGTGGCATAGTTATCTCTAGTCTCTAGCTGTCAGGTTCAGCCTGACCTAGTTTTCTAGCTTTACAGTTGAGATTTAACAATTCACTCTATTTTATTTTTTTTATTTTACTATTAGGGTGTTCTAGAATCAGTTTACGCACATCTCATTAATATTTTTTCGGACAGGACATTTCACATGTTTTTTTTGTTTTAAATGTCTTCGAATCAGTTTGTTTCATTGGTTGAGATTTCACATTTCAATTTATTTTTATTGTTTCATTGACAACTCTCAAGGATTTAAATTGCGGCCACGGTTACATTTTCGGTCACATTGAGTTTATCGCGGTTGCGGACATTGCAAAGGTCATTGCGGTCATCACAATCGTAAATTTTTTTTAATTTCGCACAATTTTATATAAAGTGTAGTAATTGTAATTATAATCATATAAAGTCTTATTTTATAGTTTTTAAAATAATTCATGATACCTCAAGTTTATTATTTACGTGAAAAAAAATTATTCATAATTTTTTGAATTATAATAAAACATTCATATTTAAAAAATTACTTATAATAATTAAAAAATAACAAATATTGAAAATAGAGATAAATAATTATGTACTAATAAGAATTAATGTACTAATTATTTAGCATTAATTATTTTTTATCTAAATTATTACTGAATTTTTTCATCTAAATTTTGTCAAATCTTTTTTCATCTAAATTAATTATGTCAATAATTTTCTTTTTTTTTTTCCTCTTCCACATGAATTTCTACAAATATAAATAATTAACAAAATAGAACTTGTTAAATTCAATTCAAGGAAACTAAAAAAAATACACTTTAAATCTGACCGATTACCATATAGTGGAATGACGTGAAGCATCCAATTCTCCCTCTTCACTTTCAAAACCATGTCGACTCGATCTCCGTGACCTTTGTCCAAAATTCGAACCATATCCTTGTTCTTGATACATTTGTGGTAGAGGTGGATACATTTGGGTTGGTGGTGGATACATTGGGGATGGTAGATACATTTGGGGATAATATGGCATAGGATAGTTAGGATATGGCTGGGTTGGATAATAACCTTGTGGAGGTGGATAGTAACCATGAGGAGGTTGAAAATGTAAAGTTGGTCCTGATGGATAATAGCCTTGTCTACCAGTAGCAACAAGCCCATATTCTCCACCAAGTGGACTGAAAGGCCTGTTTTCATTTGCACCACCTCTATAATCAGCACCACTACCATCACCACCAGGTCCATCACCACCAGTTGGACTTGAACCCTCATCATGTGAAGACTGCAAATTGTACTGATTTTGTAAATAAATAAGAGGCATCAAATAAGTATAGTATTGAAATTTAGCTGTACTTCTAATTTCTTTTAGTAATGGAGACAAATATTTTATTTAGGAACATTTAACAATAAATGATAAATGCTAATGTAATTTAGATATTATATAAATAAATTAGAGATATATATATATATATTGAATACAATAGAGAAAAAATGAACGAATATCATGTACATTAAGGATACAAGTATACTAAAAGAAATGTAGTATATGTGCGTATTAAAAATATTAAAAAAAATAAATAAATAAATGATTAAAAAACAAAAGAAGAATAATATATATTTATATATATAAACCACCACTAAAAGCGTGTAAACAAGAAAAATAGACATATATATACACACACACACACACACACACATATATAAGTAAGATGATCAAAATGTACATGGTATATATATATATATTATATATCAGAAATATTATTAAAAAAAAAAGAAGAAAGAAAGAGAGAAGAAATGATAAATATAATATATATATACATATAAAGTGTATATATATATTTAATAGGAAATATAATATATGTACTATAATAAAAAAAATTTTGATTGGCTTCCTTAAGAAGCCAATCAAAATATCACTGAGCAGGTTCATGTCAGAACAAAAGGGTTCTGCCAAACGAAACAGAGGAACCCGATCAAAAGAAAATGAAGAAGGAAAAGAAGAAAAGGAAGGAAAAAGAGAAAGAAAAAGAGAGATCTAGGCCGGAAAGGAAGGAGAAAAAGAAAGAAAGAAAGGAGAGAGAAAGAAGAAGGGATCTCGACAAGACACAAAGGAGAAGTGCAGTAAAGGAGAGAAGGAAACAGGCTGGAGAAGGAGAAAGAGGGAACGCCCAAAAGATGAAAAATGTGGCGGAAGAGGATGGAGATGGAAGCTGATCGGGAAAGAGCTAAAGAGGTTATTTGGAGCTTTGGCTTGTTGGCTTTTTAAGAGGTTGAGAGGAAGGCAGAACCAGGGCTGGAAACAACCTTGAACAACAGCATTTTAAGGGATCCGAAATAGTGAAAAGAAAGGAAGCTGATTAAAGGAAGAAAAGAGTGAAACGGGAGAAAGAGAGCAGCCAATGGGTTGCTGCAAATGACAAGAAGAATAGAGGAAGAAGGAAAGCCCGAAAATTTAGTTGGAAGTGTGATTTTGTAGGGCTGTAATAGGGGTGATATAAGGCTGTATATTGGGACTGGTTGGGCTGTGTGGTGGCAGAAGCAGTGCTAGTTCAAAGGTTGCGTTTGCACAGTGTTAAAGCTAAAGAAGACAAGCATAAGGAGCTTAAAACCAAAAGGGGTAAGACTCTATGTTGGTTAATTTCTAATCTATATAAGCATTATTTAATTGATGAAGAATCATGAATATTGAGGATGATATACTTTAGATTTATCTTGATTAACAATTTGGAAATTTTAAGAAAAAAAAAGGAATTATGCATTTGGTAAAAGTTGATATGTGTGTATACATATGCATGTAAATAAACACACGTAAAGAGATTGTAGACTTAAAATAAATAAATAAAATAAAATAAATTTTAGCATAGAAATGACTTAAATAATTGTGCTTTAAGGATGACTTTGACTATGTTGGAATTAGAACAATGAGAGCTTGTTGAACCAAGAAGAGAGGAAGGAGATGATCTAATGATTTTAATTATGCAATTGCATATAAGATGGTTGGATAATATCTACATGAATGTAGAAACATAAGCATGGATAAGAAGGAACTATATACATTTATATATATGTGTAATCCATGGACATGATGGTAAAGAATAAAGTACGATCATATAATATACGCACATATATATATTTATATACATGTATGTATAAATATATATATATATATATATTTATACATACATGTTGAGCTTTAAAAGGAAGAACAACATAAGTTTTAATTTAATTGGTTGCACTTTGATGCAATATGAATATATTGCATACTTATCAAAAACCATATGTTGTTAAATAAAAGCTTGAGGAATGAAACCTTGGTGTAAGAATTTAATTAAATATATATACGTATATATATATATATATATGAATGATCAATATGCATGTATGTCAATATGGTAATATATATATTTATATATGTATAGAAAAATACATATATATATATATGTGTGTATAATTATGGAACCAATACTTACATGGAAAAAGAATAAGATGAGCATACATATATATTGGAATATGCATATATATATGAGCACATATATATATATATGAGCATATATATATATATATGTATATATATGTATATATTTTAAATATATATGAATAAGGATGAGAATTTATCGATATACCTCGAATGACGATAAGGGGTCGATTTTAGACTTAGCAGTAAGCTGAAATGAATTGTGGTTCTAAGACACTTGTTTTGGTCTATGATTAAGTATAATGACGAAGAATTATTGAAAATGTCAATAAATTTTGTGTAGTGAATCGGAGCGATATAGAGGCTTGAGTACGGACTCGGAAGCACAAGAAGGAAATTTTAGGCCTCGAGGTAAGTGGGTTAAGTAAACTTTACTAGTAACATTTCGTAGGAAACATTTAAATTTCCTTATTAATTAAGTTAGCTTATGAATTAAAGGACGAGATATCTTCAATCGGGATACTAAGGTAAGATGTAAAGAAAGGTTTAAAGTATAAATTTGGAAAGAATGCTTGGACTGAAATTGAAATACCGTTTTTCTGTGTTGTATGTTGTAGCTAGCCAAACCCACATATTGAATAACATGAAAAATGCTAGTTTCGAGACATGTATAAGACCTTGTTACTATGTCTGAGTAAAGTAAGTACATGTATGCATGGTTCATATTAGACTACACTTAGAAGTAGTGCATTATGCATAAGGGAGCCCCTGCGGATACATACATGCATTTACATATAATATATTTTAATGCAAACTATTTATGTACGAGTTCCTTTTTATATATATATAACGACGTGCATACTGTTTAACTTAAAGAATCTTTGGTTTGAGTCAACTTTGAATTAAATAGAAAATCTTGTATATTTAAAGTTCGAAAACGTTTCCTGTCAGTATTTTGAATTCTATGGAAGTTAAGAGCTACACAAAAGAACAGTTTTCCAATATGTTTTCGAGTGCAGGCAAATCCATTGACCTTTGGGTCACTTGAGCCTATTGAGCCTTGCTCTAGGTTCTATTACCCGTCTACTGAGCTTTGTGCTCTAGACCATCAGTATCAGTATCTACGCCTTACGAGCCTCAAGCTCTAGGCATTATCAGGCTTGTCTGAGAAATCAATAGACAAGTTCCAACTCTCGACTGATCAGCGAGACTGGAGCATAATCTATAGCCATAGGTATTGTGTTGCTTGCGACACCTACTCCATCACTAGCTAGGATGGACATTAGTATTAGTATCAGTTATCAAGGATTCATGCCTAAACTCTATCAGTATTCGTTTTCATCACTTTAAGGCTTTATGCTTAATTTGATAGATTATCAGTTTTTCTGCAAAGTTATTTGTTTGAATATAATGCATCAGAATCCTTTTGATATCTGTATCGGTTTTTAGTACTTTAAGGCTGTGCGCCTACAATGATTAATTATCAGTTTTAGTATATCTTCTGCCTTGAAGTAAGTGCATCCGAAATCTGTTTGTGATCAATAATGGTTTTAGCATTTGAGGTTTCATGTAGAGATACTAGTGCACAGAATACAACGGCATGCATATATATATATGTCATTTACTACCATGTGATAGTATACATATAGACCGACATGAGCCTAGTATCTATTTACTTAAGCTACTTATTGAGCCGTGGTTTTGCTCACCCCTTTCTAACAACATCGCAGATCATACGAGCTAGAGTCCACACTTGGAGCTTTGGTGCAAGGTCTCCGGGACGATCTTTATTTGCAATATTAGTCTGAGTCCTGCGAGTGCTGTTTTTTGTTTTGCTTGAGGTATAAAAACGATTAGTTTGTTTATCATGTATGACATTTTAAATGCACAGTACATGCTTATGGAATTATTCTGGGATGTAACTTAGGATCGTTCTAGATTATTATATATTCATATGATTATCGAGTGCGATCCAAGAAGTGAATTGTGACAACTATGAGTTATGAAATGCCATATATATGTAATTGATGATTTTGAAAGTATGTGTAATATATAGGGAAATAGACTGAGAATTGTGGATTGGAAATAGTTGATTATTTTGCAAGTTATTAAGCTGGGGAAAATCAATTTTATATAAGGGGGAGTTTTCGACGTTTTTCTTTTATCAGTTTAATATTGAATTAGAATATTAGGTAAGTTGAGTGGTCTTAAGAGATGGCAAATTAAACAGTGAATGCAAAACAAATTAAGAATGCAAATTCAGTTTAGAGGTGACACTAACATCGAATACAAACCTTAAAGTGAAAAGAAAAATTTAGTTCGTAAATTTGGTAAATGATAAATAAAGTTTGAGTGTTAAGTGTACGTCACGGCCTTCGGGTCGTGACCGATTTAATGGTATTAGAGCAAGGTTTGTCTAGTACGTGTCAATGTCATAAAGATTGTTATTAGTGTTACATCCCATGTACTGTGTAATGTCTGCATGTAACTTACCATTTTCTGCTTATACTAAGATTGATCTGCTCTTAGTATAAGTTTCTATTACGATTTAATTCAAAAATGAGGAGATTAGCGTAAAAGTAAGCTTGGCAGACTGGCTCGGAAACAGTCGATTTCACTTCTGTCTCCATTACCTTCATCAGTTGCACTTGTTAATGGGTTGCATATAGAGTCAAAACCTCTATATTATCTATTGTATTTTAACACTCTTTCAAGTAAATCTTAATGAAAGAGTGTGCGTATCGTCAGTGTAAAATGAAGGTGGGAGATAAAGAATGAATAGTAGATCCGATATTATTGCACATTTACGACATTGGTCTGATTTTGGGTATGGATTAGATAGGCAACCATTGTGCTAGTGTACACTATCATAAGAAAATTGTAACCTTTTCCCTACCTAATCTGTATATGATATGTCTTAACAAATAGCGAAGTAATAAATTTTTATTTCTTTTGTTCTAAACGTATTGGAGTGATATCAGTAGAGGCTCAATGGCCTACGTGATTTGGAGATTGATGTGGTATACTTGTCAAAAACTCGTGAATGTGAAGTCGTGTTTGATAGAAATGATAGTGACCTGGCATTATTTGGCCTAAGAAATAGGTTGTACGATGGCCAAAAATCTAAACTATACATTTAGCCTTTGGCAAGTATTGCTTTATAAAACCTCATGTTTGAAACAAAAGATAGGATTGAACCACATTATGTCAATGAACTTATTATACCAAAAAGGTATAGGATTTGATTGAATGAAGATCCAGATTGGTATTGAAAATTATTGGAAAAAAAAACGAACGATGTAAAGATACGAAAGTTTTGGATTTTGAAGGATTAGGCATCTTTAATGAACTTCAATAAAGAATAGTTCAATTAAATCTATTGGAGTGGATCAATAGGATTTTGGGCCTGACAACGATAGTGGCAAGAAATTTATTCAACTCTATCCACCACGTGTTACAAGGAGTGGACTTTATTGTAATGTCATAAGAGGAACAATTGCCTAACCTCTTTATGGACTTGAAAAATGTATTGAATCTAATGTGAGACTGTGAGTTGTGACTAATCATTGATGATGTTGCCTATTGGGCTTTTGCTAGGATTGTGATTTGTGAATTAATGAATTGTCATATAGGGAGAAGCTAAAGTTTTTTTTAGGCTAATGACTGATGTTTGAAAGCTTGCTTTGTGACTGAACTGTGCACTGTTGTTGTACTTGGGGAATCGATGCTTAGTTTCTGTCTTCTTCTGAATCTAATTTTTTTCTTTTTTTTTGTTTGAAAGGTAACGGTGGATAGTGGTGATAACAGACTGCTATCGCCGCTATCCTCCATTACGATATTTATAGCGGCCGCTATCGGCCATTATGGGTGATATCCGTACTCATACCCGCTATTTCTACAATAGCGGTGGCGACCACCGCTGCTATTGTGAGATAGCGGTCGCTATTTGAAACCCTGGCAACTCTATTTAAATCAGCAGATACCAGGAGAAGATGTAGCACTTGCCATGAAATTAAGAAACATTGAAATAAATAGCAATAACCTATAAATTAAGAATCTCAGATAGGGGGAATCATATGCACACATCACATGCAAGCAAAACAGACAATACCCAAAAATGAATAAAATAAAATTTGTATTAAGGCTAACACTCCTTTTTATTTTAAATCAGTAATCAACTTCATTAAATAAATAATAACTCGGTGTTACACAATACATCTGGAAGGGAACCTTGCCACAACCTGGAAATCCTACCTAACAGTCTAATTTTGTAACTCATGAGCTAACCTATTTGCGGACCTATGCACATAATTAAAATAACATTCTTCAAACATCAATGCTAGATCTTGTACATTAAAAACTAGATTACCACCCTCCCATCGACTTAATCCACTCCTATTAATTTCCTTAACTGCCAACAAAGAGTCACTTTCAACTATCACCTTGATGCAGCCAATATCCAGTGCCACTTCAAATCCCCATAAAATCGCTTGCATTTCTGCTTAGAGAGTATCTGGGACTTCAACTAAATGTTTCACTCCGGAAAAACAAACATTGTTGATTGAGTCCCTAGCTACTGCACCTAGACCGACTTCATTACCTCCTATCTTAAAAGAGGCGTCTACATTTATCTTAATGAAACCATCCTCAGGCCTTGTCCACCTCTATCATATATTCCTTCTGTCCATCCCTTGTAGATATATTCTTCCAAACTCACAATTCTGCCATCAATCTCCTTGCTTTGCTCAAAATTGAAAACGCCATTAAACAGGAGCCATTATGTAAGCATTAGTTCCTGCTTTCCCATATTAACCATAACACCATCATTCCTAACTCCATGCAATCCTTTTCCAAAAACCTGTCAAGCATCCTATTCAATAACCCAACATTGAATTGGATGGCTCCTCCATTCTAATATTACCAAACCAAGCTCCCAAATTTCTTTACTAAGTGGACACTTAAGAAAAACATGCATCCATGACTCCTCCAGAACATCACAAACGAGCATCTTACCTCAATATCTAACCCTTTTCTTCTCAAAGCTTCAGTGGTAGGCAAAATCTCATTAAAAAATCGCCATATGAACACTTTCACCTTTGGTATTATTTTAGCTGTCCAGATCTTCTTCCAAATTGATATCATTTGATTTCGTGGGACCATTACCTAGCCCAACACTTGTTTTGCCACAATATAAGCTGATTTCACTGTGAAATCGCCCAAAACTGTTTCGTTCCATATCAGAACATCACAAGTGTCTCTTTTAGACAAAGGCATATGTAAAACATAGGGAATATCTTCTTCATTTAGCAACTCAGAGATCATCTCCGACTTCCATCTTCTAGTTCTTGCATCAATGATCGTCTCTACTTTCATTGGAGTAAGCTACTATCCACTTAGTCTTCGAACTTGGTATGTCGGTGGTTTGTTCACCCATTTATCCTGCCAGATATCAATTAATTTGCCATTTCCCACCCTCCATTGAGACCCTTTCTTTAACACCTCTCTCCCTTGCAATAGACTTGACCATAAATAGGAAGGATTTGCACCCAGTTTAGCTTTAAGAAAGGAGCCGTTAGGAAAATAACAAGCTTTTAATACTTTATAACAAAGAGAATTTTGATCTTGCACAATTCTTCAACACTACTTGGCTAGCAGTGCTAAATTAAAAGCTTCCATATCTCCGAATCCCAAACCCCTATCCAGCTTTGAACAACACACATCTTCCCATCTAAGCCAATGGATTTTTTTCTTGTCCCTATCATCTCCCCACCAAAAACCAGCTAGCAGCATATTCAATTGATGCATAAAGTTCTTAGGAAATTTGAAGCAGCTCATTAGATAGATTGGAATTGCCTGAGCCACTGCTTGAATAAGCACCAGCTTTCCTGGCTACAACAAAAGTCTTCCTTTCCACCCCTGAATTTTCTTCCAAACTCTATCCCTGATAGGCTTTAGTTACAGCCAACTTTGATCTTCTAACTAGCATAGGGAGACCCAAATAACTATCATTAATCATCAACCTTTGAATCCCCAAAGTGAGGGTTACCTCAAACTTTGTATCCGTCCCAATATTCATGCTAAAAACTAATGCTGATTTTCCCATATTTACCTTTTGTCCCAACACATTCTCTATAGCACCTGTAGCAGCTTATTACATTCTCCCATGTTTGCACTAAGGAAAAATAGACTGCCATGCGATACACAAGGTGCCCTCCTTCTAATTGCTATCCCTTTCAAAGTATTTTCACTCTCGGCCTTCTTCGTCAAACTTGAAAGGCCTTCAACACAAATCAAGAACATGTATGGAGACAATGGATCCCCTTGTCTCAGCCTTCTTGATGGGCAAATTCTACCACATTGTTGTCCATTTACCACAACCTAATATGTCACACTGCACACACGTCATTACAAGTGAAATCCACTTATTTGAAAAATCCATTCTCCTCATCATACTCTCCAAGTAATCCCATTCGACCCTATCATAAGCCTTGCTCATATCCAATTTGACAGCCATTTTACCTTCTGACACTTCCCTTAACAGTTTCATGTAATGAAAATTTTCATAAGCTACTATGGTGTTGTCATAAATCATTCTCCCCGGCACAAAAACACATTGATTTTCACTTAATAACACATGGAGACATTTCTTCAATCTATTAGCAAGTAGTTTGGAAATAATTTTATAAACGACATTGCATAAAGAGATCAGTCTAAAATCCATAACCTGACTAGGCAACTTCACTTTTGGTATTAAAACTAAATTAGTATGATTAACACTTGCTAGAGAAGACCCTCTCATCAGGAAATCCAAGATAGCTTTAGTCACATCATCTCCAATAATATGCCAATAATGTTGAAAGAATTTTACTATCATTCCATTTGGACCCAGTGCTTTTGTGGATTCATCTGAAGCAACACCTCCTTTACTTCATTTGTAGTAAACTCAGCATCCAAACTATCCTTCATTCCTTGTGTTAGGCGAGTTTGAACAATATCCACAATAGTAGTCAAATCCACTGGATTTGTTGAAGTAAAAAGAGAATCAAAATATTCAATCACAATACTCTGAATCCTTTCCTGTTCATACAGCCGCTTGATATGATGATATTTTGTGAATTTTATATGTGCTAATATATTTTGTTTATTGATGTTTTATGCCTAAAAGAGCTTACTAATGTTTATTTTATGTTTTAGGTATTAAATATCAAAGTTGGAATTAAAAGAAGCTAAAAAGAGACCCTTGCTCCGCTATCTACGTAATAGAGTTAGGAAATTTTATTTTTGGTGACTGACGACACTCATCACCGCTCTCCCTCGCTATCCTAGATTCTATGGTGTTCCGTCTCCTTATAGCCATTCTGTGAAAATAACGTGTATTTTTGTCCCCCCTCCTTCAGCCATAGCTCTTTTGACCTTTGCTGCCATATTACTTCTTCTTGTTTCAAAAAACCTGCCAATACCTTGTTCTCTTAATGGTACTGTTCTGACAGTTGACTCATACTTTGCAAATGCCTCTGCTGTTGCTTAATTTGGAAATTAATATTTCTAAACACATCAAAGCTCCATTGCCTTAGATATTGCCTACGACCTGTGATTTTCCTTGATAATTCTTTAAGATTGCAAGCTTCCTGTTGAGACCAAAATTCCTTGATGGCTACACCACATATTCTCAAACATAAATCTCTTAGCTCCACTACCTTTAACTAGTGGCCTTGTTCCAAATTGTAACAATAATGCAAGATGGTCTGATGTAGATGTAAACACATGAGATTCCAAAGCATATGGAAAAATGCTAAACCATTCTCCTGTAGCCATACCTTTATCTAGCCTCTCTAGCACCATTTCTGTTCCATTCCTCCTGTACAAAGTAAATTTTGGACCTTGCAATGGAATTCTTCAAATCTACAACTATCCACCATGTCTTGAAAATTTTCGATTTGCCATTGTAGTCTCTGCCTACCTCCCACTTTCTCCTCTTGTGATAGAATTTCATTAAAATCCCCTGCACATAGCCATGGTAAAGAACTCCTATCCCGCAAGGATTTAGTAAATCCCAGGAATCTACTCTCCTCGTTGTATTAGGTTGCCCATAGAATCTAGTGAACCGCCACTTCGTACCATCATTCCGCCCTCCAACGTGGACTTCAATGTGTGATTCTAAAAAAGACTACACAAATACCCCAATCTCTTTATTCCAGAATAGTGCCAAACCCCCTCCTCTCCCAATACAATCCACAACAAACACCGAATCAAAACCTAACATTATCTTTATCATATCTACTTCACTTCTTTTCCTCTTTGTTTCAGCAAGGAAAAGCATCGGAGGCCTAAATTCCCTGACCAATCTGGTCAGCTCATGAACTGCCCAGGATATCCCTAATCCTCTGCAGTTCCACACCAAGCAACTCATTGTAACTAGTAGGATTGGCCGTCATTGCCAATCTCCGCCACTTGGTATTCAATTGCTACACTCGCACCTTCAGTTCCTTCAACATCACAACTCTTTTTCCCTTCTTTCCTATTCCACACTCTAGGAGAACATGTATCATTTTGGTTTCTTTTCTGGCAAATAGAAGAATGGCACATCTCCTTCAGCTTCTTGTTGTAGCCCGTCCTCTGTCCCTTTTCCACTTCCCCTGTTTTGTATTAGCTGTCGTAGTCATTGCCTTAAAAGTGAATTAACCCTCTTTTACTGGAATATTAAAAAGGTCATTTCCACAAGTTTTTTCTGCAAAATCCACCTCAGCAAACATTCCCAGATGGATAGGACTTCTCATAGTATTTACCAGGCCCTTTTCTTTTGACTTTTGCACCATGTCTATTACAACTTTGTTCCCTTCACGTAATTTGCTACATGTATTCATTGTTGTCATGCACCACATTCTGCCTAACACCCCCACTAACTCCTTGATTTTTTTGTAATCATGATCTCCTTCTCTGCTCGCCTAGAATCCATCTCCTTCCTGTCTCAACTAGGCCGCCGCTGTTCCCTTACAACCACACATCAGCCTCTGCCTCACCGGTCATTTTGCCCGGTTATGTCCTTCCTATGACTGCATTTGTACTGCGAAAAGAAGAAGATGATGAAGATTTTAAAAAAACACTAAACTCTGAACTCACCCCCTTCCCCAACCAAATCTTTTGTGTCTCCGCTCGCAACCAGCTTCCGTAACCACTTGTGATTTTGCCCATCTTCTTTTTCATTTCAATTCCTACATAACTTTCACTTTCCATATGATCTAGCTTACCACAGACACAATAAAAGTCCAGTAATCTTTCGTACTTAAGATTAACCAATTGACTTTCTAAATCCACCATCGATACAGACATACACCTTTTCAGGAGCTTATGAACATTGACCAAGACTTTAATCCTCAGGTATCGTCCCCAAGCATTTTGCTCTCCTTCCAAATCAATCTCCACCACATCTTCTACTGACTCCCCACCACAATACCTACTTTTTCACACATCATACCTAAAGTGAGACCATGAACTTGGATCCAAAAAGGACAATAGTCCATACACAGCTCATCCAGATTTCCTAGGCCCTCAAACTCTTGAAAGATTATCAAAGCTCTATTGAAAGACTAGGGTTGATTAAGTAAAACCTGGTCCTTCTCAAGCATGTTCTGAAACTGGAAAATGAACAATTGCTCCCCCACCTCCTCAACTGTTAAACCTTCTATTAGCTTCCTTATTTTCGCCAGCACTTCCTTCATAATCTCTACATTAACTCTTTTTTGGTAAAGATTTTTCGCACTAAACAAGACTGTCCTAATTCCAGTGTTTCATCTACCCATTCCTTTTCAATTACCACCTCCTTCTGTTCTTCTTCAGTTAAAGATAACCTACCCTACTTTTCTTCCAAGCTCTCTTCCATGGCACCACTCTACAATGCAGCGAGACAAAAAGCTACCACAAGCGTTTCCCAAAAAACAAAGCAAACAAAATTCTGTGTTAACAGAAACTAAAGAAAGACGCCAGAAAACAAAGACTTTTGAAAAAGACAAACTTTCACTAGAAAGAAACTACTAAGAGAGACAATAAGGCTAACACTCCTAATAAGGAAATTGATTGTATTAGTTATTGGGAATTACCATAATGGCTTGATGGCTTTCGAAAGTTGCAAGAAACCAAAACCTACAAGATTCCATTTACTTTCAAACAAGGTAATATTTGGTTTTTGGTAATTTAGTTGGTGAGGTGGGAAAATCGTATTTCTTTTAAACGTTATGGAGAAATGATTAAAACATATACAAGGCAAAGTGAGGTTCAGATAGAAGAGATGCGAAAGAAGATAAAGTCCTATTGTACAAAAATATGAGTGAAAAATAAGATTGGAAAATTTGAAAACAAATAATAATTTTTTTTGCTCAAATGTATAAATTAAAATCTTTGAAAATTAAAAAAAAAAAAAAGAGAATATCTCTAATTCTTTCTTCATAAAAATCTTCTTAATGAATCTTGAAGACTCAATCTTAAACAAACATAATTAAACGTTGCTTCTTTAAACCAAAGAAGATTAAAGAGCTTGTAACGTTCTAAAATTTTTGGGAATATAAATTTTATGTTTTCGACTTTTTCTTTTTAAAAATTTTCAAACCTTATTCCTGAGACTTTGGATAGATTTTGAGCCTTCAAAATTGTGAAAAATCATGTCAAATGGCATAGAAGGGCATTCTAGTTATAGTGGTAGCCTACTAGGCAAAAAAGGAATCTAAAAGAACTTAATTTCTTTCATTTTATCTCTAAATAATTTTAACCTAGTTAGAGATAAAACTGATTAATCATACTGAAATTTAATTGGATGTCCTATAAATTTTTGAAATATGATTGGCCATAATTTGGACTTATCTATCTTTTAATTGCTTTAATTTAATTAACAAATAAATTAGATGACTCATAGACGAATTTTGATCGGTCAAAATTTGAATTAATCTCTAAATTATTTTAATTTATTTAAGAAATAAATTAAATGGTTCATAGATGATTTTTTATTGACTAAACTATGAGTTTTCGAATTTTGATTAGCCAAAATAATTTGTAATTATCTTCAATTTAATCATATAATTAATCATTTTAGTAACTAATTTCATAATTGGCTTAAATGATGTCATTAATTCAAAAGGCAATAAATGATTTATCACTTCAAATTCTTCAATAAATTAATTAAGAAAAAACTCAAAACTTGTTCGCACGTGATTATGCATGTGTAACAAGTAAGTCTTCGGAAATTGCTTAGATTTAATGTCAATATTTGTTTACACTTTATTTTTGGAGTAAACACATAATTGACAAAATATTTACTAATTTGGAGTAAACAATTAATTCACAAAATATTCCGGGACACTTTGAACTCTCAATAAACTTTGGTTTGGAAAAAAGTTACACTTCAATTTTTTTTTTTTGAAATGTGAAATCTATTGATGGAAAAACAAACAAGTTACAACCATGCTGCAAAGTCTAGGTTGCAATGAACCCCAGACTTGGCAAAATAATCTACTAAGGAAATTGCCTCCCTAGATGTGCAAACAAAAATAATATTACCCAGACAGTGAGTAAGATTGGTTAGTCTATTAAGCAGGTTATTGTATTTCCATGGCCTTTCAAAGGTTTTGTTAAGCCAAGAAATTACTAGCTTAGAGTCACTTTCCAAAATTATGTTTGGTAACGGTTGGATGTTAACATTGGCAACCATTGAAAGTGCTTTAATCACTGCAAGGAGCTCTACCAAATTGGTATCTATTGTACCAATGTTTTTTGAGAAGACCATGAGAATAATGCCCTTGGAGTCACGAATCAACCTACCTACGCTTGCATGACCTGGCTTCCCAAGGAATGAACCATATGTATTAATTTTCCACGATCCTTATGGTGGTGGAGTCTAGAGAATAGTTGGTCTGCTAGCTTTTTTCTTCATTGGTAGCAAAGTAAAGATGAGGTTGCAGATTGAAGGAGAACGAGTCAAGATCAAGAAAATTTGCCTTGAACCACCAACTCAACCTGATTCTAATGAAAGTGCAGATTTGATCCCAATGCTTTTCCCTGTGATTAAAAATTACCTCATTTTTGTTGATCCAAACCGACCAGATCACGGCATAGAAGAGAGTGTTCCAAATAACCTTTTGGTTTGTTCTTGTCTTAAGAGTCATCCAACTTTGAAATAAAGATTTCAGGTTTTTAGGTTGCACCCATGAAATATTCCACCAGCCAATGCATTTGCTCTAAATTTTCCATGTGGTATTACAGAGAAGAAGAAGAAGATGATCAACCGTTTCCCTTTCACTGCAGAAAGCACAACCGATTTCCTGATGTTGGACACAACCCCGGTTTTAAAGAATATCAATAACTGGAAGAGAGCCTCTCAATGCATTCCAATAGAAAAACTCCACTTTTGGTGGAGCGATTCCTTTCTAGATAAGATGTTCAATAAGAAAATTACTCTTAGCTGAATCTTCAATTTGCATTTTGAAGGACCAAGCTCTGAAGTCAGCTTTTGTTGAATGTCGACAACAAGTCTGTCGGTTGTCAATGGGGAAATAACAACGCTGTTGAGGAGGTTGATGAAGTTGTTACATACGTCTAGTTCCCAATCAAAGAGTTGTCTTCTGAGTTGAATAATCCATTCCCATTTACAATTCATCCATTTACCATTATCCTATATTAAACCATCTTTTTTTACAGCATCAGGATGAATTCTACTGAAGGAGTCTTTAAGAATCAAATCTTGTAACCATCTGTTATTCCAAAGGTTGATTTTTGAGCCATTACCTGCACAGAACAAAATACTATCAAATATATAAATTTTGTGGGATTTCCTCTTACCACATTGAGCCACGTCGCTCACTTCTCTTTTCCCATCATTTGGCTTTGCTGTTTTTACATGGGTAGAATGATAGTTCACTTGGGTTTTTATTACTCACTTAGATTGGGCCGGTGTCATTGATTCCCTGTTAGTGTCACCAGCTAACCCAGCCCCTTCATTTTTGATTTGCTTCATCAATTACTTTTTTTCATCTTCCCTTCTGGTTGGGAAAGTCAAGATCTCATCTGTCCTTCTAAACTTCTCCGTCCTCCATGACTTTTTTTGTTCCTTTTATTTTTCCATTTTACTTCAAGATTAAATCAACCACTTTCAAACTTTTCAAAGTTTCAGGTAAGTTTCTTTTCTTGAATTTCATATGCCAATGTTTTAGTTAAATGTTTGTAAATTGTTTTGTATTTTCACAAAAAAAAATATTTTTTTAATGCTATAAAAAATGAAGCTTCTGTCAAATTATTTTGGGTCTTCCATTATGTGTTTGGATTACATGCTCCTACGGTGCTGCACTCCCGTTTGCCAATGGAGCCTTTCGTTCCAGTGGCAAACATTACCCTTTACTATTTCTCTTTTTTTTATTCTTTTTGCTTTTGTTTTTTTTTTTTTTTTTTTTTCCTATTTTATTATTTTTTATTTTGAAGTTGTTTTTATTTAAATTATTTAAAATATTTTTAATTATATAAATTATAATTAAATTATTAAAATAAATGTATAAATAAATTATTGTTTTATATTTATGATATATAATTATTAAAAACTTTATTATTTTAATATAAAAATATGAAATTATTTATTAAATAAAATTTTAAAAAATTAAAATAAAGTAATTATTATATAGAAAAGTAATTTTTATATATTAATTACAAGTGTTTCTTTGATATTTCATCCTTCTCCCTGCAGTGTAATGATAATAATTTTTTTTCCAGATTTCAGTGCAGATGTCTCAATTTTTCTGTCCTCCCTTTGCTTTTTGATTGTGCTTTCGGATGTTATTCTTTTTTTCTTCCCTGATTTTTCCTTCTCTTACTTCCATTTGTTCCTTGATATTTCCAGCAATAAATCGTTTCCTTCCCACGTCACCTACTCTTCTTTTCTCATCATTTGTCTTTAGTGCTTTTACGCAGGACAATTACCAATTGTGGTTTCCTTCCCGTTTGTCTGTCAAACTGACCCAGCCTCTGTGTTATCGTTTTTCTTCATTATTTTCTTCTTTTTGTCTTCTTCTGTTCTGGCTAGAAAAGTCAAAATTTGATCAGTCACAAACCCATACCCAATAAACCCATACCCAAAATTTGATCAGTCACAAATCTATACCCAAAAAAAAAAAACCAAAATGGAGAAACTACTCAACTCCACAGCAACTCAAACCCGATTCTAGCATCCACACAACTCATAATCCCATTTAACACCAGGAACTAATGGCATTGACGTGAAGCAAGAGGCCGCGAAGGCAATGGTGTGGTGGTTTCCACTTTCGATTGTTAGACAAAAAAAATTAGTAGATCGGTAATTGTCTTTTTTTTTTATTTGCCTGCTTTGAAAAAATAAACTCCCACGCATCACAAGTGTTTTTTTCTTATTTCATCCTTTTCCCCTGCATTGTAATGGTTATCATTTTTTTCAAATTTGGGTGCAATTGTCTCGATTTTTCCTGTCCTCTCTCTCTTTTTGGTTGTACTTTTGGATGTTATCTTTGATTTGTTCGCTGATTCTTGCTTCTCTTTGTTCCTTGATTTTTTCAGCAATAAATCGTTTGATGTACTTATGTCAGTATTTGCCATACTTTTTGGGTGTTCTCTTTTTGGCGTCGGCAGCAGTTCGGGTTCAAGTTGTCTGCTTTTCATTGCCCAAAATTTTAGCCGTTCTACTCACTCAGGAGAACCCAAAGAATCGCCCCAAGGTTTTTGTCCCGACCCAAGCCTCCATTTTGTGTTCCAAGATACTCCTATCTTTCCGTACATCCTCACCTATTCCCCTGGGTAATCATGTATACCCCTTATCTGCTCAGAGTTGATTTGATTTTTGCTCTATCCGTTAATTGCAAAGCTCCTCTGTCCCTTCTCCTCTTTTAAATAGTTTGTATGTAGCTGCCATTTGCTTTCTCATTACTGTTTGCCTGTCTACAAACCCACGCAAAACTCTCTTGCTTCAAGAAAAAGGTGAGCTTCTCCTTCTAAGGAAATTATATTTCAGTATTGTCTTTTATGCATCCTTCCTTTCTTTTCCATTCCCATAAGCTGAAACGATTTAGTTTTGGATACCCTGATATCAAAATATAAAGAATAAAACTTTGCTGGATTTTTATTTGGTTTTGAAAGGTCTTTGACCTGGTATGTTTTTGTTTTGTGGGTATGTGTCATGTTATGGTTAATTTTGCAGTGAATGACTAATTTCTTCTTTTTACTTGCTCTTGCTTTCTTGCTTTTTGTTAATATATTTTTTCTTTTATGTAGAGTTGTCTTTCCTATATTCTTCCTTGAAGTATCAGTTCTGTTTACTTGCTCTTGCTTTGTTTATTTTCTTCTTAAATGTTGTTTGCTCATGGTTGTCTATGTAAATCTCATTAGGTTTGAATCTTTTATCATTTTGTTATTTTCACTTGCATATATCCTGATTAACAATTTTTCAAACTTTTTATATTTTCTTTTGGTTAGTTTTGAGGAATTTGTGTTTCTAACTTTTTCCCTACTTTTTTGCCCTTTCCTCCTATTTGCTATGTTAGTTTCCCTTGAATAGAAACATGCTCCTTTGTAGGCTTTTTCCCTGCTTACGTCTTGCTTCCTTATCAAGATGTAATTGAGATAGACTGTTAATTTAGGTTATTTATTTGTGATGGATGCTCGGCAACAAAGAACCCTTAATAGGCATAGAAGACTTCATTATCTTAAACGTCGTACATTTCAATGTAGAGCAAGTGAACAAGTTCCAATATCGAGGGTCAAATGCCGTAGGATTTCCCAATCATTTAGTCAACATTCAATTGTTAATTCAACTGGTCACTTGGAGACAATTTCGTCTAATGTTGATATGCTTTGTTCTGACCAAAATTTAAATTCCTCTTTGATTCTCGATCCTATTCAATTTGGTTATGATGTTGGAAGTTCTAGCTCTTGCCCAAACCAGCATAACGGATCATGTTATGCTGGAGTTGTTGCTGACATGACACAAACAATTCTCCCACATATACCTTCATCCTTGGATCTTCAATCAATTAATCCTCTTGAAAATTGTAAGCTGTTCTACAATTTATCCTTTTAGCTTTCCTAGCCCGTCATTCTTCGTTGCCCTTACTTCTATTCTTCGCTTTTTGGAAAAAAAACCAAAAAATAAGCAAAATTACTGATCATGCTTTTTGTATCCCTTGAATTTTTGCCGTGTTTTTTTTTTGTTGTAGGTCATTTCTTGAGACCCATAGATTTGGGCGGCCTTGATTATATTTGTTCTTATTGTGGGGCCTACATGTGGTACGAAGAAAGGATTAGAGATTCAAGCACTCGAAATTCCCCCGTTTTCAGCCTATGTTGTAAGGAAGGAACAATTGATTTACCTCCTTCTAAGAACACACCTGCATTTCTTGATTACTTGCTAGATTATAGGAATAAGGGAGTGTCTGCTAGGTTTAGGAATAATATTAGATTATATAATTCAATGTTTCAATTTACGTCAATTGGGGGCACAATTGATCACAACATCAACAATAGGCCTGGTCCTTATGTGTTCAAGATTGGGGGCCAAATGCACCATAGAATTGGATCTTTATTGCCCCAAATAGGTGATCGACCTAGGTTTGCACAACTATATATTTGCGACACAGAAAATGAAGTCTCGAATAGAATTAGAGCAGTTGCTTCTGAGGATACAAGAAATTCAATTGATCCTGATGTGGTGAGTGGTTTGATCCACATGTTAAATGAAGTTAATGAGATTGTTAAAGCCTTTAGAATGGCTAGGGATAGATTTGTAGAATCTGATTACCTTCCGATACGGCTTCGGTTGCTTTGGGAAAGGAATGAAATTAATAGACAATATGAGTTACCGTCTGTGTCGGAAATAGCTGCACTTTTAGTAGGAGAAGATGAAGGTCCACAAGATCACCGTGATATTATTGTTGAGCATAAGACTGATGGACTAAGGCGTATTAGTGAGTTGCACCCATCATTTATGGCAATGCAATATCCGCTTCTATTCCCTTTCGGTGAAGATGGCTTTAGGTTGGGCATGAAGTACCGTGCAATAAATCGAAGGCGTTGTAAAGAACGCCAAAACTTGACCATCATGGAATATTTTGCTTCCTTGATCCAACAAAGATTCTGCACTGGTTGTACGTTACTTAGAGGGGGTAAGTTGTTCCACCAATTTGTTGTTGACGCTTTCCTATGTGTTGAGCGTATGAGGTTACAATGGATAAAGGACAATCAAAAGCAATTGAGATCAGAAATTTACCAAGGTGTTCAAGATGCTGTTAATCGAGGTGATCTTGATGGTCGAACCATAGGGAAGCGAATTATTTTGCCAGCCAGTTTTGTTTCTGGACCACGATACTTATTCCAAAACTACCAAGATGCTATGGCAATTTGTCGCCAATATGGCCACCCGGATTTATTCATCACATTTACCTGTAATCCTAAGTGGTCAGAAGCTACCAAAGCTTTGGCTATGATTCCTGATCAAAAAATTGAAGATAGACCTGATGTACTAACGAGATTGTTCAAACTACGACTTAAATGTTTGATGAATGATTTGACTAAGGACGCTTATTTCGGACGTGTCATAGCAGGTATGCCTCACTTCTATTGCCAATCCTTTTTTTACGATCTCCCTTCTTTGTTCCCTTATGTTATTATTTCCACAAACCACCCCATATTTACTTTTCTCTACTTTTATGCTCTGACCTTCAGGCCCCTTCTCTACCCAAAATGTGTTTAATTGTTTTATTATCTTTTCTAAATGCAGTTGTGTCCACCATTGAATTCCAAAAAAGAGGCCTACCTCACACACACATCTTGCTTTGGTTGCACCCAGATGATAAGTTTGATAACCCGACTCAAATTGACAAGGTTATATCTGCATGTATCCCAGACAAAAATGTTGACCCTATTGGTTATGAAGCTGTTACAACCTTTATGATACATGGGCCCTGTGGTGTTGTTAACCCTAAAGCTCAATGTATGAAAAATGGTAACTGCTCAAAATTTTTTCCTAAACAATACCAAGATGAGACAATTATTCAAGAGGATGGCATGGTGTTATACAAACGAGTACCATCTTTGTCAGATGCAACTATAGTTAAGAAACATGGAGTCACGCTTGATAGTCGCTTTGTTGTGCCACACAATGTTGATTTGGTTGTGAGACACCAAGCTCACATAAATGTTGAAATTTGTGGTAAAACCAAATCTATCAAGTATCTTTTTAAGTATATAAACAAAGGTCCAGATCGAGTGACGGCCATTCTTGAGGAAAGACCTACCATTGTTGGAAATCAAAATCAAGGCAATTCAGTTGAATTTGATGAGATTAAAATGTTCCTTGATTGTCGATATATATCTGCACATGAAGCATGTTGGCGCCTTTTTGGGTTCGATGTGCACCATAGGGAACCAACTGTGATTCAGTTACCAATCCATTTGCCAAATGAGCATTATATCACCTTCTTTGAGAATGCAAACCTTTCAAATGTTCTTAGACAACCTTTGTTAGATAAAACCATGTTCACTGAATGGATGGAGGCAAATAAAAAATATCCTCATGCACGAACCTTAACTTACAAGGATTTACCTACAAAATGGGTTTGGATAAAAAGGGATAAAACCTGGAAAGAGAGAGAACGTGGGATAGCCATTGGTCGAATCAATTTTGTACATCCTGCTACTGGTGAGCTATTTTTCATGAGATTACTTTTGAATGTAGTGAAGGGGGCCACGAGTTACCAAGATCTAAGAACAATAGATGGTGTTGTCCATACCTCTTTTCAATCTGCATGCCAAGCTCTAGGTCTCCTAGGTGATGATAAAGAATGGCACGAAGCTTTACAACAAGCCTCTTTGTGGTCAACAGGCTCTGAATTGAGGCAACTTTTTGTAACTTTGGTAATGTTTTGCGAAATCCAAGATCCACTGCCATTGTTTGAGAATAATTGGAGGTTACTTGGAGAAGACATTGAATATAGGTTGACTCATTTATTTAGTTTTGATCAAAATCAGATCCCGCAATCAGAATTAAGGAATCATGTTTTGTTGTGCTTGGAGGATCTTTTTAACAAAAATAATTCCTCATTGTCTCACTACAAGTTACCTTTGCCATCAATAGCTAGAACAAATGGCATGCCCAATAGATTATTAATGGAGGAATTAAGCTATGATTTAAACTCTTTGCAGTCTGACCATGCCCAATTAGTTGCGAAATTAAACAATGAGCAAAAAGCCATTTATGATGCTGTCCTAGCATCTATTTCTTTAGGGCAAGGTAATATGTTTTTTGTTTATGGTCATGGCGGAACTGGCAAGACCTTTTTGTGGAATACCATAATCACAGCAATACGATCAATTAGGAAAATAGTCTTGGCTGTTGCTTCTTCCGGAATAGCATCATTATTATTGCCAAGTGGTCGAACAGCTCATTCAAGGTTTAAAATCCCTTTAAACATTGATGAAGTATCAACTTGCCAAATAAAACGAGGAAGTGAACTTGGTAAACTTATTGAGATGTCGAGTTTGATTGTTTGGGATGAAGCACCTATGGTGCATAGGCATTGTTTTGAGGCATTTGATAGGAGCCTACGTGACATATTGCTCTCAACAGCTAACGGTTCAAATGAACAACCTTTTGGAGGTAAAACTGTGTTGCTAGGTGGTGATTTTAGACAAGTACTCCCTGTTGTACCATCTGGCACTAGAAGCCAAATTATTAATGCATCTATAAGTAAGTCTCCATTATGGAAACATTGTAAGATTTTCACACTTAAAACAAATATGAGATTGAGAAATGATTACCTTGATCATCAAGCGAAAGTAGCCCTTAAGGATTTTGCAGAGTGGATATTGGATATTGGTGATGGGAAAATTGCACCTGTCTCTCCATCTGATGGTGATGAAGGAACATGGATAAACATACCTCCTGATTTATTGCTACATGATGTTGATAATCCCATTCATGCACTAATTGAATCTATATATGTTGATTTCCCAAATAGGTTTGGTGACCATTTGTACCTAAGTTCGCGAGCGATCATCACCCCATTTAATGACACAGTTGATTTAATTAACACTAATGTACTTGCTTTAGTTCCAGGTCATGCTCGGGTTTACCATAGTTTTGATTCAATCTCGAATATAGATGGTAATATCCAAAACCAAGATTTATTGTACCCTCCTGAATTTTTAAACACCCTAAAGTTCGGTGGTATTCCTAACCATGAACTCCACTTGAAATTGGGCTCGGTTGTCATGTTACTTAGAAATCTAAACCAAATGTCGGGATTATGCAATGGCACAAGATTGATTGTTACACAATTGGCCACCAATGTTGTTGAAGCTAAGGTGATAAATGGGTCTCACGTTGGTGATAAAGTTTTTATTCCTAGAATATGCTTTATTGAAAAAGATCATAGGTTGCCTTTTTTGTTCAAAAGAATTCAATTTCCTTTGCGACTATCTTATGCAATGACAATTAATAAGAGCCAAGGTCAAACTCTTGAATTCGTTGGTATTTATTTGCCTAAACCTGTTTTCACACATGGCCAACTATATGTTGCGATTTCAAGGGTCACACACCGTCAAGGTTTGAAGATATTAATTGAAAATACAAATGGTAAACCTAATTGTCAAACAAAAAACATTGTTTTCCCAGAGATTTTCCAAGACTTACCAATGACAGGTTGTCCAACATTTATATATTCATCATTCTTAGATTTACCTTCTTATATAACCGAACATCAATTCAATGATTCTTAAATTGTGTTTATTTTTTTTACCTTGGCTATCTATTTATTCACGAAATATGTTTGAATGAATTATGAACGTTTGTTTCCCATGAGCTTTTTCCATGATATATATGGTTTGGAATTATGATTCATCACTGTTAAATCTGATTATTTAGTTGTTATATCTATGGATTAAAATATTTTTTCCCCTCTCGATAATTTTTTAGGAAAATTAGATTTCAAATGCAAGTCTTCACAATACATGATTTACCTTTATGTTGATTAACTATAGTTTTTAAAATTACCAACTGCTTAAACTTGACTTTTTATTATCCCTGTTTGAGCCTTTTTCCCTATTCCTTGCATTAACTATAATGACTACATACTATGTAAATGTGATTTATCCAATTTTCCTGGTCTCTCTTTCTTTCATTAATCTTTTCCTATTTTTGCTTGCTGTTTAACATCTCTTTTCATGCATGCAGCTGAGCATGAGGCACCTATTGTTGCACCAGTTACAGCCATTTGAACCTGAGCAACAAATCAAGGTTCGTTTGGCACGAATGTGGAACTCTATTATACCTGCTCCTGAAAGGAAGTTCGTCTCTGTTGAACTATTATTGGTTGATGAAAAGGTTTTTAAATGTTGAAAAACATCTCTCTTCCCCTAACATATTACAGTAGTTCTTTCTTCGAGAACATGGTTAACCTTTGTTTGCCTTTTGTTGTTACAGGGTGATGCAATGCAAGCATCCATTCAAAAGAAAGATCTACACCTGTTCAACCAGAAACTAAAGGAAGGAACAGTGTATGACATCCGCGATTTCTTTGTAGGAAACATAAAAAAATCATTCAATGCAATCGCTGCTGAATACATGATCAATTTTAGTCGTCAGACAAAGATGGTTGAAATTGCAAATCCCCCCAGCACTTTTCCTCATCACTACTTCGATTTCCAGCCTTTCACATCCCTTCATGCACGCACCGACAATAATTTTGTCTTGACAGGTAACACATTCAATTCTTCTATTGCCTTTTGGAATGTGAGCTTCACCCTTTTCCCCAAGTGTATATGTATCTTATTTGCCACTAATGAATTAAATTTAAATACTTTTAACTTGATAACCCATTCTTACTTATATTTCTTATTTATTTTCATAGTTGTTCTTTACCCTCTCATCAAATTTGACTGAAGTACATTGTCTTCTTTTGACCAACTTTCTTACCCTGACTTGCCTATACATTTGTGACTTAGATGTAATTGGTGTGCTCACTGCTATTGGTCGTGTGCTCAAGGGGGTCACACGACACAGAGATGAGGTTGTTGATAAGCAGAATGTCAGAATACAAGATCTAAAGTTTGTTCAGAACCCAAACTATCTCTCATAACATATTATTTCATCATTTGCTCTACCACACCATCTTATTCTGTGGATTAAAACCTTCTGTTGTTTCTGTTTATTTTTACAGTGGTGCCTCAATGAATATAACTCTTTGGGCAGAAAATGCACATGTCCTCAAGCAAGAAAATTTTGTCCAAACACGTTCCAACGTTGTTATTGCTCTTGCTGGAATGACTGTTCGGAGGTTTCAGGGTAAATTAACAACCACTTTTGTTATGTCTAAATTTAGAATAGTAAAAACCTTTAGGAATATTAGGGGAAAAAATTACAGAACAAATAATTATATACCTTTTTAAATACTAGGTACAGGAAAAAACAGCATAGTAGTTAGATTTTCAGTGGTTGTAGTTAAGTTTGAGAGTAAGACGATTCAAATTTATATTTGTAGTTGTTGTAGTTTGGATGTTAATGTTAAAATACAAATTAACATCCATAACACCTTTTTTATTTTATTTTATTTCATCAAATTGAGATCGACTGTCGAGGTTGGTAAGCAAATACCAATTTTAAAATATGTGAATAGTTGCTTATAACATTCACCATCTTTAACTCCTTTTCATATTTCTAAGGATCGTTCTAAATTGTTTCTCCTTCTTGCTACTCTATCTGTTCAGGAATGACCAATCTATTCAGTTGCTCTGCAACTAAGATTTATGTTGATTTGTCAATTCTTGATACAAAGCTTCTCAAGAGAAGGTATTACAAGTGTTGATTGAAATTTCTCAATTTTTTATTTGCAGTTGTGTTTTTACATTTAAAATTGACTGTTATTCTTCCCAAAGGTATCAACCACGTCCGCTCATCGTTCAACCTTTAGATGATCCAGCCGAACCACGACGCATAGGATCAAATGATCCCAACGAAAATAGGATGACAATCCGTCAGCTGATGAGAATTAACTTTGAAAGTTCAAAGGTTCAATGCATATTTCCATTCTTTATTTACCTTATAGATTTAGATATCATTGTTGCAATTAACTTATCCCAATCTTTTTACATTTTCATGATTATCTTTGTGATCTGATGCATCATTTTAACTTACATGTTCTTACATATGGCTTCCCTTTTCTTTGGTTGTGAATTAGGTTTTTTTTTAAATTAAAAAACCTGTTCCAAGAATACTGGAATTAACCAATTCACTTCTCAATATTGCAGGACACACTCTTTACTTGCAAAGTGAAAATTGTGGAAATTGATGTAAATGATGGCTGGTTCTATAATAGTTGTAACCAATGTCCTAAGGGCTTGAGATTGATTGATGGAAAATTTCGCTGTCAAAACCATGGGGAACAAGTGCCAAGCCTCACGTAAGTTGTGTGTTTATTAAATAATAATCTCCCCCTCTCCCAAAAATAATAATAAACTTTTTTAACAAACTTAGTGTTCACCTGTTCTGAACAAAACATAACTTTTGTTACTTTGGATCTACAGCTGTAAGATTGCAATGTTGGTTCGTGATGAAACCGGAGAGGCAGATTTTGTTGCGTTTGGAAAGATAGCTGAGGAATTAATTGGGAAAAACATTGCGCAGATGGCTTCAAATGAACACCTTGAGAAATTTGTTTTACCTAGCCCTCTTAAAGCGTTACTTAACCAAGAACGAATCTTCAAGGTCAATCTAACCAAATATGCTTTTGAATCTGGTGTCCCAACTTTTGCAGTCAATAGGACTTTTCTGGTTGAAGAGAAAGAAACAACACAGATTCTAGCTGCGGCATCCTCCTCTACTGGTCCAGACCATATCCCTCGACAACCGAACCAACTCATTCCACAATACCATGGAGACAAGCCAAGCTCTAATGTCCACATGCCTGCCTCAAGTGATCTTTTTTTGCATGAACCACCTGCTAACAAAAAAGGGATCAGGTTTTAAAAAAAATGGATTCTAAATGTTTATTTAGAAATTTATGCACCAAGTTTTCACCCCAATTTTCTGTTTATGTCATTATGTTTTACACATTTTTCCCTTTAAGATTAACCTTTTTTACTTATTTTTGCTGCATTGCGTATACTGATCTTCCATTCTTTCTTTTTTGCTTTATTCGAAACTTCAAACACCTAATCACACGTCAACAAGAAAACTCATCCATACTTCATTTTTAAACTCAGGATCCAGGAACCCGATGCAACACCACCACATGATGTTATACCCCCTACTGACCTACCATTACGAAGTCTGATGCACAAAAAAATGCCTTTCAGGTTTGAATACTTTTTTACTGAATGAATTTCAACTGCTGATTGTCACTGTTTCAATTTAACTATGCAAAGTTCTGTTCTAAACCATTTCGTTTGCTTTTTTGTATCTCCTGGCTCTCAAACTATTCTAATTAGCCATCAAAAAGAGATTATTCTTCCTGGTCCTACTGCACCCACAGCTGAAGATCGTGACTGCAATGAGCCTTTGCTGAAAAAGCCTAAAACCAGGTTCTGCCATGATTTTTTTTTTATATATTCAATAATTAATACAATTTTGTTTCCATCAGTTGCATCAACTTTCAATCTTCATTTCTTGAACATTTTATTTTATCATGATTCTTTGTCCCATGATATATACCACTGTTAAACAATTACTAATCTTGCTATCATTTAAAAAAAAAAACTATGGATGATTCAAAATTTTGAGGATTGGATTTACAACTTCTTACTCTTTTGACTCTACGGATTCTTTGTCACATGCTTGCCTTAAGTGATCTTTTTCTACATGAACCGCTTGCCAAAAAAAAGGAATCAGGTTCTAAAAAAAATGGATTCTAAATGTTTATTTAGAAATTTATGCACCAAGTTTTCACCTTAATGTTCAGTTCATGCCATTATGTTTCACACATTTTTCCCTTTGAGATTAACCTTTCTTACTTATTTTTGCTGCATTATGTTTACTGATCTTTCGTTCTTTTTTTTTTTTACTCTATTCAAAACTTCAAACACCTAATCACACATCAACAACAAAACTCATATATACTTAGTTTTTAAACTTAGGATCCAAGAACCCGATGCAACACCACCACATGATGTTATACCCCCCACTGACCTACCACTACGAAGTCTGATGCGCAAAAAAATGCCTCTCAGGTTTGAATACTTTTTTACTAAATTAATTTCAACTGCATCAACTTTAACTCTTCAGTTCTTGAACATTTTATTTTATCATATGATTCTTTGTCCCATGATATATACCACTGTAATTGATGATTCTTTTTGTTTGAGCATTTTTGTGTTTTGCCTTTGCATTCTATGGATGTTAATGAACCCACAAGACAAAGTAGGTTTAGGTGAGTGCTAATGAACTTTTGCATGCCTTGACACTAATAAACCTTCAAAATTTGAAACTATTAGCCTCAAACTGTGACTTCAATATAAGATTTGTACTACCTTTGATATTATCAGCAAAGCGCAAGCAAAACAACCTAATATTTGACTTCACTCCCTTTTGCTTACCTTTCTCTCTTTGTTTTTCATGTAATCTTTCTGAGGCGTATCCTTGGACTCCCTACTTTGTTTTTTAACTAATCATAAAAAGAAAACAATATGTGCACATTGTAGACAAAGAAAGTCAAATATACCTCACTCTAAGTTAATCCAAGGGTTCAAAATGAGTTATCTAAGGATTATCAGATTTCATATTGTTCCTATGTCTTTAAAAATGAAGCTACCAATATGAAGAGATTGACCACTTGCATGAGTCGCAAATTCTTGGACTTCTTGCCAACAAATTAAGGGTTATTTCTTAAATTGCTTCAATAATCTTTCTTTGTTAAGTAACATAACAAGCATCTATAGTATGTGACAAAAGGATGATAACTTTCTATCTTTTAATTTAAGCTTTGTTAATTATTGTTTTGATGTTGGAGTAATCTATCTACACTAATCATACAAAAAGAGAAATTGCCATGTTGAACCTGCTAAATCCTCACATCAATGCCTTTTCTAATAAATTTATGATGTCTTAAATATTTTTTTCAAAATGAATAAAATTTTATACACAATGGGAAAAACACAAAGTCAATTACCACCAAATATCAGGTTTGTTAAGGTGAGCATAAACAACACCTGGTTACATAATGCTAGGCCAAGTGTGAGTACCACTTATTCTTTTTTATGATCTTTCTCAGTTTCCTGTCACAAAGGATGGTCTTTAGATCGGTTCCCTGTTGTAACTAATAATTGTTTTTTCCCTTCTTGAAAATATGTTAAACAATTATTATTTATTGTTTCCCCTTCTTGCTGTTGTTAAGTAAAGGAGAATCAAATTATGATAATCCCGAGCTAGGGATTTGTTGTTAAATTCTGATAATCAAATTCTGATAATCCCCTTCTTGCATTTGTTCTTAAGTTATTTCAATAGTTAGGGAGGTAAGAATAGACTTCATATTTAATGCACCTTTTAGGTAATCAGTCTATTAAAGTTTGAAATAATTGTTTTTGCGTTTTGCAAGCCAAAATGATGTGCATGAGCAATTTTTTTTCCTATTGAATATTTTTGTTTGATAAATAACTTTTTCTATTCATCACAATTGTTTGGAGCTCCATGTTTGACAAATCAACACCAATGTACTATATTTTGTGTATCTTATCATGATTCTTTATCCCATGATATATACCACCATTAAACAATTACTAATCTTGCTATCATTTTTAAAAAAAAAAACTATGGATGATTCAAATTTTTGAGGATTGGATTTACAACTTCTTTCTCTTTTGACTCTAGGGACAAAGAGGACAAACAAGGGTGATGCAATCCTAATCACTTATCCATATTTACCCAACCAGTCCAAACCTAATCAAACAAGGTATCATCTTTTGGTTCTATTGGTTTTCCTTTTCAACATATTAATTAATAAGCCTCTCTAAGAAATAATTTATTTTACCAACTTTTTTTTTTTCACAAATGTTAGCAGATAATGAGCTAATGGTCAAGATAAGATCATTCATCCAGTCCAGACACGTTTTGCCTGTTCTCTTTGTTTTGACTAAGCATGAAGCATGAAGGATGCCAAACATAGTATGGAGTAAATGTTTGTTATACCATCATGCTTTCTTTTGCCTTTTTTTTTTCCTTTTTTTGTAGTTTTTGATGCTGCCATACAATTGGCTGCTTCATAGGCGTACACAATGAGCCAGCCCTTTTTTTTTTGTTGTTGTGTATATATTGCTGGCTAATGTCTACCCAAAAACACAATGTGTCCCTCATGTAAACCCATAGTGTTTCTATGTTATGAAAAAAGGAAACTTGAACCGCATCCAATTTTGAATCCCTCATTTTTTAAATTTGTTCTCAAACCAATTGCAAAGTAACAATTATGCTTAATTGCATAGAGTGTTTCAAGACCCGCAGCAAAGCGCGGGCACACACTCTAGTTTTTTATAAAGTTAGTATTCTCTCCTTCCCAATTTTGTTGGATACCTTTCCAAACGTAAGAAAGAGCTCTTGAACAACTGGGACTAGGCCATAATTTAGAGGTAGAGAGCTTATATTTATTGTATCAATCAAGTGAATACTAAGTAGAGCAAGAGAATATGTATCAAGTTCACATGATACAACAATTATAATTTAAAGATAATAAAAAGATTAAGCATACTGATACAATCATGTAGGATCAACTAAATTTGTCATCACCACAGGAAATGGTCCCATGATCAACATGATTGTCTATTCATGACATTATATTCAATCCTTGCTCTTCCAAATTGAAGTATTTATTGACCTAAAAGAAATATTGTTGACATTAGCTTGATGATTTTATTTTTTTGAGGTAACCTTGATAATATTTTTAGACATTATTGTATTCCTATTTAGTATTAAAATTTATCATCAGTGCATCAAATGAACTCTTACTTTGGCTCACATAAGAAAACTCCATGTCTCCATTAAAAAAAAAAGCTTTCTCAATTAGACAGCATCATACAAATACAGATTTTCTTTTCAAATTATTAACTTGACTATATAAATTGTCATATTTTAGGATATAAATTAGTAATTCAAAGAAAGAAAGATAGATTACTTTGATCCATGTCTTGTAAAGCTGAATGGTTTGGAGCAGCATATACTCAACGGACAAAATTTCTACATCAAGTGATAAAGAAGAACCTCATCTTTAATTCTGTAGGAAATGTCGCCCATTATCATGCTTTGAAACATAGGCCATTCTCTAGGACAATACTAAGACAAACTCATACTTGGAAGTGAAGATATGAAATTAAGACCGAATTGTATCTTAAAAGTGTTTAAAGTAAAATGTTTATGTATGAATTCAACAGAAAAGTACTCAAAAAATGCCTTAAATAAAGAACTTAAAGATCAAAAAATTATAAATAAAAAACCTTCAATACAAATAACAAAACCAAGGAAATTAAAGGATTAGTTTACAAAAGGTAAAAAGAAACTAACCTGTAACATTAAAGAGGAAAATTTCACACATACACACACACACATATAAATATATATGAAATATAATTAAAATTTGTAATATAAATCCTAAAGTTGGCTATTTAGTGAGGAAGAATATTTCAACCAAAGCCGAAAAGCAAAAGAATGACTTTCTCCTGAATTAAACAGTGGGTAATTTCATTTGCAGAAAAACTAATTTGTTAGGTATATAATTAAAAAAATAGAACAAAATTATGAAAAATATATTTCTTTAAAATCAAGTCAAAAAGAAAAGTAAAAAGAGAGAAAGCAAACTCATTTTCATTTTTTGCTTCTCACTCGGAAATAGAGTTTAGAACAGCCCATATCATTATCAGCAAGAAATCTAACCCGTGTAATCAAAATTCAAGCCATTTCATTTGACGCATGATGAGAAGCATTTTATTTGCTAAACAACAAAATGAAACATTGAGAATTTTATCAACTAAAAAACCCAAATCTTTAAACCCATGAGCAAATTGTTTGACTAACCTATATTAAAAGCTTTGCCAATCTCGATTCCATCTTCTTCTGATTGTTTAGTCTCATACTTATTGGAAAAATCAATAAATGGGTCGGGTGTTGGAGAGAATGAGGTTTTTCTTTCTGGATAATTTGTTGGAGAGAATAAGTTAGGCAAGAAAAAAGCGAAAAGAAATGAAAAAAGATGTACGGGCATGGTAGAAATCTGAAAGAGGAAGGGGCAGGGGACAAAGAGACGTGAGGAGCAAAGTCAGGGTACTTGCCTGACGAAATCCCTAGTGGAGAGCAAAGAGGTTCATGACCAAAGCACTGTAGTCAAGGGTCAAAGCACTATTCATGTATCGTAATCTAGGTGTGGGTGATGTAACTAAATAAAATGCGGGTGTGGATGAAGAAGTGGGTAAAGACAGAGTTTTGATAAAAAAAAAAGAACAAAAGAAGAGAAACTGAACCGACGAGGGAGGAGCTGCTGAAAAGACAAAAAATGGTTGAAGGTAAAAGAGTTTCGGTAGGTGAGGATCTTTAGCGAAGGGGCAAAAGGTAGAAAAATTGGTAAAAAAACGTGGCTCCTTGAGGAGCCAGGATTTTTTACAACTTTAATAATACTAGAATACAATCCGCGCGATGCTGGAGACTAATATTTTTTTTTATTAAATTTATGAGAAAAATTTATGATGTATTATGTTAAAAAAAAGATTTATAGTTATTTTGTTGATATATTTTTTTTGTAAAAGATCATAAATTTCTTTGACATGAAAAACAATATATGTTGCGAAACATGACATCGACTCATTAAGTCCATGATTGTAACCATTATTGAAGCCAAATTAAATCAAGCATCATCTATGTTTATTGAAAACACAGGAAAGAAACATGATATCAATTATCATTATAACCATTACTCAAGCCAAATTTAACCACATGCTTCATTTTTCACCTACTGAGCATAATCATAAAAAAAAGAGTCTTCGGTACTTTTCTTTAACCCAAAATCTACACCCATTTGAAAACCCACAGTTAGAAACTTAAAAACCCCTAACCCCATATTTTCAAAGTCAAATTTTTATATAAAAAAGTCACTCATAGTCATGGATATTTGTGTTCTCAATCTCATCTTGAAGCCTTGGAGCTCACTTTGCGAGAGCGAAAGGCCCAGGGCTAATCGCCAAGGCCACTTTAAAAGAAGGGCTTGATTACAAGTTGAGAAGTTAATGATCTCCAAACCCCAATCCTCCATTCCATTTGCTTTTACACTTCAAATTTAATTAGACTTATGTAAACTGAATGGCAATATTTTGCGACCTTGATTGACATGTACAATCTCTATCCAATTAAGAATAAGACTCCTAATAAACATAGCACTATCTCCATATCTATGACAATATATTAATTGTAAGTCCTCACAGTGGCAAGCACAAACATCACCAATTTCAATTTCAGTTGGAAATGCAATTGAATGGTAGGTGGTTATAAGAAAATAATAAAAAAGATAGTGGTTATATCCAGCTTTTCTATTTTTTTTTTTAATTTTCCTCGCTCATAGGAAAATCATAAAAAATAGTTTTATATCAGTTTTTTGTAATTATTTCCTACAGTAAGGTCACAAATTTTGACCTTAATGCAAGGTCAATGTAAAAAACACATTATTAAGCGTAAATAAAGTCATTAGGCGTAAAATATATTAGAAGTATCATTAAAATATGATTGTCAATGTAAACATTAGTGTTAATAGATTTAAACACATGATAATTTTGCTGTAATGTATGTTTATGCTAATTATCATATGTTTACATACTTCTAACATATTTTATACTTAATAACTTTAGATTATGCTTAATCATGTATTGTTTACATTAACCTTAAGTTAATTATCAAGTGTTTACGATATTTCTTATATATTTTATGCCTAATGGCTTTAAATTTACGCTTAATCATGTGTTTTTTACGTTGACCTTAAAGTATAGTCAAATTTTATGACCTCCCTATAAAATTTCCCCTTTTTTCGTAATTTTTACCATTTGAGCTTTTGTTGTCGTGTGATTCATCTAATCTTTTGTTTTAAGAGTGGATCTCATGCTGCACTAATGTTCCAAAGCTTTTTTTTTCTTTTGTTTTCTTATTTTTTTATGTTTCAATTTTTTATTTCTTTTTCTTTGTCATGCCTTTCAATGAGATATACAAACTTTTAATATGTATTGAGGGCTATTTTAATGTGAGATCCACACTTCTATTACTATTAATTCACTATTCATGAAGCTAGAAATATTAGATGTCTCATACCTATTCAAATGTTATTTACTTTATAGGTATGAAGGGGAACCGAATGGTGGGACCCAATAGATTTCTGGTGTCCGGATAAAGGTGAAACTTGGCTGTCACGACCCGAAGGTCAATGACGTCCATTTAATACTTAGTTGATTTCTTATGAAAATTTCGAACCAAATTTTCTCTTTCTCTACTTACGGTTTGTATTCGGTGTCAATGTAGTATCTAAATCCAATCCTATATTATTCATATTATTTCTCGATCTATGTCACAATTCTCAAGGAGGTTTTTCTTATGATTTTCGTCTTATTTTACTATTCCCAAAAGAAACAGGTCGAAAACCTCCCCTTTGTATTTTATCAATTTCTCCATGTATAATTTCCTGCACAAAACACATTTTAAATCACATTATATGGCAGCTGGTGGTTCTCCACAGTTTCATGCAATCACGTATCTCAAGGATTTCAAGAGTTAAGTCATTACTAAATTCACTTATACCACTTCATCCATATATAGTTTAAACATACATTTTGACTTGGATCGGACTCGATAACCACCTAGACTCACATAATCATCTAGTACGATCCAAGGTTATATCCCATATACTTTCCTAGTACTGTGAAATTTAACGTACACATAATTATCAAAATGATATACTAGCAGTATACCTCAAAATACAAAATGCTAGCTCCGGAGAACGTAAATGGGTACCACTACTAGGTACGGTTTCTCGGGAGCCTACGCGAAACCTGAGCCGGCTATCAACTCGTATGATCTGCAGATGTTAAATTAAGGGGTGAGCAATCCACGGCTCAGTAAGTAGTTTAAATAAAACATACTAGGCTCATATCGTAAAATACGATCATACATGCTTAAGTTATTGTAAATTAGCATGTATGGATTATACTAAGGTTTATTACCATTTCGTAAGTGCACACACGTCATAAACTTGCTCATGCTTACTTT